>JBBPBP010009779.1:26896078-26956536 GCA_037974735.1 Cicer chorassanicum
CCAAAAAAAAAAAAAACACTAAAACTAAGAGTAACCTACATTTTGTTTGGTAGTTAGAATGAAAAATTAGTCCTCAAAAGTGCATTTAAAAGGAAAAAAAGATAGATTCTTCGCATTTTGATGGGGAATAAATCCTCTCCATTTTATTCTATAATATTTTTTCAATTGTCCACATATCTAGCTTTAAATTTCTTTTCTTCATTTGTTTTAATTATTATTATAAATGATTTTTAATGAAATGAGGGAATTTAAATAGATTCTTACGTCATATGAAATGATCCATGTGATCGTTGAGGACCCACCCGGCGCTTTATTGGGTTTCCAAAAGAAAATAAAATGCGGAAAACGGAAATTTGCAGAATATAGTAGGGTTAAACCAAACCTCGACGCATGATTAGAAGAATTTAAACTTGAGAAGAATTTCAAAAATAACTTTCGACTTCGTCAACACATAACAACTACACTAGACCTGACAACTCAAACAACTTACCTCGACGCATGATTAGATAACGACTCCCAACCTACAAGTCGACTTACAATCTAACCAAAGCTCTGTTACCACAACGTAACACCCCGATTTTTAACAGCACGAGTGTACTTTTTTTTCAAAAACAAATTAATAAAATACCATGTCGGAACACAAACAACTAAAGTCATAATTAATTACATCATAATTACAACAAACTAAAATAGTTTTTGAGACGTTAATCCAAAATATTCAAATATAAAATACACCGGGGCTATGAGACCTATCAAGCATCGCTCATACTCTTGGGTATTCTTGGCAGACACCTGTATAAAGTACTGCTCCAAGAAATACTAATCCCCCGATGGTCACGTCAAAAAAATGGAACATGGGCCCACAAAAACAAAAGTCAACTAACCGTATAAGTTATAGTTACAATCATCCCAAAATAAAATAAGCACACCACAAAAAGAAAGACATCAAGTTCCTATACAACAAAACTAATCTGATCATACTCTAGCAACTACAATAACATGGGTGACCTCCACACACTCCGCAAGTCCCTTCTAACGCATTATCTATTTTCGAGGTAAGCTCCTCCTCATCAACATCCATGGAAGGATCGGTTTCCTCAGAAGTTAGATCCATCCACGAGATAGGTGGCTTTGGCGGCACTGGAATCTCAAAACAATCCACTACTCCAGTGACAGTTGGTAAGGGATCATTCATCGGAAATGAAAGCTCTGACTCGACCTGCCTAGATGATCCTACAATCTCTCGCTCCACTGGCATCGACCCCTTATCCTTTCTATCTGTCCCTGGTTCAACCACTATATCCCCAGGGAAGTCTAACGACGTTTTTGTCGTCAAGGTAACCATTGGTGGAACGAACTCCGGTATCATCTAAGGCAAAGTCCAATTTCCACAATAATGTAAAGTGTCATCAACCGAAATTAACAAATAACATTTAGTGAAAAACATATGTTTTAAATGCTCAAGAGAATCTTTCATCATAGCATACTCATCAAAAGGATTGTCATATGTAAAAAATGCATAAACAATGTTGGAAAATAAAGTTTTTAACAAAACTGCACAGTCTTATTCGAATGCAGCATATCGTAGCCAAATATGACAGGACAAGTCTGTAGCTAAAATTGAAATCTGTGTTCGAATACGACAGGATGTAGCCGAATACGTGTATTTGAGTACGACTGGATGTAGCCGAATACGACAGGACAAGTCAGTAGCAAAATTCACTCATATGTATTCGAATATGAGGTTTCGTATTCGAATACGATGTTAAAATTTCAAATAAAAACTAAACGTTAGAGATGTGCATTCGAATACACACTAGATGTAGCCGGATACAGCTGCAAAATAATGTAGGTTTTCAGTTTTGAAAAGGTTCTGAAATCATTTAACACTCACGATATAAAGACAAGCAATAACACTTAGCAATTACGGCATAATATCAAACAACAACAAAGCATGTATATACAATCATCACATTGTAACAAACATAACTCGCGTGTCAAACACCCTAATGCAATGCGTATATGCCAATGCACATGATTCCAAAATTTCCAAAACAAAATCCTCCTCGAGGGGCGTAAATCATAATTGTACTGCCTATCACATGCCAATACTAATTATCGAGGTGCAGTCTCTCACAGACTAGCACGACTTACAATAGTGTATTCTATCACAGGCCTTACACATCAGTTAAATCCTCGTAAGGATAAGATGGACCAACTGTCACATCGAACCACCCCGTGGCCCATCACAGTCACCATTTAACTTTGTGGCCCATCACGGTCACCACTTAACACCGTGGCCCATCGCGGTCACCACTGACACATGGCCCATCACGGTCACCACAAGCTATGAAATGCATGAGCATACTCTAACTCTTTCAACACAATCATTAAGTAAATGCAGCTATTAAAAGATTCCTCATTGTTAATACTCATTTAACAGTAACGATTTTTCAAACTTATCACAAAGCATACTCAAAACTTTTTTTCCGCAATAAAATTCATAAACATATTAACAGTTATGAATACATAACCACCTCTAACTCAATCTCCACAAATTCACACATTGAACACACATTAATCACATCAAACATGTCACAAACCATATTTTCACTTGAAACATATATATATATATATATATATATATATATATATATATATATATATATATATATTCATGTCGAAATTTACTATCACGCAATCACACATTAATCATCTATCAATCACACATATAGAGTCCCTATATGAAAACTAAAAATTTGGAAGGAGCCCTTACCTTCGTTTTCGCTTTCTCAACCGTTTCTGCTACCACGATCAAATACGGTGAAAACTCTCGCTCGCGTCGACACCTCAAAAGTTAGCTCACAAGCACCGTAGTGTGGAGAGGAGTAACTTTCCCTCCTAACACTAATCGAATGGAAGAAATCGCGAGCGCAGGGGAAAATGTTTTCAGCCTTTCCTTTCCTTGGCTCCTCACACACACACACATCACTTCACTCACATCTCAATGTATTTTGATAAAAATATCTACTCTCATCGCATCTCGATATATATATATATATAAATACATATATTAAACATATTACAAATTCTAACAAAAAATATTTTTGGTACTTAATTCACAAAATGAATAAATTGAGCTAAATGCCTCAACAATTTAACACAAACACCCTAAAATTGCATAAATTAGAGTTTAAAATTAAGGGTCTTACAGCAACTTAGGCAAAAATTAGGGTACAAAAAAAATATAATAAATATATGCTGGGTTGAAAACCAGAAAGGGCAACCTAAGAGAAGAAGAAAAAGAACAACAACAACAAAAACAAAGAATATATACTCAAAATGATAGGATCAACTATATGGATCGAACTATGGCATAAGAAGTTAGTACAGTCTACCTTTGAATTACTTGTAACCAAGTTGGGTCTTCCACCTATTTCTTTTGTTTTATCTTATGTATATTCTTTTTTTACGAAGAATATTGAACCTATTTCCCAAACGTATCTTATGATTATCATGTACTGGAAAATAAAACAAATACCATACCTCAATATAATGAATTGTGATAAAGTCAGATATAGTAAAGGTTGTTTATAGTACAAGGCAGACGACAACATGAGATCCAGCTTAAGATCACAATAGTAATTCTTCTTCATAAAAAAAAAGAAAGAAAAAAAGGAAAAAAAGAGAACTTGACAAAAGAGAGATCAAAGATATCAAGTTTAAGAAAAATGTATAAGTGCTTTTCTCATCCATGATTTGAATGATTGTGTCCAATAAAAATATTAATAAAAACCAATATATTCATTCATTCATTCATTCATGAAATTTCATAAATTTAAAGCCAAGAAAATGACCTGCATCTTGAAGCCGGGAAAACGACTTCCACCCGAAGCCGAGAAAACAACCCACATGTTAAAGCTGGGAAAACGACTCGCACCTGAAGCCGAGAAAATGACATGCATCTTGAAGCTAGGAAAACGACTCACACCCAAAGTCGAGATAACGACCCTCATGTTGAAGCTGAGAAAACGACTTGCACCCGAAGCTTAGAAAACGACCCGTATCTTGAAGTTGGGAAAATGACTTGCACCCGAATCCGTGAAAATGAACCACATGTTGAAGCCGGGAAAACGACTCGCACCCGAAGCTGAGAAAACGACCCGCATGTTGAAGCCGGGAAACGACTCGTATCTGAAGTCGAGAAAACGACTCGCATCCTGGAACCAGGAAAATGACTCGCACCCGAAGCCGAGAAAACGACCCGCATGTTGAAGCCAGGAAAACGACTAACATTCGAAGCCGAGAAAAGGACTCGCAAGTTGAACCCGGGAAAACGACTCGCACCTGAAATCGAGAAAATGACTGACATCATGAAGCCGGGAAAATGACCCGCATGTTTAAGCCGGGAAAAAGACTCGCACCTAAAGTCGAGAAAACGACTCGCATGTTGAATCCGGGAAAACGACTTGCACCAGAAGCCGAGTAAATGATCTGCATGTTGAAGCCGAGAAAACGACTCGCACCTGAAGCCGAGAGAACGACTCGCACCTGAAGCCGAGAAAACGACTCGCATATTGAAGCCGAGAAAACGACTTGCACCCGAAGCTGAGAAAACGACCCGCATGTTGAAGCCGGGAAGACGACACGCACCCAAAGCCAAGAAAACGACCCGCATCTTGAAGCGGGGAAAATGACTCGCACCTGAAGCCGAGAAAACAACCCGCATGTTGAAGCTAGGAAAACGACTTGCACCAAAAGTCGAGAAAACGATCCGCATGTTGAAGCCTACAAATGACTCGCACCCGAAGTTGAAAAAAAGACCCGCATCTTGAAGCTGGAAAAATGACTCGCACCCAAAGTTGAGAAAACGACCAATATCTTGAAGTCGGGTAAACGACTTGCACCCTTCTACAAAAATCATATTTAGACAAATATAGAGTTGTCATCTTTACTTATCATTTACTTTGATTCTCAAGTAAGTTCTAAGTAAAGAGGGGAAGTTGTTGAGACCTAATTTTATTTGCTACTTTTAGACTTTTTATGAAAAATAATAAATATAAAAAAATGAAATAAAAAATAACAATAAAAATAATAATAAAAATAAATAGTTAGGCCATTAAATTTTAGAAAATCATGGATTCTTTTGGTTTCTGTTTGCCTTTGATTCCTTTTCAGATATTTTCACATTTTTTTAAAACATAAAAAACGTATATAATTGAATGAAGAGAAATGGATTGATGGAAAATCATTATAATGGCGATCAATTGAATGAAAAGAAACTGAAGAAATAAATCAATGGTAATAAAAATCAGTATAATGGTGATCATTTGATTGAAAAGAAACTGAAAAGAAATAGATTAATAGTAATAAAAATGGTGATCTATTGACAATTATTACCTTGTCTTTTGTAACCTACACCCAAAAATTCTATAAATAATTGACTGCAAGAGTAGAAAAAGGATATCACTATTGAGAAAAAAAAAAAAGAATAATAGGCAAAAGAGGAGCAAAGAATCTGATCTTGGGAAAATCAGTTCAGCAAAGCCAATTCAGTAGTAAAATATTACTTTCTTATTTTTTCTCTAATTTTCTTCTTATTAGTCTTTGTATTGCATCACTTTAAAAAATGTTATTTTTTCTTTCTCTTTTTCTATTTAGGCAAAAAATAAGCTCATATGTTAAGCTTTCATTTTTCTAAAGTTGTCAGTTGCTAAAATTGTTTTCTTTGCAACACAAAATACTAAAAAAATTATAAATAATTGATGTTTATAAATCAATCACCAATAAAATAAATTTCACCCTAATGTAATATAACAGAAAACTCATATCACGTCTTTATCAAATAACTCAAAAAAAAATCATAACAACGAATAAATAGTTTTTCCTTTAGGATTAGAATTAATAGTCATTGTCGCCAGATGAAATTCATCCTCGTTTGCCGCATCACAACACTCACCCCCAATCATTAGTGGCCCTTGTGTCGCGACCATTCCGAAAACGCACGAGCAAATCTTTTAATGCTTCACCGTCGCGTCCATCTGTTTCGTTCACATACCGCTGCATTACGTTGTTTTCTAACAAAAATCAAATTTTCTTTATTTTAAAACAAAAATAAAAAAGATACAATCCGTGAAAAGACATCTCACCTCTTTTTTTTCGTTATTATTATTATTATTATTATTATTATTATTATTATTATTATTATTATTATTATTATTATTATTATTATTATTATTATTATTATATTTTCGTTACATTGTTTTCTAACAAAAATCAACTTTTTTTTACTTTAAAACAAAAATAAAAGATACAATCCGTGAACAGACATCTCACTTTTTTTATTATTATTATAACATTTTTATTTTTGGTTACGTATATAATAATTATTATAATAAAAAATAATTAAAATAAAGTAATAATAAAAATCGGACAACACATAAATATTTTCTACCCAAGAACAACGTGTGTTTTGATTTTTCTATTGTACTTGGGGATACGTAGGAGCAAGGTTTTTCCATTGTCAAACCAAATTAATAAAAAAATATTTTCCCTTCTTTTATTAATGTAAATAATTTATTTCTTTTTATTTTTTTATTTTTTTATGGGATAAAATAAATAATTAAATAAAGAAATAATTTGTATACAATTAATTATAGGGTAACCGTTATAACGGACGATGTAGGGTAATATTACTTTTCCTATTTGTAATCGACTCCCGAATCCGTTTTTTTGGTTCAAAAACTTTATTTTAGGTTTGATCTAATTTTCCCTTTTAAAATAAAATAAAATTGGTGGCGACTCTTTTTTCGCGAACAAACTAGACGCGACAAAGTGCAATTTATAATGGGGCAAACTTGACATCATTTAATTTAGGCAAAGAGGTACTTGTTAAGACACCAATTCTCTTAGACATAACCTCACACGTCTATCCATGGCAGATACACTTAGCAGTGTTAAACGAATCCATTGCTTTGATCTCATGGATTTTTGGTACAACTAATTTTAACCTATCTATTTTATGTGAAGTTGGTGCGAAAGAATCATAGACTAAACTTTTCACTATTGGAAAATTGTCTTGCCTTACATAGTTAGCTATTGGAGTAGGTAAGAAGGGTGACATATTTTTCTAAAAATAAAATGATGAATTAATTTTCTTTAGTTGAAGTACTCAGAAGGGGGAGGAACTTACATATTATTTTATAAGAAAAATACTCTTCAATTGGAGGAATAAATCATTTGATTTTTACCCAAGAGATATATAGAATTGGTTATTAGGATGACATACTCTTTTTTACTTTACTATATGACCTCTAGTTTTACATTGAATAGCTTATATTTGGAGAAATTTATAATACAATAAGAAAATATATTTTTTTTATGAACTTATATGTATGTTATTTGAAATATCGGTCACTCTGTTCGATTTTGTGGTTTAATTTTTTTTTCTTTTTTTTATTATGAATCAACTAATTTGGTGTGTTTTGAGCTTTCTTATTTTATATTACGAATCAATTAATTAGGTGTGTTTCGAGCTTTCTTGTTTTATATTATGAATCAATTAATTAGGCATGTATTGATTAATTATGGATACTTCTCAATTAAGCCAAACAATAGTTGTTTATAGTATTGATTATAAATTAATTTAAATTTGAAAATAACAAATCAAGCATAAGTAGAGTGAATTTTGCCTTACTTTGCCATCTCATTGTCCATTCTTTTGACCTCACACATACAGTGACGCTTGATTCAACTTTTCTTGAATCTATATGTTTTCTTCTCTCACTTCTTGATTTGATCATCACAAATCCTTGCCTACAAAATTACAATTCAAGAAGATATGGGAAAATCTACGAGTGTGACAAGTGAAAAGTTTAGGAACTACATACCTGATGATCTTACATTTTTGCATTCTATTTAAATTGCCTCTAAAATATTTGAAGCGGTTTGGATGCATACACAAGTCATGGACCCTCTTATTTGAAAACCATCATTTCATGTTCGTATTCCGGAACAATTTCATATCAAATTATCATGCTTACTATGATGATACATCTATCTTCCTATGATCAGAAACTAATGATTTTTATTCACTTTCTGGTGATAGCAATGCGAATATGGAGAAATTAAATTGGCAACATCCTTTTCAAGAGGAAGGACCCAATTTTGCTGTATTGGACTCTGGTAGTATTACTGGAATTATTTGCTTCTACCAATTTGATGGAAGAGTTGTATTATGGAACCCAGCAATCGAGGAATACAAGATCATTCCTACAAGCCCTCTTTCTGTATCGCCCTATCATCATATTCATGTTAAACCTCAAGGATTCAGTTACGACGAAGTTAGAGATGATTATAAGTTGATTAGAAACATAACTTATAGATCATTTGATTCCAATTCTTGCAAATTATGGTATTTCATATAGTGATGTGGCAGAAGATTTATCAGACGACTCATGTTGGGAGATCTATAGCCTTCAAAGTAACTCTTGGAGAAAACTTGATTTAGATGTCTCTGTTACTGAAGTGTTGTGTAGTGTTCTTGGTGAACGACTTTACATGAATGAAATATGTCATTGGTGGCATGTAAGTGAACCTCCAAATTGTGCAGACTTGGCATCATTTAACTTGTGCAATGAGTTACTTGTTAAAACACCCATTGCCTTAGTCATAGCCTTAGACGTGGGTCCATTTCGGTTACTCTTAGCGGCGTTAAATGGATGCATTGGTTTGATCTCATGGGTTTTTTTGTACAACTAAGTTTGACATCTCAATTTTATGTGAAGTTGGTGTGAAAGAATCATGGAACAAACTTTTCACTATTGAACTATCGTTATTGTCTTGCTTTTCGTGGCCTATTGGAGTAGGTAAGAAGGGTGAAGTAATTTTCAAAAATTTCAAAAATGAAATAGTTTTCTTTAGTTTACAGAAGGTGGAGGAGGTTGGTGTGAACCTTGAGATATTATTTTATAAAAAAAACATTCTTCAATTGGAGAAATAAATCATTTGATTTTTACGGAAGAGATTTATAGATTTGGTTATTAGGATGTTACACTATTTTTACTTTACTATATGACCTCTAGTATTACATTAAAATATCTTGTATTTGGAGAAATTTATAGTACAATGAGAAAATATATTTTTCTTTGAACTTCAATGTATGTTACTTGAAATATCGGTCACCCGGTTCAATTTTGTGCTTTATTATTTTTTTTCTTTTATATTATGAATCAATTAATGAGACATGTTTTGAGCTTTCTTGTTATATATTATTAATCGATCAATTAGACGTGTTTTGAGCTTTCTTGTTTTATATTATGAATCCATTGATTAGGCATGTTTCAAGCTCGATGGGTTAGTAATTGAACTTTTATATTTTAGAATTCTAACCATTTGTTAAATTAAGAGCACAAATAAATCAATTAAGAATAAAAGAGAACCACTACCATTTTGGCAAGCTTAAGAAATTCAATACAAGGGTAAAACTTTTCAATAATTTCTTATTATGGACTTTTGGGTTGATGTCAATCATTTTAAAAAAACTTTCTTACATTAATTTTTTTACCTACTCCATTTGAAATATATTCTTAAATACTATTTATTATTGTTTAAGATTAAAGTATATAGTATTTATTTTAGAAAATTTAAATTTTGTACCAAAAATCGAAAAGGAAAATTTGGATTTATTTTTTTAAAAAAAAATTGTATTCATGTTATTTATTTAAAAATATTAATTTTGACAATGTCTAAACAAGCCTCACAATGTCAGCACAAATGTAACATGTACTTTTTATGGATAAGTATTCCACAATTATTTTTATATTCTTATATCACTCAATAAATTACTTGAGAAGTATCCATAAAAATATTTGCTAATAAGACATATCCATAGAAAACTTTGCTAATAAGTCTAAGAATTTCGAACAAAGGGTAAAAAATGTTAAATAAGTATAGTCCTTATAAAACTCTAAATTTTGTTTTAGTCTATGTTAAATAAGTATAGTCCTTATAAAATTCTAAAGCTTTAGTTTCAACATATATTTTTGAATTACTTTTTTGCAAATATGTTTATAAGATTATAAAAATTTCTTTTACAAAAAAGAATATCAAAAAAGAATATTTTATTATTTTTATTTGTAGTTTATAGCGTTTAAAAATTCATACTCTAAACATATTTTTTAAAAATTATTCACAAATATAAATTTTGAAAGACTATTAAATATATTTCTTTCTTGCATAAATTAAAATTGTTTTGTAAATAATTTTTTAAAGAAGAAAAAATGAATTGCCTTTATAAGTTTCACAAAAAATAATCATACTTTATGATGACTATTTAATGTCAATACTCAAATTTTAGAGACATCCGTTACATAATTCAAAGCAACTCCCACTTCTAATGCTTTACTACCATTAATTAAGCAACTATAACTTCCATTGCTCTAAGAAGATAAAGACACTACTACCATTAATTCTGCTGCATCAGATTGTGACAACTTTTGATTCCCTTTTCGAAGTTTAACACTGTACCAAGGAAACTCATTTCCTCAACCTTCAGCTGCATGCGATTCCTTTTCTTCTTTTTGATAAAGGTCAGATTCTGGTTTGCACCCACTTTGTAATTTATCCATTTAGTTTCATGTTTGTGTCTGATTTACTACCTCAAGTATTTGATTCCATTGTATTCTTCATTCCATTTGTATTGCTATGTTTGTATCTTCCATTTCTTTTTATTTTGATAAACTTCTTTCTTATTCATGCTTTCTCTTTATTTATTTTGTTGTTTTTTTTCATTTCGAAGTTGCTATTGAAAAATCGGATCAAGTTTATATGGAATTTTTTTTATTGAAGGTACAAATTTAACATAGAATGCACGCCCAAAAGTAGATACCCTTAAAACCATGGTGAATTGCGATGGAACGGGGTAACGGTCAAGTTTGGTGTTACTAACGCCATTTAAAACAAAGTCATTTAAATTGTAAATGTGACTATAAATATATTGTACTCTTCAACTTACATCTAAATTGTGAAGCTTCAAATCTATAAATTATTTTTATTGTCATAATTCATTATTGGTCTTCCACTTTAACCATAAGCTCATAAACATTAATTAAGAAAAATTGATTAGACAACAAGAGGCAAACAAGAACTAAAGGTAACCAGAGGCAACCAAATGCCGACCGGAATCGGAGGCAAACAGAACCAGAGGCAAACAGGAACCAAAGGCAAACAAAACTAGAGGCAATAAAAGTTTGTTTTGAACAAAACATGGGAATATTTGAGCCATGACTGTTAAAAGTGGTACTCAATTAAGAAGCCAATTAGTTTTGGGCAGTTAGTTAGTTAGTTGTAACAAACTTCAGTTAGTTGTAACAAACTTTAGTTAGTTAGTTTGTTACTCCAAATTGTGACCAAACTGTATATAAGCTAAAGCAAGGCTGGAAAACTAACAAATCAGAAAAATAGAATGCACGCTGTAGTTTTTCATAGTACAGAAAAACTGGCAGCATAAGTGCAATCCAATTGTAATCATTTTCATCTCATTACTAGTGATAATTCAAGTCGGATCCAGTCCCCCAGCCGTAGGAGTTAATCTCTGAACTGGGTTCACAATTGTGTGTGTTCATTTTAGAATTACAAGTTTTAAAATTCTGTTTGAAAGATCAATCTTCGTTTCAGTCAGAAACGAAGAACGATCTTGGATTTTATGTTTCATCAATCTTCGTTATTTTTTGGGTTCATTGATTGATCGATCTCCATTTTTTTTCAACAACTGGTATCAAGAGCACGGAAGTATTCGATTCAAAGGAAGGATGACATCAACAAAGTATGTAATTGAGAAATTCGATGGGAATAATGATTTTGGGTTATGGCGTCTCAAGATGAAAGCGTTGCTGGTTCATCAAGGTTTGGTAGGAGCACTGGGAGAAGAGAAAGACATTGCATCCACACTACCAGAAAAGGAGAAGAGGGATATCATGGACAAGGCTCATAGTGCTTTAATCTTGAGTCTTGGAGACAAGGTTCTGAGGGAAGTGTCAAAGGAGACCTCTGCAGTAGGTATTTGGCTCAAATTAGAATCTTTATACATGACAAAATCATTTGCGAATCGTTTGTACTTATAACAAAAATTATATACTTTCAAGATGCAACTTGGGAGATCAATTGAAAATCATATGGATGAGTTTAATAAGATCATATTAGATCTTTAAAATATTGATGAAAAATTGAAAGATAAGGATCAGACCCTGTTATTGATAAATTCATTATCAAGCTCTTATGAAAATCTGTGTGATACACTTATGTATGGTAGAGATTCCTTGACAGTAGAAGAAGTACAAGCTACACTAATGTCCAAAGAATTGAAGAGGAAGTCAGATGGGAAAGAAGAAAGCAGTGGCGAGGGACTGTTTGTCAAGGCCAAGGCAGGGAAGAAGAATCAAAAATAGAAGAATAAGTTCAAGAACAAAGAAAAGGACAAGTCTAAATTGAGATGTTTCATATGCAAGAAAGAAGGGCATTTCAAGAAAGAATGTCCAGATTGGAAAGGAAAGAAAGGATCACATAGTGATGATGAATGATTATGGAAATGCATCTATAGCTTCTAAAGGGTATGAAAGCTCAGAAGTCATTATGGCAAATTCAACTGAAATCATGGATGATGACTGGGTACTTGACTCAAGATGTTCATTTCACATGACCTCAAATAGAGATTGGTTTCTTGACTACAAAGAAACGGATGGAGGCAAGGTGATTATGGGGAACAAATCAGCCTGCAAGGTAGTTGGAATTGGTTCAATCAAGCTGAAGCTGGAAGATGGAACCATGAAGATTTTTTCAAAGGTGAGACATGTTCCAAAACTGAAAAGGAATTTGATTTCTCTAGGAATGCTAGAAGAAGTTGGTTGTTCATACAAAGCAGAGAAAGACACTCTAAAAGTCATAAAAGGATCATTGGTAATCATGAAGGGAACAAGGGATCATGGAATCTACCTTCTAAATTGTCAAGCAGTGACAGGAATGACGGCAGTGGCTGTTCAAGCATCAAGCAAAGCCAGCCTATGGCATCAAAGGTTGGGTCATGTTAGTCTAAAGGGAATGCAAGTTCTGGACAGGCAAGGTATGTTAGGAGGGGACAAGATCAGTGATCTTGAATTTTGTGAGCATTGTGTGTTTGGAAAGATGCGTAGGGTCATGTTCTCCAAAGGGAAACATTGCTCAAAAGGAATTCTGAAATATGTTCACAGTGATCTATGGGGCCCTGCAAAGATTATAGTAGAAAAGTATGGATTTACTTGTTGAAAAGCAAAGATGAAGCATTTAAAACCTTTAAAGATTGGAAGTATGTGGTTGTAAATAGGATTGACAAAAGAGTTAAGACTCTAAGGACATATAATGGTCTGGAATTCTGTAGTGAGGAATTCACTAGTTTTTGCAAAGCTCATGGTGTGAACAGACATAGGACTGTAAAGAACACACCTCAGCAAAATGGACTAGCTAAAAGAATGAATAGAATCTTGCTTGAAAGAATGAGATGCATTCTGTCAAATGTAGGGATGCCTGCATAGTTTTGGGGAGGATCTGTCCATACAACTTGTTATTTGATAAATTTGAGTCAATCTACTACAATTGAACTCAAAACCCCTCAAGAGATGTGGACAGGACAAGCTGCAAACTAAAATCATCTAAAAGTATTTGGATGTGTTGTATACTACCATGTAAATGAAGGGAAGCTAGCTCCTCCAGCCAAGAAAGGGTATTTTGTTGGATATCTAAGTGGAGTAAAAGGTTATAGAATATGGTGTCCTGAAAGTAGGAAATGTATCATCAATAGGGATGTTAAGTTTCACGAGGTTGAGCTATACAAGTCTGTAACCAATGCTGCAAATAAAAGCTCACATCAAATTGAAGATGTGAGGATTAATCTTGAGGTGGAGAAAGATGGAGAGAAACGAAAAAACGATCCTAGAGCAACAGCAGTTTCAACAAAACAGAACTAAGAGGTTTGATCTTGAGGTGGAGCAAGTTGCAAAAAATCGAAGATCGATCTTGACTCCTGCCACAGAAAAGGAGAACGATCAACAGAAGTCAAGAACAATCCTGACTTCAGAACAACAACAATCCGAGCAAGACAAAACTGATGCAAACCCAACAGAACATGCTATGTTTCTATAGCAGGAATTAGATGATTATATCCTCATCAGGGATAGAGAAAGAAGGGCATCAAAACCCACTAAAAGATATAGTTATGCAGACATGATCAACTATGCATTACATGCTGCAGAAGAGATTATACAAGAAGATCCCAGGAACTACAATGAAGCTGTCAAGTCTCAAGACAAAGGCAAATGGATTTCAGCTATGACTGAGGAGCTGAAATCATTGGAGAAGAAAAACACTTGGGAACTCATACCCAAGCCAGCCAACTCCAGAATTGTAGGCAGCAAGTGGATTTTCAAGAGGAATGAGGGAATTCTAGGAGTTGAACCACCCAGGTTCAAAGCACGACTAGTAGCAAAGGGATTCACTCAAAGAGAATGTGTAGACTACAACGAAATCTTTTCTCTTGTATTCAAGCATGCATCTAAAAGGATAATTCTAGCAATGGTAGCACACTTTGACATGGAGTTGGAGCAGATGGATGTCAATACTGCATTTCTCCATGGTGACCTGAATGAAACAATATTAATGCAGCAACCAGATGGCTTTAGGACTCAAGCAAAGGAGGATTGGGTCTGCTTGTTAAAGAGATCACTCTATGGGCTAAAGCAATCACCAAGGCAATGGTATTTGAGGTTTGATTCATTCATGCTTAGTCAAAGTTATGCTATAAGTAATTTTGATAGTTGTGTGTACTATGAACAAGTATCATCATCCACATTCATTTACTTACTACTGTATGTGGATGACATGCTAATAGCATGTAAAAGTATGAAAGAAATAGAAAAATTTAAGGGCCAGCTGAAGAAAGAATTCGAGATGAAGGACTTGGGGCCAGCCAAGAGGATCCTAGGAATGGAAATCATCAGAATTAGAGAACAAGGAAGACTGATAATTTCTCAAGAGAGCTACATTGGAAAGATTCTAAATAAATTCAACATGAGTGAATCAATGGCAGTTAACTCTCCACTAGCAGCTCACTTCAAGCTTTCTTCAGCCATGTCACCAAACACAAACCTGGAAGCAGAAGACATGAAGAGTATACCATATGTAAGTGCCATAGGGAGTATCATGTATGCTATGGTCTGCTCAAGGCCAGACATTTCTCATGCTGTAAGTGTCACAAGCAGATTTATGGGAAACCCAGGGTTGAACCATTGGCAAGTTGTCAAATGGATTCTAAGGTACCTAAAAGGTACTAAAAGCATGTGTTTGGAATACAACAAAAGTTCAGAACCATCAAAACCAGTCCAAGGATTTGTAGACTCTGATTTTGCTGGAGATTTAGATAGAAGAAGATCTCTTACAGGACATGTGTTAACATTATTTAATAACACAGTCAGTTGGAAAACTAATCTTCAACACATAGTGGCATTATCAACAACAGAAGCAGAATATGCTGCTCTTGCTGAAGTAGTGAAAGAAAGAATTTGGCTAAAAAGATTGATCACAGAGCTTGGGGTCAAGCAAGAAGCTGTTTGCATGCATTGTGACATTCAAAGTGCCATTCATTTGAGCAAAAATCAAATGTATCATGAAAGGACCAAGCATATAGACATCAGACTTCATTTCATTATAGATGTCATTGAAAGGGATGAGATACATGTGTCAAAGGTGCACACAAGTGATAATCCTGCAGACATGTTTACAAAACTTGTCACACTTAGCAAATTCAAACACTGTTTGGATATGTTGCAAATCAAGTCCAGAAACTGAGATCAAGGACTAAGGGGATCGGATTTGAAGAATCACAAGAAGAAGCTTCTCATTTGGTACCAAGGTGGATAATTGTTAAAAGTGGTGCTCAATTAAGAAGCCAATTAGTTTTGGGCAGTTAGTTAGTTAGATTGTTACTCCAAATTGTAACCAAACTCTATATAAGCCAAAGCAAGGCTGGAAAACTAACAGATCAGAAAAATAGAATGTAAGCTGCAGTTTTTTATAGTATAGAAAAACTGGCAGCATAAGTGCAATCCAATTGTAATCATTTTCATCTCATTACTAGTGATAATCTTTGAACTGGGTTAACAATTGTGTGTGTTCATTTTAGAATTACAAGTTTCAAAATTTTGTTTTAAAGATCAATCTTCGTTTCAGTCAGAAACAAAAAACGATCTTGAATTTTCTGTTTCATCAATCTTCGTTATTTTCTGGTTCATTGATTGATTAATCTCCGTTTTTCTTCAACAACATTTTTCATAGACAACGATGAGCGTACTCCAAAAATTCAATTGTTGATGGACCTAAGGATGTGCATAAAGAACCAGAGGCACTAAACAAATCTAATAACTTCAATAAGTAACAAACTCCAGCCAAATATGAATGAGGAAATAAACGAAATTAATAAGCAACTCACATGCAACTCATTTGGTATATGTACTAAAAGGGCTCAAAAATTAAATATTGTATGACCACCATTAATTTGGTCAAACTTCTAATGTTTAGAAAAAACCAATGGGCTACTATTACAAAGGAAAACCAAATGTTTACTATGATATTTTCCTTCCTCTATGTTATTTTTATAGAATACACATGTTAGACATGTTTGGTTCCCAATAAATCATATCAATTATTAAACCGCTAGAGGCAAACAAATCTAAAGGCAACCAGAAGAGAACCAGAGGCAAACCAGACTCAGAGGGACCAAGAACTAAGGGAATATAAGAACTAGAGGCCAACAGGAACCTGAGGTAACTAGGGGTGCCAGAACAAAAGGCAAACTAGACTTAGAGGCAACCAAGAATAAGATCCAAATAAAACAAGGGGCAAACTAGAAGTAGAGGCAAACATGAACCAGAGGTAACCAGAGACAGATAGGAACCAGAAGCAAACAGAACAAGAGGCAACTAGAAGTAGAGACAAACAGGAACCAAAGTCAAACTGGCTAAAAGCTATCACATAATTTTTAAGACGAAGTCCACATAATATTTAACCTGCTTTATGAATATACAAATAAACCAGAATAAGATTGTCGTAACCTGCTTTGATTGTATTTATACTTTAATTATAAATTAAAATAAAACTAGAGACAAGCTTGGTGTTATTAACGCCATTTAAAATAAAATCATTTAAATAAAAAATGATACTCTAAATATATTGTAGTCTTCAACTTACATCTAAATTCTGAAGCTTCAAATCTCTAAGTTACTTTTATTGTCATAGTTCATCATTAGTTTACCCCTTTAACCATTAAGCTCATAAAAATTAGTTCAGGCAAACTGATAAGACAAAATAATAAGTTACATGTTAACTAATGCAACGTCACCAACAAATTGTTTTTCAAAATGATTAACAACTTTAAATATTCAAAATCATGTATTGGGGTTAAAAGTGAGGGTACCCGTCATGTTGTTGAGGAATATAAATCAAGTAGATGGATTATGCAACGGAACTTCGAACCAGAGACCAGAGACAACCAAGAACCAAATGCAAACTGGAATACGGGACAAATAGAAACCAGAGGAACCAGAGGCAACCATGACATAATTCATTGCAATTGTAACTTCCTCTACTTTGAGAAGATAAACAAACTACTACCATTAATTAAACAACTCTCACTTTCACTGCTTTCAGTAAAAAAAAATGAAATATTGTCATGACCAAATTTAATTTAGTCAAACTTCTAATATTTTGAAAAAACCAACGGACTACTACTACAATTCCCAACATTTTGAGAAAACCAACGACCTTTGCATTATGAATACATACATTGGTTCCCAAGAGTCTGTTTGAACCAAGTTGGTTTTCCACTTAAAGTTTTGATGTTAACAAAATTATTTTGTGAGAATAATAAATTTGGACTAATGGCTTCATTAAGTATGTAGAAATTAAAATAGGAAAATAAGAGGAAACGACTAGAGGAAACTACAAGAGGATACCACCAAAGGATATTACCAGAGGATACCACCTGAGGAAGTCACCAGAGGAAGTGACCAAAGGAAGTAAAAAGGTAAGAAGAAGCAAAATCAAATTAGTCAACGAAATCGTCAGAATCGGACAAATGCATGCTTTAGAAAAGAACGCACATATGCCTCTGATAGAGTGTTTCTGGTAAATCATTGTTCCTCTGAAGAATTTTGTGCCCTTGAAGATTCAGCATGTTTATGGAGTTTCTATGCCTCTGATGAACAATAACTGTTCCATGCCTGTGATGAACAATAATCGTTCCATGCCTCTTATGAACAATAACTTTTCCATGCCTCTGAAGAACAGTAACTTTAGCATGCCTCTGATGTCTGAAGCCACTGCTCAAGTCTGCATCTTAAGCATATATTCCGCTGACTCTAATGACTGCAACAAAGGTGAAGTTGCTTATGCGACTAATTCTAAGTCACGCAGCTTTGCATCTACCTTCGACTAAAATTATTCAAGCAACGCAACATCTGACTCCAACAATCAAGTAAATGATTATGTTAAAATAATTTCAACGACTCTGATTGAAGGTCAAAGACTTTGATAGATTGAGAATCATACTGGATTGGACTTAGCCGTATCGTTACTTCTGACGGTCCAAAAACAAGCCCATATTTGTTCCCGCCCAAATCAAATCAAGGGTATGAAGGAAGACTCAAGTGAATCAATTTGCAAATGTAATATGAACAAATGCGCACAATATCTTTCTAGAATAACTGCTCATATTAGACTAGGAAATAAAGATTGTCCAATAGTCAAATTATCAAGATCGTATCAATCAGAATTATATTTGGAAGAAATCCTTGTTGACCAAGGTGAATTTTAGATATGATTCAGAAATTGAGCAATAAATTCACGAACTCAAATTTCATATATAAATAGTGGATCAAGGCTGAAGAAGAGTATAACAACACGAACAACAAACTCAGAAATCCTAAAAACAAGTTATTCAAAAAAGCCTTAAGAGCTCAACCTTTTTAAGTATTCAATGTTTAAGGTTTTACGTTCTAGCAAAACACTTGTTCAAAGTAAAATATTGTAAGTGTTGTAGTGTGAGAAAATCAATGTATCAAATCTACTTAGTTGAAGCAAAACCAAACCAGTTTCCAAATCGTTGTAACCCAACCCGATAGTGGCTTTAGTTTGCCTCAATCTTTGGATCTCAGGTTGTGTTGAGAAGACTTGACTTGTAGGATCAAGTGGATAGTTTGCCTCTAACAATTTGTAGGTTTTTAGGTTGTGTAGAGAAGACTTGACTTGTAGGGTCAAGGTGCGGTTTTCCTCAAAAAGTCTGTAGGCTCAGGTTTTTTTGAGAAGACTGGCTTGTAGGGTTTGGTGCTATTGTAATTCAAAGTTTTAAATTAGTGGAGAAATCCTTCTGTGTGAAGGGGATGGGCATAGCTACCAAGTTGGTGGTGAACCAGGATAAAATCTTGTGTGTTATTTTTTACATCCGCCCAGTCAAGATATTGTTGCCTCTAATTTGTCTAAATAGTTACGTCACTAAACCAGAATCAAAATTAAAATTAAGAAAAGAGTTTTAAAATTGGACGAAAATAATTCAACCCCATTTTCTCATGTTTGCGCACCTTCAAAGACATAGTTTATTCTTCAACCAATAATATTCTTCCATGGATTCCAATGTATACTTATCAATATCAGTTATTTAATGTTGAGAATTTCAAATAAGTAGGAAAATTGGGGGCCACACCTATACATAATGGAATAAGGGATATAGTTATAGAAGAAGCTACATGTGTGTTGGCTAGAGGTTGAATTGACTTTCAGCTTGGTGTAAATGCGACTTGTAACATCCCAACCCTTACCGTTATCGGCGACGTTAGTCACGACTTTCTCGCCCCCCTTTCCCATCGTTCGAAACCCACGGAAGGCAAAAAAATCGCTATTTCCAACGGTGGGAAAAGGGGGGGCGAGAAGGTCGTGACTAACATCGCCGATAACGGTAAGGGTCGGGATGTTACACAACTCTAAATATAGTGTACTCTTCAAATTATATCTAAATTGTGAAACTTAAAATCTATAAGTTATTTTTATTGTCATAGTCCATCATTAGTCTTCCACTTTAACCATTAAGCTCATAAAATTTAACTCAGCACAACTGATAAGACAAATTAATAAATTAAATGTTAACTAATGTAGCCTCACTAACATTTTAGCACAATTATTTGTTTTGACTTTAAACATGGACCAGAGGCAACCACGATTCAGAAGCAAATACTGATCAAAGGTAAACAAAACTAGAGGCAACCACGAAATAGAGGCAAACCAGAACCAGAGGCAAACAAAACCACCAGAGGCAAACATGACCCATAGAAAAACAAAACCAAAGACAAACACAAAGAAAAGGCAAACACGAACCAGAGGTAAACAAAACCATATAACCACGAGTTAAAGGGAAATACGGACCAGAGGCAAATAAAACAAGAGGAAAACAAGAACCAGATGCAAACACGGACCCGAGGAAAACACGAACCAAAGGCAATCAAAATCAGAGACAACCAAAATAATCATAGGCAAATAAGGACTAGAGGTAGACAAAACCAGAGGAAACTACGAATCAAAGACAAACAAAACCAGAGGCCACCACGAATTAGAGGCAAATAGGAACCAGAGACAATCATGAATCATATGCATTTACGAAGAAGAGGCCAACAGAATTAGAGGCAACCAGATGCAAACAAAAACTAGAGGCAACCCGGAACCAATGGCAACTAGGAACCAAACTTGATCTTATCCTTCTTTTATTTTTTATAGAATACACATGCTCGACATATTTGGTTCCCAATGAATGATACAAATGATTAAGTAAAGCTCATAAATGAAAATGCTTTAACAACTCAATGGAACTTAAAATTTAATCATATGTCTACAACACATGGGAGACATTTTTGGTTCCCAATGACATGTTGTTCAAAGAGACAACATTGAATAAACACATAAAGTTTGGATAAAATACAAACTAATTGATGTTGCTATAGAAGATTTGGAGTGAATATTATTTTAACATAATACAATACATTTTATAGTGTTATTTTTGTGATTTTAATATATTTTATTTTATATTTACAATTTTTATCTCTTAAATGTAAGGGTCAATTGCACCTTATAAGGAGTGTTTATGTCTAGTATATTCATCAGTTCCATGAAAATCGTACTAATAGTGGACCTGTCATTCTTATCATGCAACTAGGAAAATTAAAGAGGGTGAATGGTAATTAGTATATATATTTCTTTATCGATGAACCTATTGTTGATTAATGGTAAAAACAGGCACAATAGGAATATCAAGTGCTTTTTTTGGTACAAAACTATTGTTGAATGTTGACATCAATGAAGTTAAAGATCAACGTTGAATGTTGACAAGCAATGAAGTGTCACTCACCCAATCTGTAACTTAGATGGAGGATTTGCTTAAAACACCTATAATGACAATTTCAGATTTAATTGAAACTAACACTGTATTTGCTCGATGTTTTATGTAATATATAATGATTTATTTTGTCAGAATTGTTTTGGCGTTGTACTCGCTAAAGTCATTGAGATAATAGAAATTCTTAATAAGATCTATACTCCATGTGTAGTGGAGAACCCAGCTATAGGAGTACTCTTGCTATACTCACCTATGTGAATATGAAAATGGTGGCATTTAAATGCAACTCATAATAGAGCAAACTTGACATCATTTAACATGGGCAATGAGGTACTTGTTAAAACACCCATTCTCATATACATAACCTCATACGTGGATCCATGGCGGATACATTTAGTGGTGTTAAACGGATCCATTGCTTTGATCTCATGGATTTTTGGTACAACTAAATTTTATCATATCAATTTTATGTGAATTTGGTGTGAAAGAATCATATACTACACTTTTCACGATTGGACCATTGTCTTGTCTTACACGGCTACCTATTGGAGTAAGTAAGAAGGGTGACATATTTTTTCTAAAAACAGAAATAATTTTCTTTAGTTTAAGTACTCAGTAGGTGGAGGAACTTGGTTTGAACTGTGAGAATGTTAATATATTATTTTATAAAAAAAAAAAAATATTCTTCAATTGGAGGAATAAATCATTTGATTTTTACCCAAGAGATATATAGAATTGGTTATTAGGATGATACACTCTTTTTACTTTACTTTATGACCTCTAGTTTTACATTAAAATAACTTATATTTGGAGAAACTTATAATACAATAAGAAAATATATTTTTCTATGAACTTCAATGTATGTTATTTGAAATATCGGTCACCCTGTTTGATTTTGTGCTTTCATTTTTTTTTCTTTTTTATTATGAATCAATTAATTTGGCGTGTTTTGAGCTTTCTTATTTTATATTACGAATCAATTAATTAGGTGTGTTTCAAGCTTTCTTGTTTGATATTATGAACCAATTAATAAGGCGTGTATTGATTAATTATGGATACTTCTCAATTAAGCTAAACTATAATTGTTTATAGTATTGATTATAAATTAATTTAAATTTGAAAATTAAAAATCAAGCATAAGTAGGGTGAATTTTGCCCTGCTTTTCCATCTCATTGTCCATTCTTGTGACCTCACATATATAGTGACGCTTGATTCAACTTTTCTTGAATCTGTATGTTTTCTTCTCTCACTTCTTGATTTGATCACCACAACTCCTTGCCTACCAAATTATAATTCGAGAAGATATGGGAAAATCTACAAGTGTGACGAGTGTAAAGTTTAGGAACTACATACCTGATGAACTTGCATTTTGCATTCTATCTAAATTGCCTCTAAAATCTTTGAAGCGGTTTGGATGCATACACAAGTCATGGGCCCTCTTATTTGAAAACCATCATTTCATGTGCGTATTTCGCAACAATTTTATATCAAATCATCATGCTTACTATGATGATACGACTCTCCTCCTACGATCAGAAACTAATGATTTTTATTCATTTTCTGGTGATAGCATTGAAAATATGGAGAAACTAAATTGGCAATATCCTATTCGAGAGGAACCCTATTTTTGGGTATTGAACTCTAGTAGTATTACTGGAATTATTTGCTTCTACCTATTAGATGGAAGAGTTGTATTGTGGAACCCAACAATCGAGGAATACAAGATCATTCCTACAAGCCCTCTTTCTGTATTGCCCTATCATCATATTGATGCTAAACCTCATGGATTTGGTTACGACGAAGTTAGAAATGATTATAAGTTGCTTAGAAGCATAACTTATATGCCATTTGATTTCGATGATTTTGATTATTATGGTATTTCATATAGTGATAAGCCAAAAGATTTAACGGACTACATATGTTGGGAGATCTATAGCCTTCGAAGTAACTCTTGGAGAAAACTCGATTTAGAGGTCTCTACTTTTCCAGTGAGCAGTAGTAGTATTGCTGGTGAACGACTTTACATGAATGGAATATGTCATTGGTGGCATTTAAGTGAAACTCACAATGGGGCAGACTTAGCATCATTTAACTTGGGAAATGAGGTACTTGTTAAAACACCCATTCTCTTATACATGTATTCATGGAAGATACACTTAGCGGAGTTAAACGGATCCATCGCCTTAATCTCATGGATGTTTGGTACAACTAAATTTAACATATCAATTTTATGTGAAGTTGGTGTGAAAGAATCATGGACTAAACTTTTCACTATTGAACCACCGTTATTGTCTTGCTATTCGTACCCTATTGGAGTAGGTAAGAAGGGTGAAATATTTTTCCGAAATTTGAAAAATGAAATAGTTTTCTCTAGTTTAAGTAATCAGAAGGTGCAGAAGTTTGGTGTGAAACTTGACATATTATTTTATAAGAAAAACATTCTTAAATTGGAGTAACAAATCATTTGATTTTTACGGAAGAGATTTATAGATTTGGTTATTAGGATGTTACACTATTTTTACTTTACTATATGACCTCTAGTTTTACATTAAAATAGCTTATATTTGGAGAAATTTATAATACAATGAGAAAACACATTTTTCTTTGAACTTCAACGTATGTTACTTGAAATATCGGTCACCTGGCCTGTTCAATTTTGTGCTTTATTTTTTTTTATTCTTTTATATTATGAATCAATTAATGAGGCGTGTTTTGAGCTTTCTTGTTATATATTATGAATCGATCAATTAGACGTGTTTCGAACTTTCTTGTTTTATATTATGAATCAATTAATTAGGCGTGTTTCAAGCTCAATGGGTTATTAATTGAACTATTATATTTTAGAGTTCTAACCATTTGTTAAATTAAGAGCATAAATAAATCCAATAAGAATGAAAGAGAACCACAAGCATTTTGGTAAGCTTAAGAATTTCAAAACAAGGGTAAAACATTTCAATAATTTCTTATTATGGACTTTTCGGTTGATGTCAATCATTTTGAAAAAACTTTCTTACATTAAGTTTCTTACCTACTCCATTTGAAATATATTCTTAATTACTATTTATTATTGCTTAAGGTTAAAGTAAATAATATTTATTTTAGAAAATTTGGGTTTTGTACCAAAAATAAGGGTAAAAGATGTTAAATAAGTATAGTCCTAATAAAATTCTAAAGTTTTAGTTGAAATTTCAACGTATATTTTTGAATTATTTTTTTGCAAATATGTTTATAAGATTATAAAAATTTCTTTCACAAAAAAGAATATCAAAATTGGATATCTAAATACATATTTTCGTTATTTTTATTTTGAGTTTATAGCGTTTAAAAATTCATACTCTAAACATATTTTTTAAAAATCATTCACAAATATAAATGCCGAAAGATAATTCAATATATTTCTTTCCTGCATAATTTAAAACTGTTTTGGAAATAATCTTTTAAAGAATAGAAAATGTAATTGTCTTTATAAGTTTCACAAAAAATAATCATACTTTATGACGACTATTTAATGCCAATACTCAAATTTTATGAATTTGTTTCACTAAGTCTTTTTTATTATACTCGAGTTGTGTAGTACTACAATAGACGAAAATATTTTTCCTCTAGATATTTAACGCTGATGTATTCTTAGGGCCTTATTTGAATTCATGACCCCTAGTTAAATTGGAAAAGTTCTTACTATCTTATCCAAGTGCTCTTGGATATGTGCGAGATGTTTGGTGTATATCTATTCTATATAAATCCTGTAAATTCCAGAGGCAACCATTTTCCTACCTAAACCATAAGTTATATGATTAGAGGCAACCGTGACAAAGGCAACTAGAGACAACCGTTACATAATTCAAAGCAAATCCAACTTCCAATGCTTTACTCCCTAAGCAACTGTAACTTCCAATGCTCTAAGAAGATAAACAGACTACTACCATTAATTAAGCAACTCCAACTTCCAATGCTTTCAATCAAAGGAAATCGCTAGAACACTAATCAAATCATTCCCTCAATCTTCTGCTACATCAGATTGTGACAACTTTTGATTCCCTTTTGAAAGTTCAACACGGTACTAAGAAAACTCATTTCCTCAACCTTCTGCTGCATGCGATTCCTTTTCCTCTTTTTGATAAAGGTCAGTTAGATCCCATTCCTGACTATAAAAAATCCCCAATATGATTCTGGTTTGCACCCACTTTATAATTTATTCATTTAGTTTCATGTTTGTGTTTGATTTAGTACCTCTTGTATTCGATTCCATTGTCTCATGTGAGTATATCAATGGTCAAATACCTGGAAGTGCAACTTTAAGTATGAAGAAACATCTACTGAATTTTGGTTAATTTTTTGAGGCAGAGTAAATTTTTGCAAAGCAAGAAGATTCATTGAAGGGGTAACGGTCAAGCTTTGTGTTACTAACGCCATTTAAAACAAAGTCATTTAAATTGTAAATGTGACTCTAAATATATTGTACTCTTCAACTTGCATTTAAATTGTGAAGCTTCAAATCTATAAATTATTAATACATACATTGGTTCCCAAGAGTCTGTTTGAACCAAGTTGGTTTTCCACTTGTAGTTTTGATGTTAACAAAAGTATTTTATGAGAATAATAAATTTGGACTAATGACTTCATTAAGTATGCATAAATTAAAATAGAAAAATAAGAGGAAACGACCAAAGGAAACTAACAGAGGATACCACTAGAGGATATTACTAAAGGATACCACTAGAGGATACCACTAGAGGAAGTCACCAGAGGTTATCTCTAGAGGATACCACCAGAGGAAGTCACCAGAGGTAAGAGGAAACAAAATCAAATTAGTCAACGAAATCCTCAGAGTTGGACAAATGCATGCTCTAGAAAAGAACGTGCATATGCCTCTGATAGCGTGTTTTTGATAAGTCAACGTGCCTCTGAAGAATTTTGTGCCCTTGAAGATTCAACGTGTTTCTAGAGTTTCCATTCCTCTGATGAACAATAATTGTTCCATGCCTCTGATGAATAGTAACAGTTCCATGCCTCTTATGAACAATAACTTTTCCATGCCTCTGATGAACAGAAACTTTAGCATGCCTCTAAAGTTTGAAGCCAATGTTCAAATGTGCATCTTAAGCATATATTCCTGTGACTCTGAAGACTGTAACAAAGGTGAAGTTGCTTATGTCACTAATTCTAAGTCACGCAGCTTTGCATCAACCTTCGACTAAAATTATTCAAGCAACACAACATCTGACTCCAACAATCAAGTCAATGATTTTGTTAAAAAAATTTCAACGACTCTGATTGAAGGTCAAAGGCTCTAATATATTGAGAAACATACTAGATTGGATTTAGCCGTATCCTTACTTCTAAAGGTCCAATAACAAGCCCATATTTGTTCCTGCCTAAATCCAATCAAGCGTATGAAGGAAAACTCAAGTGAGTCAATTTGCAAATGTAATATGAACAAATACGCACAATATATTTCTAGAAGAATTGCTCAGATCAGATTGGGAAATAAAGACTGTCCAATAGTCAAATTATCAAGATCGTATCAATCATAATTATATTTGGAAGAAATATTTGTTGACCAAGGTGAATTTCAGATACGATTCAGAAACTCAACAATAAATTCACAAACTCAAATTTCATATATAAATAGTGGATCAAGGTTGAAGAAGAGTATAACAATACGAACAACAAACTCAGAAAAACTAAAAACCAAAGTTATTCAGAAAAACCTTAAGAGCTCAACCTTTCTAAGTATTCAATGTTTAAGATGTTAAGTTCTAGCAAAACACTCATTCAAAGTAAAATATTGTAAGTGTAGTAGTGTGAGAAAATCATTGTATCAAATCTGCTTAGTAGAAGCAAAACAAAACCAGTTTTCAAATCATTGTAACCCAACCCAATAATGGCTTAAGTGTGCCTCAAACAATCTTTGGATCTCAGGTTGTGTTTAGAAGCCTTGACTTGTAGGGTCAAGTGGGTAGTTTGCCTCTAACAATTAGTAGGTTTCAAGTTGTGTAGAGAATACTTGACTGGTAGGGTAAAGGTGCAGTTTTCCTCAAAAAGTCTGTAGGCTCAGGTTGTTTTGAGAATACTGACTTGTAGGGTTAGGTGCTATTGTAATTCAAAGTTTTGAATTAGTGGAGAAATTCTTCTGTGTGAAGGGGATGGACATAGCTACCAAGTTGGTGGTAAGTTAGGATAAAATCTTGTGTGTTAATTTTTACTTCCGCCCTGTCTGGATATTGTTGCCTGTAATTGGTATAAATAGTTACGTCACCAAACCATAATTAGAATTAGAATTAAGGAAAAAGTCATAGTGCATTCTTCAACCAATAATATTCTTCCATGGATTCCAATGTTTACTAATCAATATAAGTTATTTAATGTTGAGCATTTCAAAAAAGTAGGAAAATTGGGGGCCACACCTATATATAATGGAACAAGGGATATAGTTATAAAAGAAGCTACATGTGTGTTGGCTCTGGGTTGAATTCACTTTATGCATGGTGTAAATGCTACTCTAAATATATTGTACTCTTCAGGTTATATCCAAATTGTGAAGCTTCAAATCTATAAGTTATTTATATTGTCATAGTCCATCATTAGTCTTCCACTTTAACCATTAAGCTCATATAATTTAACTTAGGAAAACTGATAAGACAAATTAATAAATTACATATTAACTAATGTAGCCTCACTAACATTTTAGCAGCATGATTTATTTTAGAGTATATGTATATTAGTTTTATGATTAATTTTCTTTATAGGTGTGTTTTTTATGATATGTTAATATGATACATATTTGACGAAGTAAGTGATATAAATAATAAATATTATATTTTATTATTTTATATATATTTATATAAATAATAGTATTTTAGTATACATATTTTAAGGTATAAGATTTTAGGCGATTCTACGTATATATGTACACTAAAATACTTGGAATGTGTTTCATTTAACCAAACTAAATGAACTACGTTATTATTGACGAAACCTATATGTTATGTTTTATATGTAAATTATAATGAGTAATTCTGGTATTTTATTTCATAAGTGAATGATAAATGTGATAGGTATTTTATTTCATAATTGAATGACAATTATGATAAATGTGATGGGTATTTTATTTCATAATTGAATGATAAATGTGATATGTGTTTAATTGATTTATTTTGTCATGTTAGCCTATCATGCTAAGTTAATTAATTGATTTTTGACATGTTGTGCTTAATTGGAATTTAATGTCTTAAATATGTTTATAGACTAAGTTTGAATTTTGAGGGTGATAAGTTAGATATTAGTTCACTCACTGCAAATATCGAGGATGAAATTCTTTAACAAGAGGAGAATTGTAACACCCTAAATTTTATACTAAATTATTTTATTAATTAAATAGGAATTAAGATAATTAATTTGGTGTTAAAATTATTTTAGAATACGTGTTGATTAGTTTTATGATTAATTTTCTTTATAGGTGTGTTTTCGATAATGTGTTAATCTGATACATATTTGACTAAATAAGTTATATAAATAACAAATATTATATTTTATTATTTTATATATATTTCTATAAATAATAGTATTTTAGTGTACATGTTTTAAGATATAAGATGTTAGGCGATTCTACGTGTATATATGTGCGTTTGTAGTTAATGCGATATTTTCTTGTATGTTTGGATAATGTTAGGTGTGCACATAATTATATTTACTTTTTAATAAATATATTCTATTTCAATTATTTATTTTACAAATAATTATCTTGAGGTATTAGTAATATTGATATTGAATTTCTTTATTTTTATACAGTTGTTATAATATGATGATTTTATACATATTTATTTTTATTTAGTAATTAATATAAATTGTTGATGTTATATTTATTATTTATTTATCCTTTAGACTATTCTATAAAGATGATGTTTTTTTTATGTAATTATTTTAAAAAATGTTATAGTAATGCTTATAGTTATTATTATGAATATGAGTGTTTTTGTTAAAATTATATTTGTCTATGTTAAGAATAAATAATATTATGTTAAAATGAGTATTTTAGAGAAAAAGTTTCTATAAATGTAAAATAAATTATTTATATATTAAGGGATTTTAGAAATACTAGAAAATGGATTTTGGACCAGACGACTGTTTACACCCCTATTTTCTATTTCTGCATATTAATTTGGGCTATTACTAGTTGGACTTTTCTTTCCTACACTGGCGAATTGCTCATTACACCCCTATTTCTGCCTCAGACTTGACTACTCTGTGTTGGGCCTTACAGTTTTATTCTTGTATCTGTACATCTGTTATCTGCACCCCTCCTTCACCAATTAAAAAAAGGCTTAATTGCAGTTATGGTCCCCCTATTTTGGCTGAATCACGAAAGTAGTCCCCTCATTTTATTTATCCCTAGTTTTGGTCCTCCAAACCGAATTTTGGTAAAAAACTTGATGAAATGTCATTTTTTTAAGCCACATCATACCATTTATGATCACACTAATGACAACCAAATTCACTCTCATCAATTATTTGCCATTTGAATCGATTCCAACCTCTATCCTACACAAAATCGGCCATTGAATCCATTTTTGACGTCAACTTTATCAATTGCGGCTCCGTTTCATCCGAAGCAGCGGCGTTTCTTTCCTTGGGCGAGCTGTTTTTGGCCGATTCCAATCACCACGTTCACGTCTCAAAAAATTGGTATCGTTTTTGGATTCCTCTCATCGAAACCTTGAAGAAGCAATACTCATTTGCATTTTTCGGTGAAGTTGACGTCAGACCTTTCCAGCACTCCGACGAGTAGGTGAGACTTTTTCTGCAGATTTTCTCGTCGTTGTTAGCGTTCAAGATATTCTTAACTCAAGTGCAAGTAAGATAGAATCAATATGACATGGAATATGATTGTAGAACTTGTTTATTGACTGAATGGAATGAGTTACTTATACATGGGTCCTCTAATAAACTAACTAACTAAGTTAGTTAGTTAGTTAGTTATTGCAACTAACATATAAACTTGAATTATACAAATAGAAAACGAAGATCAATCTTCGTTTTCTAACACTGAAACGAAGATCAATCTTCGTTTCCAACATTCTCCCTTAATTCAAGTTTCTAAGTGATTTTACACCTAGTTGTCTTCTCAACTCTTCGACCATTTCTTCTGTTGGTTCATCCTTACTGCAGCCGTAACCCTCTCCCAGGCCTCGATAACAACCCTTTCTGCAGCAAGCTCAGATTTAACTCGTGCTTCAGCTTCATCCCTCGCAGCTTTCGCCTCTGCAGCAGCTTTTTCAGCTATTCCCTTTGCTTCTGCAGCAGCCCTTTCTTTCATTAATCTTCTTTGCTCCTTTAGTGTAGCTCTGCCATCTTTTTCCAATAGCACACCGTCTTTGCTTCTAGCAGCCTTTGTATACTCTCTCTCTCTCCCTAACTTCCTTTGCATGCCTGAACTTAGCCTCAGCCCTATCCATTGCTTCCTTCATGGCCGCAGCAGCCGTGCTCATCTCTAACTCATCATCAGGAATACCATTTCTTATCTGATTAAGTTCTTTCCTCAAAGAACAAATATCATCTTGCAAAGCTATTTGTTGACTTTTATCCAACCATTCTTGTTTCATTTTTTCAGCTTCACATTTCCTTACTTTGTTTTCCAATTCAATGTTTCTAGACTCTAAATCCTTCAGTTTAGAGTTCAAATTCATAAGTGGAAGAGTAGACATCATTACAGCAGTAAGAAGCCACCATTTAGTGAATGCTATCACAAAGCCTCCAATGAATGTTGTTGTTAGCTGCACACACTTCCCAACTTTATCTCCCATTGCATCTTGAATTAAAACAGTGTCCCTTAACATTCTACTTACAACTTTTACTGTATTTGTTTCTTTATTAAAGAAAGAAATATCTTGTCTAAGTATTGTTTTCAAATACAATTCTCTTATTCTTGCTGCTTGTCTTTCCCCTGTAACCATCCAACATACCACCTGGAGGAATGCTGCCACCCCACTTCCTATGGCCAAATATACAAATTTCAGTGATACCTTGGACACTTGTTCAACAACATTGGTATTACTTTGATTAATACCAACATTATCAATCATTTGAACGAATAGCAAAGTCATGATGAGTAAATCCAAACCATTTCCAACAGCAATGATAGTTCCAACAACCATATTTTTCTGTGCCACTTTAAGCTGATCTTCAAATTGATGAGTCTCAGATGACTTATACTCATCATGATACTTTACCTCAATAGCATCCAATGCAGATTTTAACTGCATTGCTTCAGCTTTAACCTTTGAATCTAGCAAGGCATTCAACTGCGCCAATTCAGCTGCATAAACTTCTACTTTCTCGACATGAACCTTGACAACTTTGGTTGCATGATCCGCATGATTCAATGCCTGCTTCTTGGCATCACAAACCATTTCTTTAATAGCTATCATTCCTTTTGTGGTTGCACCTTGATGTGATAACCTATGACAACCAATAGCCATTGTAACAGACAAAACAATTGGCAATGCAATTGAAATTCCACCAATCAAAAGCACCAACAGATTGTCAATTCCATCTCTATATTTTCTATGTTGTATTGGATACATCACTATAAACTCAACAAGAATTCCAATAGCAATTGAATAAATGCAGAAAATTCCAATATATGTAAGCACCTTTTGAAAGTATTCAACTTGGTTATTATTATCAACCACATGAGCTGCTTTCTTGTTCCTCACATTTCCAAGCTCTTTCTGCCATTCTTCTTCCTTCTTCTTCACAGTTTCAATTCCAGCATGTTTCAATTCCACAACTCGGAACCTTTCATTCTCAAATTCCTCCTTAGCCAGCTTTTGAGCCACCAATGTTTCCCTAAGTTTCTCATTTGCTTCCTCGGCCACTCTATGTGCTTCTTTCAACTCATCAATAGCTTGTACCTTCTCCTTCTCAGCCTGGAGAATCTGATCCTTTGCTTTCTTTAGATCTTCTTGAGTTGCATTCAACTAGTTCTGCAATTCTGAACGTTCCTCTTTTGATTCAGCCTGCAACACTCCCTCTGCATCACTTTCTAGGTCCTGTGCAGCCTTCAAATCATTAACTTTCTCTGAACCATCATCTTCTGGTTCAACCAGTAGCACAATTTCTCCCTCACTTTCTGCTGTATTTCCATTTCTTCATTTGATTATGCTACCATCTCCCTCAAATTCTAAAGTTCTATCATCAACAAACCTGATCTTACTCCTTCTTGATGTATCAACATCAACCAGCCATTCCCTCTGGCTTGTCATCTGATTAAAGCAACTAGTATTAGGAAACCAGAACTGAGATGAAGAATATTCTGAAAACAAAGATTGATCTTGTGGTAGAAAACGAAGATTGATCTTCGTTTGTAGTAGCCATCAACAAGACTATATCCGAATCCGAATTTTCTTGGGCAGCGCAGGCTTCATCTTCTTCTTTCTTCTTCTTTTTTCCTCCTTTGCCAGCCCAAAATTCCCAAGCAAAATGTCCAAACTTCTCACATTTGTAACATTTCACCTTCTTCTGATGAAGATTCTTTGAACTTATTCTTTTTCCATTTCTTTTTCATGTTGGCATATGCTACCAATGCTTGATTCCCATAATCACTCCCATTCCTTTCATCCATTCTTAACTCCCTTGCTTCTAGAGTTCCCTGCAACTCTTAAAGACTTAATGTGGAGATGTCTTTAGATTCCTCAATTGCACAAATAACATAATCGAACCTGGGATGCAAAGTTCTCAATATCTTTTCACATAGCTTCTGTTCAGTAAGCTTCTCACCACAACTAGCCATCTGATTTGTGATACTCCTCAATCTTGAAATCAGATCTGCAACCTTCTCATGCTCATCCATCTGCAGCAATTCGAACTGTTTCTGTAAGGTCTGCAATTTCACTTTCTTGACCTTGGTTCCTCTAGAATAACACTTCTCAAGAATGTCCCACGCTTCTTTTGCACTTCTTGCATCAGATACCTTGTCAAAGTTGGCCGTGTCAAGACATTGACGAAGAATGAAGGTTAACACTGAAACGAATATCAATCTTTGTTTCCAACAATCGTTTTGACTCAATTTATACTCCTAAAACTATTATTAATTATTTAACATTTATTTTTATGCTCAGAATAATTTATCAGTCGCGTCTAGGCGATTTTGTGAACTCGCCGTTTATCGGATTCGCTCGCTATACGTTGTTTGTCTGCAATTGCAGTTGAAAACTTCCATTGATTTAGGTGATTGAGAAAGCATCTAAATAAGGTAAGGGGTGAGAGAGCGTTTGAATTCATGAGTATAATATATTGTGAGATGAACGGGAAAACCGTATTTTCCAACGATTCATCTAGGGCTCGCTATGTATTATAGTATCCATTTGAGGGGATAAATTAATTAATGTGCAAATATGGAAATTTTGAGATTAAAATATAGAATAGAAATATTTGTAAGGTGTTGATTGATTTAATTTCTTTAAATGTGTGGTATTTGATGTTATTGTGATATTGACTGTCGAGTTTGTGATAAGTTTATGTGATGAGGTATGATTGATGATAATGATCCTCTAAATTTGTGATGAGTTTATGTAATGATGATGTGTGATTTATGATAGTGATGTTATAAATTAGTGATGAAAATATTGAAGTAACCCCATAATTGATGAAATAATGGTGATTTCAATTTGTGTTTTAGATGACGGTCTTAATGGAGTATCATAGGCCAACGAGGGGAGAAAATATATATTGAGAATTTGTGAAGTGGAGATTATTTTGTCATCATATAGGTAAGGCTTGACAAGCCTAGTGATTCTGGGAAAGTACAACTGAATGAGCCTAATTGTGGCGTTCTGCTGTTGAGCCTTAAGGCAAGATTGTTAGACCCTGGAGGTATTCGGGTGGGGAATTCCTAGGTGGCTTGGAGGTAGCACTCCAAATGTCGGGAGCTACCATGCAACACACGTTTACCTCGACTGTCACGTATATGTGTCTTGGGTTGAGTTGAGGAGATCTTTGAAGACAGAGCCAATTTGAATTGTCCGTCCACCGAGATGGTGGCATAGTATCAAGCCTCCTAACCAAATACTTCAGAGTTAGAATGGTACCACATTGTGAAGTAGAGTCTAAGCTCATGCATAGTATTGCATTTTCTTGTGATTGTTTTGTTGTGATTAATAGGTATCGTGTACGATAATACTTTCTCTTAGATGATTTGATGTTATAGTGAAATTTATTGACTTTCCTTAAGTGGTTTTGACTTTATAATGTGATGTTTTTCCTTTAATAATGTTTGTGTAATGATACAATTTATTTATGATTAACTTTGTGTTCTTCTTATTTATATTATACTATTAACATGATTTCAAAACTCACCTCCTTCGTTGTTTGTGTTTGACTAGCTTGGCCACGCGTTTGCGAAATCGTAGTTATTACAGGTTAATGAGTCTTGAAGTTCAAGTTGGAAGAAACCCCGCTCTGGTAGGTGATACCCGAAATAAGGGTTGTAAATTGTACTTTACTTTTACTTTCTTATTAGAAATGACTTTTTGTATGAAAATATTATAAGTACTAGTAAGTTTTTGAAATTAAATTAAGAAATTTTAGTTAAATCAAGTTTATGGAGATTGCACCTTTTTATAAGAGGAAAAAGTGTTTCTTTTGAATTTTGAGAAATGTGATATCCTAAATTAATTATAAAAGTTTTTTATTTCCTTGAAAACATATCTTCTTTATTTGTCGCTAATGTACCAAAAACAAAAGAATGTACTATAAATTATTATATATTATTTTGGGGTTTAGGGTGTCACATTAGTGGTATCAGAGCATGTCAGTCCAATCAGGCCGAGTGGATCAAGCGACGGTTAGTCAAATGTCATGTCAATTGTGTTTATTTGTGTTCTCCGTTTAAGTGCTGAATTATCAACCTTGAGCCAATTGTGTTTACTCGTATTCCCTACTTAGTACTAGAATGCTTACCTATTATTCTTGTGTTAAGTGCGATGTATTTTTCTATTATAGCACATGATATATAAAAGATGATCGTTAATTGTTAACTACCTGATTCTATTTGGTTTGGTAACGTGTTGTATCTTCTAGTAGATGATTATTTATCTTATCTACTACTTCAAAAATATCTGCTTTAGTTTATTGTAACCTTTAAGTGATGAGGATTAATTCAAAAGAAAATATAATCGTAATCAATTTGTAGCAGTTAGATGAGGGTAGGTTATATAGTTTGAGTTATGAGATGATCGTAAAATCTTGGTGCTAATTTTTGGATTAATTATGCGAATGTGTATATGATTATGTAATATTAAAATGTTTGTCTTTCGAGTGTTTTAAGTGTTCGGAATAGTGTATAGTGTTTACAGTAGTAGTTGGGTGTGTTTAAAAGTGAGATAATTATATATTTTATTATTTTGATTGTTGATTCATATTAATATAAGTGTAATTTCTTTTGTTGTTGTAACTAGATATAAATTACAAATAAATTATTATGAATGTGTAATTAAGTGAGTTTTAACTTGAAGTAAGGAGTAGAAGTTGTGGCGCCGCCTTCACACTCTTGAACCAAGTTAAAGATACTTTTAATTACCCATGTTTGAATTTGAATGACTACAATTATATATAGTTGTTTTAACTAATTGACTCCATGAGTAGGAGGGATTAGCTACTCCAATGACTCATCGTTGATAAAAGACAACGATAACTCATTATTTTGTTAGAAGTACCTTTTAATTTTATTCTTTAAATATTTGAAAAACATGTTCATTGCTTATGTCAATTAAATGAATTTAATTATTAAATATATGTTATTGTTAAATAGTATCTCTATCATTAGTTTTTTTTTTCTTTCTCCTTGATTATTTATAGAGTATGTTTTTATAGAGTAATTAATTGTAAATCTATTATAATGTCATTAAATTGTTAGATGTGTTTAATATTTTAAGAAATTGCTCTCTTTGTCAGACTTAAGTTAAATTTGTTGAATGTTTGGTGATAGGATTTAAACTTTATTTTCAGGAGTAAAACTAGTAATATTTTGTTTGAAAGAAATAGTTGAAATTTACAATGTACTCTGAACGTGTTTCATTTAACCAAACTAAATGAACTACGTTATTATTAACGAAACCTATATGTTATGTTTTATATGTAAATTATAGTGAGTAACTCTGGTATTTTATTTCATAAGTGAATGATAAATGTGATAGGTATTTTATTTCATAATTGAATGATAAATGTGATGGGTATTTTATTTCATAATTGAATGAAAAATGTGATATGTGTTTAATTGATTTATTTTGTCATGTTAGCCTATCATGCTAAGTTATTTAATTGATTTTTGACATGTTGTGCTTAATTGGAATTTAATGTCTTAAATATGTTTATAGACTAAGTTTAAATCTTGAGGGTGATAAGTTAGATATTAGTTCACTCACTGCAAATTTCGAGGACGAAATTCTTTAACAAGGGGAGAATTGTAACACCCTAAATTTTATACTAAATTATTTTATTAATTAAATAGGAATTAAGATAATTAATTTGGTGTTAAAATTATTTTATAATACGTGTTGATTAGTTTTATGATTAATTTTCTTTATAGGTGTGTTTTCGATAATGTGTTAATCTGATACATATTTGACTAAATAAGTTATATAAATAACAAATATTATATTTTATTATTTTATATATATTTCTATAAATAATAGTATTTTAGTGTACATGTTTTAAGATATAAGATGTTAGGCGATTCTACGTGTATATGTGCGTTTGTAGTTAATGCGATATTTTCTTGTATGTTTGGATAATGTTAGGTGTGCACATAATTATATTTACTTTTTTATAAATATATTCTATTTTAATTATTTATTTGACAAATAATTATCTTGAGGTATTAGTAATATTGATATTGAATTTCTTTATTTTTATACGGTTGTTATAGTATGATGATTTTATACATATTTATTTTGATTTAGTAATTAATTTAAATTGTTGATGTTATATTTATTATTTATTTATCATTTTGACTATTCTATAAAGATGATGTACTTTTATGTAATTATTTTAAAATATGTTATAGTAATAATTATAGTTATTATTTTGAATATGAGAGTTTTGGTTAAAATTAGATTTATCTATATTAAGGATAAGTTATATTATGTTAAAATGAGTATTTTAGAGAAAAAGTTTCTAGAAAAGTAAAATTAGTTATTTATATATTAAGGGCTTTTAGAAATACTAGAAAATGGATTTTGGATCAGATGACTCTTTACACTCCTATTTCTACTTCTGCAAATTAATTTAGGCTATTACTGGTTGGACTTTTATTTCCTACACCTGCAAATTGCTCATTACACCCCTATTTCTGCCTCATACTAGACTACTCTGTTTTAGGCCTTGCAGTTTTACTCTTGTACCCGTACATCTGCTATCTGCACCTCTCCTTCTGCAATTAAAAAAATAAAAAACGAAAATCAAACTAATGACAGGCAAATCGCAGCAAACCATTTTTCTCTCAAATTCACTCCCACCAATTCTTTCCATTTTAATCGATCCCAACCTCTATCCCACACAAAACTGGCCACTGAATCCATTTTTTTTTCTTCGTCAATTTTATCGATCATGGCTTCGTTTCATCAGAAACAGTTGCACTTCTTTCCTTGGGAGAGATGTTTTTGGCTGATTCCGATCACCACATTTGTCGTCTCAAAAAACTAGTATCGTTTTTGGATTCCTCTCGTCGAAACCTTCAAGAAGCACTACTCATTTGCATTTCTCGGTGAAGTTGACGTCGGACCCTTCCAGCGCTCCGACGAGTCAGTGAGACTTTTTCTGCAGTTTTTCTCGTCGTTTTGACTCCATTTTTTCTCCTTAAATTATTATTAATTATTTAACATTTATTTTTAAGCTCAACATAATTTATCAGCCGTGTCTTGGCGATTTTGTGAACTCGCCGTTTATTCGGATATGCTCGCTATACGTTGTCGGTCTACAGTTGCGGTTGAAAACTTCCATTGATTTTTGTGTTTGAGAATGCGGTTAAATAAGGTAAGGGGTGAGAGAGCGTTTGAATTCATGAGTATAATATACAGTGAGATGAACGGGACACCCATATTTCCCAACGATTCATCCGGGGCTCGCTATGTACGACAGTTGCCCTTTAAGGGGATAAATTAATTAATGTGCAAATATGGAAATTGTGAGATTAAAATCTAGAATAGAAATATTTGTAAGTCGTCGATTGATTTAATTTATTTAAATGTGTGGTATTTGATGTTGTGATATTGAGTGTCGAATGAATTTTATGTATATGTTTGATTAGTTGGCTTTATGTGATGTGATAATAAAAGAAGGATGCATTGTAATAATTGGGATTTTATAAATTTGTGATGAGTCTATGTGATGTGGTATGATTGATGATAGTGATGCTCTACATTTGTGATGAATTTAAGTAATGGTGATGTATGATTTATGAAAGTGATGTTATAAATTTTTGATGAAAATATTGAAGTAACCCTATAATTGATGAAATAATGGTGATTCCAATTTGTGTTTGTGATAACAGTCTTAATGGAGTATCATAGGCCAACGAGGGGAGAAAATATATATTGAGAATTTTGTCATCATATAGGTAGGGCCTAACAAGCCTAGTGATTCTAGGGAAGTACAATTGAATGAGCTTGATCGTGGCGGCCTGCTATTGAGCCTTAAGGCAAGATTGTTAGACCTTGGAGGTATTCAGGTGCGGAATTCCTAGGTGACATGGAGGTAGTACTCCAAATGTAGGGAGCTACCATGCAACACACGTTTACCTCGACTATCACGTATATGTGTCTCGGGTTGAGTTGAGGGGATCTATGAGGACAATGCCAATTTGAATTATCTGTCCACCGGGATGGTGGCATAGTATAAGCCTCTTAACCAAGTACTTCAGAGTTAGAATGGTACCACATTGTGAAGTACAGTCTAAGCTCATGCATAGTATTGCATTTTTTGTGATTGTTTTGCTATGATTAATACGTATTGTGTATGATAATAATTTCTCTTAGATGATTTGATGTTATAGTGAAATTTATTGACTTTCCTTAAGTGGTTTTGACTTTATAATGTGATGTTTTTCCTTGAATGATGTTTGCGTAGTGATACAGTTTATTTATGATTAATTGTGTGTTTTTCTTACTTATATTATACTATTAACATGATTTCAAAACTCGCCTCCTTTGTTGTTTGTGTTTGTCTGGCTTGGCCATGCGTTTGCGTAATTGCAGTTATTATAGGTTAATGAGTCTTGAAGTTCAAGTTGGGAGAAACCCAGCTCTGAAAGGTGATACCGGGAATATGTAAATTGTATTTTACTTTTACTTTTGTATTAGAAATGACTTTTTGTATGAAAATCTTATATGTACTAGTAAGAAATTTTAGTTAAATCAAATTTATGGAGATTGCACCTTTTTATAAGAGGAAAAAGTTTAAAGTGTTTCTTTTGAATTTTGAGAAATGTGATATCCTAAATTAATTGACTTGTAGGGTCATGGTGCGATTTTCCTCAAAAAGTCTGTAGGCTCAGGTTGTTTTGAGAAGACTGACTTGTAGGGGAAGGTGCTATTGTAATTCAAGGTTGAATTAGTGGAGAAATCCTTCTGTGTGAAGGGACTAGACATAGCTACCAAGTTGATGGTGAACCAGGATAAAATCTTGTGTGTTATTTTTTACTTCCGCCCTGTTTAGATATTGTTGCCTCTAATTTGTATAAAGAGTTATGTCACCAAACCATAATCAGAATTAGAATTAAGGAAAGAGACAGTGCATTCTTCCATCAATAATATTCTTCCATGGATTCCAATGTATACTAATCAATATCAGTTATTTAATGTTGAGCATTTAAAAAAGTAGGAAAATTGGGGGCTACACTTATATATAATGGAACAAGGGATATAGTTATAAAAGAAGCTACATTTGTGTTGGCTCAGTGTTGAATTAACTTTCAGCTTGGTGTAAATGCGACTCTAAATATATTGTACTCTTCAAGTTATATCTAAATTGTGAAGCTTCAAATCTATAAGTTATTTTTATTGTCATAGTCCATCATTAGTCTTCCACTTTAACTATTAAGCTCATAAAATTTAACTTAGGAAAACTGATAAGACAAATTAATAAATTACATGTTAACTAATGTAGCCTCACTAACATTTTAGCAGAATTATTTGTTTTGACTTTAAACATGGACCAGAGGCAACCATGAATCAGAACAAAATATTGATCAAAGGTAAACAAAACTAGAGACAACCACGAAATAGAGGCAAACTAGAACTAGAGGCAAACAAAACCTCCAGAGCCAAACATGACCCAGAGAAAATCAAAACCAGATACAAACACAAATAAAAGGCACACATAAACCAGAGGCTAACAAAACCATATGCAACCACGAGTCAGAGGCAAATACAGACTAGAGGCAAAATAAACAAGAGTAAAACAGGAACTAGAGGCAAAATAAATAATAGTAAAACAGGAACTAGAGGCAAACACGGACCAGAGGCAAACATGAACCAAAGGCAATTAAAATCAGAGGCAACCAAAAAATCAGAGGCAAATAGGGACCAGTGGTAGACCAAAACCAGTGGCAACTACGAATCAGAGACAAACAAAACCAAAGGCCACCACGAATTAGAGGCAAATAGGATCCAGAGGCAATCATTAATCACATGCATTTACGAAGAAGAGGCCAACAGAATCAGAGGCAACCAGATGCAAACAAAAACTAGAGGCAACCCAGAACCAGTGGCAACCAGGAACTAAACCTCATCTTATCCTTCTTCTATTTTTTATAGAATACACATGTTGGACATATTTGGTTCCCAAAGAATGATATAAATGATTAAGTAAAGCTTACAAATGAAAATGCTTTAACAACTTATTGGAACTTAAAATGTAATCATATGTCTACAACACGTGGGAGACATTTTTGGTTCCCAATGACATGTTCAAAGAGACAACATTAAATAAACACATAAAGTTGGGATAAAATACAAACTAATTGATGTTGTTATAGAAGATTTGGAGTGAATATTATTTTAACATAATACAATACATTTTATAGTGTTATTTTTGTGATTTTAATATATTTTATTTTATATTTACAATTTTTATCTCTGAAATGTAAGGGTCAATTGCACCTTATAGGGAGTGTTTATGTCGAGTATATTCATCAGTTCCTTGAAAATCATACTGATAGTGGACCAGTCATTCTTATCATGCAACTGGGCAAATTAAAGAGGATGAATGGTAATTAGTATATATATTTCTTTGTCGATGAACCTATTGTTATTTAATGGTAAAAACATGCACAATAGGAATATTGTTGAGGAAAAACGGAGATCGATCAATGAATGAACCCAGAAAATAAAGAAGATTGATGAAACAGAAAATCCAAGATCGTTCTTCGTTTTTGACTGAAATGAAGATTGATCTTTCAAACAGAATTTTGACACTTGTAATTCTAAAATGAACACACACAATTGTTAACCCAGTTCAAAGATTAACTCTTACGTCTGGGGGACAAGACCCGACTTGAATTATCACTAGTAATGAGATGAAAATGATTACAATTGAATTGCACTTATACTACCAGTTTTTCTGCACAATGAAAAACTACAGCTTGCATTCTATTTTTCTGATTTGTTAGTTTTCCAGCCTTGCTTTGGCTTATATACAGTTTGGTTACAATTTGGAGTAACAAACTAACTAACTAAAGTTAGTTACAACTAACTAACTAACTGCCCAAAACTAATTGGTTTCTTAATTGAGTACCATTTTTAACAATTCTCCACCTTGGTACCAAATGAAAAGCTTCCTCTTGTGATTCTTTAAATCCGATCCCCTTAGTCCTTGATCTCAGTTTCTGGACTTGATTTGCAGCATATCCAAACAATGTTTAAATTTGCTAAGTGTGACAGGTTTTGTAAAGATGTTTGCAGGATTATCACTTGTATGCACCTTTGCCACATGTATCTCACCCCTTTCAATGACATCTCTAATGAAATGAAGTCTAATGTTTATATGCATGATCCTTTCATGATACATTTGATTTTTGCTCAAATGAATGGCACTTTGATTGTCACAATGTATGCAAACAGCTTCTTGCTTAACCCCAAGCTCTATGATCAATCCTTTTAGCCAAATTCCTTCAGTGCTTCAGCAAGAGCAGCATATTCTGCTTCTGTTGTTGATAATGCCACTATGTGTTGAAGATTAGCTTTCCAACTAATTGTGTTGTTAAACACTGTGAACACATATCCTGTATGACATCTTCTTCTATCTAGATCTCCAGCAAAATCAGAGTCTACAAATCCTTGGACTGGTTTTGAAGGTTCTAGACTTTTGCTGTATTCCAAACACATGCTTTGAGTACCCTTTAAGTACCTTAGAATCCATTTGACAACTTGCCAATGACTCATCCCTGGGTTTCCCATAAATCTTCTCGTGACACTTACATCATGAGAAATGTCTGGCCTTGAGCAAACCATAACATAAATGATACTCCCTATGGCACTTGCATATGGTATATTCTTCATGTCTTCTGCTTCCAGGTTTGTGTTTGGCGACATGGCTGAAGAAAGCTTGAAGTGAGCTTCTAGTGGAGAGCTAATTGCCTTTGATTCACTCATGTTGAATCTATTTAGAACATTTCCAATGTAGCTCTCTTGAGAAATTATCAGTCTTCCCTGTTCTCTAATTCTGATATTTCCATTCATAAGATACTCTTGGCTGGCCCCAAGTCCTTCATCTCGAATTCTTTCTTCAGCTGGCCTTTCAAATTTTCTATTTATTTCATACTTTTACATGCTATTAGCATGTCATCCACATATAGCAGTAAGTAAACGAATGTGGATGATGATACTTGTTTATAGTACACACAACTATCAAAATTACTTCTAGCATAACTTTGACTAAGCAAGAATGAATCAAACCTCAAATACCATTGCCTTGGTGATTGCTTTAGCCCATAGAGTGATCTCTTTAACAAGCAGACCCAATCCTCCTTTCCTTGAGTTCTAAAGCCATCTGGTTGCTGCATTAATATTGTTTCATTCAGGTCTTCATGGAGAAATGTTGTTTTGACATCCATATGCTCCAATTCCATGTCAAAGTGTGCTACCATGGCTAGAATTATCCTTATAGATGCATGCTTGACTACAGGAGAAAAGATTTCATTGTAGTCTACACCTTCTCTTTGAGTGAATCCCTTTGTTACTACTCGTGCTTTGAACCTGGGTGGCTCAACTCCTGGAATTCCCTCATTCCTCTTGAATATCCACTTGCTGCCTACAATTCTGGAGTTGGCTGGCTTGGGTATGAGTTCCCAAGTGTTGTTCTTCTCCAATGATTTTAGCTCCTCAGTCATAGCTAAAATCCATTTGTCTTTGTCTTAAGACTTGACATCTTCATCGTAGTTTCTGGGATCTTCTTGTATAATCTCTTCTGCAGCATGTAATGCATAGCTGATCATGTCTACATAACCATATCTTTGATGTCCTTCTTTATCTATCCCTGACGAGGATATAATCATCTAATTCCTGCTCTGGAAACATAGCATGTTCTGCTGGGTTTGCATCAGTTTTGTCTTGCTCAGATTGTTGTTGTTCTGAAGTCAGGATCGTTCTTGACTTCTGTGGATCGTTCTCCTTTTCTGTGGCAGAAGTCAAGATCGATCTTGGATTTTCTGCAACTTGCTCCACCTCAAGATCAAACCTCTCAGTTCTGTTTTGTTGAATCTGCTGTTGCTCCAGGATCGTTCTTCGTTTCTCTCCATCTTTCTCCACCTCAAGATCAATCCTCACATCTTCAATTTGATGTGAGCTTTCATTCGCAGCATTGTTTACAAACTTATATAGCTCAACCTCGTGAAACTTAACATCCCTGCTGATGATACATTTCCTACTTTTAGGACACCATATTCTGTAACCTTTTACTCCACTTGGATATCCAACAAAATACCATTTCTTGGCTCGAGGGGATAGCTTCCCTTCATTTACATGGTAGTATGCAGCACATCCAAACACTTTTAAATGATTGTAGTTTGCAGCCTGTCCTGTCCACATCTCTTGAGGGGTTTTGAGTTCAATTGCGGTAGATGGACTCAAATTTATCAAATAACAAGCTGTATAGACAGCTTCTCCCCAAAATTGTGCAGACTTCCCTGCATTTGACAGAATGCATCTCATTCTTTCAAGTAAGGTTCTATTCATCCTTTCAGCTAGTCCATTTTGCCGAGGTGTGTTCTTTACAGTCCTATGTCTATTCACACATGAGCTTTGCAAAAACTAGTGAATTCCTCACTACAGAATTCCAGACCATTATCTGTCCTTAGAGTTTTAATCCTCTTGTCAATCCTATTTTCAACCATAGACTTCCAATCTGTAAAGGTTTTAAATGTTTCATCCTTACTTTTCAACAAGTAAATCCATACTTTTTTACTATAATCATCAAGAAATGTAATGAAATACTTGTTACCTCCATGTGAAGCAATCTTTGCAGGGCCCCATAGATCACTGTGAACATATTCCAGAATTCCTTTTGAGCAATGTTTCCCTTTGGAGAACTTGACCCTATGCATCTTTCCAAACACACAATGCTCACAAAATTCAAGATCACAGAACTTGCATTCCCTTTAGACTAACATGACCCCTCCTAGCATGCCTTGCCTGTCCAGAACTTGCATTCCCATTAGACTAACATGACCCAACCTTTGATGCCATGGGCTGGCTTTGCTTGATGCTTGAACAGCCACTGTTGCTTTTCCTGTCACTGCTTGACCATTTAGAAGGTAGATTTCATGATCCCTTGTTCCCTTCATGATTACCAATGATCCTTTTATGACTTTTAGAGTGCCTTTCTTTGCTTTGTATGAACAGCCAGCTTCCTCTAGCATTCCAAGAGAAATTAAATTCCTTTTCAGTTCTGGAACGTGTCTCACCTTTGAGAAAATCTTCATGGTTCCATCTTCCAGCTTCAGCTTGATTGAACCAATTCCAAATACCTTGCATGCTAATTTGTTCCCCATAATCACCTTGCCTCCATCCGTTTCTTTGTAGTCAAGAAACCAATCTCTATTTGAGGTCATGTGAAATGAACATCCTGAGTCAAGTACCCAGTCATCATCCATGATTTCAGTTGAATTTTCCATAAGGACTTCTGAGCTTTCATACCCTTCAGAAGCTATAGATGCATTTCCATAATCATCATCACTATGTGATCCTTTCTTTCCTTTCCAATCTGGACGTTCTTTCTTGAAATGCCCTTCTTTCTTGCATATGAAACATCTCATTTTGGACTTGTCCTTTTCTTTGTTCTTGAACTTATTCTTCTGTTTTTGATTCTTCAATTCTTTCTCATCTAACTTCTTCTTCAATTCTTTGGACATTAGTGCAGCTTGTACTTTTTCTAATGTCAAGGAATCTCTACCATACAGAAGTGTATCACACAAAATTTTCATAAGAGCTTGATAATGAATTTATCAATAACAGGGTCTGATCCTCATCTTTCAATTTTTTGTCAATATTTTCAAGATCTAATATGATCTTAATAAACTCATCCATATGATTTTCAATTGATCTCCCAGGTTGCATCTTGAAAGTATATAATTTTTGTTTTAAGTACAAACGATTCACTAATGATTTTGTCATGTATAAAGATTCTAATTTGAGTCAAATACGTGTTGCATAGGTCTCCTTTGACACTTCCCTCAGAACCTTGTCTCCAAGACTCAAGATTAAAGCAGTATGAGCCTTGTCCATGATATCCCTCTTCTCCTTTTCTGGTAGTGTGGATACCATGTGTTTCTCTCCTCCCAGTGCTCCTGCCAAACTTTGATAAACCAACAACGCTTTCATCTTGAGACGCCATAACCCAAAATCATTCTTCCCATCGAATTTCTCAATTGCATACTTTGTTGATGCCATCCTTCCTTTGAATCGAATACTCCCGTGCTCTGATACCAATTGTTGAGGAAAAACGGAGATCGATAAATCAATGAACCCAGAAAATAACGAAGATTGATGAAACAAAAAATCCTAGATCGTTCTTCGTTTCTGACTGAAACGAAGATTGATCTTTCAAACAGAATTTTGAAACTTGTAATTCTAAAATGAACACACACAATTGTTAACTCAGTTCAAAGATTCACTCCTACGTCTGGGGGACTGGATCCGACTTGAATTATCACTAGTAATGAGATGAAAATGATTACAATTGGATTGCACTTATGCTGTCAGTTTTTCTGCACAATCAAAAACTGCAGCTTGCATTCTATTTTTCTGATCTGTTAGTTTTCCAGCGTTGCTTTGGCTTATATACAGTTTGGTTACAATTTGGAGTAACAAACTAACTAACTAAAGTTAGCTACAACTAACTAACTAACTGCCCAAAACTAATTGGCTTCTTAATTGAGTACCACTTTTAACAAATATCAAGTGCTTTTTTTGGTACAAAGCTATTGTTGAATGTTGACAAGTTAAAGATCATAAAAAAAGTATGAGCAAATGTCTATTGTTGAAAAGTTTTGTAAATGCTATGTTCGATTGTCACTATCATGTAATATATTTTTAACAAATTTTTATGAACTGTTTCATAATAGATTGACAAGCAATGAAGTGTCACTCACCCAGTTAGTAACTTAGATGACTGGTCAAACCAATCTCACATTAATGGAGGATTTGCTTAAAACACCTTTGATAACAACTTCAGATTTAATTGAAACTAACACTGTATCTCGTCTTCAATGTTCATATATCACAGTTTGCTCCATGTTTTATGTAATTAATATATATATATATATATTAACAATGATTTATTTTGCCAGAATTGTTTTGGTGCTGTACTCGCTAAAGTCATTGAGATTGGCATGGACAATGGTTGGTGTTATAATTCGTGAAGGAAGTGTTTCAAAAAAGTTAACCATGATGGAAATAATTTTCCGTGATTACTGTGATAAGAAACATTCCGCAATACCTTGGTAAAAAAATAATTTATTCCATCCTTTCTAAATGGGCATTTAATTTTCAGAATTGTTTCATCTATTTTTTAATACTTTGTTATTTGTATTATTGATTTTACTGAACAGATTCATGCTTCATATTCAAGTAATTGACCAATCCAAATCTGCTGCCTTTGTTCATGAGAATATTATATCATTCAATAGTATGTTTGCATTCAAATCTATGGGCGGCAAAATTCCTGGAGAAATTAACAATGGGCATGCACCTCCAATGTTTATCTTGAATGGTGAAAACTAGCACCAGATCGGAAGTTTAGTCCTTACCCATGGCAACACTCCTAAATTTGTTCAATGATATATTTAGGATATAGAGAATGAAATAAAAAACATAATGCAAGCTGTGAGGTATATATTTAAATATTTATATTAACAATATATACTTTTCAATTCATTGCCTCTAACATATTTAAATAACAAACACATTTTATATTTAGGATGGAAGACAATGAGGCGTTGCTTAAAGAGTCAATGATCAAAGTTATAAAAGATGCTCTTGATGATTGTAATCCATATTGCCGACAATATCAGATGGTTCGTCAAAAAATTATTTAAAAGAATTAATATCAGGTAAACAGAACCATAGGCAAACAAAACCAGAACCAGAGGAAACCTAGAACTAGAGGAAAACGTGAACAAGAGGCAACCAGAAAATAAAAAGGAACCATAGGCAAACTGCAACCAGAGGCAACTACTAACCACATGCAACTAAAGGCAAATGAAATCAGAGGCAAACAGGCACCACATGCAACCAGAGGAAAACTGAATCAGAGGCAACCAGGAACCACAAGCAACCATCGACAAACAAGAGCTAGAGGCAACTAGGAACCAGAGGCAACCAATGACAAACAGGAATTAGAAGCAACCAGAGACAAACAAGAACGAAAGGCAAACTAGAACTAGATGCAACTAACCAGAGACAAACATGAACTAGAGGCAACTAGTGACAAACTAGAACCAAAGGCAGACATGAACCAGAGGCAAACCCGAACCAGAGTCAAACAGAATCAGTGGCAAACCGTAGCCAAATAACTTATATTGCTTCATTATTTTATATGATTGTTCTCTTTTGTTCTCTTTATATTATTTTTTTTATAGATTCGTATAACAATTTATTTTTAACCCTCATGCATCGCACGGGTGCACACAAAAACAATAATTTTCCCAAATGCGTTTGAAAGAAAATGAGTAAATGACCCAAAATAGTGAATGTCGTACAATTAAGAATCCAAATTAATAAATAACAAAAAGTGTTCCCTTCGTCACGTAGTCCTGCTAATTGTGTTCAGGTGTTATTTTAAGTGACACAATGATTTATTCATGTATAACCCATATCACATGGATCATTTTGAAATCCCTAAATTCCCATAAAATCTGACATGCCTAAATCTACAAATACAAAAAAGAAAAAGAAATTACAATATCTTCTTCCCCCAAAACTTCTATTTATCCTTTCCCAAAATCTCTACTCTCTAATTCATAAATCTAGAAAGTGATTAGTGGTGGTACACCATTCAGAAAAGATAAATAAAGCATGCTAATAATACGTTTTATTTTATTTTATTTAGAAGACTCTTTCATAATACCACCAAGTCCCTGCTTATAGTTTTTATTTTTATTTAGGTTCTTTTTGTCGGTCTATAGTATATGGTTCTTTCTTTGTACATAGTCATTGAAGGTGGAAAATAGACACGATAAGGACAGGTTTGAATTGTGTATTACGGTTTAAAAAAATTATTAAATTTGTACAACACTTGGTGAAAAATAAAGTAAGTAAAATCAGAGGAAATAAAACAAAACAGAAGAGGAAAGACACAAAAGATTTATAGTTGTTCACCACCAAACCCGGTAGCTACGTACAGTCTCTTCATCCAAAAAAAGATAATCCAGTAATTCAAAACCAAATTACAAACATCTGACCCTACAAGTCAGTCTTCCCAACTTCCAAATTGAAACCTACAAGTCATTGAGGAATTACAACACTTGACCCCAAGTAAAATCTTCTCAACTTCCACCTTAAAACCTATAAGCCATTGAGGAACTTAACCACTATCGGGATGAGTTACAATGTGATTATGTTTCTGTTTAATTCTCAATGGAGGATGTTTACAATTTTCTCAAAGACTTATCCCAATACAATATAAATACAAAGTATGATGTTTAGTGCTTTTTCTAAGTAATTATGAGTTGTTGTAGTTATGTTGTTGATTGTTGTTTTGTACAACTCTCTGTCTTGTTCTTCAATGGAAAAAACCTTTTATAGATTTCAACTTTTGACTTTCAAATTACTTCAACTTCTTTTTCCTCCAACATTCTTCATATTTAATTATGCTTCTTTCAATTCAACGACTTTCCCGTTGCATTTAAATTCTCATGATCAAAGCTTTGATTTGTGTCCAAATATGCATTTAAATTCTCATGATCAAAGCTTTGATTTGTGTCCAAATATGTAGTCGACCGTTGCCTTGAATTTGATTCTGATCGTAGCTTTGAATTTGATTCTGATCGTTGCTTATAGTTGCTGAAATTCAATGTGGATTGTTGCTGCAATTCAGTTCTGATCTTTGCTGACCATTTTCAAGAATTCAATTCTAATCTTAACTTTAATTCATAATTCTGTTGTCAATCGTTGCTTTGATTCCAAACTATTTTGGCTTTGATTGCACGTATCCATTGTCGTGTGTCGCGTCCAGTTTTTCCGCGAAAAAGGAGTCGCCACCAATTTTATTTTATTCAAAGGAAAAATTGGATAAAACCTAAAATAATGATTTTTGAACCAAAAATTCGGATTCGGGAGTAAGGAAGGTATTAGCACCCGTTAAACGGTTACCCTCTAATTAATTGTATACAAACTATTTATTTATTTAGTCATTTACTTTTACCCAAAAAGAATAATAAAAAAATAAATAAATTATTTACATTAATAAAAGAAGGAAAAATATCTTTTTTTTATTAATTTGGTTTGACAAGGAAAAGACCTTGCTAAGATATCACGGATTTGATAAAGAAATAAACGATTATACAACAATCGACTTTATTCTTATTAGTTAATTCCAAAACTTAATCGTGAAACCGAATAAAAATTCTTGTTTATATCATATGTGCATAGAATAGTAAAAAAAAACTCTATAACAACAATAATGTCAAAAAAATAGACGAGGAGAAAAAAAAGAAAAAGAAAGTGTTTACCGCACTATAGAGGTTTATTATTAGTTCCTGGTTCCAATCTCTCTTCTCTATTTTTCTGCCTATTATCCTCTCTTCTCTTTTGTTTTTTTGATGCTCTCAATTGTGCTCCAAATAGTACTCCATCGTCCTCGCTGGCACTCTTACTATCTATTATTTATAGGCCTTTCGGGGTAGGTTACAAAAGACAAGGGAATAATTGCCGATTGATCACTATTTTATTATTATTAATCTCTTTCTTTTTGGTTTCTTTTCTTTCAATTGATTATCATTATACTGATTCTTATGACCATCAATCCATTCAATTGATCCTTATTATACCGATTTTTATGACCATCAATCCATTCAATTGATCCTCATTATACCAATTTTTATGACTATCAATTCATTTCTTTTCAATTTCTTTCATTCAATTATGTGCCTTTATTTATTTGTTATTATTTTTTTTATTTTTTTTAATTATTTTTTTAATATATTTTTTTTAGAAAAGATTCTAAACAGGAATTAGATGCAAACAAAAACTGGGAACATATGTGATTGTTTAAAGTTTTAAGCCCTAATTTTTTTTATATTTCTATATATTTATTATTATTATTTCCCATTTTTTTTTAATAAAAAGTAAGAAACAAATAAATAGATAAATAAATAAAAAGCGGACAAAATTAGGTGTCAACAGCTGCCCCTCTTTACTTAGAATTTACTTGAGAATCAAAGTAAAAGATAAGTAAAGATGACAACTCTAATTTTGTCCGAAAAGAATTTTTTAGAAGGGTGCGAGTCGTTTTCCCGGCTTCAACATGCGGGTCGTTTTCTCGACTATAGGTGAGAGTCGTTTTCTCGGCTTCAACATGCGGGTTGTTTTCTCGGCTTTGGGTGCGAGTCGTTTTCCCGGCTTCAACATGCGGGTCGTTTTCTCGGCTTTAAATTTATGTAATGTCATGAATCAGTGAAAGAATAAATGAATGAATGTATTGATTTTTATTAATATTTTTATTGGACACAATCATTAACATCATGGATGAAAAAGGCACTTATACATTTTTCTTGAACTTGATATCTTTGGTCTCTATTTTGTCCATTTCTATTTTTTTGTTTTGTTTTTTTTTTGTTGTTTTTTTTTTTGAAGAAGAATTACTGTTGTAATCTTAAGCTTGATCTCATATTGTCGTCTGCCTTGCACTCTAAAAAACCTCTAATATATCCGACTTTATCGCAATTCATTATATCGAGGTATGGTATATATTTTACTTTCCAATACACGATAATCATAAAATGCATTCGAGAAAGAGGGTTAAATTATAAAGATGATAAAAGTATATATCAATATATTGATGTTCAATATAAAAAAAAAAATACATAAGATAAAATAAAGGAATGGGTGGAAGACCCGACTTGGTTACTAGTAATTCAAAGGTAGACTGTACTAACTTCTCGTGCCATAGTCCGATCGATACTGTTTGTTCTGTCCTTTTGAGTATATATATTCTTTTTTTTTTTTTTTCTTTTTCTTCTTCTCCTAGGTTGCCCTTTCCAGTTTTCAACCCAATGTATTTATTATATTTTTTGTACCTTAATTTTTGTCTAGGTGGTCCTTTTAGGTTTTCGACCCAGCAGGTATTTATATATTTTGTACCCTAATTTTTGCCTAGGTTGCTTTTTTAGGTTTTCAACCTAACGGTATTATTTTTTATTTTTTGTTTTTTGTTTTTGTTTTTTATTCTTTTCTTAGGTTGCCCTTTCCGGTTTTCAACCTAGTAGGTATTATTATATTTTGTACCATAATTTTTGCCTAGGTCGTCCAGGAGGTATTTATTATATATTTTTGTACCCTAATTTTTGTCTAGGTCGCCTTTTCAGGTTTTCAACCTAACGGGTATTATTTTTTTTTTTTGTGTACCCTAATTTTGCCTAGGTTGCCTTTTCAGGTTTTCAACCTAGTGGGTATTCTTTTTTGTACCCTAATTTTTGCTTAGGTCGACCTTTCAGGTTTTCAACCTAACGGGTATTCATTATTATTTTTGTACCCAAATTTTTGCCTAGGTTGCCTTTTCAGGTTTTCAACCTAGCGGGTATTCATTATTTAAGTATGATACTTTTTTACGACATATGAGTTTACAGGGAGGACTACATCTTTTCCATCCATTTCGTGAGGATCAAAGCTCCACCTGCTACATATTTTTTCGCGACGTATTGGTCTTCATAGTTATGGGTCCATTTCCCACGATAATCCTTTTGAATGGGTAAGATCTTTTTTAGCACCATGTCTCCCTCTCGAAATTCTCGAGGACGTACTTTTTTCTCTTATGCTCTTTTCAATCTTTTATGATATAATTGCCCATTGCATAAGGCCGCCAACCTTTTTTCTTCAATTAAATTTAATTGATCGAAACGGGTTTGTGCCCATTTTGACTCCTCTAGTTTGGCCTCCATTAATACTCTTAGTGAGGGGATTTCAACTTCAATGGGTAGCACAGCCTCCATCCCATATACTAGGGAAAAAGGGGTTGCCCCAGTTGAAGTGCGTATCGAAGTGTGATACCCGTGTAGTGCAAACGGTAACATCTCATGTCAATCTTTGTATGTCACAACCATTTTCTGAATAATTTTTTTGATATTTTTATTTGCTGCTTCAACTGCACCATTCATTTTTGGTCTATACGGGGACGAGTTGTGGTGTTGAATTTTAAAGGTGGCACACAATTCATCCATCATTTTGTTATTCAGATTTGTGGCATTGTCGGTAATGATCTTGCTTGGTAGGCCATAACGACAAATTAACTCCTTTTTTATGAATTTGACTACCACATTTCTGGTTACATTGGCGTACGAAGCGGCCTCTACCCATTTGGTAAAGTAATTGATTGCCACCAAGATGAAGCGATGTCCATTTGATGCTTTCGGTTCAATCATTCTGATGACGTCTATGCCCCACATTGAGAACGGCCAGGACACTGAAAGGGTGTTTAGAGGCATTGGTGGGGTTTGGATATTATCCGCATATATTTGACACTTATGGCATTTATTTACATAATTAAAACAATCTTTTTCTAGGGTGAGCCAGTAATACCCGGCCCGAAGAATCTTTCTAGACATGGCGTGTCCGTTCATATGGATCCCATAAGAGCCATCGTGGACATCTTGTAGAATTTCTTTCGCCTCATTGACATCAACGCATCTAAGGAGTACCATATCATGATTCCTCTTATACAAAACATTTTCGTTCACGAAAAAGCTCACGGCTAGCCGTCTTAGAGTTCTTTTCTCATTCTCCGATATTCCGGGAGGATATTCTCTATTAATAAGATAATGTTTGATGTCGTGATACCGCGGTTTCCCATCAATTTCTTCTTCCATTAAGTGGCAGTAGGCAGGATGATCTCGACTCTCCAATTTAATGGATGGGATTTCATCGCTTCGACTTATTTGGAACATCGAGGATAAAGTAGCCAAAGCATCAGCCAATTGATTGTTTTCTCGAGGGATACGATGAAAAGTGATTTTGTTCAAATTGTGAAGAGAATTCCTTTATATAGGTAAAATAAGGTATTAACTTCTTTTCTCGAGTTTCCAATTCTTGGTTAAGATGATTAATGACTGTTGCTTTTGATTCCAAAGTAGCCAAAATTCCTATGGCACAAGTTTCATATTCTACTATATTATTGGTACAATCAAAATACAAGCGCACTGTGATAGGTATGAACTGCTTTTTAGGAGATATTAAGACAACCCCAATATCATGCCCCATTACCTTTGAGGCCCCGTCGAACAATATGGTCCATTTTCCATTATCACATTCTTCAAACAAAACCATGATGCTTTCATTCGGGAATTTACATTGCATTGATTGATAATCATCCCTAGGTTGATTAGCCAAATAATCTGTCAAGGCACTCCTTTTGATGGCTTTCTAAGTAACATAGGTAATATCATATTCTGATAACATCACCTGCCAACAAGCAATTCACCCAGTGAGAGCATACTTTACGAAAACGTACTTGATTGGATCCATCTTGAATATCAAGCAGGTCGTATGGCAAACCATGTATTGCCTTAAGCGATGGGCCTCTCAGGCTAAGGCACAACAAGTACGTTCTAACATTGTATATTTGGTTTCGACCTCTATAAATTTTTTACTTAGATAGTAAATGGCATGCTCCTTTTTTCCTGTTTCATCGTGTTGCCCCAACACGCATCCCATGGCTCAATCGAGGACTGTAAGATACATAATCAAGGGTCAGCCCAGAACTGGGAGAACGAGAATTGGAGACTTCTGCAAATATTGTTGGATTTTCTCAAATGTGTTTTGGCATTCTTCGTTCCACACAACTGTTTGATTTTTCCGTAAAAGTTTAAAGACTGATTCACAAGTGGCGGTTTGTTGTGATATAAATCTGGAAATATAATTTAGTATCCGAAAAAAAACGTGAACTTCTCTTTCTGTACTTAGGGGAGGCATTTCTAAAATGGCATGAACCTTATCGGGGTCAACTTGTATTCCTTTTTGACTAACCATAAATCCCAATAATTTGCCCGACCTTACGCCGAAAGTGCACATGGAAAGATTAAGCTTTAGCTTAAACTTTCTAAGCCTTTCGAAGAGTTTCTTTAGATCATGTCATCTATATAAACTTTTACCTCTTTATGAATCATGCCATGGAATAGGGTTACCATGGCTCTTTGGTAGGTCGTCCCAGCATTCTTCAGACCAAAAGGCATTACTTTGTAACAAGATGTTCCCCATGGGGTGATGAAAGTAATTTTTTTCATATCTTCGGTTGTCATCTTAATTTGATTATACCCAGATAAAACATTCATAAAAGAGAAGAGCGAATTGTAGGACACATTGTCAACCGGAATATCGATTTGAGGTAACGGGGAATCATCTTGGGTTTTAAATTAGAGGGTGCAGGTTAGTCATCCCAACTTTAAATTAAAGTGTGTGGGTCAGTAGGCCTGACTTTATATACTATTGAAAATATGAAATGTCATGAATGCATTTGATGAATGAACATTTTCCTTCATTTTCATCTTCTTTTTTTCAATCAACTTTTTTTTCAATTTTGTTTTATCTCTTTCATCTCCTTACGAACATGATCCTTGGATTCATGGATGAAGAATATGCACAACTTTGAATAAATAGTGGAGATTGTCCTTTTGATCTTTAAAGAGATTTTTGTTATATCTTCGACTTGATCTCTATTTGCCACTACCTTATGTGTAAAGACATCATACTAGTTTTGGCTTCTTGACATTCACATATCTTGTTCCCCAACATATGATTATCATAGAAATGCATTTTGACAAAAAGATTCATAACTCAAGAAATTAGTTTGAACAGTGATATTTAGTGAAAAAATCTATGGTACAAAAAAAAGAATGATTCGTAGGAAGAGAAGAAGATTAGGTGATCTCATATGGGTAAATGACCCAATTTATTAGTAGTATTTCATAAAAGAAGTGTGCTAATAAATCATAACATAATGTGAATCACGTTATTAACCCAGTTTGGAGGATATGATTTCCACCAATTTATCTTCGAAACCTTTCAGAATATATTGCTTCGACTTTGATCTGTGTAAGCCATATTATTTGCTCATTTTCTTTTATTCTCAAGCTAGTGAACTTCGTCATTCCCTTTTTTTTTTGTGGGCATAATTTTTTCCTAGGTCGCCCTTCTGGGTTTTTTGACCTAACAGGTCTTCATTCATTTTTGTCTAGGCCGCATCTTCAAGTTTTTGACCTAGCAGGTCTTTATTCGAATTTGTATCCTAACTTTTTCCTAGGTTGTCCTTTTGGATTTTCAACCTAGTGGGTATTTACTCATTTTTGTACCCTAATTTTTTGCCTAGGTTGTCCTTTCAGGTTTTCAACCTAGCAGGTATTTATTATTTTTTTGTACCCTAATTTTTGTCTAGGTCGCCCTTTCAGGTTTTCAACCTAGCGAGTATTTATTATTATTATTTTATTTTTTTATACCCTAATTTTTGCCTAGGTCGTCCTTTTGGATTTTCAACCTAGCGGGTCTTCATTTAGATGTAATACTTTTTGAAGCATCAATGTGTGCAAGTAGTGATAAGTCTTCTCGATCGATATTATGGTGGATCAGAGCCACACTTAAATGTAATTTTTTATGGTACTTGGGCTCATATAGTTGGGAGTCCACTTGTCATGCTAGTCCTTTTAGATATGTGAAATCTTCTTGAGCGCTAATTCTTTCTTTTGAAGCTCTGAAGTTCATATGTTCTTCTGTTAAGATCTTTTGAAATAATTGTCCTTGACATGAGGTAGTAAAAAAATTTCTTGAATTGAATTCAGTCGGCCAACACAGATCATTACTCTTGATAAGGGGATTTTGTTTTGAATGGGTCGCACTGCCTTTATTCTATATAATAAGGAACAAAGGGGTGCCCCAGTTATAGTCTGATACTCAGGGAGGGTATTCCACAGTTACGAGGTAATATTTGGTACGAGAACTTTCCATCTAGCTTTTCTTATACGTTTGATAATAAGCAGGATAGTCGTGACTTTCATTCTTGTGAGTGACTGTTCTTCGTCATGACTTACTTACTTTGAACATTGAAGATAAAATAGCTAGAATACCAACAACTTGATTATAATGTTGAGGGTCATGATAGAAAATGTCTTTTTAGACATTTTTCTAATATGTACATATAAATGATCATATTCTTATCCCAAATTTTACATTCTTCATAAAACCTGTTGATGATTAGGTCAAATCCCCATATGCTTTCAATATTTCACTTTTGATTTGTAGGTGGCTAGAATAGTCATGGTACAAACTTCAAATTCCTCCACGTGATTGGTATATTCAAAGCACAATTATATAATAATAAAGATAAAACGATTTTTCTAGGGGATTAACATGACGTTAACTACATGTCCCAACATATTGAGGTCCATCCAAATAAGGGATTTTATTTTTATCATTCCATCTCCTTTAGTGGAATTAATAGCATAACTGAATTTATGTAATGAAATCTTTGCAAACTTATTTATGAATGAACTACTTCCAAATATGTATGGTACATGGTTAGAATAAAAGAAAGGTATATAATGTTGGGTAAGAAATCATTAAATATATGAGGGGTAGAAAGGAAGAGAAAACAAAATGTATTTATTGATACTCATAATATTAAGGAAACAAGAATGTGTCAATATAATAAAGTATCATAAGACTTTATACTTAGCAATATTATCAGTGCTTTAGAATCAAATTGAGAGAACTTGATAATATCTTCATTGTTGACTTTGCCCCTTGGATAAACTCAGAATATATATGCAACATCGTCAATGTCTTAAACATAATGTCTAGTCGAGGTTTTATTTCCAATGTCCTTAAAGGTTCATACAAGATTTGACATTTTTCTTTAGATTGATGTATTTTTTCATGGCATCAAAGTAATAAGCTATAGTGATTAAAGTTCAACATAGACGACCCAACTTCTAGAGGTTCACCTGTGGCGAAAAGCCAAAAAAAATATGTCCATGACCCAAAAGTAGAGGATGGAGGATAAAGATGAATCTCATCCGTATCAGGTTCAAATCTTGTGGACAAGTGACTTGTGGTTGACCAAAAAGTAGACTAAAAGGTAAAAATTGTTAGACTTATGAAATCAAGGGGTAAACATGAGTTCTTCGTGATATACTTTTTTCCGTGAAGGGTTCCCATGATTTCAAGTATTAATGGTTTGTAATATTTCCAAGCTTTTAGCCATAGGGTCTTTCAATTGGTTTAGATCATCTTTGTATGCTTCAATTCATCCATGATTTTAGCTCAAGAACATGTTCGGTAAGGGTATCATGATACTTTTTTTCATTCTTTTTTTTGCTTGTTTTTTTTTTTTTTGCTTTCTTTTTTTTGCTTTTTTATTTTATTTTTTTCTTGAAGGAAAATGTTATGAGAATGTAAAAAAAAATGAATGCAATGATTGTGCATTTAACTGAAACATTTGACTACCTCCTAATATGCAATTAATTTTTCTTAAAAAGTGAAGAGAAAAAGAAAAACAACATGTTGTAAAATGAAATAAAAGATGAAACATGCATGATTATGCAATGCATTATGATGAATATGGGATATAGATAGGGTAGGTTTTTTCATATATACATGTGTCCTACATGGTTCTTTTTTATTTGATGGTTTTTTATTTGTAATGTGAACCTTTACTATGGGTGGCTCTATAGTTCTAAATTGGTTCCTAGAGCACACAACTCAATTCTAAAATATTAAACCAATTAATAGGTAAACTATTAAAATGGAAATATTCTAGAAAAGGTCAACTCTAGGTGAGACTTTCATGACAGCCAAATAGGATGTACATCCAGAAAATTATCATTACACAGTCTCTAACTTATCTTAGGTTGCACTCAGCCCGGGTATAGAGCCCACTCATAAGTGTGTGTCATGTTAGGGTAGTGTATAGTAAAATAAATAAAATTAAAATTAAAAAAAATAGCCACAATGAAAATAAATTAACAAGACATATATAATTATATTAACAATATATCAAAACAAATAAAACAATTGGGGTAATATAAATAAAATAATAAATAATCATATACAATTAATTAAATTGGGCTTGACTCTCGAAAGTCCCCAGCGGAGTTGCCAGCTGTCGCGTCCAGTTTTTTCGCGAAAAAGGAGTCGCCACCAATTTTATTTTATTCAAAGAAAAAATTGGATAAAACCTAAAATAATGATTTTTGAACCAAAAATTCGGATTCGGGAGTCGATTACGAGTAGGGAAGGTATTAGCACCCTACAACATCCGTTAAACGGTTACCCTATAATTAATTAATTGTATACAAACTATTTATTTATTTAGTCATTTATTTTTACCCCAAAAAGAATAATAAAAAAATAAATAAATTATTTACATTAACAAAAGAAGGAAAAATATTTTTTTTATTAATTTGGTTTGACAAGGAAAAAACCTTGCGCCTACGTATCTCATGTGCAATAGGGAAATCAAAACACACGTAGTTCTTGGGTAGAAAATATTTATGTGTTGACTGATTTTATTATTAATTTTACTTTATATATATATACATATCAAAATAAATTAACAACATAATAGTGATAATAATAATAGTAATAACGGTAATATTGATAATGATGATGATAATAATAATAATAATAATAATAATAATAATAATAATAATAATAATAATAATAATAATAATAATAATAATAATAATAATAATAATAATAATAATAATAATAATAATAATAATAATAATAATAATAATAGGAGTGATGTGTTGTATATTGATTTGTGTATCATTTTATTTTAAGGAAACACTTTTGTTACTTTTTGACTTTTACAAATTGTAAAGGATAAAAATTCAAGAGCAGATTCGCGAGTTGGCGGCGCATATGTAGCGCGGACCGGCGGCGATAATAACAAAAAAAAAAAGTTTAAAATACAAGAAACAAAACAAAATAAAGATAAGATATCACGGATTTGATAAAGAAATAAACGATTATACAACAATCGACTTTATTCTTATTAGTTAATTCCAAAACTTAATCGTGAAACCGAAAAAAAATTCTTGTTTATATCATATGTGCATAGAATAGTAAAAAAAACTCTATAACAACAATAATGTCAAAAAAATAGACGAGGAGAAAAAAAGAAAAAGAAAGAGTTTACCGCACTATAAAGGTTTATTATTAGTTCCTGGTTTCAATCTCTCTTCTCTATTTTTCTGCCTATTATCCTCTCTTCTCTTTTGTTTTTTTTTTTTTTTTTTTCTCT
>JBBPBP010009779.1:26956731-26977634 GCA_037974735.1 Cicer chorassanicum
TTTTTTTTTTTTTTTTTTGTGCTCTCAATTGTGCTCCAAATAGTACTCCATCGTCCTCCTTGGCACTCTTACTATCGATTATTTATAGGCCTTTCGGGGTAGGTTACAAAAGAGAAGGGAATAATTGTCAATTGATCACCATTTTATTACTATTAATCTCTTTCTTTTTGGTTTCTTTTCTTTCAATTGATTATCATTATACCGATTCTTATGACCATCAATCCATTCAATTGATCCTCATTATACCGATTTTTATGACCATCAATCCATTCAATTGATCCTCATTATACCAATTTTTATGACCATCAATTCATTTCTTTTCAATTTCTTTTCAATTTCTTTCATTCAATTATGTACCTTTATTTATTTTATATTATTTTTTTTTTAATTTTTTTAATTATTTTTCTAATATATTTTTTATTATATTTTTTTTAGAAAATGTAAGATCAGATGTGCACCTAAGAAAGGGGGGTGAATTAGGTGTTTAAGAGTATTTCTTGTTTTCAGCGAGTTAGCAATTGATTTTTGCGCTTATGGATGGTAAAAGATAAAGTAAATGGCAGTAATGTAAAGAACACAGCAGAATTATCCTGGTTCCCCTTATACCCAAGGGTACATCCAGTCCTCTTGCACACCACAAGAGATTTCTCCACTATTGTTAGAATATGTACAAGTCCCACCCTAGGATCTGTGCTACAAACTTCTAACAAAAACTCTAAGATAGCACCCCACTACCTTAGATAATGTACAAGATAACACCCCACTATCTTAGATAAAACTTCTTAAAGAAAGTATTACTTTCTTTTTACAAATAATGTGATTTGATAAGGATATAGGAATATGAAAGAGAGGTATAATGATAACAATCCAATATTGCTTCAAGTACTTTGAGAACCTTTGTCAAGGATATGAAAATGAAATGCAAGTACTTGAATTATGAAAATTGACTTTGAGAAAAATAGAAAAGTTGTTCAAAGTCGTTCAAGGTTTGGCCATTGGATTGTCTACTTTGAATCTGAAGTAATGACATATTTATAGTCCATAAACATCTCTTCAGATTTGTGACCTTTGATCCAAGAGGTTTGAGAAAGAATTGTAATGTTTTAAATTGAATTCAAAGCTGAAAAATTGCATTGCTTCCAGTTGTATTCGACTACAAGATTTCTGTATTCGAATACAGCTTGCTGCAACGTTAAAAATTATTCAAACAGTTCATTGTGTAGTCGAATACAGATGAGATGGCCAACTCTCTGACTTAGCCATTTTTCTTATCTGTATTCGAATACAAGATTTCTGTATTCGAATACAACTTGCTGTAACGTTAAAAAATTATTCAAATTTTTCACTGTGTAGTCGAATACAGATGAGATGGCCAACTCTCTGACTTAGCCATTTTTATCTGTATTCGAATACACCTTAGTTGTATTCGATTACAACATGATTTTTAGTCAAAAATAAAGATTCTATCATTTTGAAAATATTATTTTGGACTTTGAAAAATAGTGTTTATGCATATGTAAAGATGAAAGGTTCTCATGAACTTGATCTTGTGATTGTATCATTTACCTTTATATTTAAACATTTAATATGTTTGAAGTCTAAAGTTAATCAATGAGATATGTTGGACTTCTTCTTTTTGAGCTTGTTGTCTTGATCATCATCGTCATCGTTGGTCTTTTGTCTTCATCAAAAACATGTATTTTACAGAAAAGATTCTAAACAGGAACTAGATGCAAACAAAAACTGGGAACATATGTGATTGTTTAAAGTTTTAAGCCCTAATTTTTTTTTTATATTTGTATATATTTATTATTATTATTTCCCCTTTTTTTTAATAAAAAATAAAAAACAAATAAATAGATAAATAAATAAAAAGCGGACAAAATTAGGTGTCAACATCGTGGATGTTAGATTAGATCGTTTGTGTTGATGAGACATTCAATTCGGTTCCATAAGTAAAGTAAGCGACTGGGCACTTTACCTCATTTGCAAACAAATGTAATTGCTTGGGCATTTTGAATCGTCAGTATAAGAGGCAACAAAGTCTTCATCAGATTTTGTTATGGAATCTTCGTATTTAGAGCATATGTCTTCAGAGCCAATTTCTAGAGTCATGACCTTTATCAGATCATTGACTTTTTTAGAGCCATTGACTTTTCAACCATGAAAAATGATATGTTGACTTTTCCTCCTAAGGTGTTGAATTTTTATCATAGGCCTTGACTTTCATCAAAGTTAGAAGCTTGCTTGTGTTGGAGGCAGAGCTTGATAAGCCCAGTCAAATGATGTATTATGAAGGTCAGAGTCAGAGCCATTCATCTTCTGGTCTTGAATTACTAGAAAAGGCAACTTAGTAGAGGCATAGGCAATATTGCATATCAGAATGAGATGCGATGCGCTGCTTTGTTAGAGGTTGCTTCTTAGAACATGTTGCTTTTGACCTTAGAGTCGCATCCTCAAAGGCAGATCTTCAGAGTGAGATACTTAGAGCAAGATCCTTGGAGGCAGTGAAGGGCACATGTTTTCGTTTCCTCTAATCTGATCTTTTATTCCATTTCCTCTAATCCATTCGCTTCGTTTGATCCGTTCGCTTCCTCTTATCAATGCACTTCCTTTGATTTGTTCCCTTACTTTGATCAATGTGCGCTTCCTCTGATTAGTGCACTTCCTCTAATTAGTGTGCTTCCGTTGATCAGCATGCTTCCTCTAATTAGTGCGCTTCCTCTGATTTGTGCGCTTCCTCTAATTAGTGCGCTTCCTCTGATTTGTGTGCTTCCTCTGATTAGTGCGCTTCGTTTGATTTCTTTGTTTCCTCTAATATATTTTCCGCAAACTCAATTAAATTATTAGTGCAGGAAATTGTTCCCACAAAATACATTTTCTTATCATCAAAACAAGATAAGGGATTGTTTTTCAAACCACTCTGGTTCTAACAATCTCACTCTTTTTGATGATGACAAAACGCCTATTTTTGTGAACAATTTAATAAAAAAAAATGAATAAAGCATAATTCACAAAATCCTAACTCTAAGCATATTTAAATGTAATAGTTTAGAGTAACATTATGACTGTTTAAAAAAACTCACACTATTTGAAAGTTTCAAAACAGAGTAAACTGGGGTCTTTAAAGTTGTTTTAAAATTGTTCTAAAAAACTATTCTCCTCGTTTTTGTCATCAGACAAAAGGAGTGAATATGTCCAACTTATTACACAAACAGACTTTAATTAAATATTTCAAAGTATTTTGGTTTATTGGAGCATAACATATATGTTTAACTTGCAAAGTTTGATTTTTTCAGAGGCATGTCATATATTTATCAGTGCGTCATTCAATAATGTAAACAAGGTTAAGTAAAGAACTACAGCATCATCATAACATTATCATTCAGTAACATTCAATAATGAAATACAATATTATTATAACTCTGATAATTCCTTTCAATTTATTTCACGAATTCCTAGGATGTTAAGCCTTTGCATTCTTTATGAAATCTATTGATTGACAATTCACAATTCCTCATGATGTTAAGACTTTGGATTATTATTCTTTTTTATATATGTTAAGCCTAATGAACAATCCATATTTTAGAGGATGTTAAGCCCATAAAAATTGGGGTGAGTTGCAAGTAATTATCATAATAATGATATATACAGATGATGCAGATGCACTTAATTGTATTACCATTTCTTCTGTTTCTCACCCCCTTTTTCATTATAAAAAAATGTGTATAAAATAGACATACATCAAACAAATTAAAATGGAGCAGACTTAAACAATATTTGAGGGTTTTTATAATTGTATGTTAGACTATTACAACAAACAGATTTACACAAAATTGTAGAGTATATAACTTTAATAGAACATATATATTTAACAGCAAATTCTATTATATCAGAATATATGTTTAACTTAGAAATTCTATTATATCATAATATACGTTTAACTTAGAAAATCTATTATATCATAATAAATGTTTAATGTAGAAAATTTATTATATCAGAGGCAAGACATATACAGATCAAACATATCATTCATTTATGAAAACAATGTTCAAATTTTCTTTAATAAAGTTGAAGTTGTAGTATTCATGCGTTGCCAGAATCCAACCATTGTCTAATAAAGCTTCATCTACTGTGGTTGGTTCAATTTGAAATAGCAGACCAAGTAAGGATATATCTTTTAAGGTTGATCTGGTTTTCAGAGGATCACTTGTTTTCCCAATATTAAGTGAGTCTGGATGAAATGACTTGTATTTCCATCCAGTTTTGGGTTCCAGACGGTCTTGACTTGTTCTGATGTTATCATTTGCCTTTTCTGATTCCTCTAATTTTCCAAGTTCCGCTGGTTTTCCAGGTTCCTCTGGTATTTCTGGTTCCTCTGGTTTGCCTGGTTCATATGATTTTCCACGTTCCTTTGGTTTTCCTGGTTCCTCTAGTTTGTGTGAACCTGCATAATTATCATATAACTGACTTTTTATAATCAGGCTATTTGTTATCAAACATAAAATCATCCAAAAGTAAAGAATGGAGAAATACAACGTAGACATCAGTTTTGTTCTGGTTGTTTGTTTCTAAAAACCTACTTGATTCTAATGACTTCTTTTTAGGTTTTTAGATGATCTTCTACATTTGTTCTGATAAGAGATTCTAGATTAAAGGGTTTGTATTCCCATCCAGGTTTGCACCCTTGAAAATTGATTGGAGGGCTCATATATATCTTTTTGATTCAAGTGCTTCCTCTGACATTTCTGGTTCAGATGATGTATTTGGGTCTTCTGATTTATCTGGTTTCTCTGGCAGTTCTAGTTCTAGCCCATCATCCTTCCTTGAGGGTCAGGTCTTGGGACATAAGCTTTTCTTCCATCATGAGTATCCACTAGTACCCAAATTTGGTTGGGTCCTATTTTATTAGTTAAAAAGGGTTTCTTGTCTTTCTATGTTTTTAGCATAGAACAAGTTATTCTATTATGACCTTTCTTATGGAAGTATACACAAACAATATCATATGAAATAAATTTAGGATGTTGGTTTGGTATTTTGTTGTTTTTAAAACTGTTTGTAGGTCTTTTCCAAAATAATCACAAACATTCAAGTTCATCGGGGGAGTACGCATAAATTACAGGGGAGTAATTTTCCGATGATACAGTCTCTCCAAACAACAAAAGTTTTGTCATAATCAAAAAGGGGGAGAATGTAAAATACATGTTTTTGATGAAGACAAAAGACCAACGATGACGATGATGATCAAGACAACAAGCTCAAAAAGAAGAAGTCCAACATATCTCATTGATTAACTTTAGACTTCAAACATATTAAATGTTTAAATGTAAAGGTAAATGATACAATCACAAGATCAAGTACATGAGAACCTTTCATCTTTACATATGCATAAAAAGCATTTTCAAAAGTCAAAATTATATTTACAAAGTGTTCGATTAATATTTTTGACAAAATACAAAGGTGTATTCGAATACAACCTAAGTGTATTCGAATACAGATGCAATTTCCTAAGTCAGAAGCTAGGCCATCTCATCTGTATTCGACTACAGATGAAAATTTCCTAAGTCAGAAGCTAGGCCATCTCATCTGTATTCAACTACAGATGAAAAATTGCCAAGTCAGTAGCTAAAACTCTTCATCTGTATTCGACTACACAAAAGTGTATTCGACTACACAGTGAAAAATTTGAATAATTTTTAACGTTGCAGCAAGTTGTATTCGAATACAAATATCTTGTAATTGAATACAACTGGAAGCAATGCAATTTTTCAGTTCTGAATTCAATCTAAAACATTGCAATTCTTCCTCAAACCTCTTGGATCAATGGCCACGAATCTGAAGAGATGTTTATGGACTATAAATATGTCATAACTTCATATTCAAAGAGCACAATCCAATGGCCAAACCTTGAACAACTTTGAACAACTTTTCTATTTTTCTCAAAGTCATTTTTCATAATTCAAGTACTTGCATTTCATTTTCATATCCTTGACAAAGGTTCTCAAAGTACTTGAAGCAATATTGGATTGTTATTATTATACCTCTCTTTCATATTCCTACATCCTTATCAAATCACATTATTTGTAAAAAGAAAGTAGTACTTTCTTTAAGTAGTTTTATCTAAGATAGTGGGGTGCTATCTTGTACATTATCTAAGACAGTGGGGTGCTATCTTAGAGGTTTTGTTAGAAGTTTGTAGCACAGATCCTAGGGTGGGACTTGTACATATTCTAACAATAGTGGAGAAATCTCTTGTGGTGTGCAAGAGGACTGGATGTACCCTTGGGTATAAGGGGAACCAGGATAATATTGCTGTGTTCTTTACATTACTGCCATTTACTTTATCTTTTACCATCCATAAGCGCAAAAATCAATTGCTAACTCGCTGAAAACAAGAAATACTCTTAAACACCTAATTCACCCCCCTTTCTTAGGTGCACATCTTATCTTACAGTGTTGGTTCTTCAAACCCGATTCCTCTATTTATGTTTCTGCTAACACCATATATCATATATGCAAGCTTGTTTCTCTCTATGTTGTTTGCAAGGAAATCTTCAAAAGTTGGTTCGTACTTAATTGGGTGCAGACCTTATCCTTTGATGGTTTTAAAACTTTTTCATTCAGAGTTTACTTTTCTCTCATTAATTTTTCAAAATCTTTTTCCAGAGAGTTATGTTTCTCAGTGAAATCCTTGTAAGCTTTCTTTAGATTTTTCAGTTTTGAAGAAAGAGACTGATTTGCATTTAAAAATCCATTCAAGGCAGTAATTAATTCACTACGAGTTAAGTTAGAAAATACATCAATTTCCTCATCGTATTCTGAGTCAAAGTCATAGTTATTGCACCCATATCAGATAACACGACCATGTTTATTGCACCCATATCAGATGATAATTTTCTTGTCAGATTGAGCATCTTTTTCTCTACTAGGCTGCCTAGAACTTGAAGTAACAATCTCAATTATAAGGAAGGGGGTTTGAATTATAATTGCCCCTTTTAAAAATTCTTGTTTAAAAAACTAAACTGTTTAACTCAAGATTGATCTTCGTTACAAATGAAGAACGTTCTTGGTTAGTGGAAAAACATAAATATCAAATTATCAATATAAAAACCGATTGTAAGACAAATAATGAATAGAGATAGAGATAGAGAGATCACACAAGCATATATCATGGTTCACCCAAACACGGGTTATGTACAGTCCTCACAAATGTGAGATTTTCCGCTAAGTGCTCAAAGCAAGAACGTTCTTGGTTTTCACACAGTTTTCACAGATCAGCCTTGATCTATTACACAGTTTCTACCTTTCTACCTAGAAAGGATTTCCATAGGTTTACCTTACACTATTTCAGAAAGGATTTTACAAGCTGCCTTTTAAATCATAAAAGGATTTCTACATACTACTCTAGCTATGTCAACAATATAGACTTGAGTTACAAAATAATGATTTTGAGAATGTTAGAATCTGGATATTGCTCAACTCTTGTTTGAGAAATAGATTCTATATTTTAGAATGCAATTATCACTGATTCTAAACTAACACAAATAATGAAACAACAATTTTAGAATCATTTTGACAAGCTCGAGTATGATTGAATGATTGATGTTTTGCTTGGCACTTTGAGTTGTGTATTGTTTTTCATCGTGAAGTTGTATTTATAGGCTTCAAGAGAGCTTATGACAACTCATTTATCCATTGGAAGCAGGCCAGCTGTCATGAGTAAGTGAATAGATAAGATCGACCATAAATCAAGATCGTTCTTGTTGTACCCAGGAATGTTCTTGGAATTTTTCTGAGATGAGCTGACTTATATTGTGATCTTGATAGTTGTCTAAAATGATTACAAGCTTTGAGTCACGTGTGAAGGTCTGTTTGAAGGTACAATAGCAGTGTTTGTACTTGCACTTGCTTGTTTTGGAGAAGGATCTTGCTTTATGCTTTTTATGAAGCACATTGTTGAGCCTTCGAATTCTGGAATAATTCTTACTTAGATTGATCCTTGTTTATTCTTGATGAAGATATGGAATGAATAAAACTTCTTGGATCCAATCTTTTACATAGAAATATGATCATTCTTGTTTATGGCAGATGTGGAGAACGTTCTTCGTTTTCCAGAAATATGTCAAGAACGTTCTTTGTTTTACTGATTTTGCTTTCTTGATTTTAATAAGATCTGCTTTGTAATGTTTGGTACCTATCTTGTTTTAACACACTCAAATACACATGTTAAACACAAAAACACTTAGAATCATAATTAGAAGTCTTAATTAACCTTTTGGTTAATTATCATCAAAACATTAATTTGGGATTTTGTCTCAATAGAACCTTTTTGAAGACAAGACTTCTTGCTGTACCACATCCTCTAAATCTTTCTAGAGATGAATTCAAGTTCCTAAGCCACTGAATCTTCATTCTGATCCTCCGAGTCACTATCCTCTGATTTTGTTGCAGCTTGTGGAGCTTTCTTGTCTCTAGTTTTGAGAGCCAAAGATTTCTACTTCTTCTTAGGCTCATCATCTACTACTTCAATTTCAAGAGACCATGGGTAGCTGATTAACTCTTCCAGAGGAAGATTGTGTCTTTAGCTTCCTGAATAGCAGTGACCCTAGGTCTGCACTTGCTAGAAAGACTCATAAGTATCTTTTTGACATGGTATGTTGTTGTGTAGCATTTTTGAAGTACCTTTAACTTTAATTTTGAGACTAGAGTTTGAAATCTGGAAAACATCATCTCGATGTCTACATCTTCCTCCTTCTGAAAGAGCTCATACTTTCTAACTAGGAGGTTAGCATTGCTTCTTGGACCTACTTGTTGCCTTCATGGGTCAGAACTAGCGCATCATAGATACTCTTAGCCATCTCCTTGTTGGTGCAATTGTCAAACTCTTTGAAAGTAATTGCATTTATCATAAATGTTATTGCTTTATGATGAATTTTATACTGTTTCTTCTGACCAACACTCATTTCTTTTCTAGATGTTTCAGTATAATCAGCATTTGTAGGAGCAATGTACCATCTTCAATCAAATCCCAAAGTTCAAGATCTAAGGAAATGAAGAAGCTTTTGAGTATGTCTTTCAAGTATTCAAAGCGTTCCCCATCAAACAGAGGAGGTCTATTTATGTTTCCTTCAATTGAATCATCACCACAATTATACATTTTAAAAAATTAATCTTTTCTCAAACACTGTAACGTGATTAGGCCTTGAGACTGAGCTCTGATATCTATTGAAGGTGGAAAATACACAAGAAAGAGGGGGTTTGAATTGTGTATAGCGGTTTGAAAAACTATTTGGCTAACACTTGGTGAAAAATAGAGTAAGTAAAATCTGAGGCAATAAAACAAAGGGAAGAGGAAAGACATAAAAGATTTATACCGGTTCACCACCAACCTGATAGCTAAGTCTAGTCCCTTCACCTAACAGGAGTTAATCCAGTAATTCACAACCAAATTACAAACTTGAAACCTTCAAGTCGTTGGGGGAATTACAACATTTGACTCCTAGTCAAGTCTTCTCAACTTCTAGCTTGAAACCTACAAGCCGGTCCAGAACTCAGCCACTATCAAGTTGGTTTACAATGTGATTTTGTTTCTGTATAACTCTCAATAGAGGATGTAACACCTCAAATTTTATAATAAATTATTTTATTAATATAATAGAATTTTAAATAATTAATTTGGTGTTAAAATTATTTTAGAATATATGTTGATTAATTTTTGGATTAACTTTTTTAATATGTAGGCTTTCTATGATGTACTAATCTTGTACATATTTGCCTAATGAGTAATATAAATAATAAATATTACATTTTATTCTTTTATATATTTTTCTAAAAATGATAGTATTTTAGTGTACATATTTTAAATAATAAAATTTTAGGCGATTCTACGTGTATAGGTGCATTCATAGTTAATGTAATACTTTCTTGTATATTTGACTGATGTTAAGTGTGCACATAATTATATTTAATTATTACTAAGTATATCTTATTTTAATTATTTATTTTACAAATAATTATCGTGAGATATTAGTAATAGTGATATTGATTTTCTTTATTTTTATATAGTTGCTATGGTATGATGAATTTATACGCATTTATTGTGATTTAGTAATTAATTTAAATTGTTGATATTATAATTATTTGTTTTATCTTTTTATTTCTCTTTAAAGATGGTAATATTTTAATATAAATATCTTCAAAAATAGTAATTTAATAATTGTGGTAATAATTATGAGTACTAATATACTTTTAAAAGGTTAATTACTTTATTTTATAAAATATTAGTAATTTTTTAGTAATAAATTGTATTTAAAGAAGTGTTAAAATTAGTTTATAAGTGTTGGTCTTATTTTAAAAAGTTAAAAGAAAGGAGTAAAATTTATTTTAAATAATAATAAACAAAAAAATTGAAGAAAAAAAAAGAGAAGACGAAAGAAATTAGACATGAGAAAACAATGGGCAACAGCAGCGTCTTATTCTTGGGAGGAATTGGAGAAAAAAACATAACAAAATTGAGACCGGCGATCGATAATTGTCTCAAAAAAATTTATCTATTTTTGTCCAAATTTCAGTATGTTGTTTCATTAATTTATTTAGTCAAATTACTCATATTTTTAACCATCTTGATTTCTCTATAAAATATCCGACTTCTCTGTTTATAGAATTCTTTATTTTGCACCGTTCTTCTTCACCGTAAGTCCGATTTGAGTGAAACCAACGCCAAAACGATCGTGTGAAAAGTGGCTATATTATCCACTGATTACTTTTCTGATTTATGGTGAATTTGTTTGACCAAATATAGAAATTTAGTTCAAAACGATCGTGTGAAAAGTGGCTATATTATCCACTGATTACTTTTCTGATTTATGGTGAATTTGTTTGACCAAATATAGAAATTTAGTTTTTAGAGTGTCTTCTCATAATTTATTTTTGACATTTACCCATAAACTGTCGAGTTAGATCAATTGAAGGACAAAGAGTCAAATGACAAAGGCTGTTTGCTCGTGGAATTGTATTCGTGTGTGAAAACGTCAAAATAAGGTAAGGGGTGAGAGAGCGTTTGAATTCATGAGTATAATGTATTGTAAGGTGAACGGAAAAACCGTATTTCCCAAAGATTCATCTGGGGCTCGCTACGTACGGCAGTAGTCCTTTGAGTGATAAATTAATTAATGTGAAAATATGGAAATTGTTAGATTAAAATGTGGAATAGAAATATTTATAAGGTGTTGATTGATTTAATTTTTGATAATTTTGTGGTATTTGATGTTTGATATTATTGTATTGTTGAATGTCGAATGAAATTTTGTGCATATGTTTGATTAGACAAATTTATGTGATTTGATAATAAAAGATGGATGCATTGTATGATATATGTTTTGTGATGATAATGATGATTTTTGATTGATGATGGTGATGTTATAAATTTGTGATGAGTTTATATGATGATCATGATTATGTATGATTAATGATCTTATAAAATTGTGATGAGAATATTGAAGTACCCTATAATTGATGAAATAGTGATGATTCCAGCTTATGCTAAAGATGATGCTCTTAATGGAGTAGTCTAGGCTAACAAGGGGAGAAAATAGATGTTGGGAATATTTGAAGTTGATGTGAATTTTTGAAGTGGAGATTATTTTGTCATCATATAGATAAGGCCTGACAAGTCAAGTGATTCTGGGGAAGTACAACTGAATGAGTCCGTTCGCGTCGGTCTGTTGTTGAGCTTTAAGGCAAGATTGTTAGATCTTGGAGGTATTCGGGTGGGGAATTCCTAGGTGACTTGGGGATAGCACTCAAATGTCGGGAGCTACGATACAACACACGTTTACCTCGACTTTCGCGTATATGTGTCTCAAGTTGAGTTGTGGGGATCTGTGAGGACAGAGCCAATTTGAATTGTCCATCCACCCATGTGGTGGCATAGTATCAAACCTCATAACCATGTACTTCAGAGTTAGAATGGTACCACATTGTGAAGTAGAGTCTAAGCTCATGCATAGCATTGCATTTCCTTGTGATTGTTTTGTTGTGATTGATGTGTTTCAAAAGTAATAATAGTTTCTCTTAGATGATTTGATACATATTATAATGAGATAATTATTTTACTTTAGTGACTTTGATGTTATAATATGGTACTATTTGATTGAATATTTTGATATATCGTAATGTGATTATGATACTATCTATTATGATTGTTTGCGTGTTCTTCATATACTTATATTATACTATTAACATGATTTCAAAACTCATCTCATTCATTGTTTGTGTTTGACTAACTTGGCCCTGCGTTTGCAAAATTGCAGTTATTACAGGTTATGAGTCTTGAAGTTCAAGTTTGGAAGAAACTCAACTCTGATAGGTGATATCGGGAATGAGAGTTATAAATTGTATTTTACTTATTTAATTAGAAACAACATTTTGTATGAAAACCTTATAAGTACTAGTAAGTTTTTGGGAATAAATTAAGAAATTATAGTTAAATCGAGTTTATGGAGATTGCACTATTTTATAAGAGGAGAAAATCGTAAAGTGTTCCATTTGTATTTTGAGAAATGTGATATCTTAAATAACTCGTAAAAGTTTCTTTTTACTTGAAAGAGTTTTTATTTATATGTTGCAAATTTATTTTAAAAATATGGTATAAGTTACTATATGATATTTTGGGGTTTAGGGTGTCACATAGGATGTTTACAATTTTCTCACAGACTTTGCACAATACAATATAAATACAAAGTATGATGTTTAATGCTTTTTCTAAGTAATTATGAGTTGTTGCAGTCATGTTGTTGATTGTTGAAGGTGCAAAAACACGAGAAGGGGGCTCGATTTGTGTTTTGGCTAATTAGAATTCTTTTCTTTTCTTATTTCTGATTCTAAATTGGTAACATAAATTTTTATAAATAATTAGAGTCAACAACAAAAAAGACAATGCAGAAGTAAAAATAACACACTAGATTTTGTCCTTGTTCACCACCAACTTGGTAGCTACGTCTAGTCCCCTAACACAAAAGGATTTATCCACTAAATCAAACCTTAAATTACAACAACACCTCACCCAAAAATTTAGTCTTCTCAAAACAACCTGGACCTTCAGACTTTTTGAGGTAAACTTCACCTTGACCCTACAAGTCAAGTCTTCTCAACACAACCCGAAACCTACAAATTGTTTGAGGTAAACTAAAGCCATTACTAGGCTGAGGAACCACAGCTTTGAACTTGGTTCGGTTTTTCTTCTACTAAGCATGATTGATACCATAATTTCACACACAAAGTTAACAATAAAGCACTTAGAGAATATGACTTAGAACAAGAGCCTTGCTAAACTTAAACAATTGAATTCTGAATACTAAGAAACTTTTTTAATTTCAAAGGTTTTCTCAATTTTTGTTCGTGATGATTTTTGAGTTATTGAGTTCGTGAATCCTTATTCAGATTAGGGTTCTCAATTTCCTCACTGATGATTTCTGAATTGTGTCTCAATTGCAACTTGGTCAACAAATATTTTCTCCATGTATACTGCAGATTGATACAATTTTAATAATATGACCGTTTGAATATTTATTTTTTCCAAAACCGATCTAAGAAAATCTTCTAGAATGATGTTGTATGAATTTGTCTAGATAACGCTTGAAAATAATTCACCTTGAATCTTCCTTCACACTCTTGATTGATTGGAGAGGGAACAAATATGGGTCTGTTCTTGGACCTTCATAAATTCTGATGCGGCTAAGTCGAATTTAGTGTATTTGACTTTCCATCTGAGTCATTGACTTTACTTTATCAAAACATTACTTGATTGTTGGAGTCAGATGTTGTGTTACTTGCTTCTTGATAGTTAGAGGCAAAGGCAGTTGCGTGACTTAGAATTAGTGACTTGGGAAAATCACGTTGTTGCATTATCAGAGTCTCTGCAACTTCATAGGCTACTAATCAGAGGCAACATTCTATAATGAGGTACAGTATTCAGAGCATGTAGAACTTCAACTTTAGATGCAGATTTAAACTGACGCTTCATAGCCATCTTTCAGACATCAGAGGTATGCTTAAATAAGGTCTTCATATGCATGTTGAATTAGGTACTTCAGAGGCATGCTGAGTCATTAGATCCAATCTTCACCCTTTAGAGGTAGAAGTGTATAATCTTCAAAGACACATTGGACTGAGCCTTGAAAGGCAACTCTTCATAGGCAGATGCACACACTTCACCAGAGCGAGCAATCATCAGAGTCTAAGTGTTGCGTTGACTACTTTGACTTCTTTTACTCTTATGTATTTGCTTCCTCTGACCTTTTCACTTCACCTATTATCATCCTCTAATATCTTTCCTCTGGTCGTTTCCACAGGTATCATTTCTTCTAAATTCCTATTCTATTTCCTGTACACTTATTGAATCCATTAGTGCAATAAATTGTTCTCATAATATTCATTTGTTAACATCAAAACCACACAAGGAATTGTTCTTGGGACCAACTTGGTTACAACAATTGTTTTTCTGTATAGCTCTATGTCTTGTTCTTCAATGGAGATAACCTTTTATAGATGCCAACTTTTAACTTTCAGATAACTTCAACTTCTTCTTCCTCCAACATTCTTCTTCCAACATTTTTCAGATTTATTTCTGCTTCTTTCAATTCAATGACTTTCCCGTTGCATTCAAATTCTCATGCTCATAGCTTTAATTTATGTCCAAATACATAGTCGACCATTGCCTTGAATTTGATTTTGATCGTTGTTGTTGGTTGCTGGAATTTAATGTTAACCATTATTGGAGTTCAGCTCTGGTCGTTGTTGACCGTTTGCTGGAATTCAGTTATGATCTTAGCTTTAATTCATAATTCCTTTGTTGATTGTTGCTTTGGTTCCAAATTGTTTTGGCTTTCATTGCATAGATCCATTGTCGTGGATTTAAGATTGGACCGTTTTTGTTGATGAGACATTCAATTCGGTGCCATAAGTAAAGTAACTAATTGGCCACTTTACTTCATTCAAATGCAGACAAAAGTAACGACTTGGACATTTCGAAACTTCAGTATCACAGGCAGTGAAGTCTTCATTAGAGTCTGTTTTTGGAATCTTCATATTTAGAGCATATGTCTTCAGAGCCAATTTCCAGAGTTATGACTTTTATCAAATTCATTGACTTTTTCAGAGCCATTGACTTTTTCAACCACGAAAATGATGGGTTGACTTTTTATCAAGCATTGAGTTTCCTCAGAGTTAGAGCCATTCGTCATCTAGTCTTAAATTACTGAAAGTGGTAACATAGTAGAGGTATAGGCAACTTATCAGAACATGTTGCTTTTGACTTCAAAGTCACAATCTCAGAGGCAGATCTTCATAATCAGATGTTCAGAGCCAGATCCTTGGAGGCAACAGAGGGTACGTGTTTTACTTTCCTCTGAGTTGTTCTTTTATTTTGTTTCCCTTAATTCATTCGCGTCCTCTGATTTGTTCGTTTCCTCTGATCAGACTGCTTCCTTTGATTTGTTCGCTTCCTCTGATCAGTGTGTTTCCTCTAATCAATGCTCTTCCTCTAATTAGTGTGCTTCCTCTAATTAGTGCGCTTCCTCAGATTAATGTATTTCCTCTGATTTCTTTATTTCCTTTAATCTATTTACTGTAGACTCAATTAAATTATTAGTTCAATGAATTTTTCCAACAAAATATCTTTTGTTATCTTCAAAACATGATAAGAGATTGTTTTTCAAACCATCCAGGTTCTAACAACCATCACCTTGGAGTTGCGACCACAATAAGAAAAATGTTTGGTGTACACTCCATAAAGGTGTAAATACCTTGAGAAAGAAAGTAATATTGAGAATGATGTCATAGATGTGATAGGTTGATGATATACTAGAAAAAGAAGAATAGAGATATGAAGTGTAGAGAAATTTGGAGTATACATGAACCATTGGATCCCCAATAACAATGATATTGAGGAAATCAATTCCTTCCTTTTTCGTTATTTTAAATTACTAGTAGGGGATACGAATTTCAACTAAGAAAGCTTAATATCGTTAAAAAATAAAACACATTTTTTTACGAAATTTTTTCCCAGTCAATAGAAAATTTATGAATAAGAATCTATTGAAGATTGTTGGTTTTTCTTTTTTGATTCAGGATGAAAAAGAAAAAGCAGAAAGATTAACTTTCCCCATTTGAATTAGTTTTTAAATGATTAGTAAAAGAAATTTTGCTCAGGCGATATATGTAACTGTTGGAACCAAGTTGATTTTTCTCTTGTGATTTTTATGTTAACAAAGGTATTTTATGAGAACAATTTGTTTGGACTAATGGATTTATTAAATGTGCAACAATTAGAAAAAGAATACCAAAGGAAGCGACCAAAGGAAGCTACCAGAGCAAGCGACCAGAGGATGAGATCAAAGAAACAAAAAAGCATACGCGTCTGCCTCTGAAAGAAACGTGCCTCTGAAGGTTACGAAGACTGCCTCTGATGTTTGGCTTTAAAGTTTGGGTCTGAAGACTAGCTCTGATAACTGGGTTTGAAGGCTGCCTCTAAAGACTGAATTTGAGGAATGCCTTTGAACCCTTTGCGTGCCTCTAATATGCACAAACTTAGCATGCCTCTAAAGAGTTTATAACAAGCTATCATTAACTCTGAAGAGATTGTTCAAGCCATGCATTCTATGCTCATATGCCACTAATCAAAAGTTGCAACACACTAAAAATGTTGCCTCTAATATGCAATCTCTAATGTTGCACTGACTCTAATGATTCAACCATGTGATTTGCCCAACGCCACTAATTCTAAGTCACGCAATTCTGCCTCTGACTTTTATTATCCAAGAAACACAACATCTCACTCCAATAAGAAAGTCAATGGTTCAGATGGAAAAGACTTAGTAGAGGTTTAGATGGTTCTAATGGAAAGTCAATGGCTCTAATTGAAATATTAATTATAAAGAAAAGACTTAGTAGAATCAGATTTTCTGAATATTCAAAAACAAGTCTGAATCCATTCTCGCTCTAATTAATCAAGAGTATGACGGAAGATTCGCGTGAATAAGTTTTTGAACACAATATGAAGTTAGATATGATTCAGAATTATAATGGAAGAAGATATGGCCAAAATATTGTTCACAAGAAGATATGGTAAAAATAATGTTCACAAGAAGATATGGTCAAAGTGTTCACAAGAAGATATAGTCAAAATATTGTTCACAAGAAGATATAGTCAATATATTTTTCACAAGAAGATTTGGTCAAAATATTGTTTATAAGAAGATATGCTCATAATTTGTTCACAAAAAGATATGCTCAGAATTTGTTCACAAGAAGATATGCTTATAATTTGCTCACAAAAAGATATGCTCAAAATTTTTTCACAAGAAGATACATTCATATTTATTCACAAGAAGATACACTCATAATTTGTTCACAAAAAGATACATTCATAATTTGTTCACAAGAAAGATATGATCCATAATTTACAAGGACAAAAGTGAAACCCTAATCTATTCTATAAATAGATTCTCAAGGCCAAAGAAGAAAACACGAATTCATAAACTCAGAAATCCATACAATTCAGAAAACTTTTGAGAGAACAAATTTACTAAGTAGTCAAAGTTAAAAGGCTTAAGTTCTAGGGAACACTTAGTCAACGAAATATTTTCTAAGTGTTTTAGGGTGAGAAATCAATTGTAACAATCTGCCTAGTAGAAGCAAAACACAATTCGTTCCAGATTTGTGTAATCCATCCTGATAGTGACTTTAGTGTTCCTCAAGCAATATGTGGTTTTCAGGTTGTGTTGAGATGACTTGACTTGTAGAGTCAAGGTGTAGTTGCCATCAACAATCTGTAGTTTTTAGGTTGTGTGGAGAAGACTTGGCTTGTATGGTCAAGGTGTTTGTTTGCTTCAAAAAGTCTGTAGGTGTCAAGTTGTTTTGAGAAGACTAACTTGTATGGTCAAGTACTGTGTAATTCAAGGATTTGAATTATTGGTTAAATCCTTCTAAATGAAGGGACTGGATGAAGCTTCCAAGTTGGTGGCGAACTAGGATAAATCTACTTGTGTCACTTTACTTCTGCACTCTTTACTTTACTATTGCCTCCGATTACTTAAGCCTGATTGTTAATGCTTGTGTTTTAGTTAAAAATAACCAACCCCGAACTAGTCCTTAAATAAATAATTAAAAAGAATCTAACTTAGACAAACACAATTCAACCACCCTTTTCGTGTTTGCACCTTCAGTAACAGCCCGACCCCAATGCATGACTGACTCTATTACTCACGGTATTTTCGCCGCCTTTCCCACCATTAGAAATTAGCGCGATTTTGCCTTTTGTGAGAATCAAACCCGAGACCTAGAAGTTAAGTCATCGGTTCATCATTCCCACTACCAATTAAGGTGTAAAGATACCATAATAAAATGTCCAAATTCTCTATGTGACGTTGCTTACATGTGGACAAGCCACAATGTCACTTAATGTGACACCTTAGAATATCAAACATAACACCTTGATATAGGAAGCAATTTGATTGATGCGATTCAATTTGAAGGAGATTATTGTTAACTTGTGAAATTGGTGTCCCAAAAATTGTCCAACACTCACAATTCTGGGTTTTGATTTGGTATTTTACTCCAAGTAGGAAATATATTAAAGAGAACATACTAAAATAAAATTTATAGAAAATAAAGAAAATCAACCTCTGCTAATTGATTTGCGAGAAGCACACTACAAAAATCACGTTAGATTGTGTAACATCTTCTAAATTTATTATTTAAAAATAATTAGAACCTATCAATAATATTCAATATTAAATTATGTGTGATAATTATTTGCCTTGTTCGATTTTTTGTAGTCGATAAAGTTATTAATAAGAATTGTTTAATCAATGGGGAGTTTAGATATATATATATATATGTATCTAAAGCTTGAAACTCATTTCCTTGTGAACAACTTCGTAGGGCTTAAAGCTTTGTACTAGGAAGAAAATCGGCCAAGGTAAGGTTTTTTCTCCACACAAATTAGAGTTAGGCCGTTGGTTGGATGACATGAAATAAATAATCGGGATTACTTCTATTTTAAAATGAATAAATGTAAACTAATGGATTAAAATAATAAAACCCCAATTTTTGTTGAGATTGAATTGTAATATATGACTTCTATGGAGTAAAGTGTGAAATTTTATGCTATGTGTGATAAAATTGTAGTTTTACGATGAATGTGAAATAAAGTTTGAATTTTTACTCTATATGTGATAAAGTTTTAACTTTTATTATGTACATGAGTTGGAGTTTGAATTTTCTCGTTATATATGTGAAAGTGTAATTTTTATGGCCTATATGATATAAAGTTTCTATTTTTATGTGTATGTGGTGAAAGTCATAATTTTTATGATTATTTGTCTATGAATATGTGATATGTGTTCTTAGTGATATGTGAATAAGTGATGATTTTAAAAAGTAATTTCAAATGCAAATGACATGATTCTTAGTGGGTTGTGTGGGAATATATCTCTTGATACTATATCATCTCATGGCATATGCATCTTCGTGGGAGTTGCCTTAGTGGCAGGTTTTTTTTCCCCATTGGTGTGGGTGACATTTTTGTGTGGAAGTTGCCTTAGTGGCAGGTTTATATCTGGATCATATAGTTTTAGGAGCATGCATTATGCATATGTTTTGATATACAATTTACCGGTTTGCACATTTTTTCTTTTAAATTGGAAGTTTTACTTTTATATGTTTTGTGTTATTCTTCTATATGTTTAGCTTTGATTTGATGTGGACGATGGAAAAAACTGACCCTATAACAACATTTTAGGTACTAATGAGTTCAAGGAGATTCACGATTAGTTAATGAGTATTGACGTGTGGCGAACGTGGGGTAAACATGGGTTTTTTCAAGACAATTTTGTAATAATAGAATTGTCCAATATTTCTAAGTTCTTTTTAATCATTTGTCACAAACTTTTAATATGTACTAATATTGTAGAAATGCGGAAGTGGTTCTCTTCTGTTAGGAATAATTGTTTGTTTTAAATTTTGAATAAATATTTTCTTAATGATATTAAATAACGTGGTTGTTACTAAATATTTAAATGAATAAATGTTAAGTATTCAAAAAAAAATTGTAAACTTTTCTAAACAATAAGTATTTTTTTTAAGGAACGTTTTGGATTAAAAAAATATGGGGCGTTACATTATGGTATGAGAGCAATGATTCTCAAACTTTTGGGCTTGGTGTATGTCGAATGTATTTTAACGTTGCTTGTGTTAATTGTTTGTTTTTCTAATTATTGGATTTTATTGATTTTTTTTAAATTTCTATTATGTGCCGTTAATTATGTTAATTGTTGGACTTTCTAATTTTTTATTTTTTTATTTAGTACATAAATTCTTATTATGTATAATTAATTGTGTAACCTCCTTGAATTTTTGTGAGTCTTAAATTCATACGAATTGAAAATAGTTTTAATTGAATTCAATGCAATAATTGCTTTTGATTTTAATAATGTTATGAATTTAATATTATGACGTTACAAATTTACTACTCATGATTGAATATTTTTTGTTTGTTTGGATGTCATGAATTTAATACTCGTGTTTTAGTGACATTATGAAATTATTACTCGTGATTTGAATTTTTTTTAAATAATCATTTGTATGTTATGAATTTAATACTTGTGATTTAAAAACGCTATGAATTTAATACTGTGACGTTACGAATTTACTAATCATAATTTTAATTTTATTGTTTGTATGTTATTAATTTAATACTCATGATTTATTGATGTTATTAATTTACTATTCGTGATTTGAATTTTTTTTTTAATTGTCTGTAAGTTATGAATTTAATACTTATGATTTAATAACGTTATGAATTTACTATTATGATGTTTTGAATTTACTACTCGTGATTTAAA
>JBBPBP010009779.1:26977720-26996050 GCA_037974735.1 Cicer chorassanicum
TTTTTAATAATTTATTACTCGTGATTTAATTTGACGTTATGTAATAATTGTTTGTACATTTATGACATTATCAATTAATTGTCACGAATTGAATTTTTTTATATTTAGAATCATAAAATGATTAGTTTTATTTTGCTATAATGTGGAATTATTGTGTATTGATTTGGATTGACTTGTTTTGAAAATATACAATAATTAATTGGTCTCCACTTTAATGACGTTATTAATTAGACCAATTGAATTATAATAGTTATGAATATTTCTTAATTATATAATTTTTGTGTGATAATTTAAATTTTTATGATAAAGGCAATGTTTTAAACCTTTAACCTTATAGAATTTTAGGATCCCCAAAATAGAAAGGAAGGGTAATATCGTAAAAAGTCGTATTAGCGGAATTCTGACTAAGAAAAGACTTGGTTATTAAGTGGTCCATTGGCCCACCTCTCTTTCCTAGGAACCCCTCTAGTACATGACTTACTGTGTGACCCAAACCTACTGTCCCCATAATAGAAAGGAAAGGTAATATCGTAAAAAGTTGTACTAGCGGGATTCTGGCTAAGGAAAGACTTGGTTATTAAGTGGTCCGTTGACCCACCTCTCTTTCCTGGGAACCCCTCTAGTGCACGACTTACTGTGTGACCTAAACCTACTATATAGACGTGAATAAAATATTTCCTTACAACCGTAAGGTTATAATTAGATCATAGTGTTATCCTAATTAGATAATTTGTAGGAAGTATCGCTCGTCGCGCAAACCGATCAGTCCCCCAAGGAGGAAGTGACATGACTGAAGCAATCCAAGCCATGAATGCAATGGACGCTGCAATGGCCCAACAAGCTGCAGTTCAAGCTCAGCAAGCTGCAATCCAAGCTCAACGTAATGCGCAAAGGGACCTGAGGGAGGAAGCAGCTGTTGCAACGAGGGGACTATCTGAATTCCGTCGACAAGATCCGCCAAAATTTAAAGGGGAGCATGACCCTGACAAGGCTGACCTCTGGCTGCAGAAGATTGAGAAGATATTTGACATCCTCCACTGCCCCGATGACACGAAAGTGGAGTATGCTGCCTACTTACTGATTGGTGAAGCTGAATACTAGTGGCGGGGGGCGAGACAAATGATGGAAGGACACCACGAAGAGGTGACTTGGGAGGTCTTCAAGAGAAAGTTCTTGGACAAATATTTTCCGAAGAGTGTCAGGGCTGAGAAAGAAGCCCAATTCCTAAGACTATATCAGGAAAGTCTTACGGTGTCCGAGTATGCTTCAAAGTTTAAGTCCCTAGCAAAACATTTTCGCTACTTTCATAACCAAGTGGATGAAGAGTACATGTGCGAGTGTTTTGAAAGCGGGCTCAGGTATGAGATCAAGGAGTCTGTGGGACCCCTAGAGATACGTCAATATCAGGTGCTGGTGGAGAAATGCAAAATGGTGGAGATCATGAAACAGGGCCGCCTGAACAAATGTGTTATTGGTGGACCAGCGAGACCTCGGGTAGAAATCAACCACAACCTTATCATTTAACTATGAGGTTATGTCTCTAAATATTACCTTTGAACAGGGAATTGGTGACCAACAAAATCGAGGCAGACAGTTTCAACAACAAAAGCCTTATGCCCGCCCACAAGGGATTGCTAGAGATCGATCAGGCCCCCAAAACGTGGGAGATCAGAGGCCTCAGAATCCAACACAGAACCCAATGCGTACTAGTCGATGCCATCATTGTGGACAGGAGGGACATAGGATAGCTGAGTGTCCCAGAAGAACCAGGATATGTTATGTCTGTCAGAAACTAGGCCATCTTGCAAAAGATTGTCGGGAGAAGGACACTGGCGACAATAAGGATGTTGTCAACAAGGATATTGCACGCCCTACTGCTCGAGGACGTGTTTATCATATTAGTGGAGAAGAAGCACCATCTTCCTCAGAACTGAGTTAGGGTGAGTGTTTAATTGCTGGAAAGATACTTTCTGTGATAATGATTCTGGAGCGACACACTCGTTCATTTCATTAGATTGGGTGGACTCGCTCCAACTTGCTGTCACCACTTTACCATTCGATTTACTAGTTACCCTTCCCTCTGCTGAACCAGTAAAATGTAATTTCGGCGTGCTTGCAATTCCCATTGATTGTGTTTAAAATTAATTTTAAGGTCGATTTAATTTGTATTCCTCTGAAACATCTTGGAGTAATTTTGGGAATGGATTGGTTTTCTAGCAACTACGTCATGTTAGATTGCGCCCGACGGAATGTGATATTTCCAGATCCTGACATTTCGGAGTACTTTTCGGCCAACAGATTGAAGTTTTCTCGGAAGGGAGAAGTGCAAAAATATGTGTTTCTCAACTCCATCAGTATGACTCCAAAAATATGTGAAGGATTTCTCTGATGTTTTCCCACCAGACGTACCAGGATTACCCCCAGTTCGTGACGTTGAATTTTCTATCGATGTCATTCTAGGTACTGGACGCATCTTTATCGCTCCTTACAGAATGGCCCCCTTAGAGCTATCAGAACTAAAAAACCAACTGGAAGACCTTTTGTCTGAGAAATTCATTCGGCCTAGTGTGTCACCATGGGGAGCCCCCGTATTATTGGTCAAGAAGAAGGATGGAAAGTCGAGATTGTGTGTTGATTACTGACAACTCAACAAGGTCTCAACAAAAAACAGATACCCCTTAACCCGCATTGATGATTTAATAGACCAACTCAGAGGGGCGGAGGTGTTTTCTAACATTGATCTAAAGTCAGGGTACCATCATATTCGGGTGAAAGAAGATGATATATCCAAGACCGCCTTTAGAACGCGTTATAGGCACTATGAGTACTTGGTGATGCCCTTCGAAGTGACCAATGCGCCAGCTATCTTCATGGATTATATGAATCGTATCTTCCGTCCATTCTTAGACAAGTTTGATGTGATCTATTTTGATGACATATTGACCTATTCCAAGACCCGAGAAGAACAAGAGGAACATTTGCGTCAAGCTCTACAAGTACTGAAGAAGCAACAACTATATGCCAATCTAGAAAAATGTGAATTTTGGTTGGAAGAAGTGAATTTTTTGGGACATGTAATTTCTAAGGAAGGGATTGTTGTCGACCCATCCAAGGTAGAAGCCGTGATGGCATGGAAACAACCGCAAACAGTCACAGATTAGAAGTTTTCTGGGTTTGGCTGGGTACTATAGGAGATTTATTGAGGGATTTGCCAAGATTGCTGCTCCATTGACACACCTTACGAAGAAGAACCAAATTTATGTGTGGACTGAGGTGTGTGAGACCAACTCATGAAGGAGAAGCTAACTACATCCCGAGTGTTAATGTTGCCACAACCAGAAGAGCCTTATGAAGTTTATTGCGATGCTTCCTACCAGGGTTTGGGTTGTGTGCTGATGCAGAACCAACGAGTAGTGGCCTATGCCTTAAGGAAATTGAAGGTTCATGAAAAGAATTATCCCACTCATGACTTGGACTTAGCGGTAATCGTCTTCGCATTGAAAATTTGGAGACATTATCTATATGGGTGTAGTTTTGATGTTTTTAGTGACCATAAGAGTTTGAAATACTTGTTTGATCAAAAGGAACTTAACATTAGGCAGATGAGATGGATGGAGTTCATTAAAGATTATGAGTTCACGTTGCATTACCATCCAAGGAAAGCAAACGTGGTGGCTAATGCCATAAGCAGAAAGCGAGTTCATCTCTCGTTTGTAACAATGAAGGGGTTGGAGTTGTTAGAGAAGTTATGTGACTTGGATTTTAAGTTGGATTCCCCATTGGGGAAAGAGCAATGTGGAATGATCATTATAGATAGTGAATTGATGAATGAGATTAAAGTTCTCCAAATTACAGACGTGTTGACTCGAGAGAAAAGGAAGTTGATCGAGGTCGGGAAGGCACCTGAGTTTGAGGTGGGCCCAGACGATATTTTGAGATGTAATGGACGTGTTTGTATACCCGAAAATACAGAATTGAAGAAGACTATCTTGGATGAGGCCCATAAAAGCAAGTTGAGTATTCACCCTGGTACCACCAAAATGTATAAAGACCTTAAGCAAAAATTCTGGTGGCTGAGAATGAATAAACAGGTAGCAAAATATGTGGCTTCGTGTTTAACTTGTCAGAAAGCCATGGTAGAGCATCAGAAACCAGGGGGACTACTAAGGTCATTAGATATACTAGTATGGAAATGGGATAATATATCTATAGATTTCGTGATAGCATTGCCGAAGACTCAACGGAAGTTTGACTCCATTTGGGTGATTGTCGACAGGTTGACCAAATCTGAACATTTCCTCCGACGTGTAGGTCTCGTAGCTTACCAGATTGTCTTGCCTCCGAGCTTGGCCAAACTGCACAACGTATTCCATGTGTCACAGCTGAGGAAGTACACCGCGGATCCTTCCCATTTTATGACGCTAGATGATATCCAGTTGAAGGAGAACCTTTCCTTTGTAGTTCCACCACTAAGCATTGGAGATAGGACTACTAAGCACTTACGAGGTAAGGAGATCGCCTTGGTCAAGGTGATTTGGGACCAAACAATTGGAGATGCAACTTGGGAATTAGAGGAAAATATGACAGAACTTTACCCTAATCTATTTATGTCAACCTAGTTTCGAGGACGAAACTATTTTTAAGGGGGTGAGTATTGTAACATCCTCTAAATTTATTATTTAAAAATAATTAGAACCTATCAATAATATTCAATATTAAATTGTGTGATAATTATTTGCCTTGTTCGATTTTTTGTAGTTGATAAAGTTGTTAATAAGAATTGTTTAATCCATGGGGAGTTTAAATATATATATATATATATATATATATATATATATATATATATATATATATATATATATATATATATATATTATATGTAGATGTGTTTTTCTAGTGCAAGAATAAATTGGGCTAAGGTTTTGAGGCTCAGTGTGACCCAACCCACTTGAATGAATATAAATTTGGGCTATGTGTTTGTGGTTGGTTTTTATGATCAAGGTTAACAAAAAAAAAAAGTGACATTTTATCCCTCTTATTCTTCATTTAGGCCCAACATTATCTATCCAACAACTGACTAATAATAAACAAAAAGGAATACCGAAACCCTAGCCACCATCACCTTCACACCTCCTCTTCTTCGTGTATCCAAAGCTTGGAACTCCTTTCCTTGTGAACAACTCCGTGGGGCTTAAAGCTTTGTACTAGGAAGAAAAGCGGCCAAGGTAAGGGCTTTTCCCCACACAAATTAGAGTTAGGCCGTTGGTTGGATGACATGAAAAAAATAATCGAGATTACTTCTATTTTAAAATGAATAAATGTAGACTAATGGACTAAAATAATAAAACCCCAATTTTTGTTGAGATTGAATTGTAATATATGACTTCTATGGAGTAAAGTATGAAATTTTATGTTATGTGTGATAAAATTGTAGTTTTACGATGAATGTGAAATAAAGTTTGAATTTTTACTTTATATGTGATAAAGTTTTAACTTTTATTATGTACATGAGTTGGAGTTTGAATTTTCTCATTATATATGTGAAAGTGTAATTTTTATGGCCTATATGATATAAAGTTTCTATTTTTATGTGTATATGGTAAAAGTCATAATTTTTATGATTATTTGTCTATGAATATGTGATAATCATGATAAGGATGTGTGGTATGTGTTCTTAGTGATATGTGAATAAGTGATGATGTTAAAAAGTAATTCCAAATGCATATGACATGATTCTTAGTGGGCTGTGTGAGAATATATCTCTTGATACTATATCATCTCATGGCATATGCATCTTCATGGGAGTTGCCTTAGTGGCAGGTTTGTTTTCCCCATTGGTATGGGTGTCCTTTCTGTGTGGAAGTTGCCTTAGTGGCAGGTTTATATTCGGATCATATAATTTTAGGAGCATGCATTATGCATATGTTTTGATATACAATTTACCGGTTTGCACATTTTTTCTTTTAAATTAGAAGTTTTACTTTTATATGTTTTGTGTTATTCTTCTATACGTTTAGCTTTGGTTTGATGTGGATGATGGAAAAAACTGACCCTTACAACAACATTTTAGGTACTAATGAGTTCAAGGAGATTCAAGATTAGTTACTGAGTAATGACGTGTGGCGAACGTGGGGTAAACATGGGTTTTTTCAAGACAATTTTGTAATAATATAATTGTCCAATATTTCTAAGTTCTTTTTAATCGTTTGTCACAAACTTTTAATATGTACTAATATTGTAGAAATACGGAAGTGATTCCCTTCCGTTAGGAATAATTGTTTGTTTTAAATTTTGAATAAATATTTTTCTAATGATATTAAATAATGTGGTTGTTACTAAATATTTAAATGAATAAATGCTAAGTATTTAAAAAAAATTGTAAACTTTTCTAAACAATAAGTATTTTTTTAAGTAACATTTTGAATTAAAAAAATTCGGGGCGTTACAGAGCAGGGTTTTTGAAAACAATTTGCGGAGGCTTTCCACCTCTGCTAATTGATTTGTGAAATTTTCGAAAAACACCACAATTACATCTACCACAGTTTAATTTTGAGGAGTTTTAAGTGACTACTGATATTATTTCGCGGCGATTTTTTTTAGAGGTTTATTACCTCCGCTATAAACAAAGTTAGATTTTCTGGGTTTTTAACCTCCACAAAGCATCGCTGATACACTATGACAGTTATTAATTTTGTGGAGGATTTTTTATGTGAGGACTGAGGATAAGGATAAAAATAAAACTGCTTCACATAACAAATAGTTTATTGTGTTTAACATGGATTATTAGTGAAATGAAACTAATTGTGGATATTATTCAAGAATTTGTTTATTCTAATACTTTGTTGTGGTCCCTTGTCCTTAATTTGTATATTGTTGGAAATTCAAATGTAAGTAAGAAGTTTACACTAAAAGTGATAATAGAGTGACTACGATAACTCATATAACCCATGAAAGTACTAATTTCTTAGTGAACAATATAGAGCTTATGAATTTCTCCAAAAAAAAATATAGATCTTATGAAGACAGAACAAAATTACTACAAGGATACCATATTTTTTCAAATAAATATCAGCACTGAGATGAAAATATCACTATATATTAGTTTTCTATTTTCCCAGAACTACCGCCAAGAAATGCTATAACAAGTATCATGTGGAGAGCACACGAAAAACAAGTTACAGTAAAAATTGCACAGCTTGAAAGGATTTTTCCGTTTTTTCTGTTGTCTCCAAAGTGCTTTTTAACTAGTGAGGATATAATAATTAGATATAATAAAATCATATAATTAATTTAATACTATTCCAGAAATTAGACAGTATACAATAAACAAACCCCTAGAGGCATTACTAACTTTTGAGATAATATATCTCAACATTATCATTGGTATTAGTAACTAGAAAGTTTCTTAGTTTATTTGATGCTCAACTTCTGAATTTGGAGAAAAGACAAAGGAGAAATTTTTCATGGGTGCTTTTGTTTCAGATTTTTTTATGAATTTTTTTAAACAAAAAATCATTTGTTTCAGATTTTTTTAAAAATTATTTCGTTAAAAAAAATCATTTTTTGGTTAAAAATGAAAAGTTAAAAATAGTAGTTTCTCGTTACTGTGATACATGAGAGAGAAAGATGTAATTATCCTTGAAAAATCCAAAATTACCCTCCATCAATTTTTACTGGGTTTTATCTTCACGCACTCAATTGCGACAGTTTTTCTCCTTCCCATATAGGTTTTTCATCAAGTAAATTTCCTTTTCCTTTTTAATTTTTTCACATAATTTTTTTATTGTTTCTACGCCTTTAATTTGAATCATTTTATTTTTACATCATTCATGTATTGATACTATTTTTTTTGCTTTTTTGTGTTTATTTATTGCTTTTTGATGAGTACTTAAGGTATATTAATCAATTTTAAAATGTCTATAAGAAATGGATTAAACTTATAAATTTTGTAGAGTATTATAAAAGTCATGTCCTTTATGGTAATTTTGTAATTTAAAAAATCACTTTTATAAAATTGTATACAAACAAATTAAAAATCATTTTTTTTAAAATTTATTTTTTTAAAAAAATCATTTTTATGATAGTAAACAAACGAAAATAAAATTAAAAAAATCATTTTTAGACAAATCTCTACAAAATAATTTCTAAATTTTTAAACTAAAAAATCCTGTTCTGTTTGTGAAACTAACATAAGTTTTCACTCTTCAACTATCTTGCTCATTTCTGTTACCATAGTTACATGTTTTGTCACATTCCCATGCATTTTTCTGTACTCAGGGTAGTTGTCAACAAACTTGACCATGTCCTCTGCCAAGAGTCAAATCATGAAATCAGTGAGTTTTAATACGACATACTATGCTGATTTCTAGTGGTGACAACAAAAGCATAGCTGATAGGTCCACTAATATGCAACAAAAACATACCTGTTGGAAAAGTTTGCTAAAATGAATCTTTAGGAAAGCAACAAGGCTAAGCAACAGGTACAAAACATACTCAACCATATAAAATATTAGACTAGAAGTTAAAAGAACTAACAAAAACATACTCAACTACATCTTATTAGTGAATGTGAACATTAATTACATATGGGGTAGCACAACGACAATTAATGAATATGGCTGACTTTCTAAACGGAGTAGCAAACCTTTGAATATCAAAGATGAACATAGTCAATTTGTTCTCTTTAAATTTTTCTCCTAAGTTGAAAATTTAAATGCATTGCCAGTTTCCATTTGGATATTTTGCTGCATTGTTCAACATTAATACATATCCTTGCGTCATTAAAACAAATAAAGATAGAACTTGTAAGAGAAGCAAAGCAAATCAGGGTATTTTCATGAAAATTTTCCCTGAAAGTGCTTTTTTTGAGGTTACCTAGGAATTATCGAGCAGGAGGCTGAGGAACTCTGCTATGACTAGTGCTCACTTTTCATCCATTAATTTTCCATTGATAGACACAAACAATGAAGAGGTATACAGTTTAATTAAGGTTTTCTTGAACAACCAATAGACATTCTTTAGACTTGGTCGGTATTATAACAGCTCAGAGAAGATGTTTATGACTATAACTTGTTTCAAGTATTTTCTTTTAAGTTGTGGAAGAGGTATTTGACATACAATTTAATATTCATTTAGTAATACAAATATGTGTTCTCATATGTTTGTATAATAACTACCATTCACTAGTCTGCAAAACAAAAAGTGTAAGATGTGTTCACTCAATACTAACAAATCTCAATAATCCCTCTAGTAGTGATTGTTTTAGCTATAAAATATATTCTTAAGACATTATCTCTCTTCCTAATTATGAGCATTTTTTAGAAAAAACATCTCTAAATATAATTAACCTTTAATTTATTAAGTACATTCATTATTTTTTTAAAACATACATTTGTTAATATTACCTGTAAAATCATGTTTAACACATTCAAATATAAAAGTTATTTTAGGAACATTGACATGTAAAATGAACCTATTAACCATCATATTAATTTTTCTTAATAAGACTTAAAAAAACAATGAATGCTTATAACAAGGGAAGGGGCAGTGGCAATATTTATCATTGTTTAAAATTAAAGTATACAATATTTAGGCTTAAATATATATTTAGGTTAAACTAGCTTTTTTTTTTGTCCATGTAAATTTTTATTGTTTTAAATTTAATTACGTGAGTTCAATTTTATTTTAAAATCGTGTTTGCTGATAGTGACTATTAAAAAAGTTGAGATGACAAACATAGAATAGACAAAAATAAAAAAAGTGTGAATTTATAGAGTTCAGATATATAACTTTCATTTGATTATTGTCTCGCGCTTTTTTTTATTTTCTTCCTAGTTTGTCATCTCACTTTTTTCGAACAATCACTAATCAAAGGATCGATTTTAAAATAAAATTGAAACAAAAATTATAAGGACAAGAATAAAATAAAATAAAAAATATTAACTTATAGAAATTAAATATATATATATATATATAAAAGTCTAATATTTATCAGTAAAACTGAATGTTATAACAAAAATAAAAAGAGAAAATTTGAATTTATTTAAATCAAAAAAATGCTATTCACGTTGTTGATAGGAATATTCTTTACTCGATTATTTATGCCCATGATTTATTTAGAAATATTAATTGCAAGTAGGGATGGCAATATAACCCGCACCCGCGGGTACCCACCCAAACCCGCTTGATTTAGGCGGAGAAAACCCGCTTTGATTGGGGACGGGTTTGAGGATGGTGATATTCAACCCGCACCCGCACCCGAACCCGCCCCGCAAGTAATATTAATGTAATTTTTAAATTTTATATACATATACATATTGAATATACTTAATATTTTTTAAAATATTAAAAATTATAAACTTATCTCTATAGAAATTTTTTTTATTTTATAATTGTCTAATAACAATTATTTTATTATATTAATTATAATAGATATAATTTTTAAATTTATAGTTATATATATATATATATATATATATATATATATATATATATATATATATATATGAATGGGTGCGGGTGTGGGCGGAGAAGCCCGAACCCCGTTGTGGGCAGGGATGGAGGCCTAAATTCTACACCCGCTATGAAACGGGCGCGGGTGCGGGTTTTCCCCGATTAGTCGGGTGCGGGGGTGGAGGAGGCAAAATCTGCCTCCGCCCTACCCCATTGCCATGCCTAATTGCGAGTGTCACAATGTCTAAACTATGGAATACATCGGTTTAACAAAAAGTAACGGTACGTGAAATTAAAATATAACCTTTTTAATATAATTTAATTAAATAAACTAAATTGTTCGATTAACAATACAAAATCACAATAAAAGTTTAACTTAATTTCGGTTAACGATTTAGTCCTTTATCTTTTTTTCCCGATTTGGTCCTTTATCTTTTTTTTCCCGATTTGGTCCTTTATATTTTTAAATAATTTCAACGTTGCCCTTTAAGTGGGGTTCCATTAAGAAAAAGTTAAAAAATCCCTCATCTAGATCATTGCATATGTTCATCAAACATCTAGGAACAATTGCCACTGATCTGAAGTGATGTTTATGGAGTATAAATACTCATAACTTCAGTTTTAACGAATTAATCCTACTACCAAACTTAGAACAAACTTTGAATATTTTTATGAAATATTTCCAAAACATAAAGGGTAACTTTTTCTGAACACGGATGAGGGATTTTTTTAACTTTTTCTTAACGAAACTCCACTTAAAGGGTAATGCTGAAATTATTTAAAAACATAAAGAATCAAGGGAAAAAAAAAATAAAGATAAAGGACTAAATCGTTAACTGAAATTAAGTTAAGGGACCATGGGTGGTATTTAGCCTAACAAATAATATTATATTAATAGACAAGAAAATCATCAACTTCACTCGCAATATAATATAATAAGGAAAAACAAAATACCCACAAATATAGTATGAATATCAATACTAGAGAAGTATCTGATACGGGAACTTCATCATTTTAGAAGTATTCATACTTCATAGATCGAAAAATACCCCACATCTTTTTTATAGTTTAGAATTTATATCACCGGAAAACATACTTGAGAAACATCTATAAAAAACTAGAACCCTTTTCTACTAAGCAACCACCGCCTAACACTTTTCTTCTCCTTCTTTTAGGCCATCAATCCTAACTCCCATCGGATGGGGCAACGCAAAAGAAAACAATCTTTGGAGAAAGTTAAATCCATTAAGAAAGTTGTAGACGGTCTTTAAAAGCACATTTTGTATTCAAAGCCAAGTATACTACTTGGCTCTCAAATGTTGTACTTTTTTTTAATAAAACTAATAATAAAAGGTTGTGTTTATTATACTGATCTTAATAAGGCATGTATTATAAACACTTATCATCTCCACAACATTGATAAATTGGTTGATAATTTATCTGGATTCAAGTTGTTATCATTCATGGATGTTTATTTTAGTGATAACCAAATACCCATGCACCCAACTGATCGCAATAAATCTGCGTTCATGATTGATGCCATTTGGACTCAAGAATGTCGGCGCCACATATCAGCAGATGATGAACAAAGTCTTCAAGAAACAAATAGGCCAAATGTTAAAGGTTAACATGGACGATATGATTGTCAAGTCAAAATTAAAAGAAAAACATAATCACCACCTCGAAGATGTATTTACCAAAGTAGATAAATACAACATGCGCTTAAACCTAGATAAAGGTACATTGGGTCAGGGTTGACAAATTTTTAGGGTTTTATCTTACTAAGAGGGGGTATAGAACGATTCCTCATAAGTGCATGATTATCACACAAATGCATACGCTGGCCTCAAGAAAGAATTTTAGAGGCTCAACATGTTAACTGCCCTATCCGAGTTCATAGCGCAATCGAGTTATCATGTCTTGCCATTTTATCTGCTGTTGAAGAAGGAAATCCATCTTGGATTGGCTTTCGAAAGTGTGGCCGTAATGACATAAACCAAAATGGTTTTGTCCCTATTGGAACCAAGTTGATTTTATACTTAGAGTTTTGATGTTAACAAAAATAGTTTATGAGAACACTATATTTGACTACAAAGAGTATGAAAGAAGATTCATGTTTTTGAAGAAAATCTAAAATAAGATTTGATTCAAATTTATAATTGAAGAAAATCTAAAATAAGATTTGATTCAAATTTATAATTGAAGAAAATCAAAAATAAGATTTTATTCAGATTTATAATTGAAGAAAATCTAAAATAAAATTTGATTCAGATTTATAATTGAAGAAAATCTACTATAAGATTTGATTCAAATTTATAATTGATGAAAATGTAAAATAAGATTTGATTCATATTTATAATTAAAGAAAATATGGTCAAGATTTGAAAAAGATTTGATCAACATTTGAAGAAAATTTGATCAACATTTGAAGATTGCTACCTCTGAATCTGATTACTTCTTATATAAGTAATTCATAAAAATCAACCAACTTTCACCAAATTATAAACTTTGGCAAACACAATTCAACTCTCTTTCTTGTGTTTGCACCTTTTAGTCCCAACCACTTGTCCATTTCTAGGCCAACTCCGAGAAAAACCCTATTCATAAACCTCGCAGTGTCACAAGAAACAGTAAGCGCCATATTGGTAAAAGATACTTTGGAAGATCAAACATCCCTTTATTTTACGTGTAATGCATTAAATGGGCTGAAGTTGCGATATCATAATATCTATAAAAAATTATTTGGCGATGGCAACAACGACAAGAAAGTTGACCAATCAAACAAGTGCTATTCTTAGCGGATTTGGCAGGGAGAATGAAGAAATGGTCAGTCGAACTTTCAGAATTATACATAGTTTTTAAAGCTCGAAAGTCTTGGATAAAATAAACCCTAATTGACTTCGTCGAGAAGATGACACTCAACACTCAAGAAACATTCAATGAAATAGAAAGTATTTGTAGACAGACGTTTCAATCTAAAGGTTGGTGGAGTTGGATTACTCTTGAAAAGAGAAGACGAAATTGTCGTGGAAATGTCTTTGCGATTTACCTTTCCAACTTCAAATATCTAGGAAAAATCTGAAGCATGTTTAGTCGGTCTGAATTTGGCCGACGAAATGGAGGCACGACTAGTTAAGCTAAAAATAGACTCTCAACTCGTGGCATCCCATATGAAAAGGAAATATCAAGCCAAAGACCAAGTACTTTAGAAATATGTTAAAAACTGCCAAATAGACAATGGCAATCTACTATTTTGTTTTTTATCAAATAGTTTACATATGTATCGAGAAATGAAAAATTCTAAATTTAAATTTGTACTTAAATTTAAATTTAAACTTAAATTTAAATTTGAACTTATTTATATCAATATTCTTAGAGCTATCAAGTGAGTTATGCTTATATAATAATATTTCTACTATAAAAAACAACTAAATTTATATAATGGGAATTTCTACGATCCATCAGTAAATTCGATATCATTTATATAATTATAATAATTAAATATCATTTATCAGGTATAAAATTTAAAATTTTCTAAATTTTATTATTCTTACTGGTAAATATTAAATATTTTTACAATAAAATATAAAATATTAATATTATATTTATAAATAATAAAAATTACATTTTTTATTACAAAATAATCTTTTTTTAAATAAAATTAAAAAGTAACTATTTAATTTAAAAAAATATCATTAATTTGTAAAGTAAATATTTCAAAACCGTTTAATTTGTAAACTTATTATGGAAAGTCCTTGTATAAGTTTTTCTTGATCGGTGTTCTTGGTAAGAAGGTACAGTAGCTAGAATTTTTCTTTTTTTTAATTTAATCAGACGGCCCGCGGTCGGAGCATGTTAAAAATTGCGTGCCTATTCAAAGATAACTATATCCCACGTGTAGTCATTTGGACACTGTCAATACACACGTGTATTACTTGCAAAATACGTGGATGCACTGTGCATTCAACATTGTATAGTTCAGTTGTAGCAACCCGCAAATTTTGGGGTTGACTGGATTTACTATATATATGAATATTTAAAAATTATTTAATATATTAACGACAATCAACACTTTTTATTAAAAAATATTTTTTTTTTATTTTTATATTTGAGATATAAATTATTGATGTTAGTTTAATAAATTGAATTTTAAAAATATACTTATTTTTATTTTTATAGATTATATTATTTTTTCATCCATAAAATATAAATAAAGACCATTTTAATAAATATCGACAATTTTTACTAATATTTTAAATAATATTTAAATATTATAATCCATAATAGACCACACATATAGATAAGGATGTCTACATTTAATTACATTCACCGCTAGCACGGTATTATCTTTTTGTTAAAAACAAACAACATAGTTTCATCAATTTTTCTTTTTTATGTTCTAATTCAACTCTTAATCAATATTTTTCCATTAATTTCAAATTCCAAAAGTCTCTCAATTTTATATTTCAGTAGTTAAGATCTTATACATTATTTCCTCGTATTAATTTCAAAAAAAGAGTCCTAATCAACACTGAAAAAGGTTGTTTATTTTCCGTATACACTTCTCTGTTCTTTTATAAAAGTAGTTATGTTTTTTAAACATACGATTTCTCTTTATTTTTTTATTTTCGAAATAGTATCAACTGTTTTTATTAAATATTATTGTTAATTATTTATTACTTACAAAATAATCTATAAATTGAGATACTAAATATTTAAGTGTACTCATGGGCAGCTGACACATATAAAGGACCAAGGTGAATATTAAATCGATGTGATATTTTAAAATACATAAAGTATTATATTAAAATTGTAAATAATATTATTAAAATTTATTTTTCAGACGTTTTAATAATTAATGTAATCAAGTTCGCGTGATAGTAGTGTAAAATAGTTTATTAAATAAGATTTTACTAATTTTAATTTTAAAATTAGTAGAAGATGAGACTTTTTTATTAAAGAAAAAAATTAATTATTTGGAGGCCTAACACGATTTATATTGGTGGTTTTATTTTTAGACTGACCTAAGTGTATTATGTGAATAAGATAAATAATTTCATCAAAAATAAAAAAAAAGTTAATAGTTTATTTAATTATTTTTGTGTTTATTTAAATAATCTTAAAACAAAAAATTAAATTAATAAGATATACACACACTATTCTATCTCTAAATAAAAACTACAAATAATCACAAATTAGATGTTTTTAATCTAAATTTTGAATTAAATATATAAATTTTTTTGAACAAATTTATGTTTATATTTTAGAACGAATGAAGTATATGAAAAGATATCAAGTTATACATTAATATTTCTGCACAGTCAATAACATCCTAATGGATAATCATTTTGAAAATCAACAATTAAATTTAAAATTATTATTAGCACGCGTTAAGCACGCGTTAAACACGCGTTAAAACAAACGTTACATACAATTACACAATTGATATTAATTTTGATGTACTTGACCAATAGAAATAATAATAGTTTAATAACAAAATTTACATATCTAACGTAATATGATATAATTTTGATGTACTTGATCACATAGAAATAATAATAATTTAATAACAAAATTTACATATATGACATAATACGATAATATGTTGAATATACTTGATAGACACCGTGAGTAAAAATCCTAGTCGTCTCCTTACACATCTCTTCTCCATCCATTAAATAAGTGATTTAACATAGATTTAGTATTTTTTTTTTCATTTTTTATTTTCAATTTCATCGTCTAAAGGGATGTTGTTTTGTTCGCCATCTTGATGCAATGTTATTTGATTTTCTTTCTTATTGCAGTGTTCTTTTGATTCAAATAAAAAAAATTATATTTGAACCATTATAGATTAAATCAATGATTTTTGTGTCATCAACATTACAGACCTGAAAACATGAGTTCTAAAGCATTTTAATTCGTCACATTTGTAGACATTTATTAATTTTATACTATTAACCTGAACGTTGTGGATTTGTTTACAAATTTAATTTTTTTCCATTTTAAAAACTTTAAATTTATATTATTCTTAATTGATGTATTCTACAAATTTATATAAAAGGTGTCTGCCGAGGATATCCCAGGGGTATGAGCTACGTTGGATAGTCTCATATTTTCTGTTTTAAATACTTTGGATTTTCATTACAAAACTGTTTCCGCTGTTTGTAAATATTGTTGACTTTGTCGTTGAGTTATGACTTAAATATTTTATCCAAAAGTATTTATTTATTTATGAATTCGATTTTAGTTTATTTAAATAAAAAAAAAAAACGGACTGTTACACGTTGCTTGTGGCTCTCTTGGTCCTAATGTTTGTGGAGGTATATTTAGGGATAGTTCTGTTGCCACCTTAAGTTATTTTGCTGTGAATTTGAGGATTACAATTGCGATGCATGCTGAGCTTACTGGGGTTATTATTGCTATTAAAACAATACAAGAATGGGTGAAACTCTCTATAGATTGAATCTGATTCTCAATTGACAAATTTGACTTTTAGGAATCATAGCCTTGCTTCTTGGCCTATTAGAAATAGATAGCTTAATTTCCTTGAAATGGTTATAAGGATGAGATTTATTATTTCTCATATTTTTAGATAAGATAATCAATGTGGTGACATGATTGCTCATTTGGGGTTTCACATTGATAATAGTCATTGGTGGGATATTATTTCTTCTACTATTTTAGATGTTTTCAATAGAAACAAGATTGTTCTTCCTAAATATAGGTTTTGCTTATTTTTGTAGTTGTTTATTGAACTATTTGTTCCTTCACCATAGTTTTATCCCTCTAAGTTATCTTGGTTAGGTTTTTATTGATGTATTAGTTTATATCCATTTCAATTGTATTTTTGGTTATTGGTATAGTCCCCCCTAAGTTTTGTTGGAATTCAAGTGTGAGTAGTTAGTTCCACATCGACTAGCAATGAAGGAAATGTTGGATATATAAGAGAAGTGACTTATATACCTAATGCCTTAAGATTTTCGGTGAAAATACAGTGTCGAAGTCTCTTATGGATCCTGAAGCATGGTTAGAATGTCAGGATAATTATGTAAATATGTTGCACTTTATTCTTGCTTATAAAAAGATAATTATGTAAATATGTTGCACTTTATTCTTGCTTAAAAAAAGATTCTTCTAAAAGATGATTGAAGGTTTATGTTATTATGATTACTGCAAACAAATTTGTTATTTTTATGTAACTTAAAGAGTTACAAAATATATTTTGCCTTATTTATTTATAGACTCTTTTTTTAAAAAAATATTTTAATTATGATTTAAATACACTTTTGATCTATATATATTTTCATTTGAAACTGAATATTAGTCTCCTCTAATTTTACAAGTTTCAAAAAAAATTCCACAACTCAGTTTAGAACTTTTTTTTCTTCTAATATGTCATTTTCGTTAGTGATGTGTAATTAGTTTTGGTGATGTGTCATTGTTGATTTCCAAACTCAATTATAGCATTTTCTTTTTATATTTCATTGATCAAATGTAAACTTTTTTTTTAGGAAGATCAAAATATAAACTTAGTCGACTAAAATTCAACGGTCAAATTTGCAATGTCAGATCATCTAATGTAATAATACATCATTAAAGAATATAACACCTCATAAAAAATATACTACAAATTATATTTTATAAAAAATATCAAAACTTATAAAATAGAAGAAATAAAATCACATATTTAAAAATGTAAAGACTAAAATCTTGTTGTTACAGTTGAAATAGAGGATTGCTTAAAAAATATTAATATAGAAGATCAACGGATCATTTATGCCTTTGACAATTATACAATTATTTTTTACTCGTTGACAATTATACATGGTCCATGTAATTCTTTGCCCAAATTTTTAATTAAATTTTGAGTTTAACAAA
>JBBPBP010009779.1:27002279-27019829 GCA_037974735.1 Cicer chorassanicum
AAAAAAAAAAAACTAAAACTAACAGTAACCTACATTTTGTTTGGTATTTAGAATTAAAAATTAGTCCCCAGAAAAAGAGGAGAAAAAGAGATAGATTCTTCGCATTTTGATGGGGAATAAATCCTTTCCATTTTTTTCTATAATATTTTTTCAATTGTCTACATATCTAACTTTAAATTTCTTTTCTCCATTTGTTTTAATTATTATTATAAATAACTTTTTTTTATTGAAGTGGAGAATTTAAATAGACACTTATGTCATATGAAATGATCCATGTGATCGCTGAGGGACCCACCCGGCGCTTTATAGGTTTCCCAAAATTGCAAAAACAAAATAAAACGCGGAAAACGGAAATTCGCAGAATATAGTAGGGTTAAACCCGTCTTTTTGAAAAAACCTACGACTCTCATTTATATATTTTCGATCTCGCAAAAGAGAAAGAGTCGTAGAAAAAAGGCACACCGAAAATCAGAACGCTGCACCGCTCAATTCATTCAAACAAAACAATACCTCTGAAGAAAAAAATAAAATTCTTCACCCATACATTCCCCTTTTGATTCTTCTCTTTCCTCTCTTCAATAATAATAATAATCCGTTCCTCCACATTACCCTCCTAAATTCTTTCTCCATTCTCGAATTCCAATTTCAATTCCAATTTTTCAATCTTAGTCTCACATTGCGGTGAAGTTCCTTTTCGGTTATTTTTTTCATTAATTAATGTGGGCCCGGGTGGCATAAACATTAAACGCCGATACAATGATTTAACAATTGCAATGCGTTTTGCTTGTGGTGGAAGTTAGCGTTGTTAATTGTTGTTTTTGCATGTGTCTGTGAATGGTGTTACGGAATATGAATAATAATAATAATAACGATAATAATCAGGTTCAAGGTGGAATTGGAGAGGTTAGTAATAAGATACTTTACATAGTAGTTATTGATGATGGTGTTGTTGAGAAGAAAATCAAAGAGAAAGGAAAAGAATCGTTTCGGTACACGCGTTCCGTTTTGCAGAGTACTCTGCAACTTATGGGATGCAAAGCTCGACACGCATTCAAGGTAATCTTATTCTATACATTTTTTTAATTTTTATTTTATTTTTTATTTTTTGTTGTTTATTTTGTCATAATTGATCATGAAAACCGTTGGCGTTGTTGATAATTTGAGATATACTTGTCTACAGATTGATGGGTTTTTTTTGTGGCTAATTTAGATATATCACGCCATTTTGATAAATAGCTTAAGTTTGAATAAGTGTTTGTAGCGTAAAGATTATTGTATAAGTATTTATTTATAAACTATTTTCATAATAAAAAATTAAAATTAAGTGAAATTATTTTCATATAAATTATAATTTATTTTCATAAATTCTTTAAAACAACTTATAAATATATCATAAACTTATTTTCATAAGTTATTCTAAACAGTTTATTAAATAATTATGACAATCAGGCAATTCAAACAGGCATTCAGGTTCTGGATTTGAGGTACTCCAGTGTAGTGACAACTTTGGAAGAAAATTTGAGGACTTATTTTTGTGTGTGGTATTTGTTGTGGTATTTGTTTGTTACCTAGGTGACCGGTTTGACCTGTTGTTTGGTTTTGTCATTTCATATGCTTCTGGGCCATTATTTCGTCGTCAAAGTCTTAATGTTATGTCGTCATTTTTGGTTTGTGTTTTGCTTTGAATTATTCAACGGGTTTAGTATGCGTGTAAGTTCAACTATTTTTTTTATTTTTTTAATTTATTAAATTATTGTGTTTTAGTGAAAGATGATGCATTTGAAGTGAATATTGTAGTTAAATATTAGTTTACGTTGTTAGATTACTACTGGGGTTTACCTAGCCAACAATCTTGATTCACTTGAATGGAATAATGGATTATAGTGGATTATTTTTATTTGGTTATAAAAGGAAATTTAGGTTGATTGGGAAGTTTTAGATCCTTGATAAGAAATTTTATGAGGCATGGTTAGACATAGATTTGGCATTGACATTGAGATTTGTCTACTTCTGCAATTCTAGAATGCAACTTTGTTAGAGTACAACAAAATTTAAATTGAATATAAGATAAGACTAGTTCCTGTGGCGGGCATGAAGAAATAGAAATGCTATTGCTTGTCTACTAATTATTGTGGCAACTAACCAACTATTATTGGAACTGATCTGATATTAAAGAAAAAAGGAAAGACTGTAGGATTCATGCAAGTGATGTTTAATGTTGTTTGAAGCATAACCGGCATGGATACCTGTTAAACTGTTGTCATTTGAAGCGATGGTTCTTTTTTTGGTAATTACCTTAAGGCATTTTTAATGGACTCATGTTCAACGGCAGTCATTTATAGTAATGGAATTTTTGGTAATTAGTTTATGGCATGTTTAATTGTCTTCTATTATTTAATAATAATGAGTAATGTCTTATAGTAGAGTTCATATTAGACCACCCTTTCACATGTTAAACCTCAAATTTGGAGATTTTGTACAAAATTATTCTGAATTAAGTTTTCCATTTTCTTCTTATCAGATAAGCCGAAGAGTTTTTGAACGCACAAGAAGCCAGAGTTCTGCTGATACTTTGCAGCCTGATGCAGCAGTTTCATCAGGCCTCGATGCACTCAAGAGAAATTTTGTGAAAAAAGAAGGTAGAGTAGACCTAGGAAACCAATCTCTTTTGGGGAAAGATAATAGAAGTAAGAGTATACCATTTGAGTTGTACAAAAGGCGCACATCTGTATTTGTTCGGAGAGAAACGTTTTTAGAAATCGTATGTGATGCTTTGGCTGAGTACAAGTATGTCGGTCCTAACCAGAGAGCTGACTTGATTCTAGCCTGCAGGTACCACATTGTTTTATATTTTATTGAGACTATATCAATCTAATAATCTGAATAGGTGAGAGGCAAAAGATATTTCTGACGGTGGTTGCAGCATATTCTCCGATGTAATGAAATCTGTTAAGTTATATGATTAGATTGGTCTTCCATGGTTTGCATTTTCTTGATCAAGCTTTTCCTGTAATTGTTACCATGTTATTTGCTTTTTCTGCCCATCATAGAAAAACAAATTATGTGATGGGCTTGTTCAATTTTGGTTTGAATTTATAGCTCTATCAGTGTCATTTAACTTCAAAGTATTTTAATAACTGTCTGGTTTGAGCTACTTGTAATTTCTAGCAATTATCATATGAATTATTCATAGAACAATTAAAGTTATTGTTCAGACATCTCCGATGTCATGATTTCGCTGGCTCCTCTCAATGATCCTGCAGGTTGGACCATTGATAGAACCGGTGAGTTCAAGAAAACAAAATGTATATTATTGACTATAAAAGGTTGAACGTGAAGCTCTACAATGGTGGAAAATACTAAAGAAAGATAAACCAGAGTTCAAGAACTCCTAAACCAATAACTGCTCCTAACCCAGAGGGAAATCTCTCCTAACAGTTTCCCTACAATCTTTCTGAATGCCTTTGTAACCCCCTTCCCTCCTACTTATAACAGAATTTTCCTAAAAATCAGGAAATTACCACCCAATTCTTATTCTCTATTCAACCCATCTATTGGGCTAAGGCCCATCATTCAGTATCCTCTCAGATATGCTGTTGCATGTTTTATTCTGATTTCAAAACAGTATTGTTAAATAGAGTCCAGCAGAATTTGAACCAATCGCTATTGTTCTGTGATACAATATATAGTACAAAATGCTGTCAAATAGCGGCGCTATAGCATTTTTGCATAGTAGAATTTAAACAAACCGCTATTTTCCGGAATCTTTGAGTGAGAATGTTGCTTCAAAATTTGCCCTCACCTCACTCTTCCCTTAATTTCTGCTGCACTCACTGAATTTGACATCTCTATGTATGAAATAACAACATTTTGGTTTTACTAGTAACCTGAGTATATGTTCCAGAAACTTAGTGAAGAATGGTAGATCTCTCAGTTTTCAAAATGATTTGCATATTTGGTTCTAGTTACTAGGTTAAAACAATAACGATTCCTTCTCGAACCTTTGTTTTTGTGCATACTTTCTTCTTCCATTTCTAATGTCTAATTTACCTTCATTACTGTTTTGGAAGAAAACTTTTGTATTCTTATCTAAGTTACCAAGCTTTGATGTGAAGTGCAGCATACAACTTGTTGAAATGTGATATTTGTAACGCCCAAACACTTTATACTTATCACGAGGAACTTTCTTTTTGGGTACAACTTATGCCCTTATATTCCTGATTATTTTCTTTGGTTTCAGAATCCGTGAACGGAAGGAATCTGTGACAGTGTTGCTGTGTGGCACTAGTGGTTGTGGCAAATCCACATTGTCTGCATTATTGGTATATTTCTGTGAATATATAGTTGTTTATTATGTGAATACAAGTATGTGTTCTAGCTTTTACTTATTTTGTGGTAGATTATGTGTGATTAATGAAGTCGAAATGAAATACAGTTCAATAATGAGTTAATTTATATCTTCACTTCAGGGTAGCAGATTGGGAATCACGACAGTGGTATCAACTGATTCTATTAGGCACATGATGAGAAGTTTTGCCGATGAGAAGGAAAACCCCTTGTTGTGGGCTTCTACTTACCATGCAGGCGAATGTTTGGATCCTGTTGCTGTCGCAAATGCAAAGGCCAGAAGGAAAGCCCAAAAGATGGCTGGTGTGTCACATTCGCTTACCAAGGATGAAGTAATCAATGGTCAAAATGCTGGAAAGTCAGATATACGGACATCAGAGACAAGCTCTAGTGCTACTGAGCATCCAAGTCCGAAACAAATGGCTATTGAAGGATATAAGGCACAGAGTGAGATGGTGATTGACAGCCTTGATAGGCTAATCACTGCCTGGGAAGAACGAAAAGAGTCTGTTGTTGTTGAGGGTGTTCACCTGAGCCTCAACTTTGTTGTATGTCAAATATTGATCACCGTGTCTTTCATTATTTCTTTTCTTATGGATGTGTATATATATATGTTACTGTATTTTTTCCATCACTTAACAATAACAACCGAATAATCATGCAGATGGGGCTCATGAAGAAACATCCGTCGATCATACCATTCATGATACACATCACAAATGAGGAAAAACACTTGGAAAGATTTGCTGTGCGTGCGAAATATATGACTCTGGATCCAGCTAAAAACAAGTATGTGAAGTATATCCGAAACATCAGAACAATCCAGGATTATCTCTGTAAGCGTGCTGAAAAGTATTTAGTTCCCAAAATAAACAATACAAATGTTGATAAGAGCGTAGCAGCCATCCATGCAACTGTCTTCAGCTGTCTACGAAGGCGTGAAGTTGGCGATCAACTATATGATCCTATTAGAAATACTGTAACAGTTATTTATGAGGAATACAGAAATCAATGTGCAGTCAATTCTTTGAGCTCAAAGGGAATGTTTCAATTGATCCAGAGAAAAGGTTCTTCAAGGAGTCTGATGGCTCTAGTTAATACAGATGGGTCTGTGGCAAAGGCTTGGCCTGTCAATTTAGTTGATAGTAATGGGAAGCCCATATGGGGTCTAGGGCAAGAGAATGGAATTGGACATCCAATGTATGGTCCCTTACGGATCAGGAAGGCAGAGCCTGTAAATCTACAGTTTGGTTTGTATGGAATCAGTGCTTGGCCTAGCGATGGTGGACCTAGTTGTGCGGGAAGTGTTGATGAGTCCAGAGCTGATGGGACTGATACCGGTAGTAGATATCTATCCTCTTGCTGTAGCTCACCTAGGCTGTCAGATTTCCCCTCCAAGGAGGTAAATTTGAACATTTCTGTAAATGCTTCTCTGTTCAATATGATAATTAAACAAGTATGTTTTTTGTTGAGTTTTTCTTTCTTATTTATTTAGCTCAAGGAAGACTACTTGATTAATCTGTCTTTTGATTTTTGTTGTTTGTTCAGCTGAAGGAACACTTCTCGGTGGATGGTAGCGATGAAGAAATCGAAGATCAACTAGACGTAGGCAGTGACGAGGATTTCAGTGACGACGGTGACAAAAATGTTCATGACGAGGTAGATTTATGGTTTTATGTTGTTCAAAAAAGTTTACCTAACAGAAATGTCTTTATGTATGTCATGGATTTTTCCCTATAGAAGAGTTTCAGCTGCAACCCTTGGGTTTGCTTTGCCATTTCCCTTGCTAGCTATGGTAATATGAATTGACAATATTGTCTTTTTTAAGTAGTACTATGTAACTAATTCTGGGTCATTTTTATTTTGTATTGCAGGTTGGATCTGTTGATGAGGAATCCACAAAGTCTGATGAAGAGTACGATGATCTTGCAATGCAAGATGTGTTGGAAAATGGTTGGTCCGACGATGATTATGAGTTTAAGAGTAAGCTCGCTGTTGAGGAGCTTGGAACTAAAATCCATGGAAATAAGTATCGTCACAACCTCGATCAATTCCTTAGAACTAGAAGTGAGCCGGTGCCAATAGCAGGGGCATCTCCAGAGCCCCTTTGCTCTTATTCTTCTATGCTTGTTGAAAAGGGTGAGAAGAAACTACCATCAAATGACAAAGCCAAATTAAGAAAACGTTCTCTAAGTATTCCTGCATTAAGAAATCATAGTTCAGCTATGAATGATCCAATCCTTTCTGGTACTCCTCAAAGGTAGTAGGGTAGGACAATCAAACCACAATTGTTTTTTTTGGTAGCTTTTGATAAACTATATTTTACGCCCGCATGTAAATAGTAAAGTAGCTACAGCCAAGATTTTCATAATCTTTTGGTTGCTTCATTGCATGATATGAGGTGTATTTTAGATGAAAACCTGCAAACTTACTGGAACTGGATCAATGTTGTGGCATTTACAAGAAAATCTATAAAAAATATACCAGTGTTGTTAGAACTGAATTGGCTTTGACAGGTCGGATTGGTTTCATCTTGAACCATAGCTAGTTTGATCATGGTGTGTGTGGGGATGATAATAGGTAACCTATCCAACCCCTATAAATTACTCTTGACGAATTGAATAATTATCTGCTTAATATGCATTAGAATACCTATAAAAAATGTGACGGTTATGAATTTAGGCAAATTAGTACTTCAATTTCCTACATGTCTTATATCTCTTGCTGAGGATAAAATTGTATGCAGTCATATTTTAAGATTGTACTTTAGATCTAATAAAAATATTAAAATCTGTTTGAAATCTAGACCATTTAATGGATAATCACAAATGTACTTTAACTATGACTAATTAAGTACTTAAGCAGATATTAATTCCATAACAGATCTAATTAAAATGTTAAAACAGGGTTATTGCAAAGTTTAACTTAAAAAAGGTTAGATTTTGTTTTTCATTAATATACAAAAAGAAATCTAGTACATGTACACGGGTCCCTAGTGTCCTTGGTTGCATGTCTGCCATATGTAAGTAATGTACACCAAGTGGAGCTACAAATGTTAGGTCCATAACGTACGATACGTGGGGACAAGAAGCCTTCTGCATGTAATAATAATAGTAATAATGTAATAATAATCATTACTCTAGAGAACGGAAATAGCCTGAGCCATTCTGTCCATGACATTGCTGATGTAATATGGATCACATGCAATAGTTTTGCTTTTAGTGAGATAAAATAACACAAAATAATGTAAATATTCATGAATTCTTTCTTTAGACCTAAATTTTACATTCAATCTCAATTTAAATTATTTTTGATCTAAGTATCAGTAAAGCATCTTCAATTGAGTTCTTGAGAGATTTTTATATGTAAGTTATGTTTTTGTTTGAATTTGTTATTGATGTGTGATTACTTAAGAACCCAAATGTGATTGATTTTTCTTTCATTTTGTCTTTGCTACAATGGAAAGTAATTAACTAGTGTTTGGTATGTGGGAATGAACTATGAAATTGTAGATTCAGCTAGTATCTCTGTTGTTTCAATTCTGTGCTTTCTCTTTTTTGGCGGGAGATGTGTAAGGTTTATAGCTGATTATGATTATGCCATGTGATTTATTTCACATACATTCTATTTTTGGTGCCACGTAATTATACTATGATTAATGGATATAAGGTTGGTTCGGAGGTTAAGGTAAATAAGTTAAGAAGCGAGAAGTGACAGAGATTAGAGATTCATTTTTATTTTTAGTATAATTCTAACAATTACTAATGTAATTATACAATGAATTATTAAAGAAGTATCCACTGCTGTGAAAAGATTCAACAGCAGAATCTTAGTCACTTGTATATCTCTATTGCAATCAAAATTAATAGGAGATTGAATGGTAGAGATTTTCACGGGGGAGAACTGAATTTTCTTTGGTGAAAATCTCATGTGAAAATCCCGCTGTAGAGAATCCCAATCCAATTTATCATTATGTTTTGTGGGTTTTTTAGGAGGTGCTAAAGATTGTATTTTCTCTAATTTGTAACTATATTTGGTTTAGCCATGGATTTCATTGGTTAGGTTGTGCAAACCCTTTGTCAATGTATTATTACGTAGCTATTCACTCATTTGGATGAGCATAGAATTATGAAAAGGAAGAAAGGTTTGATGTGCATCTCACATGTGAACTGATAAGCGAAGGAAACCCATCAAAAGTGTTACAAATTTGTAACGCTACCAAAAGGAGAGAAAAAAAATACAGAAAAGCATAAACTCATATCAGAGTCTCTGTTTCCTACATCTATATCTCAAAAAATGTGACTATCTAATCACCACCAGTGAGAATTTCAACGATAGCTTCCCCGTACCTGTTGATGTCAAAAGGAAAATTCCTATCCTTCCCTCAGTAACTATTAATATATTCATAGTTTCCCTCTGCTTAGGAAAAGTTTGAATGGGGAAAGCAAGGTCGGTCTAATCCATTACGAGGCATAAAGCGAAATTATCGAGGTATTTTCAAAGTTAATAAATAAATTATTAATATTTTTATTAAAAATTGATCTTACATACTTTTTTTGATGCAAAATCATTTATCAAATTATTGTAATCGATTTCGTTTATCAATTCTTTTTCAATCGATAATAAAACTAATTCATTTAAAAAAAATTCTAGTTTCTGCTCCAGCCAAATATATAGATAAGGTTGATCTCTGCTACAATTGAAAAAAAGACTAATAATTTAGAATATAAATATTTACTTAATATTTAATAGATTACATATGAAAAAGAGACGAATAAATTAAAAATACATACCTTAATATATTTTGGTCACTGACAAGAGCTACTCACACAATGAAAATTCAAAACAAAAAATAAAATCAAAGCAAGGAATAAGGAAATAGGGTCAAGGGTAAAAAAAAAAATTTGTCGTGTTGACAGAAAAGTTTCAAACGAATGAATCTAAGAGACATTTTAGTAAAAACCACTGCGTTTAATATAAGATAGTTTTTAGTGAAAATGAATGCATTTAATATTAAAAGATTCTTCCAACAGTATAGTATTCTCATCCTCATAAATAGTTGCATCAATTTTAATTGGCTAATTAAAATTTTTTTTGAAGGCCTTTATTATTTCTATATATGGTTAAAGAGTTTTGATAATATATTATTGGGCCTTTATACCGTATAAAAATTAAAGTAAAAAAATTATTTTTTAACGAGACTTAAAGCAAGGGTTTTAGGCGCCTCCCCCTTGGGCCATGGGGAAAGATGTGAATATCTATGCTGGGAACTAACTCTGTTTAGTTCTTCCTTTCCATATATGTTTCTCAGAAATCAGTGTATCTTATCAAGCCAACATGACCTGATGCGAAGAACTGCATCAGAATAATTATATATGCACCATGCATGAAAGTATATATAACACAGTGAAACAAAACAGTGTCAGTAAGCTTAATAATAGTGTGAATTTTATCTTTAAAATTAATTTCATATCTCTTTTATTATCAATTCTCCCTCACTTTTAATCATCTATCTCTATAGTACTTTAAACTACTCTCTAATTAATCAATGATAAAAAATAAGAAGAAGATAAAATAATAATTTCTCATGAAGTAACAGTTGATCAACTTGAAATATTAATATATATATATATATATATATATATATATATATATATATATATATATGAGATGTAAAAATTCTTTTTAAGATGATGTGGCTCAATGTATATCAATGGTGGTAGTGATTTTAGATGATACAATAACAAAAACAAAACAAAACATAGCAGTGAGCATTCAACTTCAAGCAAATGGGTCATTGATGATAGTTTAGATAGTAGACAATAGTACGGAAGAAACTGAAGAGATTCCAATTGTGGTTCCTCCACTTGCTAAAGGAGATATAACCAGACATTGGATGATGGAAGCAATGTTGTAGTAGTACATATATAGTGACATGTGATTATGTCTATTTTCACGCAGAAAGTATAACTTATATCTAGATCTACGTGCACACAACATGTGGCTCAAAATTGGTAATTGTAACATTTTAAAATTTGCCACAGACGATTTATTAATTTCGAAATTATACGGCCAAAGTTTAATAATTCTCTTATATATACTCTACCTAAGATGTACACTTGAAATTAAAAGGACAAATAAAAAGGAACTATATTATATATCTCCTTATACTTCAAATTAAGGAAAACCAAGACTTAGAATTTTTTTTGTTTTTCAAGACTTAGAATTTTTATCAAGTCCTTCGTAGAAGATAATATGCCTCATTTAATACTATATACTCTAATATTGCTAGGAAGCAACAAATAAATTAAATCACATAACGAAGTCACACAACCTGTTTAATATAGTACATATCTTATGCAAATATTTCATATGGATTTGTGAATTCTAATCTAAGCCACGAGTACAACCTGGACAACAGTTGTTATATTAACTTGCATGTGAAAAACGAATCCATGTATTCTATGAAAAAAAACAAACAAGAAAGTCCTTGAAAATTAGTAATCACATTCCTCATATGTGTAGATTAAGTTATGTGGGAATTTTATTAGATAAAAAATCTTGAAAATAGTTGACATTTCAACAAAAGATAACTATAAATTAAAGACGCGGGAAAGTTAGAGAAGCACGAGAGCAACAATATACACTAATGATGTTGGACCCCCACCACATATTCAACCAAAAACTTATGACATTGGTTACGTGACTCGCCTATTTTATTTATCTAAAATTTAATTATTTTATAATTGATTATTTAATTGATACTAATCACTCACACTTGAACTTCTCTCGTTCAAGTATGAGTCTTTCCTCTATTTATATTTGAAACCACCAATCTTTCCATCGAATATGCTTCTTTCAGATCATATACTCCAAACAATAGAATCACACTTTCTCCTATTAGTTTCTAATTCAGTAAAAAACTTAAATTAGCTATCGAATTATCAAAAATGTTAGTCAATTTACTGAAAAGAGTCATGTCTGATACTGCTGCACTCTATTGGACCCGTACAAATGTCAATTGGTATCAGAGTCTTATAGTAAAAAAAACAAAAAGAACCAAATTTAATTAACCAGAACTTTAGACTCATCAACAACTACAAAAGAGAGGGTACACGTAGCTGGTCACACTACGGCTCTGGCCCGTTGAAGAAAAGGCCAGAAGAAGTCACAAATAGTTATAAAATAAAAAATAATTTTATTTGGATGGGGGGAGTGCTGGAAATTAAGTAGTCACCTATCAATAATATGATTTTAAATTACATCATATTTGTGATTGCAGTTGTGTTATAAACCATTATATTGTTCTAAGAATGAATAAACTATTATATCGTAATTGTCGCTGTTGACTGCAATTTAAGATTATGTTCTTCAGCTTGTGCAAATGTCAATTTGGATGCTTCCAACATGTGTATATTCATATCATTTATGTATCCAAAAAATATAGTAATGAAAGAAATTAAGAGTGTATAAAATGTAGAGGATCCTAGTCCAATAAAACCAATAAAAGGCCACACTCCTACACACATCATTCCACCTCACCTAGGACCGGTCTAACATATTTAGAGGTTTAATGCGAATTTTTTAAATTTTAATTTGAAATCACTAAATTAATATAATTAATGTCATATAATATTTCTTTTCAATTAATTTAATATTATTGAGACAATATTAAATTTAAAAAAGATTTATAGATTTTAATTTTAAAAATATTATAATATAACACATTTTTATTAAGTAAATTTTTTTAATTGATTAATTAAAAATTTGTTTTTTAGACTTAAAACGATTGCTTTAATAGTCTTACCTTTATATTGATTCATAAAGTTATTATGTTTTTCTGTTTGCTTAGGGCTTGCCACGAGAAAATTAATACACTTATAACTAAGTTCGCTTTTCATAAAACAAAAACATAAAAGGCATAGTATTTAGTTCTACTTCTTAAGTACTTACGAAAGATATGTGTAAACTTGTGGCAGTTTCTTGACTCCATGAGTTTGAAGAAACTACGTATACTCTTATAAGTAATTACCTGCAAACAAATATTCAACTTCTCCTTGAAATTAAGCTACCGCAATCCACCTTCTATGAAAGAGTTTTAGAAAAGAGGTACCACATTCATATTCGATAAACTATCTTAAGTACACTAAACTAATTAACGTATGTATTATCAACGGCGCTAAACAAGTGGTCCAATGGTGAACTCTTACTATTTTAATATAAACTTCTTTACAAATGGTCCAACGATAGATCTTTACTATTTTTAATAAAAAAAATAAATATAATATTTTATTAAAATTTACTATATTCATAATATATTGAATGCTACCTATATTTTCTCACACCAACACCTTCACCATTTGTGTTTCCATTATTTAATAAAAATCTTGTCCATGGTAGTATATATAATTTGGGTATAAATGCAACTGGAGAACCCAGTACTTAAGAAGCACTATCCTCATTAATTGTGAATATTGAATGAGCATAAAAACAAAGGTGGGCCTAATATGGTTTCCCACCAATGATGAGAGAAAATGTAAGTGGGCCTAATGCATAAATAAATAGGGCAAGTTTATTTTTAGGTCGGGGGGTGGGGGGCTTTGAAGAGGGAAAAGAGGTTCAATTATGAAAGCAGTGAGAGAGCCAATTAGGATAGTGATGTGGGCACACATATTTCCATGTGATTGGATCTTCAATTTTTGAATATACTGAATCATCACTATCGTGGATCATAAACATACATTTGTGTTTTATTAACTTTGAATTCATTGGTATATTGAAAATCTAACAAAAATCTGATTAGCTATTATATAAGGACCTCCAACTAGCCACAAACTTTGATTAGCATTAATAATTATAAGAGAGGTAAGTAATAAAAGGACTGAAATATCTCTGCCATAAAGATAGAGTGTACCTACAAAGGTCCAACTTGCAAGAGATCTGTTGGTCCACCAACCACGGGTGACTTTAGAAGCCTTCATCATCATGTAAACGAAAATCAATATGTGTCCACTGTATATATGTAACCATTGTTTTAATTAGTACATATCAAGTTCCCAAGCCAACTTCATTTTTCAATAATCTACTATATGTAGGTTTTTGAGATGCAAACAAACAATATAATTCATTCTTGTTTACATACACAATGTATTATTTTTAACACCAAACCAAGATATATGTATTGGAATGGAAGTATAAGGGTTGTTTTAACCTAATACATCAAAGATTAAAAAGAGGAAAAACCAAAATAAAGCAATAAATACCGTAGTTTTAAATTGCGGCCATGATTGTGGTTATGCCGCAAACCTTTATATAGCATGAAAATAAAGACCAATGCAGTCGATACAGCCTAAATTGCGACAACGATATCGTTGAAGCTCTTTCAAATTTCACAATATTCCAGACGCAATTACAATCACGAACTGTAATTTAAAACCATGATAATTAACGTCTTAATAAACATTCCAACAGATCTACACACCATAATATTCATAAAAGAGAGGTAATGACTTGTCTTCCTCCTTGTCAAAAACCATCTTAATATGCTCCAGTACCTGTAAGAGATCTGACTATATGTTGAATGCACCTCTTTATAAGCCCAAAAGAACTATTAGTGTATGTCCATATATAACACTAATACATATGCAGTAACCAGTCTCATGTGGTCTACAATGGATTGAGAGTATGAAAGTAACAATAGTCTTCAGAATTACAAATATCACATTTCACATAAAATTAAGATATTAATTATATATATAAGTCACTTCTTTTATATATCAAACATTTAGTCTATTCATAGTCAACATAAGACTAATCAATCTCACTTGAATCCAACATGACATAGTCATATTTAATTAGAAGTTTAAGATCTTCCATATCGTTACGATTGAAAAAATATCTTGATCAATATTAATTCAACAAATAAAAGAAAGAGAAAATAGACATATGTATAGTTTTGTGATACTAATATTTGTTTTTCTTATTTTCTTTCAATCTGGCACCAATCTTGTTTATGTTTTAATTGTGAAGATGAGTAATATATGAATCTCTACTTATGACATGTTGTTATAGTTTTAAATCCATTTTAAACATTGATATGATTTTCTGTAAATTATATGAAACACTTCACCTTAAACATCACTAAAAAATTGTTGGCTTTGATAGTTTGTATTTTTATAAACAAAATTTAATTAACATGATTAGAAGAGTACTCAAAATACTTTTAAGACAACGTAAAAATTTATCTTAATTAGTTTTGTTCAGCAATATAAATTGAAGGAAAGCCAAAATAGTGATGACAAGTAAAAGTTACCATTATAATAGCAGCATATGAATGAAGTTACTAATTTTAGTTTCCTCTCCAGATTTAGAAAAAGTGTGATACATCATTTTCAGCATCTATATATATTTAGAAAAAGAAAAGACAACATTTCAGTTGAAAAGGAATCTACATATATAGATCTATGAAGTGAGCAAAAGAAGACCTAATAGCCGTTACCCTCCGCCTCTATGTAACCTAGGATTTGTCTGTCTGCAAAACATGGAAAACCTAATTAATTCCTCGTACTGTACTGCTGAATTAATGATAATAAAAAAGAAGCACGGTAAACCCATGATGCCACTAATTAATTGCTAATTCAGAACACAAAGATATAAAATAAAAACTCACCTGACAGTAAATGTGTTTGATGAAGGGTAAAATAGTAATTATGTAAACGGAACATTGTTAAAGCCGTTTATGGCTGATGCAGCATCATCAAGATTCTCAGTTAAAAAGGACCTATGGAGTGGTTAGATCAGAGTCCAATTAGCATTTTCATGTGAATCTTGATGATGCTACATCCGCTAATCACGACTGTCTATCTGTCCATGCAACTGTGCCTCCTTTCCTTAGATCCTGCCAATCTAATCCAAAACTATATACTATATCATCACACACACAAATTAAAAAATTAATAAAAAATATCTAAATAAAAGAAGGTTTAGATCAGCTACATTTTGTTTATATTTTATTCTAAAATACAATTTACATCAAAAAAGACATAAATTTCTTGAAAGAGAAACCAAAAAAGAGATGGAACAAGAAGTAAGTATAAACAAAGGGAATAGAGATTTCATTTGCAAATTTTAGAAGCAAAACAACAAAGAAGGAGGTGATGTGTTAAAATATGTTTGGTACTCGTAGACAGTTCAGAACTGAAAAGGAATCTACCCAGGTGAGAGTACTCTTGCCTCGAAGGAAGAAAAAAAATTAAACCAAAACCCTTTGTTTTTTTTTTTGGTAAGAAACTTGTCCAAAAAGGATAAGAAAATCTCATATTTTTAAGAACCTCTAAAGATCGAAGCAAAAAAATTAATATATATTAATAAAGAGAGAGGAGTATTACTATTAGGTATACTCCAACAAAATTACATAATAAAGATGGAAAACTGAAGGATATGGGATTCAAAATCTATAGGAGATTATGTGTTGTGTGTGTTTAAGAAGAATATAAGGACGATGATGATGAATGAGAAACAAAGTTAATAAGAATCAAATAAAAATAGCAATTAATCCTTCTTAACATGTGAGATCTAATACAAACAGTAAGGAGAAAAAGAAAAGCAGAGTGGGAAAGGAGGAGAGAGAGAACCCATTTGGAGTTAGAAACCTAGATGTGATAACAGTGGAGGAGATTGGGAGAGTATATATAGGGATTTGGATTTGGTGCAGATGTAATTAATGATTTCAACCGTCTGATCACAAACAAATAGTCAAGATAATTTAATAAAAATTTAAATTTATTATTGTATAATATAATTTGTCTGATTTCAAATTAACATCGAAATCGTTAATAAAGTGAAACTGCATGAAGATTCAAATGCAGACATATCAGATATGTACATATTGTAGTTTCATTGGTTTATTTTTTCGGTCAACATAGTTTCATTGGTTGAAAGATATATTTTTTATTAGTGTTTTGTGTCTATGTATTTCCGATGGCTCAATCAGTAAGTTGGCGATAAATATTTTATTAGTATTCATTATTTATAATATTATGTAAAAAAAAAAATCATATTTGATAGTGTTATAATTAATTTTTTTGAGTCCTTGAGTCAAAATTCAATTGATAAATATTAATATTGTTAAATTCGACATTGTATCTTGCATTTGCATTTGTGTGTGCTTTTCTAGTGATACTTGCCATCTATAGAAAAAAATTATGTTTGTTTGTTATAGTCAAGAAGTTATGGATTTTTTTAAATTTATTTTATAGATTATGAAAATTTAGTTTGGTATTTGGATTTTTCACACCAAGATTATGTTGATATTTATATTTCTACATTACTATATAAAATAAAATAACAGTATATTTATTAAATACTACTATCTCTTATCCTATTATATATAGAGAGAAAGTTAAATTAATAAAAGTTGATGTATTTAATTTAAATTGTAAATTAAATACATCTATTTTTATTAACCTAACTTATATATAACATTAGATGTAGTTAATATTTATGAAATACTAAAAATTAAGTTATAAATGATGTAACCAAGTCAAGCTCAAACTTTGTTATTCATAAGTTACCTTCGATAAATAAATATGTGGCCAAATACATCCGTAGTATTTTCAAGTTTTACCAAAGTAATAGTTTAATTTTTAAATTTTTTTCCGTAATAATTTGATCCTTTAAATTTTAAAATTTGTATACCGTTATATTTTTAACATTTTTAACATTTTCTATTACAAAAATGTACATGCGATCGATAGAGGTTTGATGAGGCAAAATTAAATAATATTTAAATGAAAAAGTTAAATTAATGTTTTTATTAAAAAATATTTTTAGATTAATGTTTTTATTTAAATAATATTATTGAAGAACTTTAATATTTTTTTCTTTCATTCATCATTTTCATCGTGATCTAAAAGAGTAATAGTGTGCACCTTAATGAAGATGACAAAGGGAAGAAGATGAAGGTACTAGAGTTCGTTGTAATGAAAAATGTTAAAAAGAGTAATAGTGTATGTATTTTATAACTTAAACGATGTAAGTATAACAACAACAAAAAATTAAATTATCAAACTATTACTTTAGTGAAATTTAAAGAGTGTATCGTCTAAATACGTCAAATTAAGTCATCTATTTTTTATATTTGGATCTCCTTAAATACTTGAAAATACTTTAAAAAAATCCATTTATAATAGGAGAAAAAAAAAA
>JBBPBP010009779.1:27029886-27057468 GCA_037974735.1 Cicer chorassanicum
GCCATTGAGTTTGGCAAATAGAGAAAAAGAAAACGAAATAAAATAAAAATAAAAAATAAAAAATAAAAACTAATAAGCATCAGTCTTTTTGATTTTTATAATCTTATAATACTAACTATTAACTTATTTATATATATATATATACCCACGTGAAAGGCAAGCTTAGAAAAAACAAAATCCAATTTCCAGGCAACAGCGAGAGAAACTTCTATATAAAACCTCCATTTTCTATATAAAATCTCCAGGCACGTGAAATTCAAAACCCATAAATACAAAACCTCCATTTTCTTCTAGATCTAAGCTTCCATTCGAGAAGTGACAGAAGGGAAAGTTGCTCACCTTCACGCTGCGGTGCTAGTGAGCTAGTTTTCAAAGTGACGTGCGAACAAAATATTTCACCGGAATTAATCGCGGTGCCGTAATCGGTTGTTAGAGCTACCATTGAGGTAAGGGCTCCTTCCAAATTTTTAGCTTGCATATAAGATTTTATATGTGTATTTGTGGAGGTTTGAATTAATGTTGAATATTTGGTTGTAAAAGTTTGGTGTGTGAAAAAGATATAATTTTGGGAATTTTGTTGTGGTTGGATAAATTTTAGTTGTGAACAAATTGTTACAAATATTTATGTTTACGTAGTTAGCTCCTTGAGTCTCGAAAAGGAATCGAGGCTGTTGGCACCGAGTTAGCGGTTGGGAGAACTCTGAGATATTAATGTTGTTGTGGTGATTCATGTTTGATGTCATTGATGTGTTCATAATTAATATTATGAATTTTTGAGATGTGATTTATGTGTGGATTATGATTGAAAGTTTTGGAGATTAAATTTGGTGATTTATGGTTGAAAATTTTGGAGATTAAATTTGGTGGTTTATGTTTGAAAATGTGGAGTTGTGAATACGGGTGATTCATGATTAAATTTGGTGTGAAAAATTGGAATTCAAAATGATTGAATTTGTTGAGTTTGAGAAGAGGATGTGTGGTGAATGTGCTATTGATGTATCCATAATTGATGGTGTATGCGTTATGAATTTTATAGATGAATATATGTTTGAGTATGCTCTGTGAAAAGATTAAAAAAATCATTGGTGTTAAATGAGTATTAAAAAAGGGGAATCTTTTAATAGATGCATTTACTTAATGGTTGTGGTGAAAAGAGTCAGAGTATGCTCATGCATTTCATAGTACATGGTGACCGCGATGGGTCATAGTGATAGTGGTAATCGCGAATAGTTGGTTCATCTTATCCTTGCGGGGATTTTCGCGTCGTGCTGATCTGTGAGAAATTGCACTCTTGTAAGTCGTGTTGATCTATGAGCGATTGCACACATAGAAAATTAGTACTGGTCTATGAGAGGCTGTACAATAGTAAATTGTGCTGATCCGTGAGAGATTGCACCTTGATAATTAGTTTTGGTCTGTGAGAGGCTGTACAATTATCATTTACGCTCTTTCGAGGAGGGTTTTGGTTTGGAATTCCGGAATCATGTGCATTAGCATATACGCATTACATTAGGGTGCTTGGCACGCGAGTCATGTTTGATATACTGTGATAGTTGTATATACATATTCGGTTGTTGGTTGTAATTGTGCCGTAATTGATGAGTGTGATTAATTGATTTTGTGTGGTAAGTGTTGAATGATTGCGAAACGTTTTCGAAATTTAAATCTGCAAATTTTAGCAGTTGTATACCGCTACAAGCTATGTGTACTCGAATACAAATATTTAATTTTGCTACTAACTTATGAAATAGCAATGTATTCGAATACAAGGATGTTGTATCCGAATACGACAGTGCAGTTTGTCCAAAACTTCATTTTGCAACTTTGATTATGCATGTTTGGCATATGAAAACCCTTTCTATATTTATTTCATTCTGAAATACTGTATCTATACCATATATTGTCAGCTTGACATTTATTTTGATGGGTCCTTGTACCACTTTTTGATGTGACGTGAGGAAGTTAAAAATTATTGGGGCAGTGCTTTTGTACAGGTGTCTTCTGAGAATACCTCAGGGTTATGAGCTACGTTGGATAGGTCTCATAGCCCCGGTATATTTTTCTATTTTAAATATTTTGAATTTTCATTTCAAAACTGTTTCCCCTGTTTGTAATTATTGTTGACTTTTGTCGTTGTAATACGACTTAAATATTTTATCCAAAGGTATTTCTCTCTTTATTATGAATTTGAATTTGTTTTTTTTTTTTAATAAAAAATCGGGTTGTTACAAGAAACTCTGATGACATTGAAGTATCTTTATAAAAGGTCTTGTGATCTTCACAACAAAAGAAAAAAATACAAGAAACTTATTACCGTGATATATAGCAACACATAAAAATTCTTATATTAGTTATAAGTGCTGAGAACCCTAAAATATATTTTGAGAGCATACTTTGTAAACATTCTCTTGTGAGAGTTTTTTTTTAAATCATCTTAAACATTCTTTGTAACTTAACCTAATAGTAGTTGCTGTCTTCAACAACTTGATTGTATTAAGCTTAAAGGTTAAGAAGACTTGAACACAGTCAGATTGACTAATAAATGTTCAGTAGACTGGTGATTAGTAAATTAAATCATTCAGAATAAAGAGATTGGACATTCATATCGTGCTGGTAATAAACTAGGTGGACTTTCGAGAAGCCTTTTGATGAAAAAACTTAGTGTTTTGATCACTATTGTGAAGCTAATGAGCCTTAGCACTTTGACTCCATCACCCTTCTTCATTCTCCAAAGTGCTTTCTAACATATCCTCCACCTCTTTAATCTTAATAATGATTTCAACATATTGGACCTTGGAAAGCCCATTAAGTTGGTGCCTTAACTCTTTTAATCTTCTTAGAAACATGACCAAAGATTTTACGGCCCCAACTATGCAATTGCTCCATATTTTGGTTCACTTTGAGGAAAATTAGTTTTTGTACCCCCAAAATGTTAAAAACCCAATATTGTCCACATAAATCACCATTCAGTAAAAGGTAAAAAAAAATTACTCTCAAATCTCACCCCCACAGTCAAATTTCCGATACGTATTTTTTCCCCCTGAAAATCCGGTACCTATAATATAACTACTGGAAATTTCAAAACTCTGATATTTCCGGTAGTTCATTTTCTTCATCGAAAATTTCCCCAGCAAATTTTCGGTACATTATTTGTATTACTGGAAATTTATGAGTTGTGAAATTTTTTGTAGTTATATTTACCGGAAATTTCAAAAATCTGGTACTTATTTTTTTTTTTTTTTGTTGTTGTTAATTTTTTATTTTTGTTGAAATTGGGAGCTATATATTATTCTAATCACGACCCTAAATAGACTGCACAATTTAACCACGGTCATCATTTTTAAGCGTAAACTTTTAGATGTGTTATGCGTAAACAGGTTACATAACTATTATACAAAAATAAGTGAATAAAAGAAATTGTCAAATTAAATATTATTAGATGTGTTATAATTATATTAAGGTGGTTAAAAGTTAGATATGATTTTTTTTTTTTAAAGTTAGATATGATTTAATATAACGTAGTTATGTTAGTTATCTAACACAAAATAAAGGTGCATTAATTGTATCATAATTATTCACACTATCATTTTAAGTTTTATATTTTTGTTTAGTTTTTTTTTTGTTAAGTAATGATTCTTAACATGATATCATAACAATAATTATTCTGCTACATTATTTCTCAATATTTCTTTGAAAAAAATTTCAATTGGAGCTTCATTCATTTTTACTTTTCCATTTTCTATTGAATTTTGAAGATTTCCGATCAAGATTCTAGTTGGTTCTAACTAGTTTCCTTTTTTACCCTTATTCATTATCTTCTTGTTTCGACAAGTATTCAAGATTTCAAATGGATTTGTCCAACTTTTGCTAAAGAAAGCACTTGCAATTTTATTAGTTCAAGACAAAGATAATTTTCAACGTAGCTCTTGATACTCTATCTGATTCATGGTGATTTTCACTTTGATTGATTTTTCACTCCAAGATTTCTACCTTTATTTTATTTTATTTTGCATCAAAGAAAGTGATGGCCTTAAAGAAGTTTGAATTGTTGAAGGATTACACTATCCATCAAAATATTACTCTTCAATATAAAACTGTGACTTTGATTTTGGAATACGACTATAATTGGTTAAATTTTTCAATTAATGATTTGTCTCTTGTTCTCTTGGAGTTGGTTGGTTTTTTATATGTGTTGTGTGTGTGTGTGTGTATATATATATATTATTGAAAAACTTATTTGAAGATTCAAAATTGAAGATGATTTGATGTTCATGATATGATTCTTTGAAGGTTTCATCGTTGATTAGTATTTTTTTACTATTATTTCATTCATTTTTAGCCATTGTTGGATATTTTTTTGTGCTTCTACCGTATGGTAGTAAAACAATTATCATTCTCTTTGTTCTTCTACCCTATGATAGTTAGACATTTCTTATTCTCTTTGTGGTTTCACTCTATGATGGTTAAATTTTATTAGCCAAATTTTACATTTGAAGATCCAAGATTTAAATTTTTTTGATTCTATATTGGAGTGAGTGTTGAAGAGACATCGAAAGATTTTCAATTTAGTCCAAAGTAGACAAAAGACTTAGACGAGAGATATGCACCTCAGTCACTACCACTTTCTACATCAACTTTCTTTTTCAACCGATGTATGTGATTATGGGTATTATTTTTCTTGTAATTTTCTTTCATTACTTACATTGTATTTTCATTTTTTTCTTGTAATATTTTTCTTCTCAAGATGTAATTGTTAATCCATTTCCAACTTGTGGGGGGGATTGTTAGACATAGTTGATTATAGTTCATATGTGTTATAATTAGATTAAGGTAAGTAGAAGTTGGTTATGATTAGATGGAAGGTAGTCAGAAGTTAGTTACGATTAGAAGAAAGGTAGTTATGTCAGTTACTTTAGAGGCATTATATAAAGGTGTATCATAGTATCATAATTCTTCACACAATCATTTCAAGTTTTATATTTCTTTTTAATTATTTCTCTCTTTCTTGGTCTCAACCATGATTCTCACACTTAAGTATTTGCATTGGAAACATTTTTGCTAGACAACATTTTTCAATATTTGCATTGAAAAAGTTTCCAAAACTGGGAAAAATGTTGCTAGACAACATTTTTCTTGCGTCTCATATGCAAGCATTGCCTATATCTTAGACAACATTTTTCTCACACTTTTGGGTACACTATATATAATGTTGCCTAAATTATGAGAATAGAGAACAATTTTCTACCACACCTTTGGAGATTTTTTTTTTAATTGTTATCATAGCTATCAATAGTTGATAATTGTTGTGTTAAAGTGATGCAATGAGAACATTGATAAAATTATGCTATAACTTCTATAACTTATAGGCAACAACAATTTTAAATTTTATATTATTTCAATACAAATCATAAACTAGATAATAAATTATTTTGTAAATATAATCAAATAAATTATATACACAACTCATTTAATTTTAAATCTCCTCTTTTATTTTACTTATAAGAACAATTATATAACTTACAAGAATTAAACTAAGAAAAACATAATGGAAATTTAACACAAAAGTTGTTGATAAAATTGTATTCAAATACATAGTAAAAAACAAAATGTCTAACATAATTTAATAAAGTTTAATACTTTAAAGTACGAGTCTAGCAAAATGACATAATATAGTTTGTTGAAGTTTTGATGCTTTAATTAAATATTTTAAAGTGCAAGCCTAGCAAAAAGACAAAATATAGTTTATTGAAGTTTTGATGCTTCAATTAAGTTCATGTCTAACAACAACAAAACATCATCCAAAAACTCATCATCCAAAAAACAACAATCCAAATCATTCAAATGCGTCTTTTTCATATTCATCATATACATCTTCCAATTTAAATTCATCATATATGTCATTCTCTTGAAATTCATTGCCTACATCATTATCTTGAAATAATTCATTGATATCTTGTTGCATAAGAAAATAAAAACAAAATAGATGATTAAACAGAACTCATAAGAACAAATAAACCTAGAACACAAATGCAAGCACAAACAAAAAAAACACACGCAAAACTGAATCGCAAAAAACGCAAACATAAACAAAATTGGGAAGCAATAGAACCGCAAACATAATCACAAAACGCACGCAAAATAGAACTTGACAGAAGCAAGCATAAATGCAAACAACAAGCAAAACGCACATACAAAATCGCATGCAAAATAGAACTCCAAACAAAAACAGAATTCAACAATGAATCAATTTTCAACTCAGTAGTGAAACAAAACCGAAACTAAAATTCAGGATAAATTTTCAAAATCACCACCGACAAGTTCACCGTTAATTTTTTATACTTGTAATCATTCAAAATAGTAACGTCACGGTTTATTTTTTGAATAATATCACACTCACTATTAGATCAAAAACAAGATGTGTTATTAGACCCTAAGATAAGATTCCTTCCAAATATGCATACTTTTTTTTTCTTTTAATTTCACTCTTACAACAACAAAAATTTAGATCAAACTCAATTACAACAACAATAATAGCAATTGCTATATATGATTACCTTTCCAATACATGGAGCATGAGTAGATGTAGAGGAATGTATTTGTGGTGCAATGTCCTTTGGGGCACCATATGTATCTCCATGAGAAAATCCTAACAAATATTTTATCAGTTTAAAATATTTAGATCTAACGGCCAATAACAATTTGTCATGACAATAACTAATGAAGTAAGTGTCTTTGATTCAAAAAGTGCTATATATGATTTGGCAAATTGAAGAATTATGATAAAGTGACAATGTGTTTTACATTATTAGTGTCTTACCTTTAAACTCAAAATAATAACTACTATCAAATGATATTTCACTATATGGATATTTATTTATATGTTTTAAGAAGTGATTTATCAAAATGGTAATATAATAATAGAAAGTTATAAAAAAATCAAGTTAAAAATAAATGTTATAAATAGTAACTAAAATATTAATGCTCTTTTGAAAATGGATGGCACAAGTCTACGCTGGTTATGTATAAATTACAACAGGTTGTTAAATAGGATCTCTAGGAGATCATGAAAGGGCGAAATATTGAGGTATGCAGTTTATAGTTTTGGTCGACATCATCAAGTGCTGCAACTTTCAATTACAGTAGCAGAAAGAGACAGTTTCCGGTTAAGTTAACATTTATTATTTTTGGATTAAAATGTTGACACTAATTTTGGTTTTAAAAGAATCACATAGGTCATATATATTACCGTTTTATTTTATTTTTTACGGGATATATGAACTTTTTATTAACTGCAAATTTTGTTTATTATCTATATAAAAATTTAAATTTATTGTTAAACTTTTTATATGGTATGGCTATAAGGATTATGTTTTCCAATATATTTTTTTTTTAATTTCAATTTGTCCATTTTTTAAAATATATATTAATTTATCCTATTTTTATCTTCGGTAGAACATCTCGTAAGTACGGCGCAATTGACATTTAATAAGACATTTGATATAATGGAGTATGAGTTTGAAGAAAAAATGCTCTTTTTTCCTCTTCATTTAATATGTGTAAATTTCTATGTTAAGATCCTTAGAATAAAAAAAATTACTTCCCCGATATTTGAAATTTCTTACTATAAATATTTTTGCATAATTTAATAGTGATATAAATAAAAATTAATAATTAAATTAAAAAATACAACAAATAGTTGAATATTGGAGATGCAACCTATTATTAATTAAAAAATAAAAATAAATACATGATATGGTTATATCTTAAAAATGCGAATAAAATTTTAAAAAATTAATAAACCAAAAAATGAATATCTCATGGTCCGATGGTCGCATAGGTTAATTAATATATAATTTAAATAAATAGATAGATTGATTTTTTAAATAAAAAAAAAAACAGATATTAAAAAAAACCCCTTATTTTTATCTACTTGAAGATCATATAATATTAGCTATTTTTCTTTTATAAAAATAATATTAGCTAATTTATACACTATCTTGTGCATTTTGATAAATAGAAACTTCGAAGAAAAAAGTCGCACTGATTGATTGACTTGCAAAGTTGCAACTTGCAACTTGCTTTGCTTTGTATGCCAAGGCCCAAGTATAATTAAAAAAATTATATATAAAACAATGTCAATGCCACATAATTATTTATGAATACATATTAATTAGCATAAAATGTTATCTCTTTTGAGTAATGTTTGAAAATTCAGATTTGATAATAGAAAAAGAAACAGTCTTAGACGAAAAATGAACTCGCAATAATATTTTATTTTTGACAAAAGAATTGCAATGATTGATTGACTTTGGAACTTGCCTTGGCCCAGATAATACATCTCATTATTTCAAGTTTGAACGTTGGGTGTGAAGAGGCACCAACAACTCCTACTACTCCCTAGCTAGTTGCCAACTATATGGGTTAGATAGAAGATAGAAGCCTTTAAATTCAATTATTTAATTAGTAAACAAATTGGGTCAAATGTTGTCACACTTTTTATCAGATTAAGATGTACGAACACTTATACTGAAAGAAAAAAAATTCCACTGTCGTGTAAGAATTTAAAAAACAAAGAATTAACCCGCATTTGGCTAACACAGACATATTTTCTTTGATTAATAAATATTATAGTTGGCTGGGTGGAAATCTCTTCTCCGTGTTTACATTAGGAGTTTCGAAAGGGGAAAGGTGTTTGACTTTTAATTTTCGTTTTTTCTTAAAGAATTTTTTTTGGGGAATAACCCATAAAAAGAAAATGACTTTTTTTAGGTTTTTCTTCTTGATAATTCCCAGAAACAAACATCAATAATTTATTTTTTTGAAAAAAAATTTCTCATGAGCAAATCTCTCAAAAATTACTATGTGGAAATATTATTTTTTTTAATTTCAAACTTTCCAATGAGCTAAATCTATGGAATTGTTAGAATAAAAGAAAGAAAAACATTTTTTTAGGGATTTCGGAACAAGCAACCTCTATTGTTACTTTTTTTTAAAACAGTTTATAAAGAGAAAACTCTTTAGAAATTATCAAGTGAAAAAACAGTTTTTATTTATTTATTTTGAACATTCCATAAACTAACCCTTCAAAGATCTTCCTGAAAATTTAAAAAAAAAAGGCGAAAAATCTTTTTCTAGAGATTTAGTAGCATTATATTTGGGATCACACAAGTCAGAGATTTCTTATCCCATAGTTTCCTAGGAGTATATCTTTGGAAAATGTCTCTGGTTCTTTGCCATTGCAAGTTATTAAGATGCATAAGTCAGAGTTGACTCTTACATTGGTTAACATTGATACAAAGGCGGGTCGTGAGATTATCTCGATAATTGAAGAACTTCATGAGAAAATCAACATGAAAGTTGTACAATAAATTTTCAGCCTAGTTTCCAATATGTAGAAATTATTGGAATGATTTAGTTTTAACTAAAGCATATTGATCATTATGTTGGAGTTTGATAGTTCGTTTAACCTATGATGGTTAGTGTAGACAATGAAATCAGAAGATGTATTAATTTCAACCTAGGTGAAAATTGTTCAAATTGTAACATCTTGTAACTCTCATAATGTCAAATATGGTAAAGAACAAATGAAGCCAAGACTATATATATTAACTCTAGTTTTCAATATAAGATGCATCGGTCAGAAACACTTTAAACTTGTATTGACGTTATAATTTTTCTTTTATAAGTGTTGTAAAATCTAATTTAAGTATTTGCATTGGAATTATATGTGTAATGTGGTCCTGAGATTTCGAAAGAAATTTATATATTGTAAAAAATTTCATTGTTATTTTTTAGTTATCATCTAACAATAGCTTTAAATTTTCTCCTATTTTAGAATTTTCAAGATATATTTTTGTATTGTATTGTTTGAATCAATATATTTCTTTATGAAAAAGATAAGCCTTAAAGTGCTATGTACTTCTTGTTAAAGAAAAAGTGATAAGCGAGTTATAGAAGAAAAAAAATAATCGAAACTACATTCTCATTTCTGCTCGAAATTCTGAAGTTTTATTATTTGATGAAGAAATATGCAAACACAAAGTATGCATTAAGATTATTTTATTGCCTCACATGTAATAAGAGGATAAGAGATACACTTTAGACACTTGTAATGCGATATATAGTTTCCGTATCATCCAAGTTACCAAACAATTATAGAAGCTTTTACAGCACATTCCAAAATTGAAGGATCTTGTTAAATTGTTTTCTAAATTAATAAATTTTAATAATTATTTTTATGAATCAAAAAATTATTTGTCAATTTTACTATTTTAAGAAAAAAATATCATTTTATTATTTATAAATACTATTTTAATTTTTTACATTTTATTGTAAAAAATATTTAATATTCACTATTATAAATAATAAAAATAAAAATAAAAACTATTTCACCGACACTTTAAATAAATAATATTTACTTATTATAATTTTTTAAATGATATAAAATATTTTTTTCAAATAAAAAAAAATCATTTAATTATTAATTTAAAAATCTAATGTACTGATGCATATCAAAAAATTCTGATTGTCTAATGTCCAGCAGAAGTTCTCAATAATCATACATATATCTTTGTTTATAAAAAACCAAAATATTAAATACTAATCCCATGGTTAATTACAATGATGCAAGTACCTGAATAACCATCCTATACAGAAATAGTATATGCAACTAATTTAGAATCTCTATCACAGTTGATGATGTCACATAAATGAACCTTTGGGATATACCATGAGTTCTTTCCCTATTCATTAGTCAGATGCGGCGAAATGGATTATGTTAATTAATTAAGTTCAATTAGTTTACAACCATTGGGAACTCAATTAGCTCATTACATTGTCAACGGTTTCCGCCACTATAAATACAACACATTCCTTTTTCATTCTTCACAACTTGATTAACTAATTACTTCCTAAACCAACTAGTTTCCTATATACACCCCCTCGTTCCAAATCAATGACTGATATTGAAGGATCACCAGGAAGCTCCATGCATGGAGTCACAGGTCGAGAACAAACCTTCGTATCATCAGTCGCTTCCCCAGCGGTTCCAACTGATACAACAGCCAAATTCCCATTACCAGTTGATTCAGAACACAAATCCAAAGTTTTCAAACTCTTCTCACTAGCAAACCCTCACATGAGAACCTTCCATTTATCATGGATATCTTTTTTCACTTGCTTCGTCTCCACTTTCGCCGCAGCGCCATTAGTCCCCATCATTCGCGACAACCTGAACCTCACGAAAGCCGACGTTGGAAACGCCGGCGTTGCTTCGGTTTCAGGTAGTATTTTCTCGAGACTAGCAATGGGTGCAGTTTGTGACCTCTTAGGTCCACGTTACGGTTGTGCTTTCCTTATTATGCTCTCTGCTCCAACTGTTTTCTGCATGTCATTTGTGAATGATGCTGCTGGTTACATAGCAGTTAGGTTCATGATTGGTTTTTCTTTGGCAACATTTGTTTCTTGTCAATATTGGATGAGTACTATGTTTAATAGTAAGATTATTGGGTTGGTTAATGGGACTGCTGCTGGGTGGGGTAATATGGGTGGTGGGGCCACTCAACTTATAATGCCTTTGGTTTATGAGTTGATTAGAAGAGCTGGTGCTACTCCTTTTACTGCTTGGAGAATTGCCTTTTTTATCCCTGGTTGGTTGCATGTTATCATGGGGATTATGGTCTTAACATTAGGACAGGATTTGCCTGATGGTAACCTTGGTGCCTTGCAGAAGAAGGGTAATGTTGCTAAAGACAAGTTCACAAAGGTTAGTCACTTACTTTTTCACAACATCACATATATAATTAATCAATTGAGTTCAATTTTTTCCAGTTCAAAGTATATTAAATAATCTGGTTTTTTATTATTTTTTGTTTGTTTGTTTTCAGGTGTTATGGTATGCCATAACAAATTACAGGACATGGGTTTTTGCTCTCCTATATGGTTACTCTATGGGAGTTGAATTAACCACTGATAATGTCATTGCTGAGTATTTCTATGACAGGTAATTAGATGAACTACTTAGGTGGATTTCGATTTTGCATGTAGTAAAAAATGCACGAGGACCGAGTTTTATGTCGTGCAATTAAAGATCAAACTTAAAAGCTAATTTATTATTTTCAAAATCTGAACTTTAGATCTGAATCATCTGATCTTAATCAAACAGCCATAAAAACTTTGACTCCAGGGATGCATGTAACCTTGGTCCACCGTCAAGGTTTTAAACTGCAATCACGTCACTACACTTGATAATGCGGAGAATCGATCAAATGAGCTTCATTAGTTAATTTGATTTGTGGTTTTAAATTGTGGTTGCGGTATAACACCATAAACTTTACTATTGTGGCAAAATACAAATAAATGTTGTCGCAAGTGCAGTTGTGATTGGCAATATTTCTTGCAATAGCAGTTATGGACCACAATTTAGAACTATATATCAAATTGCAGTCACGTACTTTCTTCAAAACCTTATGGTTGTGACAAACTTTTATAGTTTTCTTAGTGATCTCTAAGACTAGCTAACAATATAATGAATGAATATAAAACAGGTTTAATTTGAAGCTACACACAGCTGGAGTCATTGCAGCATCATTCGGAATGGCGAACCTAGTCGCTCGCCCTTTCGGCGGCTACGCATCAGACGTAGCCGCTAGATTATTCGGCATGAGAGGAAGACTCTGGACACTATGGATCCTCCAAACCCTCGGAGGAGTTTTCTGCATATGGTTAGGCCGTGCAAATACACTTCCAATAGCAATAGTATCCATGATCCTGTTCTCTGTTGGAGCACAAGCAGCTTGTGGTGCAACATTTGGCATCATTCCTTTCATTTCAAGAAGGTCTTTAGGGATTATATCAGGTTTAACTGGTGCAGGTGGTAACTTTGGTTCTGGATTAACACAGTTAGTGTTTTTTTCAAGCTCAAAATTCTCAACTGCAACCGGTCTTTCTTGGATGGGTGCAATGATTGTAGCTTGCACTCTTCCTGTTTCACTTGTTCATTTTCCACAGTGGGGTAGCATGTTTTTTCCTCCTTCAAAAGAAGTGAGTGAGGAACATTATTATACTTCTGAATGGAATGAGGAAGAGGTGCAGAAAGGGTTGCATCAGTCCAGTCTTAGGTTTGCAGAGAATAGTCGTTCTGAGAGAGGGAAACGTGTAACTTCTGCTGCAACACCGCCGGATACAACTCCTAGCCACTACTAATATAGTTTTCAATTACGACCATGCAGCTACTGTGAAAAACTTATGCAGCTAGCTAAAATTGCACATGTGACGATGTATCGGAGATTTCAAAATCGGCAATATTGTGATATATTGCAGTTACAGACAGTAACTACCGGTAATTAGTCCACACTTTATTTGATTAAGTTCAAGGGCTAATGGATTTCTCTCTTTGAATAAATTAAGTTTTTGTTTTTTCAACAAAAATGACAAAATGTTAAAAGGAATTAAATATATTGGTGTAATGTTTTACACCGTTGAAATTCCTGCTTAGGATTTGGCGTATTTTCTTCTTAATTAAGTGAACCCTTACTTTAAATAATAAAGTAAGATACGATTTGTAATGTATGTTTATGTAATATAAATAATAGATTACTTTCATACAGTATTGAAATATCTTATATTTTTCTCTTGTATGATATTACATTTTTTTTAATTAATAAAAAGTATTTTATCATTTAAATTTCGTCTTTTTATTTTTGGTTTATCCTTTGAGTAAAGGTTTTCCATCGTGTTTGAAACATTATATGATTCTAAAGTTACAAACATCTTTTAATTGAGATTTAAATTTCAAACTTTAAATGAAATTATATGGATCAAAGAAAGAGAAATAATGTTTTGACATAAATTTGAACATCAATACTGTAATTATTTTTATAAATTTTTTATTTTTATATTATTTTTTTTCTCTTTAAATATTTTTATTCTCATCTCGAGATTGACGCTCACACTTATTGATACAAGTAACTTGTGAGAAAACTAGCCCTTATTCTACTCATGCCAACTCCAATTAGTTGTGTCTTCGTTCTATTTTTCTTTTATTCATGAACTTTCGTGTATGTGGATCGAAAAAGATGATGTAAAATATTAATGTATTGATTTTTTAGTTTTGGTGTGAAATATTAATTTAATGGTACATAATTGATAGTACTTATATAAGATTGTATTATTGTGCACCATAGACTTTTCTATTGCACATCTTATGATATTTTTTGAATCCAACATCTTATGATACTTAGTCGACATTGAATATTCTGTCATATGTAGCGCTGGCAATTTGGGACAATATACAGATTCAGGTGTAATACGTCACAACACAGATCTCAATGGAGCATTATACTAGTTTAATTGGATTAGTTGAATGGAATCGGAATTAAATTGATATTATAATTATTTCTTAACTCAATTATTGTAGATTTAATTGTTTAATTTCCCATGTCTCTTTTCGTGAAGCATAGAACTCTTATATTAATAATAATATAAACAACCAAGTGGATACTAACAAGATGTAATGCCACTAATTATATACGTTGACTTGTGTACCGTTGCTGAACTTGCAACAATTAATGAAATTGGATTCACACAGTTACTAATAATTTGCACTGTTCGATTTGAATGAACGGTTGAAATCACTCATTGTGTGGATCTGCTGAAATCTGTACTGCGGATTTAAAACCGTTAGATCGCAGATCGACAAGCAAGATTCATTACTGAATTGATGATTGATACCCACCACGATCTAGATCATTTTTACTGCTGTGATTAGTGAACAACAATTAACACAAAATGACAAAAGGCTTCCAATGAATTAATTTACAATAGATTCCTTATCATCCATGAGTGCTTTAATATCAAAAACAGTTTCTTTCATTACTCCATATATCCTCTAAACTCTGTGTGACGTCACACTCTCTATATCAATCATTGTCACACTAATTGTACTTTTTTTATTAGGCACTCTGTATTTTGATTATCTACTATCACATATTTTGGCATTCACGCAATAAAATATTTGTAATTGTTTGATTGAGATTAAAAGATGTAGATTTGTTCCAATATGAACTTTAGGGTTCAAGTCCAATACTACATCTTTTTAACTATATAAACCTTACACTATTACGAATTAGATATGTCTCAACCTAATCTTAACATTCACTTCAAGCATACACTAATATTAAAGACTAATGAATTTATTACACCAACCTTCACTTTAAAATTATTTTGTGGGAACAATTTATTACACTAATGAATTTATTTAAGTATGCAGACCCCTCGCCATGAATTTTAAAGAACTTACATTGCATCATCTGATAACTAGAAAAGATAAACAAAGAAATCAAGGCAATGCTCTGAAGAATTTGTTAAAGTTGTGTCTAACTCTGTTAAAGCATTCTCGATGAGCCTCTGTTGAATATGATATTACAAACTCACTTGATAATTTTGCATCTAATAATTCTAGTAAATCAATTAACCGACTAATCAACACTTCAAGTCAACACTGTGACTATGTCAACGCTCTTATTTAACGTCAACCTTGTTAAGTCAAACAACTAAGCCTAGAACTTTGAAGAAGTCAACATCTCAACATCTTCTAATCATCAAAGTTGGACTGATCATATGTCTAAGGAAATACATGACATCCTATGAATATGTCATCATCTGCCCTTCCTATCGTTGATATCAAGATATGCTGAATAAATTATGAAGAAAGATTTAAACAAGTTTTTAATATTAATTCAAGATCTCTGAATATTCAATATGAGTCATTATTTATAGGTTGATTTCATGCAATCATAGCAATAGTCAGAAATGTAAGACCCTTAATTTTAATTTTTACTTTTTGTATTTTGATATGTTTGGTGTTGAATTATGAGGCTTTTTAGCCAATTTTAATGGAATTTTGTGTGTTAGATGACATAAATATCTTTTTGAGACCCGTTTAAAATTATTTGGCGAGAAATAATTTAATTACATTACGGAAAATTTATTACCAAACTATTCTATTAAAAATATCTATAGTTGCTAAAAAAATTACCTGTCAATTGAATTGTAATGAAAATAGATATTTTTATCAAAATAGTTTGAGATGTGAGTGAAGTGTTGTGTGTAAGAATATTTAGATATTTATTGATTTGGTTTAATTATATATATATATATATATATATATATATATATATATACCCACGTGAAAGGCAAGCTTAGAAAAAACAAAATACAATCTCCAGGCAACAGCGAGAGAAACTTCTATATAAAACCTCCATTTTCTATATAAAATCTCCAGGCACGTGAAATTCAAAACCCATAAATACAAAACCTCCATTTTCTTCTAAATCTAAGCTTCCATTCGAGAAGTGACAGAAGGGAAAGTTGTTCACCTTCACGCTGCGGTGCTAGTGAGCTAGTTTTCAAAGTGACGATAGTAAATTGTGCTGATCCGTGAGAGATTGCACCTTGATAATTAGTATTGGTATGTGAGAGGCTGTACAATTATCATTTACGCTCTTTCGAGGAGGGTTTTGGTTTGGAATTCCGGAATCATGTGCATTAGCATATACGCATTACATTATGGTGCTTGACACGCGAGTCATGTTTGATATACTGTGATAGTTGTATATACATATTCGGTTGTTGGTTGTAATTGTGCCGTAATTGATGAGTGCGATTGATTGATTTTGTGTGGTAAGTGTTGAATGATTGCGAAACGTTATCGAAATTTAAATCTGCAAATTTTAGCAGTTGTATACCGCTACAAACTATGTGTACTCGAATACAAATATTCAATTTTGCTACTGACTTATGAAATAGAACTGTATTCGAATACAAGGATGTTGTATCCGAATACGACAGTGCAGTTTGTCCAAAACTTCATTTTGCAACTTTGATTATGCATGTTTGGCATATGAAAACCCTTTCTATATTTATTTCATTATGGAAGACTGTATCTATACCATATATTGTCAGCTTGACATTTATTTTGATGGGTCCTTGTACCACTTTTTGATGTGACGTGAGGAAGTTAAAAATTATTGGGGCAGTGCTTTTGTACAGGTGTCTTCCGAGAATACCCCAGGGTTATGAGCTACGTTGGATAGGTCTCATAGCCCCGGTATATTTTTCTGTTTTAAATATTTTGGATTTTCATTTCAAAACTGTTTCCCCTGTTTGTAATTATTGTTGACTTTTGTCGTTGTAATACGACTTAAATATTTTATTCAAAGGTATTTCTCTCTTTATTATGAATTTGAATTTGTTTTTTTTTTTTAAATAAAAAATCGGGTTGTTACAAGAAACTCTGATGACATTGAAGTATCTTTATAAAAGGTCTTGTGATCTTCACAACAAAAGAAAAAAATACAAGAAACTTATTACCGTGATATATAGCAACACATAAAAATTCTTATATTAGTTATAAGTGCTGAGAACCCTAAAATATATTCTGAGAGCATACTTTGTAAACATTCTCTTGTGAGAGTTTTTTTTTTAAATCATCTTAAACATTCTTTGTAACTTAACCTAATAGTAGTTGATGCCTTCAACAACTTGATTGTATTAAGCTTAAAGGTTGAAGCTACACACAGCTGGAGTCATTGCAGCATCATTCGGAGATGTGATTTCACAAATGCAGCTGGAGTCAACGGTAATGTCATTTCACAAATGCAGTGGATCCATATCACCGATTAAATTATACAATTATAAATAATTTTTGTGCTTACATGGATAACACGATCACGTCATCTTCATTTCATTTCATAGTTCATAAAATAATTTAATGATAACCACTATCTGTCGTATGTCATAAGCAACATATCCTGTTTCACTCAATTCCAAGATATTTGGACGGCATAGACAAACATAAGTTAAGAGCTAGACGATGTACGTGTGAGATATATGTTCGTGAGAAAGAAGACAAACGCAAACTAGCACGATAGAAGCTTACAAATAGAAACAATTTTATGTACTCATTTAAAACTAAAAATGTTTTACAAATTAAACTTTCTTTTTGTTTTACTAATTTTAATGGAATAAATATGCTACATTTTAGACCCAAAAAAAAAAAACTCAGCTACACAATAACTTGTAGGAACAGGGCACGGGAGTTCTGTTCCGCTCACAAAATTTTAGTGCTCGAGTTTTATATAGTAAAATATGCTTATTTGTATACATTCAAGTTGAGTGCAACTGCATGTTTACATAGATTTTACAATGTCATATAATAAGTTCCAAGTACCCACTTACAATTAGAAGTTAAAAAAAATCTTTGGTTTTATTCGCGATAGCAATATAGTCACAATTGAAGTTGTATTTTTTTGGTAAACAATTGTTGTATTTGATTGCGATTTTCATATATAATTTAAAATTATGTCAACAATATTGATTGAGATAACTATACATATACCACCGTACAATCTTTTTGTCTACCAACAGGATTATTGAGGGTAACAGAGTAATTTACTCTTTTAAACTTATTTTGTTAGTAATTAGTGAGTAAATCACTAAATTGCTGTTTGAAGTTATAGGGTTGAGCGTTAACCCACGAATTTTTCAAAATAGGCAAATAATTGTTAAATAATATACTTATATAGTAACAGTAAGAGTATTTTAGACTTTTCTATTATGTAGTATATATAGTTTTTTGTTCATTTTGATTATGAAACTCTAGCCAATGGTTATTTCTCTTCTTCTTCCTCCCTTCTATGTTTATGTAGATTATCATTGTTAACATGGTATCAAAGAGTTTTGGTTGATTTTTGGATCTATTGTAAAGTGGTCCACAACTTTAGTTGACTTTTGTACAACACAGTATCAGTTGGAAAGTGATATTAGGGCCCTTAAGCATAACAATATGACCACTTAAGAATTCTATTCAGCAAAGTCTAATTTGAGGGATCAATTGGCTCTTGTAGAATCAACTGAGTTAAAAGTTGTCAAAGTGTACATTGATCAAATAGAGGAGCAACGTTTGGTTTAGTTTTTGATGGCTCTTCGTGATGATTTTGAGGGCCTTCATGGGGGTATTTTGCATCCTTCTCCTCTTCCTACCATTGAATCAGTAGTTAGTGAATTGTTGGCAGAAGAAATCAGACTCAAGACCCACTTCGTTGTGTCAGATAAGGGAATTCTCTCAACTCCTTCATTTGTTTTTGTTGCTCTTGTTCAAAAAGGAAAATCTTAAGGGAGAGTTGGGCTTGGTAATGATAAATGTGCTTTTTGCAAAGAAAAAAGTCATTGGAAAGCACGTTGTCCGAAATTGAGGAGAACACATAAGAAGAATTTAAGGGGTCATCATCCAATGTTGTTGTTTCTGCTCCTTCTACCATTGGCTCTAGTTCTGGTTTTGTATACTCATCTGAGACTACTTCCCAAATATCAGATATTGCAGAACAGCTCCAAAAATTTATTGTCACTCAATCGCATGTCATGGCTTCCTCCTCCACTAAAAGTTTGAACTCCTCTAGTCTTTTAGGTATATTTCCTTCCATATGGATTCTTTATTCTGGAGCATCTTACCATATCATATGATGATAAACCTTTTGTGTCTTTGAATCCTAACTCGTTTGTTTCGGTTATGAGTTCTAATGGCACTCTTATACCATTAGCTGGCATTGGTTCTGTCTCCACACCTAACTTGTCTTTTTCTGATGTTTATTATATTCCTAATCTCACTTTGAATCTTACCTCTATTAGTCAACTAAGTGATTTTGGTTATTCAGTTATATTTTCTTCCGCTTCTTGCTGTGTGTAGGATCCACTTTCTAGGAGGTTGATTGGGACAGGCCAAAGACAAGGGGACTTCATGTTTTGGATGACCTACGAGTCACAGATATTGCAGCCTCAACAACCATTGTTGACTTATTATCTAGTTTTCGCTTGAATTCTTCGTCTTCTAGTTTTTATTTATGGCATTCTCGCCTTGGATATGTTTCTGCTTCTAGATTAAAATATTTCACTTCTGCATGAGTCTTAAAAAGTTACAAACTAGTGATATTTCATATTGTTGTGGTTGTAAACTTGCTAAATTTTCACCTTTACCATTTAGTAAAAGTATTTATATTTCATATGCGCCTTTTGATTTAGTTCACTCTGATGTTTGAAGTCCATCATCGGTTCTCATCAAAGGTGGATCTAGATATTATGTTTCATTTAAATGATTACACTCGTTATTATTGGGTTTATCTTATGAAAAATATGTCTGAATTTTTTGACATTTATCACATGTTTCGTGCTATGGTCAAGACTCAATATAATACTATTATAAAGTACTTTCGCCGTGATTTAGGTGGTGAATATACCTCTAGTAAATTCTTTGAATTACTTGCTTATGATGGCACCCTTCACCAGACATCTTGTATTGATACTCCTCAACAAAATGGAGTTGCTGAAATGAAACACTGTCATGTTATTGAGACCGCTCGTTCCTTTTTGTTGTCTACTTCGGTTTCCGATGAGTTTTGGGGGGAGGCAATTCTTACTGCTATCCATGCTATTAGAATTACATCGTATATCATATCAAGTTTGTCTCCCTTTGAAAAAATGTATGTTTCTATCCATGATTACTCTTCTTTGAAAGTTTTTTGTTCAACTTGTTTTGTTTTTTGTCCACAAGTTAAGCGCAATAAGTTGTCTTCTTGTTCTGTCATGTGTGTTTTTCTTGGTTATGGGGATGGTCAAAAGGGTTATCATTGTTATGATCTTCATGCAAAAAAACTTTATGTTTCTCGTAATGTTGTTTTTCTTGAGCACATCCTTTTTTACTATGTTTCCTCTAATTCTCAGATTACTAAGAGTTCAGAACTAACTCATATTGATTCGTTTGGTCCTAATGATAATGCTTCTAGTGATTGTAATGTTAAGAATTGCAAGACAAATATTACTACTCCACATGATGAAATCCCTCTTGTCCCCTGGTTGTCGAACCACCTCCTGTAATTGTTGATCCTCCATCTCCGCCTCCTCATTACCCCTATCGTCACCGTAAGTCTACTCATTACCTAATTTTGTCTATTTCACTTACTCATCTTCGTTTGCTTCTTTCGTAACCTATATTCATAGTTTGCCTAAGCACTCTTCCTATAAAGAGGCTATTCTTGATCCCCTACAGTAGCAGGCTATGGTAGAAGAACTCTCTAGAAAGCGTGCTATTGAGTCTCGTTGAGTATACAAGATCAAAACTAAGTCTGATGGGTCGGTTGAGCGCTACAAAGCACGTCTAATTGCTAAAGGATTCTCTTAACAATATGGTATGCTCCTGTAGCTAAGATGATCACTATATGTACTCTTATTGCATTTGCATCTATTCGTCAGTGACATATTTCCCAAATGGATTACAAAAAGGCTTTTTTAAATGGTGAGCTTCATTAAGAAGTCTATATGGTCCATACACAAGAAATTTCTCATAATCAGGGGGAAGTGTGTAAATTAAAAAGGTTCTCTATGGTCTTAAGTAGGCTCCTCGAGCTTGGTTTGAGAAATTATCTACTGCGTTCACTTCTCTTGGTTTTTACTCTAGTGAACATGATTCTGCATTGTTTATAAGGTCCACTACTTATGGTCGCATTATATTTTCTTTGTATGTTGATGATATGATTATTACAGGTGATGATGTTAGTTGAATCAATGAGTTGAAATTGCAGTTAGCCAAGTAGTTTAAGATGAAGGACTTCGGAACTCTTCGCTATTTCTTGGGGATTAAAGTTGTCTACTCTCTTAGAGGCTACCTTCTTTCTCAATCCAAGTACATTGTCAACATTCTTGAACATGCTCGTCATTCTTGAACATTCTTGAACATTCTTGCCCCCCTTTCCACCCATAGGAAATAGCAATTTTTTCCTTCCGTGAAAATCGAACCCAGTACCTAGGGGATAAATATCACCATCCATTCATTTCCACTACCAATTGAGCAAAAACTTGTTATTTCCAATAAATGGAAGGGGCTAGAAGGTCATGATTAATAGTGCTAGTAATGTAAGGGATGGACTATTACAATACTCCTCTTTAGTTGAATCTGAAATATGCTCCCTCGGATGGTGTTCCTTTACCAGATCCCATTTCGTACCATTCTTTGGTTGGCATCTTGGTGTATCTTACAATTACCAGACCTAATATTGCTTATGATGTTCATGTTGTCAGTCAGTTTGGTGTCTCTCTCACTATAGTACATTAAGCAGTTGTTCTTCGTATTCTTCGAGGAACTCGATTTCATAGCCTTATTTTTCCATTATTGTCCTCAATGGAGTTACGTGCTTATTCTAATGTTGATTGGGGTGGTGACACCACAGATCGTAAGTCCACCACAGGGTTTTGTATCTTTCTTGTAGACTCTCTAATTTCTTGGAAGAGTAAGAAATAGGACGTTGTCTCCCGCTCCTCTACAAAAGTTGAGTATCGTGCTATGTCAGTTTGGTGTCTCTCTCACTATGGGTTTCTTTTGTTCTGAACCAACTTCGATGCACTGCGATAACAAGAGTGTTATTCAAATTGTTCATAATTCGGTCTTTCATGAACGCACCAAGCACATTGAGATTGATTGTCATTTGACTCAACATCATCATCTTCATTTGTTGACAAATATGTATTCCATTAAACGTTTTCATTTTTTGGTTGACAAACTCTCAATGCTCCATGTTAATACATCGTGAGTTTGAAGGGAGTTGTTAAATAATATTATTATATATTAATAGTAAGGGTATTTTAGATTTTTCTACTATCTAGTATATATACTTATTGTTACTCTATTACTTCAAGTTTTTTGTTCATTTTAGTTATAAAACCCTAGCCAATGGTTCTTTCTTTTCTTCCTCTCTTCTTCTTTCTCCCTTCTATGTTTACTACACCTTATTTGGGAAAAAGATAGAGAAATGTATAAGAATATGTGATCCTCTTCTATCACTAAGTAATGTAAAAATAGATTAATAAGGATGATATGCATTAAATAGTAATTCTTATTTTGTATGGAGTGCCAAATTCAAATGGAAAAGGTGGACGGTTGCATGTTAAAACACTAGACAATATTCATTTTGAGCATAGGGCTTCAAGAAATATGGGATCATATGTTTCAAGAGACTACAAATTGTACTAATTATAATTGAAAACAACCATGGTTTAAAGCTCAGTTTCACTTTCAACAACTCAAATGTGTCTCAGATTATTTAAAGTTTACTATCACCCATGGCTTAAAGCTCATGACACCGCGTCACTTGCACTCGCAAACATTTAATGATGCATATTAAGGGAAATCTTGATGACCGCAATTCAATCTAAGCCTACATCATCTATCTAGATGGAAATCTAGTTTCATGACTCTCTAAGATACAACACATGGTGACCCTCCATGCCACTAACATTTCTAATCGAAGGTATATTAGTGTCAGACACTAATAAGGCATCGAGATATTGATTACATATCAATCAATTTATTTTTTTCAGATTTTTATCAATGTCATTGTGTTAGTATCAATGTTGTGTCTAGTGTATGTGTCAATATTCGTGTTTAATAGATATTGAAACACTTATCTTCAAAAGCAAAATAACATTTAATATCCAACACTCAAAGCATAAATCATGTGAATAGTTAATTTGCCAGGGGAACTTGGTATCAAGAAAAACACTATTTTGTGATAATGTTAGAGCTACCTACTTGTGTTGCAATCTTGTGATTCACTCTGGAATGACACACATTGTTCTTGACTATTACTATGTGTGCCAACTTGTTCAAATGGTAAAACATGATTGACACACATATCTACTAACTACTCAGGACCATCTGATAGCCAATGTTCTCACTAAACCACATACAAGAGCCAGATTCACATGAGACAAGATCGGTGTCACTAATTGTGAACTCATCTTGAGGGGGCGTATGTAATGTACCTTTGTGTTAGGGGTGCATTAATGGAGGATGAAATACTTCTAAAAGAGACTAAAGACTAAGGCTAAACAATTCTAAAACTAACTTTCTTCATTCATTTTCTTGGTAAACATTTTCTTGGATCTATCTAGATCCTTCTAGCAAGCTATGAGTCATCCCAAAAAGTATCTCACGGACTTGGACCTAAATCTATAATTGGATCTGGTCTTGATTCATTACAGTAATAGATAGAATCGAATCCTCTCTAGCTGTCCAATAGCTTTTTGTTTCGGTAGACAAAATTGGAGATTCAAGATTGTCTTGATGAGCAAATCACTCCATTCAAGTTGTTGAAATATGTACTACAAAGCTTTAGCAATCAGTTTTGATTCTTGAGAAATCAATCTCAGTTCATGATTTCTATAAATCCTGTTGTATATTTCTATAACTCAATCAAGGAAATTACAGTTTCTTTAGTATGTGCATAATCTGAATGATTAAAAAAAGGTTCATAGGATCAAGGTTTAATCATAATCTGCATGGGAGTATATGAAGAGTGTGTAAGTTTGTGCAAATATCATTTCTGTTCTTCATATGTAGTGACCGTAAATTCAAATCCTATTCTCTCAAGTCCTGCATGGTCCATTTGAACTCAACGCCTGTATAGTTCTGCAAATGTACCAAAAACATACTATACATTGCCATTGAAATACATACACATAAGTTATACTTCATGCAAGAGCTAAACTATAAGCTTAATTTCCCACTTCCACCACATGTTGAACAGGATCTGCCAGAAGTGCATTTTGTACAGTAGCTCCATTTCTTTGGAAGCCTGGTGTATGTAAAAATTGAGTTGAATGCTAAAATCAAAATTAAATTTTAGAGGAAAAGAGAGATAAGATAATTGTACCCAGCCGTGAATCGAGTAGCCATATTCTTAGCTAGACTTCTTGCCTTCTCAGCACTTTCATCGGAACGTTTTCTAAGCACAAACCCTTCACCTCTGCAGGCTGGACATATACCAGAACCTCCACACTCTTCGCATACTTTGAATTGAATCTTTAATAGTTTCACATGAAAAATTTGGTACAAAATACAATGACATTTAAGAATAATCACATATTCTATATTGGTCATAATTTGAGAAAATGAAAGTGATAGAATGTAACATATGTGTCAGATACTGCACACGCTTTCAATAAGGAGTGCCTGTGCTACATAGTTCGGATATTGCTGAGTTTATTAGTACAAATAATTATTAATTTTTTGTCACTAACAATAAAGATGGGTTATTGACCTCTGTGGACTCAGAAGGTTTGGATCTCTTCACAAGAAGAGTGGCTGCTGCCCCAACAAAAGTTGCAGCTACTGCCACTGAAACTGCAGTCTCAGGCAGTGCAGATGAGATTGTGTATGATCTCCTTCTTTGCAAATGTGATTTCACATCTAATCAAAAAATAAAATGAGATTAGCAAATACAACTTTCCCTTTTCATTTTACAACATCAATGTAAGGTAGCCATAAGTTCTTATCAGTGGATCTCTTGCTTAGTTTCACTATAAAACAAGTTCAAGTGACAATTGTAGGTAATTACTTTATATTTTTAATATGTACCAAGATATCTTATGTGATTTAATTATAGCAGTGACCTAAATAGAAAGAAATTGAGACAAAAGTGTGAAGTTAAATAATTTTTGAACCAATTTCAACTCCAAGTAACTGGTAATTCTCATCATGAATCAGTAATGCTTGAACAACAGAACTTTTTAAGTTTTTGGGCAGAGCAACATAACACTTAGGGATGGATTCAGAAGACATCAAAGGGAGCAACATGCATAATTGTATTGAAATAAAAATGAAGTAACAGCTATGGATCTGGGGTACAAAAAGTGCATGAATATAATAATGGTTGATTTTGGTTTCCCCAATAATTTATTGAGTGACCTTAATTCCTTACTTTTTTTAATAGTTAGCAGAATCTTCACAAACTAAATAGATTAAATCATTTTATACATTCTTCCTTTTAAAACTTTCCAATCAAAGCATCGAATTTCACTCAAAATTAAAAAGAAAATCAAATCTTTTCCTCTTTTAATGATAATCTCATACTCTACAAAATTCATTTAAAGTTATTAGGACCCATTTACTTTGTCAAAACATTGTCTATTTTCAATCTCTAAAATATGTGTTAAATTTATTTGCTAACAAATAGATAAGAGACTCTCTTAAAGTAACAATTGTCTACATGTGTGAAAACAATAAACATGCAAAGAGTTGTTTTGATTATTTTTAGCAATGTATCATCTATGGCTAACATTTCATCTTGTTTTGATTATTTAAACATCTTCTTACTTACAAGTTAAATGAACACATATTTAGAAAATGAAAACAGAATACGTTTTCACAAAGTAAACGGAGCCTTAAGTTGTGTTTGTTTCTCGATTTCTAGTTTTCTTCAATTTCCTATGCCGGAGGCCTAGAGCACTAGTTTGAGCAGCAATATGGGAACTCTAACAATTTAAAGTTTTACCAAAAGCATTTTGTTTCCAATCCTCTTTTCCAACATTAGTGAGGTACATTATCTAGTTATGATATATGATTATTGATGAAACAGTAATCCATTTATAAACATTTTATTCCCTGTTAGATGGAAACAACAGATATTTTCCAATTTAGTCAGCACCTAAAACTTCTAAATCTCTGTTTATAATACTAAGAAATTGAACAATAACCTAACCTAACAAGATAAACAAGACATACAACATTACATTCACATCTACTTGACATTTACCAACTTTCAGATCAATTGAATTATACCAATACAAAATAAAGACTTCTCTAATAGGGTTTTCACCTTCATCAACAACTTCAATTTTGACCTAAAAAAAAAACAATTGAGAACAACTGCACCATAAAAGAATATAATGAATTATACCAACACTAAATACCAATCCAATTGTTCTAAAAAATGATGAAGGTGAATTATACCTAACCGAACTATTCCTCCATAAAGATAGCAAGAATTAATGTATTGGCACGATGGCTCCACCGAACTAAGTTAAAACAACGTTACATGCATACCAAAATTAACTACTAGCTTTATGAAATTGTAGTGAGCGTATAAATATAAATAACTGAAAGTATGAGAAGGATGATTGGTGAGGAAGAAATTTAAATCTCACTGAGAGAGAAGCAACGAAGTGATATAGGACGCTGCTGCACAACTAGATCCATTTAGATAACTGTTCTGTCCACCAACTGGTGTACCTTTTCTGCTTCCTTATCCTTTAATATTGTAGTTAACTTTTTGTTGATAGCTAACTATACAACATTGGAAGGAAAAACAGAGTAGTACAAAACAACTGTTTATAATATAAATAATTATATATTTTTATTCTTTATAAAATCGTCCACTTTTAAGTTTGGTCAATACATTTGTAAAAAAATCTTATTTTGCAAATATATTTTTATTTAAAAATGAATTTTTTTAACGTAATTTATTGATTGGATTTTTTAATAAACGTTGTTTTATAAAATTAAATTTATTTGAATTATATAACTAAATGTATTTTGAACGTGTATTTATTAAAAAGATATATATTTTTTAAAGTTGTAATTGTAATATATAGTAGAGAATAAATTGAGAATAAATCATACAAACTAAAAATAAAAAATTCAAAAATAAAATGGGTGATATTTTTACTCAAACCTATTAATGAGATAAAATTAAATTT
>JBBPBP010009779.1:27073717-27113370 GCA_037974735.1 Cicer chorassanicum
AACAATTTTTTATTTGAAGCAAAATTAAATTTGATACTGTTTGATGATAATACAATATTATCATGTATTTGAGTTGTATGTGTTGATAGGTGTATAATTTTTCGCCATTACAATTTCTCTTCAATTGTAAATTCTAAAGATAAATATAATTGATCTTGAATCTAAGAAATTGTTGTGTTTTAAGAACATTCAAGATTGAGTTTTATTTCAACTAACTCAAATATATAGTATCTCTCATTAATGAAGTTTAACATCCGAGATATTTTATTTTATTTTCAAATATATAGTATCTCTCATTAATGAAGTTTAACATCCGAGAAATTTTATTTTATTTTTCAATACAACTTTTATAACTATTTGTGATATAAGAACTAGGGTAGATATATAAATAATTTTATAGTACAAAGACCAATTACTAGTACTTGGCGAGCAAATGTGAATTATTAGGATTAGGATGATGTTGAAGGGTAACATCATTTGGGTTGTTGGAAATAGCTATTATACTGGTTTCTGGAAAGATAATTGGTCGGTATTCTTATTGGCCAATCACGTGATTAAAAAAAGGGCAATTGGAATTGGCCTGTCAGCGTTATGTTTCTCCTTGAAATCTACCAATTTGGTACTGTTGGTCATGTTTCCTCTTGTGTATCAAACATTAATACCTGTTCTTAAAAGGGGAAAAAGTACATATTATCTCCCCCTTAAGAAAGGTGAGTTTACATATATAAAAAACGAAGACCTTTAAGAAACTGATAATAATATTCGTTACTAATATCATAAAATATAGTATTCTCTCCATACAACAAATTGATAAAATAAGCATCGTTCAAAGATTCAGATAGGGATTACATCCAGCTCGAGATGATGTCCCATTATCCATCTTGCTGGTCAAGATCCAAGCAATTAAATGATAAGCACAATAATAGTAAACGAAAAAAAAAATATCAAAGTCCACCAGTGTAAAAGACATATCTCGACCCAAACAAAAATCATAGTAAGCTTTCCAATTCTGCCATTGAACTCAACAATCCCCACCAACTTCGCAAAAAATGGAGGCACCCACCAAGATATTGGATGTACTAAAATTCTTAGCTAATAATATATGGAACAGCCAATATCCCAGCAACCTAATTTATTTAATAAATAAGTTCGGTATGTCTGAACTTGATGTAAGCAAGGTCATAAGTCTCCAAAGAGTGGTGGTTTTGGCCTATTTCTATCCCTATATCCCACTAACTGCTTCAATCAGATATCCCTGCCTTTGCCTTTAGATGCTTCTTGAAATCCATAATGTCACCTTCCCATCTGGTCACAGTTTGATCAGCACACACCCATATCTCATGGGCCACCTGATTGATGAGCCTAAAGTCATGGCTAACAAGCACCATACCACCATCCCACTCATTCAATGCCTCAGCCAGAGAGTCGATTGTCTCGATATCTAAATGATTAGTAGGCTCATCCAAAAGTAGCAAATGTGGCTGCCTCCAAGCTAACCACGCAAATATCACTCGACTCTTTTGCCCATCAGACAAGTTCTTCATAGGCATCACTTGGGCTTTACCTGACAGTCCAAACCTCCCAATAGCTGCCCTCATCTTTTCTTCCTCGTTTCCAGGGTACTCTCTCATCATAAACTGAAGGGCAGGCATGTCCAAGTCTAACTTTTCAGCCAAGTGCTGATGATATTGTGCAATTCTAAGATGATTATGACGCTTGACCATGCCATCTGATGGAAACAAATCACCTGTCATTAGCTTGAGAAGTGTACTCTTTCCAGCACCATTTGGTCCAACCAGAGCAATCCTAGAGTCTAAGTCAACTCCAAAGTCGATGTTTTTGTAGATGAGATTCTCAGGAGTGTAACCAAAAGATACTTCAGCAAACTGGAGAACAGGAGGGGGAAGTTTTCCTACATCGGTAAAACGGAATACTAAAACTTGGTCTCTGACTACTTTCTCCGTAAGTCCACCTCGTTCCATTTTTGCCAGTGTTTTTTCCTTACTCTGTGCTTGGCGAGCTAGTTTAGCTGAACCATGACCAAATCGAGCAATGTATTCCTTCATGTTGGAAATCTGCTCCTGTTCCCACTTGTACTGTTTCATCTGGTTCTCTTCCAATTCACCACGTGTCTGAACATATTGATCATAGTTACCAGTGTACATCTTAAGTTTCTTACTCTGCATGTGGATAATATTGGTGCAGACACCATTAAGGAAATCCTGGGAATGTGATATCACAACCAAAATACGTTCAAACTTCTTCAAACTCTCCTCCAGCCACACACAAGCTTCCAAATCTGCAAACAGACTAAAATTAGTTGATGTATACATGAAATTAATCTGATAAATATAGATAAGATAATGATGATGATGATGGAACAAACAGCAAAAGTCAACTAAAACATAACTTAATTTGAAAGTGGGACAAGAAACATGTTAAACTAGTCAGGAAAAATATTGCATAATAGTGCTAGAAGAAACATGCCCCACATTAAACATAATGATAATGCTGCAAATAACAAACAAAAAAGGGCAGAATAAAGAAATCATTCATAAAATGATGATATAACAAGACAGCATAAGGCATAAATATTGGCTATACACAAATGATTACGTATTGCACTCTCGCAACAATAACCTCAAACATGTTGATATGAAGCATCCACTATACTATCCAATATGAAAAGAATGTCAACTACTACTGTTCGACTTAACAGCTAAAAAAGTTTTAGTAATTAGCATTCAACTAAATGCATAATGAGACCACTAAAAACCGAAATAGAATTTAGTTATAATAATATCACATAAACATCCTTTAATACACAATATGACCAACCTCCAAATGAATTTGTGTTAATCAAACAGATCATTTAATTAAATATCGAGTGATACTGTGATACACCAAAGATAACTAACTATCAAAACTAATTCTGTCCATAAAACATTACATGATGATAAAAGTATTCAGATAAATAAGAGGGATTATTTCGAGGGAAGGGACAATACCAAGATGATTTGTTGGTTCATCAAGTAGAAGAACGGTTGGGTTCATGAATAAAGCTCGTGCTAATGCAATTCTCATTCTCCATCCTCCAGAAAAATCACGTGTCTTCTTTGCCTGCATCTGCTTGTCAAAACCAAGACCATGTAAAATTTCAGCAGCACGTTTTTCTGCAGTTGATGCATCTAGGGCATCCAACCGTTCATAAATTCGTTCAAGGGATTCGCCACCTCCATCGTCCTGAAACCAAATTTATTCAAACAAAGTTAGCAAACGATCAATAAAACTACTAAAGATCAGGTGCTTTATTACTTATTAACAAACCTGAGCTGCCAAAGCTTCAGCTTCTTGCTCCAATTTCAACCTCTCCTCATCACAGCTTATGACAGCTTCCAATGCAGACATGTCAGAGGCTTCAATTTCCCTGCTAAGGTGATGAATATCCATGTGCTCAGGAATTGGAAGTTCCCGACAACCTATTGCCGTAAGCAGAGTAGACTTTCCACAACCATTTAACCCAAGTAAACCATAACGTCTGACAGAAATTCAAAACAATCACAATAATTGGTAAATAAATTCCACCATCCTATTTGGCTCTATAAATAAATTCCACCATCCTATTTGGCTCTATTAGGTAAGGACAACGAACCTTCCATAATTCAGCTCCAATTCAGAATCAACTATGAGATCGTGTCCATGGAAAGTAACTGATAGGGACTCTATCTGCATTTAAAACACAATCATTCACATAAATACAATATCGTTTTCATCATTAACAATTAGTCATAATCAATATGGCATAAATATCTTTTTACTGCACAATATTACCTACCTCCAAAAAAATGGAATAGATGAGTAATGGTTACATTCTCAAAGGAGAACCAAGTTATGAACCCCCAGTAACATGGTAGAATGCCCATGCAACACACCCAGCAGCTCAGCTAGGCGCTCAAATTTATGAACTCAAGCTATCAACAATAAGCTAGAAGTAAGACTCTCACAAAACCAGCAAAAATAAGCCAGAAGTAAGACTCACTAATCTGGGAATGACTACCAAAGTTTTAAAAATGAGGGATATGGTTGATAGCATACACAGCAAAGCCAATTGTTTCAGCAGATGAACCAAGTTAAAAAAAACTATAGGCCAACAGGGGAAATCGTTGAGCCAATTGTTTCAGTCAATACCAGTACATTTCAGAATAAATATAGCAGGAGCTAGACGTATTAATATAATCCTCTAACAATTTATCATATTTTCTTTCAAAAACGATGAATACAATCAAGACTCTTTATTGGTGAATGTTACAGATTCATTTCTCTAGCATTTGTGCTACAGATCCATGGATCAAAAGGAGAAAGATCTATAAAGGTATAGAGCATATTAATGCTCATGAAGCTGCATATTAAGCAACATATCGATTTAATGGAAAATGGATGATGAATGATACAATAGTGAATCTAATTTATAGTTATGTAGTGCAAAAATCACTTATAACTAACCCTAACAAAATTGTAACTAACTCATCTAATTCATAACCTCTATTAACTTGATAATAGAGCAATGAATAATTCATTTCTACTTTAATTGATGGTTATAAAATACATATAAATCAAAATAAGAGCGTATTGTTACTGACCCGAATATCTCTGGAAAGAGGATGAGAGCAGAGGACACCAGTACAAGTCCGATCCGATATCCGAATATCGGCAACTTGGTCGGCGACCTTATCAGCGGCTTTAGAAGAAGCTGTGGCAGCGGCGGCTTTACCACCTCTCTTAGCGGCGGCGGCGGCTTTCTTCTGTGCGGCTTTCTTCTTGCTAGCGTCAGAAACCATCTTCGATCTTCAAACACAAACCTAAACTTGGAAGGAGGAAGAAATGAAGGAGATAGATCTGGCCTGCGTGGGTTCCGATGATGATGAAGATGAACCCGAACGAGGCTTCAGATTAGGGTTAGAGGTTTGAGTTTGAAGGAGGAAGATATAAGTGTGAGTGGTTGGTTAAGTTTGGTGCGTAAATATATATAGAGAGAGAAAGTTAAGGCGTGTTTGGATTTAGTGGGCTTTGCTATAGTTGCGTAATGGACTAGGATTGTGTGAGGAAAAGTCAATAACAATTTGTTGTGATGGCCGGTGTAGTGGCAGCGATACTACATTGTGTTTTTGGTGCGACTGAAGCTTTTTGTCATGGGCTTCTAATTATTTGGACTTGGCTTTTGAGTTCTGAACCCCCCCCCCCCCCCCCCATTTCTTTTCAACAATCAATACTATTTGTTAGATGGTGGTAGGTGGTGGTCGGAGTAATGGTGGTTGAATTGGTAACTAACTACTAACCTTGACATGTTAGAGTAAAAATAAAAATTATAATAATTTTAACTTTTAAGAAAAAATTGATTTTAAATTAAGTGAAAAATCAATTTTGACAAATTTTATTATCAAAATTAACTTTAAAAATCAAAAACCAAGAACTTAGAATTACCTTTAATGGACTGTTAATCTCTTTAAATGAATATATAGATGGATGGAACGTTAACATGCTTTTTAAAACTCTCGTCACATTCATTTTCCCCTTCTTTGCCATAGAGAAGTGGTCTTGTATCACTTTGGATAAGTATTGAGTGTACTCTGTATACTATTTCATGGGAGTTTGTCATACCAACTCAATCAACTACGACGGTATTTGAGGATATGCTATTGTGGTACCTGTGCATAATCTATAATTGGTTGTTAGTTATAATATAATTTTTTTTAGGTATGCAAGGATATTGCTATTGTGGTACTTGTGCAGGAGTGTTCATGGTCCAAAAACCAAATTGCATTACACCACATTAATAATGCAGTTCTGTTTTCTAAAAACCACTTTAAAAAAAAATTTATTTTTTGAACCAATTACAATTTAGTTCTTAACCGGTTTAATATGTTTGAACCGGTTTTCAAACCGATTTTTATTAAAACCAACTCAAACCGATTTTTACTTAATTGTTTAAAATCGGATCTTCAGTGAATTTTTTAAAAGATTGGTTTTAAAATCAGTTGTTAAGTAATTTAAAAAAAAATGGTTCTAAAACCAGTTTAATTGTAATGTTTGTAACAAAATCTTATTTTTTAAGTGATTTTGAGTCAATAAATAGTGAATTTATTTGAAAACACATAAGTTTCTACACTTAAATGATAAATTTTAAAAACACATTTCCCTTCTTTGATAATGAAAACTACAATTAAGTTTCAACTCTTAAATAATAAATTTTAAAAACTATGACATAAATCATTCAATTAAATTTTAAAAACTACAACAATACACTTCTCATTGCAAACTGAAATTCTAATGTTTAGGCCACCTACCAAAGGCAACATTTGTGTACTTATAATAATCTAAATTGAAGTTGACATCAAACCTTATACATATACATATATTATCTAGGAGTTTAACAATCATTCGAACAATAATTGAAGAATTGAAATAGTTTTGCAATGCATGATACGGTATCAATTATTAACGAGTGTAACAGAGGTCGAACAACTAGCAGCATCTTGGGAATAAAGTATTTCTGCAAAACACAAAAAAAACATTTCATTATGTATCAAGTAATAATATAATAAGTAATAACACACTGTTAAATACACCTTTATGTATCTTACCTTGCTCAATTTGCTTAAGATTTTCAAGATCCTCACTAGTAATAAATGATAAAGCTGCTTCGTCGAGCCAATCTTGGGTACAAATAAGGGCTTCCACGATAGCCGGTGTCAAAGAGCAATGATAAGGATCAAGTACTCTTCCTCAAGTACTGAAAGCATATTCAGAGACTACAGTGGATATATGTATAGCCAGCACATCTCTTGCAATTCTTGCAAGTATAGGAAATAGGCTTGAGTTCACCTTCCACCATATAAGTAAATCAAAATTTGGACAAGGTTTTTCTAAACGTTCATCCAAATACTCTCCTAATTCAGATTCTAGTGTACTGCACTCGTTTAATTTGTACAATTCAGAACAATCATAAGGATCACTTCATTAAAAACACTTGACAAATTAGAAGAATTACCTAGAGGAGACACCACCCTACTGGAATACTCCTCATAGATAGACTTCAAACATGAATCTAATTTTTATTTCAAAGAATTGGCGTCATTACTACTAGAAATCTTTTTTGCCATCCATATCACAAGTTTTACTTTTCGTCGAGGGTCTAAAACCATAGCAATCAACAACAACATATTCAGGCAAGTAGGATCTCCCCAATATTTCTTGTATTTCGCCTTCATTTTTTAGCCATTGACTTGGCTTTTTCATCTTCAATATTACACATTTCAACAATTTTCATCCTGACACTAAAAACCTCATATACAAGTTGCTTGTTAAATAAGAAGATCCTGAAACGCGTAGTGTAGCTTCATGAAATAACTTTAGGAATGGAAGAATTAAGGCAACATCCTCCCAATCTTTAGGTGTAGGCACACCTTTTTCCTTATTCACTTCATTAACATATTTCTGGTATTTGAATTCAAACTCTGTAAGGGTCTTTCCATGTTTCAAAGCAGCATTCAACATTGTGTATGTTGAGTTCTACCGAGTCTCACAATCTAATCCAACATAACCTTTATAATTTAACTCAGGATCAATACATTTCTTAAATATATCAAACCTCGAAAAAGAACGTCTAACATACTTCACAGCTCCACGAATTCTCAAAATATAATTGTTTATTAAGTTCATTCCCTCATTCACAATAAGATTTAATACGTGTGTACAACATCGCGTGTGAAGTTACTATCCATTCAAAACTATATCATTCTGCGATAGAAGCCATCTTTTGTGATGTTGAATTCCAACATCATTTGAGGAGGCATTATCCACTGTCACACTAAGCACATGACCTAACTCCCAACCGTTCAAGCATTGTTTAAACGTTTTGGCCATTATTTCTCCCGTGTAGTTAGTGACTTGAAGAAAATTTAAAATCCTCTTCTGCAACTTCCAATTGTTGTCAATGAAATGAGCTGTGAGACACATGTAGTTAAAGTCTAGGGTAGATGTCCAAGTGTCGGTGGTGAGACATACTCGATGATAATGTTGTGACAAAATATTCTTTAGCCTTGTTTTTTGTGTGTCCCATTGCTTTAAAATATCACGTGCTAGTGTAGTGAGTGATGGAAAGTTAAACATTTGTTGTAAACCATTAGCAAACTTATGAAAAGTTGGATGTTCCACTTGTCGAAACGGGATTTCCATGGCTACAAACATGTTCATAAAGTCAACTCGACTTACTTCTTGGTCAAATTTGGGGAAAAAATGGGATGAACTAACAACTTTCCTACTTGCCATTGAACATGAAGCTAATTCATGTTCCCTATTCGCCATATTTTCTGGATAATCTTCACATCTTGTCAAATGGGCTCGCATCACGTTTGTTCCATTGCTGTACTGGATCGTGCAACCACAATAATTGCATTTTGCTGATCTTTTTTTGCCTTGTTGTGGGGTAAAATGATTCCATGCTTTCGACCTATTTTTACGCTTAGGCGGCAACATGACGGTGTTTGAAATTGAAGGAGGAGGAATATAATCATAACTCACCTTCATCTTAGAGTGTACAATGTTATCATGACCATTCATTCATGTTGATGTTCTACTAAAAAAATTGACAAGAGATACATGTCAAAAGTTATTTCAAGACACTAGTAAAGGACTAACCAAACAATTTTGTATTGGGAGAAATGATTTAATAGGATAGGAGTTAAGTCCCCTTGAGAACATTCAAATTGCAGTGATCAATACTCCAATGTAAAAATCATAAACATAAAAAAAGAAATAACACATCTATCAAGCTTAATATCAATCAATATGGACTACTTAAGGGTAGAGTTAATGTTAGTGCTTATCAAAATTATTTCACCAATAATAACAATGCATAAGTGTAAGATAGTAACCAAAAGAAGAAAGATTTCTCTACATGGAACATTGGAAAGAAAATCTACCAACATAGAGACACCAGAAATATCAATGGCCTTCATGGAAACAAGCTCTAAGAGCCTCTCTTTTAACTTCAGATTTTATATGAAATGTTTCACCAAATATATATGTTGATATAATAAATTAGTTTTAACGTTAGAAAAAAAGCACTAAATAACTTGTCAAGAAAATTTATCCAATTTTAAACATTTTTAAATTATAAAAACCCTCTAAAAAGTATGAAGAAAAACGTAAGAGTGTAAGTCCAGAGGAAGAAATGCATAGTGAAACTAATCCATGTAAAACAACAGTTTTCTTACCTTCAATATTTGGAGAGCAATGAAACAAATCCAATCTTAGAAAACATAAGATCTGCAACCAAAATATTTGAAAATTGAAAATGATCAAAAAACTAAACACACACAACATTAAATTAGAATGAAAAACCCTAAATCAGAAGAAAATGAAAACCCCAACTCACCAAAATGGAGAATGAGCAATAAATGAAACTTTGTTTGATATGCAATTCAAGAAAATGAAAAATGGAACAGAAACGATAACGAGTAAAACATAAGTGGCGCACGACACTTACGATGGTAGAGAAGTTGAGATGTGATGGCGAAGTTGCAACGGAGACGAGAAGGATTACGTCGGAGGTGAAATGCGAAAGGTTATAATGTCAGAGATGACGACAGAGATGTTGCACCGCCGCCGGAGAGAGTAGGAGGAGGAGAGTAGAGGACAAATTGGTTTGGGGCTAGGGTTCAACCATTTTGAATTTTGGGGCTAGGGCTTAGTTTTTTGATGTGTTTGGTGAAAAAATAATTTTATGATATTGAATACAAAAAGGTTTGAAAGTGGTTCAAACTGTTTTTTTTTTTTTTTAAGTTTAGTTAACTAGACTTTTTAAATTTATGGTGCAGTGCATAAACCATTTAATTGGTTTGAACTTTTCTGGTGCAGTGCAATCCAGTTTATGGATACAGTCCAATTAACTACATTTTTTGCACACCCCTACCCTTGCATAATCTATAGTTGGTTGTTAGTTATAATATATATTATTATTTTGTTTAGGTATGCAGTTATAATTTATATTCAACATCACCGTGTTAGTAAATAAATTGTAAATAAAAAAAATAACATGGCAGTTAGCCTATATATAAAAGAGTTGTAAAATATTATACATTGTTGATAGGGGATGGGGTCAAAAAATTTGAAAATGGATTATCTACCTTTAGTGATGGGTGACTTTGGTGACTTTAGTGTATTTTAGAGTAAAATTAGTGATTAAAATTAATTAATAAAAATTATTTTGATGAGAGAGAATGATTGATTAAGAGAGAGACATATACAAAGTCACTAAAGGTAGAAAACTCAAAGGTAGAGAATCTCAACCTAATTTTTTTTAGTAAATACAATATACATATAAACTTATAGTATTAAATATATATAATATTTTCATTTATTCTGTTGCAAAAAAAAAAAAAATTTATTTTTTCTTAACATGAATATACATTATTATTATTTTCTATGATCTTTCATATTATAAAAACAATGAATTAATTTTTTTCATGTTAAATGTCCATAAAAATATCACTTGAAGGAGGAACTTGAAAATTTCATTCTAATAAACAGAAAGAACTCACATTTAACAACTCGTTATATTTAACATCTAAATCCAATATCCTCAAATAAGCACTACCAAACTCTAACAATAGAGTTTTCTCTATTGCCAACTTCAAGCTCAATCAACTCTCATTAAAGAAATAAGTAGTGTGGGTTTATGGTAAACTACCATTAAGATTGAAACAAAGTTACAATAAAACTAAGTGTAGGTGTCACTACACCAAAATATAGATTTTATAGCGCACCTTTAACAACGCTTGTTAAGTAAAAGTGTTGTATTATATTTTAAAAATTCAAAGAATTTGAGACAATGCTTTTTTGAAAAGCGTTGTCGCATGTGCATGTCTTTTAAAGCTATTTTTCAAAAAGCGTTGTCATAAGTACTAATACTTATACAATAACAAAGCCTTTGACAACATTTTTTTTTATAAAAGCACTGTCATAGGTTTAATAACAATGTCTTTTATAGCGCTTTTTCAAAAAGCACTGTCATATGGTCATAATCATTTAAAGAGATTTTATAAAAAAAATATTGTTAAGTCCATTAAAACTAAAATTAAATAAAATTAAACAAAATTTCTAAAATAAAAAAAAAACTTAAACTAATTAAACAAAAAAGAAAACTCACTGCAATTTAATCTTTCTCTAAAACTTAAACTGATTAAGCGATCATAAACATATCTCTAAAACTACTCATGATGTGAAATCGATTTGATCTGCAGTTTTAGGGTTTCATTCTCTTTTATACTCATTTCTCGCCTGCTCCCCTCGTGTGCGCCTCTCACTCTTTCGTGACCTCGCGTTTCTCATGCTCTTCGCGAACTCGCGTTTCCCTAACACTTAAACTAATTAAAGAAACACGACAGTGCTGTTGATTCGATGGGTGCCGTGTGTCAAACACCGTTACATGCTGCTACGCATTCGATTAAATGCTATTCGCCTAGGCGGCTTGTTTCTTGGTGGCTCGCGGCAAGTAATACGTGGCGAAGCGCAAGTTTCTAGCGGCGAGGGGGAAACCCAGAACTAGATTGGCGGCGAAGAAATCGGAGCGTGAGAATCCGTTGAAATAGTTATTGAATCCTCCTCTTGATACTTACGTTGAACCACAACCACCATCGAAGGTGAACGTTATAGAACAAGGTGTGGGTGCGATGGTTGATGAAAGAGGTGGTGGATTGAGTGCTATTAAGGATAAGGTTGTTGTCGTTGATAAGGTGTGATGATTTTATCTTTCTTGATGTTATTGTGTTAGTTTAATGATTGTATTTATTATTATCAAAGATAGGAACCAAGCATTACAAGCAAAATCACACTAAAGAGAAAGCAAAAATGAACAAATAGAACGGAGAACGTTCTCTACAGTTCTGAAATTTCAAGAACAAATGATCTCCTCTGTTGAAGAAGAAATTGCTCCTTGATTTCGCAATCATTGTTTATGTATTTCACAATCATATGATCTGTACTAAGGAATGTAAAGGATTTATCTAAGCAAAGAATCAATTCAAAATACAGAGTAGAAAAGCTATGGATTATGATGAATCAAGCAAGTTCAAGCAAGACTGATCATTTTTCAGCTTGACTATCAAGAACGAAGAACATTCTTGACAACATTATGATCATTCTAGACAGCAGTCTGAAAAACGAAGAATGTTTTGGTTATTAAAACTGAAGTCTGGAAAAACGGAGAACGTTATCCTTTTCACAACTTGAAATCCAAGAATGTTCTAGTTTTGACAGCATTAATCCAAGAACATTCTAGTTTACAAAGAACAAAGTCTTCTTTAGTTTAAGATCGATCTGAGCAACAAAAGTACATCAATCTACATTGCAAATCACCAGTATTTACTACAAAGGAACATAATTATATACTCAAGATAATTTTGGATAGATTCAAAGAGAAAATGATCAACAAAAGCAAACAAATGCATCAAGAATAAAAAACAAGATTAATCCCCAAAGTTGATGGCTTGCGATAGACAAAAACATTTCTGGTTTGTTGATAAACCAATCTCTACTACAAAGGTACCATAAGTAGGTACACAAAGATCATATCAGAAAGATCTACTCCAAAAGATTAACAAAGGCAAAAGCTAAGCATCAAGAACTATCAAGCAAGATCAAATCAATTTTAAATGCATGGAAAGCTCTTGAAAATCGCAAATGGATTTCCAGTTCATAGACTAGAATGTACAGCTCTCATATGGGTAAAAGAATCACTAAAAAAGATCAAAGATTAAAGAACACAACTTAAAGCAAAAGTGATAAATGATCATTCTCCAGTAGTGTAACATCATGCTCTAGACTGATAAACATTCTCCAGCATGTTACATTTGATCTTCAACAACAAACATCTTTCTCCAGAATGATTAACAACTATCTCAAGAATTATCAACATCATTCTTCAAGTATGATGTGTACTTATGTTTTTTGATGAAGACAAAAGACCAAGGAAAGTGATCAAGTTGCAAGCTCAAAAAGAAGTCAAACATTCAAAGTCAACTATGGTCAAATATGCTAGAAGTCTTATAATGTAAAGGTACATGATGCAATCTAATAATCTTATATTTCAAATGCACATGAGAACATTTCATTTTAGCATATGTATGAAAAAAAATTTTCAAGTGTCAAAATGCATGAAACATGTTTGAAAATCATGTTTTTCACAAAAACCAATGTTGTATTCGAATACAACATGTTGCAGCCGAATACAGACTTAAGTCAGTAGCTAAAACTGAACATCTGTATTCGACTACGAGATGGTGTATTCAAATACAAGTGCTAAGTCAATAGCTAAAACTAAATATCTGTATTCGACTACGAGATGGTGTAGCCGAATATAAGTGTTAAGTCAGTAGCTAAGACTGCACATTTGTATTCGACTATAACATGGTGTAGCCGAATACACAATCAAATCAGTGGCAAAAATCACTCAATTGTATTCGACTACGAGGTTTCGTATTCAAATACGAAGTTAAATTTTGAATAAAAACTGAACGTTACAGAGGTGTATTCGACTACACACAAGCTGTAGCCGAATACAACTGCGAAACAATGCAATTTTTCAGTTCAAATTCAACTTGGATAATTGCATATGTTTATCAAACCTTTAGGAACGATGACCATTGATTTGAAGTGATGTCTATGGGATATAAATACTTCATAGATTCAGTTTTAGCGTATTCAATCCCACTACCAAATTTTGAACAACTTTGAACAATTTTCTGAAATATTCTCAAAGTTATTTTTCATATTTCAAGCACTTGCAATACATTTTCATATCATTTAGAAAGGTTCTCTAGTATACTTGAAATAATGTTGGATTGATATCATTGTACAACTATTATATTCTTATTTTTAAGTCAAGAACATTTTACTGGAAAATCATTGAAGTGATTATATTGTTTGTAAAGAAAGTGGTGTACTTTCTTCAAGTGATCTAATCTAAGATAGTGGTGTGCTATCATAGGAAGTGTGTTAGAAGTTTGTAACAGAGATCCTAGGGTAGGATTTGTACATATTCTAACAATAATGGAAAAATCTCTTGTAGTGTGCAAGAGGACTGGATGTACCCTTGGTCACGAGGGGAACCAAGACAATATTGTTGTGTTCATTATTTTTTTCTGCCATTTACTTATTGACATACACTATCCTAATCAGAAAAATAATCCACTAAGTCTCTAAAAACCAGAAAACTTATATACACCTAATTCACCCCCTCTTAGATGCGCCTTTGTTCTTACATGATGACATTAGTCAAGAATGATACAGACATTCTCCAGCTTACTGACCATCATTCTCCAACCTTATTTCATCATTCTCTAGCCTGTTTTGCATGAATCAAAAGGCAATCTTAATCTAAAATGATTACAAACATCTCTGAGATGTTTGTGTGCATAAACAAATAATCATCACAGTCAATTATGGGAAGCTACAGATCAGACAATATTAACACAAGCAGAAACGCAGAATGTTCAAAACAGTAACATTCAAAGTTTCAAAAGTCTGGTGTTTGGTGAAGTCTGACATGTGACAGCAGACACCTTTTTCAACGGTCAAAATAGCTGTCATCAACCTCCTTGAAGCCTATAAAAGGATCCCAAGCTCAAGGAAAATGCAGAGCTTCAAGTACTAAGCAATTCATTACTCATTTCAATCATACTTGAATTTCTCTAACTCACATACATTGAATCAATTCTGATTTTTCCCATTTGATTCCTAGAATCATTCTCGTGTATTTCTCTGTCAAAGAATCAGAACTCAAACAAATGTTGAGCCTTCTTAGATTTTGACAAAAACACTCTAAAATCATATCATTCTAAACTCAAGGCTATTGCGTGAAGTATAGTTTTGAGTAAACTTGTACGAAATCCTTTTATGATTAAAAGGTGAACTCTAAAATCCTATTTAAAGATGGATAGGTGATTTGATTGAACTCTTTTCTGGGTGGAAAGGATTTGTTTTTGTAACATATCAAGGTTGATCTGAAATAAGGTGTGTAAAACCAAGATTGTTCTTCGTTTTAGCACTTAGTAAAAATCTCACAGTTGCGAGAACTGGAAGTAGCCCGAGTTGAGTGAACCAGGATATATCTTTGTGTGGTATGTCTTGCCTTATCTAGTTACTTTCAGTCTGTTTGATTATCTAGTTAAATAGATAAATTAAATTGTTAATTTTAACTAACCAAGAACATTCTCTGTTTGCTGGTTAAAACCAAGAACGTTCTCCGTTTTCTGTTTTCACAACCAAGATCAATCTTGAGTTACAGATAGAGAATGTGGAAGAACAAGATGCAACTTTTGGAAGAACAAGATCAATCTTGAGTTACAGTTACAGATAGAGAATTACTACTTTTGGAAGAACAAGATGCAACTGTTTCTGAAATCTCAAGATACAAGAATGTGGCACATCATTACAGATAGAGATTTCATACCAATAGTTGATCAAAATGATTCAACCTCTGCTGAAAAGAAAGAAATCGTCTGGACACTTGAAGACAAAACTAAGGTACTCCTAAATTCTAAAGCTCAATTATTCTTATTGTGTGCTTTAAGCAGGGAAGAAAGCGAAAGAGTTGATGAATTCAAAACTGCTAAAAAAGTATGGGACACATTACAAACTCATCACGAAGGAACAAGCCATGTTAAAGAAGAAAGGATTGATATAGGCATAAGATAGTTTAAACTCTTTGAAATGAATGAAGGAGAAACCATTGATGAGATGTACTCAAGATTCACAACCATTGTAAATGAAATACGCTCCTTAGGGAAAGCATACTCAGTACAAGATAGAGTTAGAAAGATCTGAGATGTCCTCCAATAATATGGAGACCAATGATGATAGCCATAAGCTAGGCCAAGAATCTTGACGTAGTCAGACTGGAGGAACTGATTGGAACATTACGAGCACATGAAGTATTGTTACAAGAAGACAGACCAATCAAAAAGGGCAAAGCAATAACTTTTAAAGCATCTCAAGAAAGTCCACCGTTACAAACAGATGAGGACTTAGAAGAAATCGAACAAGAACATGTTGATGAAGAAATAGTTCGTCTTACAAGAAAGATACAGAAAATGTTGAGAAGAAGGGATAAGATCAAAAAGGGATTTTCAAATAAAATAGAAAACTTCAAAATAGAGGTAGACAAAAGTAAAATCACATGTTTTGGATGCAATAAACAAGGACATTATAAAACTGAATGTCCCTTGAACAAAAGAGCACCAAAGAAGTTCCCTTTCAAGAAAAAATCCATGATGGTGACTTGGGATGATTTTGATGAATCTGAAACAGAGGTGACCTGGGAAGTTCCCTTTCAAGAAAAAATCCATGATGGTGACCTGGGATCTTTTATGTGAATAGATTGAAAAAGAATTTGATAGCTTACTTAAAGATTCAAGTCTGTTTGTTCAAAAATGTAGCTCTTTAAAGGATCAAGTTTTAAAAGATAAAAGAGAATAAGAGAAAGCTCAGGTTATGATTGATGAACTAAAAAACATTATTCAGAACATGCAGGAATCTCATTTTAAGGAAAATAATGAAACTGAAAACCAAGAATGTTCTACGATTGAAAAGAAGAACGTTCTTCTTAAAACAGAAGTTGAACTTCTTAAAAATGATTTGTCAAACTTTATTAGAGCTACTGAATTTCAAAAAATCATGGGATCTCAAGTGGGAATATTTGATTAAACTGGTCTTGGTTTTTATAAAACTCAAAAAATGAAAATGTATTAAAACTTTTTTGTTCCGGAATAAAAGAGGATAAATGCGAAACCAAATGTTGATGTTGTAGTAAAATTGGATATCTGGAATTTGCATGTTATTTTTAGAAAAAAGATGAAAAAAAATCAAGAACAAAAGGATCTTTAGAAAAGAAGGAACAAAAACATAACCTTCTCCAGGAAACTTGAAAAAAGGAGAATGTTCTCCAGGTAGCTTTAAAAGGGAGAATGTTTTGGAACAAAAACAAAACTTTCTCCAAAAAGTTTGAAAAAAAAAATGTTCTGGAATATCTGCAAAATCAATTTCAAAGCTGTCTAAAACTGAGATTTTGAAACCTTGTCCATGACCAACTACAAAGTGTTCCTATTGTTTCAAAAATGGCCACTTCGAATCAACTTGCTACTTTAAAAAGGAATCAAAATTTAAAAATTCTTCTAAAAGAAGATATACTAACCATCAAGGACCCAAACAAATATGGGTACCAAAATCATTACTAACTTGTGATGCAGGAACATCATCCAACAATCTGGAAAGAACATTGATACATGAACAAGGCATGCTCAATACACATGAATGGAAAAGTAAGGTGCCTCCTCTAATTACAAATATTTGGAGGGTCTATAACCTTTGGAAACATTAACAAATTAAAGGATGATGAAGAAGAATAAAATTCTGGACAGCAGCAATAAAATGCTTCCCAGGAAACTGAGATTGATAAACAATCTCCGTTTCATTCTCCTCTTAAAAGCTGGAGAACGATATGTGATCACCCTCAAAAATCAAATCAATGGTGAAGAATAATTACAATGTTATATCTGGATAAATCAAAGTTGATAATCTTCAAATATCATCCACGAAAATTCCAAAGCTTGATCATGGAGTGGCAAAGCAAAAAGGTTCATTTTGGAAGCAGTACCAGAACATTCTCCAAAAGAGCAGAAAATTCTCCAGAACGTTCTTGACAGTTTATATGCAACATCCAATCAAATCAAATGTTTCTTATTATGATGATATGGTTGAAAAAACATCAAAAACTTCTTAATGAGTTTGAACCATTTGCTTTTGGCACTCCTACACATATCTCACTATTGACCTTTCCTCCAAAAACATCTCCTCATGATCAAATTATTGGAAGAACTAATTGGAAGGATATGGTACTAAAGCTGCTATTGGAGGTGTAATTACAGTGGTTGATTTGCCTCTAAAAAACAGAAATGATATTCAAGTTTCACGTTAGAAGAAACACATATTCACATTGTACTCTTGTCTAATTCAAGTGCTTCTTTGGATCTTATCAAGGTATATCCTAATCATGATTACTATTTTATTCTTTCTAAGAACTCAAATTCTTATCATAATTTCAAATTATCATGTTAAAAGAATTAACATCATTTTCTACAAATTCTCCTCTTTATATCCTTAAAATCATTTTTTATGTGAACAAATCTCTTTGATTGTTTTTGATAAATACAAACTTTTTTAGCATAAGAATGTTTTGTAAGTAGAGAAATTATATTTGACATGTTGTCACATTCATGTTATTTTGCTTCCCTATATGCGTTCATTCTCTCTTGTTTTAAAAATGAAAAATGAATCTATTTATACTAGTAAGCATGATCTTCTTCATTTTCAAATATTGTCTGTTGTGAAAGAGGTCAAAAGAGCAAAGAGGCATCTTACTTTTGTTATGGATTTTTTTGAAATATTAAAGGATATTATTTTCATAATATTCAAGAGGAGATTTTAGAAAGTATTATTTTTCTTAAAACTGAAGTCAACTCGTTTTTTTTATATCAGTAGAATATATATATTCATTGACTATTTTTTGTGTGAATGTTATATTGGTTGCATATAACTATGTCATATTGTTTTTGCTATCATTATCCATATCTTGATTGCAATATTGACTGAAATGATTTTTGATCATCATACATGCTATGATCCTTGATGTTAAATTCAAACTTGACAAGTTTGATATATGAATGCATTGATCGAACACATGATATCTATGTGTAGTATACTCATGTTATTGCTCCCTACTTTTGCACTTCCTTTGTATTCCCCAACCTTTTTGTTAGATGACAAAGGGAGAGAAGTAGTTCTTAGATTTTAAGTATATCAGAAGTCCTTTTGTATGATTACTTCTATAAGTCGGTTTATATGTTGGGTCAAATATTGGAGCATATTGTGATCGGGAGCTTTTAAGCTCTCAGTGATTAAGATTAGAATCAAAATTAAAATTAAAATTAACAATTTTGTCATCATAAAAAAGGGAGAGATTGTTGAGACAAAATCCCAAATTAATGTTTTGATGATAACTAAACAAAAGTTAATTAAGACTTATAATTATGATTCTAAGTGTTTTGGTATTTAACATGTGTGTTTGAGGTATTAATCAAAGATAGGAACAAAGCATTACAAGCAAAATCACACTAAAGAGAAAGCAAAAATGAAAAACAATAACAGATAACGTTATTGACAGAAGTCTGGAAAACGGAGAACTTTCTCCACAGTTCTGAAATTTCAAGAACAAATGATCTCCTCTATTGAAGAAGAAATTGCTCCTGGATTTCGCAATCATTGTTTATGTATTTCACAATCATGTGATATGTACTCTTCAAGGAATATAAAGGATTCATCTCGGTAAAGAATCAATTCACAATACAGAATAGAAAAGCTATGGATTTTGATGAATCAAGTAAGTTCAAGCAAGACTGATCATTTTCCAGCTTGACTGTCAAGAACGAAGAACATTCTTGACAACATTATGATCATTCTGGATAGCAGTATGAAAAATGAAGAATGTTCTGGTTATTAAAATTGAAGTATGGAAAAACGGAGAACGTTCTCTTTTTCACAGCTTTAAATCCAAGAACGTTCTTGTTTTGACAGCATTAATCCAAGAACATTGTAGTTTAAAAAGAATAAAGTCTTCTTTAGTTTAAGATCGATCTGAGCAACGAAAGTACATCAATCTACATTGCAAATCACCAGTATTTACTATAAATGGAAAATAATTATATATTCAAGATAATTTTGGACAGATTCAAAGAGAAAATGATCAACAAAAGCAAAGAAAAGCATCAAGAATAAAAAACAAGATTAATCCCCAAAGTTGATGGCTTGCGATAGACAAGAACATTTTTGGTTTGTTGATAAACCAATCTCTATTACAAAGGTACCAGAAGTAGGTACACAAAGATCATACCAGAAAGATCTACTCTAAAAGATTAACAGAGGCAAAAGTTAAGCATCAAGAACTATCAAGCAAAATCAAATCAGTTTTTAATTCAAGGAAACCTCTTGAAAATCGCGAATGGATTTCCAATTCATATACTAGGAATGTACAACCCTCATATGGGTAAAAGAATCACTCAAAAAGATCAAATATTAAAGAGCACAACTTAAAGCAAAAGTGATAAATGATCATTCTCCAGCAGTGTAACATCATGCTCTAGATTGATAAACATTCTCCAACATGTTACATTTGATCTTCAGCAGAAAACATCTTCCTCCAGAATGATTAACAACTATCTCAAGAATGATCAACATCATTCTCCAAGTATGATGACATTAGTCTAGAATGATACGAACATTCTCCAGCTTACTGACCATCATTCTCTAGCCATATTTCATCATTCTCCAACCCGTTTTGCATGAATCAAAAGGTAGTCTTAATTTAAAACGATTAAGCACATCTATGAGATGTTTGTGTGCATAAACAAAGGATCATCACAGTCAAGAATGAGAAGCTACAGATCAGACAGTATTAACACAGAAGCAGAAATGCAGAATGTTCAAAACAGTAACATTCAAAGTTTCAAAAGTCTGGTCTTTGGTCAAGTTTGACACGTGACAGCAGACAACTTTTTCAATGGTCATAATAGCTGCCATCAACCTTCTTGAAGCCTATAAAAGGATCCCTAAGCTCAAGGAAAACGCAGAGCTTCATGTACTAAGTAATTCATTACTCATTTCAATCATACTTTAATTTCTCTCACTCACATACATTGAATCAATTCTGTTTTTTCCCATTCGATTCCTAGAATCATTCTCGTGTATTTCTCTGTCAAAGAATCAGAACTCAAACAAGTTTTGAGCCTTCTCAGATTCTGACAAAACACTCAAAAACGTATCATTGTAAACTCAAGGCTATAGTGTGGAGTATAGTTTTGAGTAAGCTTGTAGAAATCTTTTTACGATTAAAATGTGAACTGTAAAATCCTATCTAAAGATTGATAGGTGATTTGATTGAACTCCTTTCTAGGTGGAAATGATTTATTTTTGTAACAGATCAAGGTTGATTTAAAACAGGGTGTGTAAAACCAAGATTGTTCTCCGTTTTAGCACTTAGTGAAAATCTTACAGTTGTGAGGACTGAACGTAGCCCGAGTTGGGTGAAATAGGATATATCGTTGTGTGGTATCTCTTGCCTTATCTATTTACTTTCAGTCTGTTTGATTATCTAGTTAAAAAGATAAATTAAATTGTTCATTTTAACTAACTAAGAACGATCTCTGTTTTTTGGTTAAAACCAAGAACGTTCTTCGTTTTCTGTTTTCACAACCAAGATCAATCTTGAGTTATTTTCTTCAAGTTTTAACAGAAATTTTAAAAGGGTTCATTTAAAATTCAAACCCCAATTTCTTGTAAATTGACATTGCTACTTCAATTAGTGGTTGTATTTCTTGTTTCTTGAAAATGAGTAGGATATTTTTCATTTTTGTAAATTGCTACTTAGATTCCTTTTATTTTGAAAATGAGTAGGATATTTTTCATTTTTGTAATTTTTTCAATCATATGAATAATATATTGCATGTAAGTTATGCTTATACTTAGACATGTTGACTTTTATATTGCGTACTATGCCATATTTCTAGTAGACTAAGAGAAATGCTAATGCAATGCTAGACAGGAATTACAAGTAGTAATATACAACCTATTGGACCATTGTGTGTGTGGCAATCAATAATAGATATGACTTCGTTTTACTTGCTCAATAATAGAAAGGCTAGTTGAACCTCTGATGAGTCTTATAAAGTCGTACGAGGGTGGAAGAGAGAGCCATGCACATAAAATTATGCGTTTTCATCTATAAACTAAGTGCTAGATTGACTACTATTTTTTTATTTGAACTATGGTTGAGAACATCTTCTTGACAAGCAAATTTTTGGTCTTTTGCAGTGGTGATGAGGATTAGGCTCAAGCAAGAATCAATAAGTTGGCCAAAATACTCAAAGATCAGGAAGTAGGCTCCACAATACATGTTGCAGGTGTTGGAAATATTAGTTGTATCATACAAAAGGATGAAGGGCGAGCGATGAGGCATTCATTTCACTGGTGTGCTGAAAATCTATATTATGAAGAGGAACCTCTATCTGGAAGAACTGGCACATGAAATCCATTCCGCTGTTGGTGTAAGAATGCATAGATTAGGGGGTTTTGTATGGGAAGTCAAGCTCTGGATTGCAGCATGTGGACAGGCAAATGGTACTTGGAGGATCATTGTAAACAATGTGTCTAGTCATACATGCACTGGACATGTTAAGTCTTTATTTTCTTAAAAGTTTCAAGGAATGCTTCTTGAATACCACAACTTTCCTGCTTAGATTGTAACAGATAAACCAAAAGATTAGCCATGTTAATAATGAATAGAAAGCAATTTTAATATGTATTTGATAGAGAAGTGCTAATTAGTATCAAGTGTTATTTTTATAGCCCATATCCTCTAAGTATCTACAATCAATAAGCATTTCATGAATACAACTCGTTATTAATTCATCTATTAGAGTTTTTCATAAGACTTGTGATGAAACCTTTAGATTGGAAAGGCTCTTTGGGTAAAAGTACAAAAGCTCTATGAAATACCTACGATAGCGCTTTTTGAAAAAGCGCTATTAAATACTTACAACGACGCTTTTTAAAAAACACGCAATTAAATACTTACAACAGCGCTTTTAAGAAAGAAAAAAAAACGCTTTAAAATACCACCTACGACAGTGCTTTTTAGACAAACGTTGTAAAATGAGATACCTACAACAACGCTTTTATCTAAAAAGCGCTATAAATTTCTACCTACGAGAGCGCTTTTTTAAAAAAGCGCTGTTAAATATCACCTATGAGAGCGCTTTTTATATTTTAAAAAGCATTGCCGTATCTTTTAACAGCACTATATACTATAGCCCTTTAAAGCGCGGTTAAATGCATTAAAAAAAACGTTGTTAAAGCCTATTTTTGGTGTAGTGTGTAGCTTTTAAAAGATCAGCAATGAAAGAAGAGTCAAAGGTTTGGAGTTGGAGGCAAAATAATGAATGTTATAGGCGGCTGGTGGCGGCACAAGGACAATTGACAACAGTTGACAAAGGGGAGGTGGCAAACAACTCACGGAGGAACAGAGGAGAAATGTAATAACCTATCTATTTTATTAAGTTTAGAAGTTAATTAATGAATATGTTAATTTGAAAAATAAAATAATTAATTTTTATTTTTATTAATTCAGAAAGGGCACTAATGTAATAATTGGTTAAATGAAGGGTAAAGGGATAATTTCCATTATAATTCTTAAAACTGTATACACAAACAAAAACAAGAAATTCCTCATTTTTCTCAAATTACATTTTGTTGTTCTTCTTCTTCCCGTTAGCACTGTGAGCAAACCCCACCATCATCCCAACCTTCAAACCTCTCATTTTCCTTAATTTTCCAAATCCTTTAAACCCAAAATCTTCTTAAAGTTCTTTACAACAGTTTTTAAACCTTGCATGTCCAAATTTTTCCTTACACTCCTATAAATCAAAATCAAGGCATAATGACCAAAAATTGGAGAACTTGAGCCAAAACTGCAGTAAAAAAAAAACTCAAAAACCAATTTAATCAGAACTTGATCTTCCCCTTTAACAAAAATAGTGAGTTATTTTTATTAAAGTTTTTTTTTTATTTTTTTTTTATGATTAGGGATCTCATTGGAAATTTCAGTTATCTAGAACGTGCACGCTGTTTATGGTTGTGATGTTTGTGAATGAATTATATGTTAGGAAAAATTTAATTAGATGTGTATAACTAGATTTAAGGTGAGTATGCTTGTCAAGCACAATTTCTGCTCGTTACTACTGTTGCCTCTGATGTGTCTGTGAAATTGTGTCATATTACATTAATTTCTTCTAGTATGAGGATTTTGGACGCTGAAATTCTTCGAATAATACTATTTTGGGTTATTATGGAATAGGAGAATTAGAGTGTGATGAAATGGAATTTTTGCATATAGGTATTTTAAAGCTACATCCAAATGATTCTTCATGACTTTTATGTTGTTATTAATTTCATGACTTTGATATTTTTACCATTTTCATGACTTTGATGTTGTTACTATTTTCATGACACCAATGTTGTTTTTATTTTTTTGACTATGATTTCCGTTTTGAAGTAAGGACTTAGGATTAAATTATTATGGGTTTAGTATATCGCCTAAGTTATTTATAACTGTTGTGGATGAATGACGCATTTTATATACAGCATAATAAAGACATTTTTTTATACAAAACATCTCAAGTTTTTGTACAATATCATTAATGAGATCATGCATGACCTTATTCACAGTGGGACATTTAGGTTCTTCCAGGCACGAAATAACAGGTAAAGGAGAACAATCAGGGTGCTGATTTGGGTTTGGCCAGACCACCTTTACCGCTCAGGTCTCAAATATCTTGGTGACCCACGTCAAGATAATTGGGCGACCTTTCTTTGTTTACAAGGAAATGATTTCAGAGGTCATGTATAGTTTTTCCAGAATCATTCCAAAAGAATGATTTTGGTTCAATTTTTTTTTTAAAAAAAAAGAAAGAAAAAGAAAGTGAAGCTGAGAGCTTCAGCTTGAGATGTATCAGATTTTCATGTTGTCGGCATTTATTTTATTAAAGAGAATAATTTCAAACTTCCCCTCCCTTATTTTTTAGAACTCACTGAGATTTATTCTCACCCCTTTTATTTTAAAAATTTAGCAGCTCGAGGCAGTTCAGGTGCAACTTAATACCAGAGGCGAAAACTCCAAATTTAATTGGTTAGTTATAATGTATTAAGACATTGTTGTAGTAAAAGTTTATGTAAATGTTTAATTTGATAATTTAGTTGGACTATTGTACCTTATGAATCTTTTTGAACAATTGTAGACTATAATTGATTAGTAGTTGAATTGTTTTAAATTGATTCGGACTATTCTTCATATTTACTTGCCTCTAATATATTAAGATGTATGGATTGAGATGCCAAATTCTAGATAATTTGTGTTGAGTCTTACATTTTGGTATCAGAGCCATGTCGATTCAATAGGACTATTGGTTATGTGTTAGGAATTAGAATAACTTGCTTTTACTATACATTCTAATTATCATTTCACATAATATTAAGTCTGATCAACTTAGTATTTTGTGTATGGTATGCAGAATTATGGCTGAAGGATCTAGGAGGAATCTTGCCCCTGAAGATAGTATGACTCCACCACCCACTGTTGAACCATGGGAAAAGGTTATAGAAGCTATTCAATTGCAAGCAACGACTACCCATAATTTGATACATTAAATGGCAATGCAACGAGATGGCACTCCAAATGCCAATAGGGTGTTTTATGATTTTCTTAAGTTGCAGCCTCCAACATTTTAGGGCAGCCACAATCCCTTAGAGGCCCAAGCTTGGCTGGATGAGATTAAGAAGGCATTTGAAGTATTGCCTTGTACTGAAGAACAAAAAGTGGCATTTGCTGCCCATCTACTAAAGGGTGGGGAAAAGTATTGGTGGAGGAGTGCAAGGACTTATCTTCAGACTCAAGGAACCCCTATGAATTGGGAACACTTTGAGGTGGCCTTTTTGGACAAGTATTATCCAAAAAGTGCCAGAAGACAAAAAGAGTTGGTGTTTGTGCACCTGCAACAAGGAGACAAGTCTGTTGCAGAGTATGTTGCTAAATTTGAAGAACTGGCCAGATTTTCCCCACATGCCCAGTATGCACTCAATGAAGAATGGAAGATAAACCAGTTTGAGTGGGGATTGAGGCCTGAAATCAGAGGGAACATAGGCCATATGGAGCTTACTAACTATTCTACTCTTGTACACAAGAGCTATATTGTTGAAGACAATTTAAAAAAGGTACAAGAGGAAAGGCAGGCTAAGTGGCAACAAAAGAGAGAGAATCTGGAAAATTCGGCCAACAGTTGAAGGTAAAGACTCCTCAAGGGAAGGGAAAACAAGTACAGACCTCCAGTTCCCCAACAGCAAAGAAGTGCCTTAAGTGTGGTAAAGATCATGAGGGAGAGTGCTTGGTTGAAAAACAAGTCTGTTAGTACTGCAAACAGCCTGGTCATATGGCTCCCTCTTGTCCATTACGCCAAAAGCAAGCAGAGTCCAACCCAAACAAGCCTAACATTGGGAGGGTCTTTTATCTCAGTGCAAAAAAATGTATGAATCATAATCTAATAACTGGCATTGGATTCATAAATGAAATCCCTTTAATTGTCATGTTTGACATTGGTGCATTTCATTCTTTCATCTCTTCTGATTTCGTTTTGCAACATAATCTCTCTGTACTTGAAATGCCTTCTCCCTTAGTCTTAAGCACTGCAACTAAGAATTCAATAGAGACCTCCTTAGTATGTCACCAGTATCCAATCACCCTGTATGATAGAGTTTTTCTAATAAACATGGTATGTTTACCACTTAAGAGCTTAAACATCATATTAGGAATGGACTGGATGTCCGACCATTCAGTAACTGTGATTTTTCATGGAGGGAAAGTCATAATTCCTCCAGGAATTCCCCAACTAGAGGAAGCCAAATTACCATCCTTGACCAACAGTTCTGTACTTTTCCAATGTCTGACCAGTGGGTTTCAAGGCGTACTATTATTAATGTTCTCTAACTCAGGGTCTGAAATGGATTTGTCCAATATTCCTGTAGTCAGTGAGTTTGAGGATTTCTTTCTGGAGGATGTGACATCCTTGCCTCTTGAAAGAGAAATAGAGTTCTCAATAGACTTGGTTCCTGGAACAGGGCCAATCTCCATTGCCCCTTACAGGATGTCCACATTAAAATTAAGTGAGTTGAACAACCAATTAGAGGATATGATAACCAAGCAGTTTATCAGACCAAGTGTGTCTCCTTGGGGAGCCTCTGTGCTCTTAGTAAAGAAGAAATATGGCAGTATGAGGTTATGCATAGATTATAGAAAATTGAATAAAGTGACCATCAAGAATAAGTACCCTCTGCCCAGAATTGATGACATTTTAGACCAATTAGGAGGAGTTACTGTGTTCTCCAAAATTGACTTGAGATCAGGCTACCATCAAATTAGAATAAAATCAAAGGATGTACCAAAAACAGCCTTTAGAACTAGGTATGGGCACTATGAATTTTTTGTTATGCCTTTTGGTGTAACTAAAGCCCCAACTGTGTTCATGGATTACATGAATAGAATTTTTAGGCTATACTTAAATAAGTTTGTGATAGTATTTATAGATGACATACTAATATACTCTAAGACCCTAGAGGAACATGCAAGTCATCTTCAAATAGTGTTGCAAGTACTTAGGGATAGAAAACTTTATGCCAAACCAAGTAAATGTGAGTTATGGATGTTAGAAGTAAAGTTTCTAGGCCATGTGATCAGTAAGGAAGGAGTGGTAGTGGATCCTTCCAAAGTAGAGGCAGTGCTAAAGTGGGAACATCCTAGGAATGTGACAGAGGTCAGGAGTTTCTTAGCATTGGCGGGGTACTATAGGAGATTCATTAGGAAATTCTCCCAAATTGCCCTGCCTCTGACCAGACTGACTAGGAAGGACCAACCCTTTGTGTGGAATCAAAAATGTGAAAAGAGTTTTCAGACTCTTTAGACCAATTTAACCACTGCCCCTGTGTTGGCCATACCAGTTTAAGATTTGAAGTGTATTGTGATGCATCCCTAAAGGCTTAGGCTGTGTATTGATGCAAAACAACCAAGTAGTGGCTTATGCTTCAAGGCAACAAAAGCCTCATGAGGGGACTTATCCCACTCATGACCTAGAATTGGTTGCCATAGTGTTTGCCTTGAAGATCTAGAGGCATCATCTGTATGGAGCACAATTTGATGTTTTCAGTGATCACAAGAGCCTAAAGTATCTATTTGACCAGAGGGAACTTAACATGAGGCAAAGAAAGTGGGTAGAGTTCTTGAAAGATTATGAATTTGAACTGAAATACCATCCAGGCAAGGCCAATGTAGTGGCCGATGCATTGAGTAGAAAATCCCTACATATGTCTCATCTGATGATCCAAGAACTTGCATTGCAAGAAAACCTTAGGGACTTGAACCTAAATATGACAATCCTTCAAAGGGGAATTCTTTTAAATAAACTATAAATAACTAGTGGCCTTAGAGACCAAATTAGGTAATCTCAAGGGATGGATGAGGAGTTGCAACTTAGAAAAGACCAATAAAGATTTACAAGAGCAAGAGATGGAACAATTTTATTTCAGGGAAGAATTGGTGTACCTAAGGATTCAGAATTAAAGAGATTGATACTAAAGGAAGCTCACAAAAGTAACCTGACCGTCCATCTTGGATCTACCAAAATGTACCAAGACTTTAAGAAAAATTATTAGTGGCAAGGTATGAAGGTTGACGTGGCTACTTTTATGGGCCATTGCCTGACTTGCCAAAAGGTGAAAATAGAACATCAGAGGCCAGCCGGATTGCTACAGCCTTTGGAAATACCTGAATGGAAATGGGACTCAATTTCCATGGATTTTGTTGTAGGTTTGCCACATACCCACACTAGGTATGATTCCATTTGGGCGATTCTAGACAGATTAACTAAGTCAGCCCATTTCTTACTAGTAAAGTCAAACTACAACACCCTTAAACTAGCCAAGTTATTTATTAAGGAAATAGTGAGGTTGCATGGGGTGCCTCTTAGTATCATATCAGATAGGGACCATAAGTTTACCTCCATGTTTTGGAAAGCCTTTCAAAAGTCTCTAGGAACTAGACTGCACCTTAGTACTGCCTACCATCCCCAGACTAATGGTCAAAGTGAAAGAACTATTCAGACTCTGGAGGATATGCTAAGAGCCTGCATTTTAGAGGAAGGAGGAAATTGGGATACGCACTTGCCTCTAGTAGAATTTGCCTACAACAACAGTTACCATGCTAGCATTGGCATGACACCTTATGAGGCTTTGTATGGAAGAAGATGTAGGACACCTTTATGTTGGTCAAAAGTAGGGGATAAGGGGATCTTAGGTCTTGAAGTTATCCAATGGACCATTGAAAATATTAAGGTCATTAACGATAAACTAAGGATAGCCCAAAGCAGGCAAAAAAGCTATGCTAATATCAGGAGAAGGCCTTTGGAGTTTGAGGAGGGGGATCATGTTTTTTTGACAGTTACCCCCACTATTGGCATTGGAAGAGTGCTAAAGGTCAAGAAGTTAAACCCTCGTTTTGTTGGAAACTTTCAAATATTGCAGATGATAGGTACCTCTGCATACAGAATAACTTTGCCACCCAATTTATCCAATCTACACAATGTTTTTCATGTCTCCCAATTGAAGAAATATATTCCTAACCCTCATCAAATTTTGAGTCCTGAGTCCGTCCAACTCAAGTCAAAGTATTGAGAAGCAAAGAAAATCCCATAGTGAAGGTTGTCTGGAAAGGATCTTCTATAGAAGAAGCAACATGGGAGGCGGAGACAGACATGCAAATGGAGTATCCTTACCTTTTCCAATAGGTAATCCTCTGAATTTTGAGGGAAATTTTTTTTTTTAAGTGGTGGATGATGTAATAACCTATCTATTTATTAAGTTTAGAAGTTAATTAATGAATATGTTAATTTAAAAATAAAATAATTAGTATTTACTTTTATTAATTCAGAATGGACACTAATGTAATAATTGGTTAAAGGAAGGGTAAAATGATAATTTCCATTATAATTCTTAAAACATTATAGCTGTTTAATATAAAATCATTCATGAATTAACATTTTAAATAAATATAAGAAAAATAGAAATTCAATATTATCTTAAAACATGTGATCCTCAAATTGCGGCATTACCACAGTAATGTATAAAATTATCTTAAGTTAAATATATATAAAATTATCACACCTAACAAACACATATACAAGGACACTTAATTAAAATATACTAATATGTATTAAAAGAAAATTTTGGGTGTTACAAGGAGCCTATTTAGTAGGTGAACACCTATAAATCCATGATCCCAAAATGACAAAGAAAGGTTGACATGAGATAGGAAGGTGAGACCTGTTTCATGTAGAATACCTAAATCATTGAGAAGTGTAGATATAGGGCAAAATTCACCACCCATAACCCATTATAGCTGCATAGCCTTAATATTTGTGGAAAAATGATTATTAACAAGATTTTGAAACTTATATTAAAATCATATTTTCTACAAGAGGAGATTAAAATTTTGTGAGCGAGAGAAAGTTATATTGCGATTAAGCTGAGAGAAATAATTATATTAATTTTTATTTTTATTAATTCAGAAAGGGTACTAATGTAATAACAAAGGGATAATTTCCATTATAATTATCAAAACTATCCACACAAACAAAAAATTTCTCGTTTTTTTTCTTTCTCAAATTTCATTTTGTTCTTCTTCTTCTTCCCGTTACCACCGTGAGCAAACCCCACCATCATCCCAACCTCCAAATCAGAATCAAAGCAGAATGACCCAAAATGGGAGAACTTGAGCCAAAGCTACCGTTAAAAAAAAATTCAAAAACCAATTTAATCAAAACTTGATCCTCCCCTTTAACACAAACAATGAGTTCTTTTAATTAAAGTTTTTTTTTTTTTTATGATTAGGGATTTCATTGAAAATTTCAGTAATGTAGAACGTGCACGCTGTTTATGGTTGTGATCTTTGTGAATGAATTATATGTTAGGAAAAATTTAATTAGATGTGTATAACTAGATTTAAAGTGAGTATGCTTGTCGAGCACAATTTCTGCTCGTTACTGCTGTTGCCTCTCATACTGTTGTTGTTGCCTTTGATGTGTGTATGACATTGTGTCATGTTACATTAATTTCTTATAGTATGAGGATTTTGGACGCTGAAATTCTTCAAATAATACTGTTTTTGGTTATTATGGAATAGGAGAATTAGAGTGTGATGAAATGGAATTTTTGCATATAGGTATTTTAAAGCTACATCCAAATGATTCTTCATGACTTTTATGTTGTTATTAATTTCATGACTTTTATGTTGTTATTAATTTCATGACTTTGATATTTTTACCATTTTCATGACTTTGATGTTGTTACTATTTTCATGACTCCAATGTTGTTTTTATTTTTCTGACTATGATTTCCGTTTTGAAGTAAGGACTTAGGATTAAATTATTATGGGTTTAGTATATCGCCTAAATTATTTATAACTGTTGTGGAAGAATGTCGCATTTTATATACGGCATAATAAAGACATTTTTTTATACAAAACATCTCAAGTTTTTGTACAATATCATTAATTAGATCATGCATGCAGTGGGACATTTAGGTTATTCCAGGCATGGAATAACAGGTAAAGGAGAACAATCAGGATGCTAATTGGGGTTTGGCCAGACCACCTTTACCGCTCAGGTCTCAATTATCTCGGTGACCCACGTCGAGATAATTGGGCGACATTTCTTTGTTTACAAGGAAAGAATTTCAGAGGTCATGTATAGTTTTTTCCAGAATCGAATGATTTCGGTTCAATTTAAAAAAAAAACAAAAAAAAAACAGAATGTGAAGTTGAGAGCTTCAGCTTGAGATGTATCCGAATTTCATGCTGTCTGTATTTTCTTTTTATTTAAGAGAATAATTTCAAAATTTTCCCTCTCTTATTTTTTAGAACTCACTGAGATTTATTCTCACCCCTTTTATTTTAAAAATTTAGCAGCTGGAGGCAGTTCAGGTGCAACTTAATACCAGAGGCGAAAAGTCCAAATTTAATTGTTTAGTTATAATGTATTAGGACCTTTGTTGTAGTAAAATCTTATGTAAATGTTTAATTTGAGAATTTAGTTGGACTATTGTACCTTATGAATCTGTTTGAAAAATTGTAGACTATAATTGATTAGTAGTTGAATTGTTTTAAATTGATTCAGACTATTCTTCATATTTACTTGCCTCTAATATATTAAGATGTATGGATTGAAATATCAAATTCTAGATAATTGGTGTTGAGTATTAAAAGAAACACGTGTATTGCCGAGTAAAGAAGAGAGAATGTAAGATTTTTGCTTTTGCGTGACATAGATTTTTAAAAAGTCAAAGTCCTCTCCAAATGTGTGATACTTATTTTATGTGTGTATAGATAAAGTACGAAAAAATTCCTCAAATCTATGTTGGGGTTGTTGCCTTTAGGTTGGCTACGGTGGTGTCATCCCTATTGTTGACTTCTCACAACCATTAATATGTATGCTTTTATATATATATATATAAAAGAATTAATTATCTAATGGTTATTATTAAATGACGATAATAATTATTTTACATTAATAAAATAAATTTAATTGTAGTTTTAGTATTGTTTTCTTCAGTTTTTAACTAAAAATAATAATTGGACATATTTTAAATGACATAACATACAATTTCATGATATAAAACCATCTGTATGCGTTGATTATCTGTATGCAATTAATTAAATTACAAAATGAATAATTTTAAAAGTTGAAAATGAAGCTTTTATAGGGTTTTGTTGCAATTTGATGGATAGTAATCATCCAACATCATTTAAAATATATTACATTACCGTTTTTTAGTTAAAAAATCAAAGGAAAATACCAAAATTGATGGAAATCAATATTGGGGAACCAATACCGCTAATTAGTAAAAAATAGAGGCCCAAAACTGCAATTGAGTTTTATTTTTATTTTTTATGAACAACAATATTTTTAAGTTATAATTCAACGAGCAAATGTCGATATTGTTATGTAGGACTTCATGTTTCGGGTTCGAATATGAAACTTCACAGTTGTGTGAGTTGATTATGATGGTATTTACCGTGTTTTCTAATATCCAAAAAAAAATCGGTTATTTGTAAAAAATTTGAGGTAAAAACATTTTTGATATATGTTTTAATGACAACAAACATTATGAAATAAATCATTAATTTTTATGAATGGTGATCTACTAATGATTGCACTTGAGTTTTATTGAAGGAACATGAATGGCATAAGTGGACAACAAAGAAGTCATTCACATCAACAAGTGCATAAATATCTACTTAATAATGAAAGAATCTCAAAAACAATATATCAATCATTCAAGAGAATGATTATTGCATCTTCAAGATAGCATCTTCATGAAGAAAGTGTCCAATACATTAATACTTATACTGAAGTATCTTAGTGATACTTGATGGACAAGACACAACATGAGCAACACCAAGAGAAATTGAAGAAGTATTAATTTAACAAAAGAATGATGGAAGAACATTCACCAAAATATTTTGGTTGTTATATTAAAGAACAATTGATAATAAGAATCTTTTTTGAATGGTAACATGCAGTAAATTAGTTAGAATTTCCCACATGGGTTTCCAATATTTAATGAGCAATTAAAAGTCAAGATTTGAAGGCCTACTTGCAAGAACAAATATACAGAATGTGTTGCAGAATGATACCCAGGTTGATGACAAATTGATCAGAAAAACATTCTAGTTTTTTCAAAAGATCATTATGGTTAATTAAGATCGTTCTGATTTATCAAATGATCATTATGTTTTATTAAAAGATCATTCTGGTTTATCAAAATATCATTATGGTTTATCAAAGGATCATTACGGTTTATCAAGATAATTATGGTTTATCAAATGATCATTCTGGTTTATCAAGATCATTCTAGTTTATCAAATGATCATTCTAGTTATTTCATTGTAAGGACATAATTAAAACAAATCATTCTCCACAATCTAAACCTCAAGATAAAAGAATATCAAAACTACTCAAAACTATAATCAAGTCCAGAATTCAAGTTGAAGACCCAAATAAGCAAAACAGCCTCCACATCGATCTCTAGATTGATGAGTTGTGAGAAAGAACAACAAAGATGAAATGACACTACTGCTGCCCTTTTTGCAGAAAGCTCATCACGCCTCTAAGACAAATGACTAACATTAAACAGATATTCAATCACTCATACACGTTTTCCATACAACACATAACAAAGAACATTTTGGTTATTCTATTATAAAGACATAATTAATACATATCATTTTCCACTGTTCAAGCCACAAGTTAAAGAGTATCAAGATTGTTCAAATTAGTGGTCAAGCCCATATTTCAAGCTAACTATCCAAAGAAGGAAAATAGCCTCCAAATTGATGAATTGTGAGCAAGGACGCAAGTACATTGTACTTACATTATTCTGCAGAAAAAAACATTGCATAATTTTGGTTTGTAACAGTACCAGACATGTGACAACCCGACCTCACACTCATTCAAATTTTCCATCAAAACCAAAAACAAGAAAATTATGGTCCAAATTTATGTTATATTGCTTAAAATCATAAGAATTTGCAAGGTTGAGTTTGTGCTAGTTTTTAATGTATTCATTAATAGACAATGTTGTAATTTATAGATGATGTTATGTGTATGTGTGTTGTAATAAATAGGCGGTGTTATGTGTGTGTGTGTGTGTGTATTACTAGATGTTTGAATAAAGTGAGAAGTATATGATTCATTCTAGCTAGATGAATTCTCCATTTATATACAACAAAAGCGAGGGTAAGTGGAGCACAACTTACGAACGTAATTATGTTCAATCTTACAAAATTAAAGTTACTAACAAGAAGAGGACATCAGTAAAACTAATGTAGTCTTTATGACATGCTTGTTAGTTAGAGTTTAAGTCATTAAATTACTCAAGTCTAATGGTTTAAATATTTAGAAAAAGTCAAAGCTAGAGATAGAAGAGGTGACTTGAGAGTAACTTATAAAGGAATAGAAACTCAGATGATAAGTATATCTTTGAATTAGAATGTCAATTGATTTGGTTTTATCCTTTGGTATCCACTGAGATGTAATCTCATTCCACATTATTTAAATGTTTTACAAGTAAAAAAACTTAGATCAAGAGTTCGAGAAATGAAGCATATCAGTATATGTTATAGTTGGTTAAAATTTATAGGAAATTGTTTTGAATCATGGATGTGTTATGTACTCCACTTTTGCTATTTCTTTTGAAAGATTAGTATGTATATTAATACATTTGCATGACTTTGTGTTTGGATATGGATTAACCACCTTTTTTGTCGAATTATGTTAACGTTGAAATTATATTCTAGACAATTAATTTATGGTGTTACAAAATTTATTTGTAGAAAAAATAGTAGAAACAAATTGATAAAAAATTATCACTTGATTGTTGAATTTATTTGTCTTGTTTTGACTCTTCTAGTCTTAGTGCAAGTTTACAATGAGAACATTGCCGACGATCAAAAATTGTCAAGATAATACTCATAAATAAAATAGACTATGAGTTTCTTGTAAATAACTTAATTGTTTACATTAAAAAAAATATTGTTAGTTTATTTAATACAACATTAGTTAAAGATAAATTTAATTATTTGAAATGTGGTCAAACTGAACTTTCGTAAAAATGTAAATTTTTATTCCTTTATGTTACTTTAGTTTAAATTTTATTTAACAAAATTATTGGAATTTTATTTGTTTAATAGTTAAGTTTAATACATTAGCTTTTATATTTAATTATTTTTCTTTTTATTTGACCCCTCCTAATATTACTTAGAGACTGAACCCAAAGTTAGTCTCCTACTGTTTCACACATGTCCAAATTTAAACAAAGCATTGGGCTGCAACTAAGGCAATGATCAATAATAGAGAATTAGTTTTCGTACGCCCCATTTATGGTGGTACCCCCAAATAGTTAAAAATCCAAAATTGCTCACACAATTCACCACTCAGTAAAAGATAAAAAAAAATTACTCTTAAAATCTCACCCACTCCCAAAATTTCCGATACGTATTTTTTTCCCCAAAAAATCCAGTAGTTAAAATGTAACTACCGGAAATTTCAAAACCATGAAATTTCTGGTAGTTCATTTCCTTTACTGGAAATTTGCTAGCTGTGAAATTTCCAGTAGTTATGTTTACCAGAAATTTCAAAAATTCGGTACTCAATTTGTTTATTGTTTTTTTTTTGTTAATTTTTGTTGTTGTTGACATAGGCGTGGAAAAAAGACAACCAGTGTGTATAGATTTGACTGAAACATTCACAACCGATCAAATTTTTGAATCACGGGAAGCTGTCATATCATGAGCAAGAGAGGTTGGCCGTCAAAATCGAGTAGTTGTTATCATAACTCGATCTGACGTAGAGACCGGAAAGAGAGGAAGGAAACCTAAATTAATTCTTGGTTGTGATAGAGGTGGAAAATATCAATCAAATAAAAGTGACTCAGGTACTTCAACAAAAAGGTGTGGTTGTCCGTTTAAAATTCGATCGAGACCATTGAAAAATGCTGAGGGATGGATTATTAGTTTAGTGGGTGGAATTCATAACCATGAGTTAGTGGCTACTTTTGAGAATAATGCATTTGTGGTGCGCTTAAACGATGAAGATAAGAATCATGTTGACGAGCTAGCAAAGTATCACGTTGCACCGAGGCATATCATGTCATCTTTAAGAGATCGAGATAAGGAAAATGTGACTAATATCTCTCAAATTTATAACCGACGAAGCACCTACAGGAAGAATTTGAAAGGACCTAGAACTGATATGCAACATCTATTGAAGTTACTTGAAGCTGAGAAGTATGTATGTTGGACTAGGACTCATGGAGACTCCAACGTTGTGAGGGACATGTTTTGGATGCACCCATATTCCATAACTTTGTTGAACATGTTCCATTTTGTATTGATCATGGATAGCACCTACAAAACCAACAAGTATAGGTTACCATTGTTTGAAATTGTTGGTGTAACTTCAACTGGGTTGACATTCAATGTTGCATTTGCTTATATGAATAGTGAGTGTCAAGAAAACTTTAGTTGGGCATTGGAGAAGTTAAAAGAGTTTTGTTAATGAAAGTCGTTGGGTTCAAGATAAATTGAAAGCAACATGTCCATTACCTCCACTAGCATGGCATTGGAAGGAGCACCGTAGTGATGAGTCTACATCATGGACTATAGCGTATGCAGGACGTCTACAACATTGGGGTTCATTAGATTTAGAAGGTACATCAGATTATACGTCTTTAGCAGATGATTGACACTTTTGTAACAAGTTTTATTCAATACATATTATATGTTGTTTTCAATTAGTTAGTTTACATTAACCACATTGAACAAGATAAATAAGTATGAATAATAAAATAACACAATAAAAATAAGTATAAACAAATAAGTCTGAATACTAAGTCAATAAAAATAAGTCTAAACAAGTAAGTCTAAATATTAAAAATACAACATAAATACTACTGATAACTCTCTCCTCTAGAAATGTATAAAGCCCTCTCTAATAAAACACGCATGTCATCATCACCCGGTAGTCTATCTAAATCTAAACTCTCCTGTATCAGACCACCGATATGTTGACACCGTGTATACCACTCCCCACGACTATCACTAGGACCGGCAGCATCAGTAGGACCTCCAGCATGACTAGGACCAGTAGCATCAGTATGACAAGCAGCATTAGTATGACCTCCAACATGATTAGGACCAGCATCTGCAGCAACATGAGGGGTCATCCCAGGATGAGATATCCTATAATACCTGTCGCGTCCGATTTGTCCGCGAAAAAGGAGTCGCCACCAATTTTATTTTGTTCAAAGGAAAAATTGGATAAAACCTAAAATAATGATTTTTGAACCAAAAATTCGGATTCGGGAGTCAATTACGAGTAGGGAAAGTATTATCACCCTACAACGTCCGTTAAAACGGTTACCCTATAATTAATTGTATACAAACTATTTATTTATTCATTTATTTTTACCCCAAAAAGAATACTAAAAAATAAATAAATTATTTACATTAATAAAAGAAAGAAAAATATTTTTTTATTAATTTGGTTTGACAAGGAAAAAAAAACTTGCTCCTACGTATCCCCAGGTGCAATGGGGAAATCAAAACATACGTAGTTCTTGGGTAGAAAATATTTATGTGTTGACTAATTTTATCATTAATTTTACTTTATATATGTACATATCAAAATAAATTAACAACATAATAGTGATAATAATAATAATAGTAATAGTGGTTATAGTGATAATAATAATAATAATAATAATAATAATAATAATAATAATAATAATAATAATAATAATAATAATAATAATAATAATAATAATAATAACGAAAAAAGAGGTGAGATGTTTGTTCACGGATTGTACCTTTTTATTTTTGTTTTGAAGAAGAATTAATTTTTGTTTAAAAAAACAGCGTAATGAAAATAGAAAATATAATAATAACGAAAAAAGAGGTGAAATATGGCGCGGCGAGCGTGGATGAATTTCATCTGGCGGCAGCGACCATTAATTCTAATCCTAAGGGACAATTATTAATTTGTTGTTATGATTTTTGTTATTTTGATAAATACGTGATATGAGCTATAAATTCAATATTACGATATGGTGAAATTTGTTTTCTTGGTTATTGATTTATAAACATCAATTAGTTATATTTTTCTAGCATTTGTTTTGTAAAGAAAAAAAATTTAAGAACAAAAAAATTTAGAAAAATTAAAGCTTAACACATGAGTTTATTTTTGTATAAATAGAAAAAAAGAAAGAGAAAAAAACATTTTTTAAAGGGATGCAATACAAAGACTAATAAGAAGAAATTAGAGAAGTTATACCCTACTACTGAAGTGGTTTATTGCTGGACTGATTTTCCCAAAACCAGATTCTCTGCTCCTCTTTCGCCTGTTATTCTATCTTTTTTTTTTGTGCTCTCAAAATGTCCTCCCTCTTCTATTCTTACTATCGATTATTTATAGGCCTTTCGGGTGTAGGTTACAAAAGACAAGGGAATAATTGCCAATTGATCACCATTTTATTACTATTAATCTCATTTTTTTGGTTTCTTTTCTTTCAATTGATGATCATTATACCGATTTTTATGACCATCAATCCATTTCTTTTCAGTTTCTTTCATTCAACTATGTACCTTTATTTATTTGTTATTATTTATTTTTATTATTTTTTATATATTTTTATGTAATTTTCTTATTATTTTTTTTAGAAAAGAGTCTAAACAGGAATTAGAGGCAAACAAAAACTGGGAACATATGTGATTGTTTAAAGTTTAAAGCCCTAATTGTTAATTTTTATTTTTATATTTCTATACATTTATTATTATTATTGTTTCCCTTTTTTTTAATAAAAAGTAAAAAAAATAAATAAATAGATAAATAAATAAAAGTCGGACAAAATTAGGTGTCATCAACTGCCCCTCTTTACTTAGAATTTACTTGAGAATCAAAGTAAAAGATAAGTAAAGATGACAACTCTAATTTTGTCCGAAAATAATTTTTTAGAGGGATGCGAGTCGTTTTCCCGGCTTCAAGATGCGGGTCGTTTTCTAGGCTTCGGGTGCGAGTTGTTTTCCCGGCTTCAAGATGCAGATCGTTTTCTCGGCTTCAGGTGCGAGTCGCTTTTCCGGCTTCAACATGCATGTCGTTTTCTCGGCTTTAGGTGTGAGTCGTTTTCCCGGCTTCAACATGCAGGTCATTTTCTCGGCTTCGGGTGCGAGTCGTTTTCCCGGCTTCAACATGCGGGTCGTTTTCTCGGCTTTAGGTGCGAGTCATTTTCCCAGCTTCAACATGCGGGTCGTTTTCTCGGCTTTAGGTGCGAGTCGT
>JBBPBP010009779.1:27114185-27144046 GCA_037974735.1 Cicer chorassanicum
TTTTTTTTTTTTTTTTTTTTTTTGAAGAAGAATTACTGTTGTAATCTTTAGTTGGATCTCATATTGTCGTCTGCCTTGCACACTAAACAACCTCTAATATATCTGACTTTATCGCAATTCATTATATCGAGGTATGGTATAGGTTTTACTTTCCAGTACACGATAATCATAAAATGCATTCGAGAAAGAAGGTTAAATTATAAAGATGATAAAAGTATATATCAATATATTAAAGTTCAATATTCGTCATAAATATATATATATATATATATATATATATATATATATATATATATATATATATATACATAAGATAAAACAAAAGGAATGGGTGGAAGACCCGACTTGGTTACTAGTAATTCACGGGTAGACTGTACTAACTTCTCGTGCCATAGTCCGATCGATGCTGTTAGTCTTGCCCTTTTGAGTATATATATATATATATATATATATATATATATACATATTTTTTTTTTCTGTACCCTGATTTTTGCCTAGGTCACCATTTCAGGTTTTCAACCTAGCGGGTATACAATATTTTTTTGTACCCTAATTTTTGCCTAGATCACCTTTTCAAGTTTTCAACCCAGCCGGTATTTTTTGTACCCTAATTTTTGCCTAGGTCGCATTTTTAGGTTTTCAACCTAGTGGGTATTCATTATTTAAGTATGATACTTTTTTACGGCATCTGAGTTTATAGGGAGGACTAAATCTTTTCCATCCATATTCGTGAGGATCAAAGCTCCACCTGAGAAAGCTTTCTTCACGACGTATGGGCCCTCATAATTAGGGGTCCATTTCCCACGATAATCCTTTTGAATGGGTAAGATCTTTTTTAACACCAAGTCTCCCTCCCGAAATTCTCGAGGACGTACTTTTTTCTCGTACACTCTTTTCAATCTCTTCTGTTATAATTGCCCATGGCATAAGGCCGCCAACCTTTTTTCTTCGATTAAATTTAATTGATCGAAACGGGTTTGTACCCATTCCGACTCCTCTAGTTTGACTTCTATTAATACTCTTAGTGAGGGGATTTCAACCTCAATGGGTAGCACAACCTCCATCCCATATACTAGGGAAAAAAGGGTTGCCCCAGTTGAAGTGCGTAACGAAGTGCGATACCCGTGTATTGCAAACGACAACATCTCATGCCAATCTTTGTATGTTACAACCATTTTCTGAATAATTTTTTTGATGTTTTTATTGGCTGCTTCAACTGCACCATTCATTTTTGGTCTGCACGGGGACGAGTTGTGGTGTTGAATTTTAAAGGTGGCACATAATTCATCCATCATTTTGTTATTCTGATTTGTGGCGTTGTCAGTAATGATCTTGCTTGGTAGGCCATAACGACAAATTAACTCCCTTTTTATGAATTTGACTACCACATTTCTGGTTACATTGGCGTACGAAGCGGCCTCTACCCATTTGGTAAAGTAATCGATTGCCACCAAGATGAAGCGATGTCCATTTGATGCTTTTGGTTCAATCATTTTGATGACGTCTATGCCCCACATTGAGAACGGCTAGAGCGTTGAAATGGTGTTTAGAGACATTGGTGGGGCGTGGATATTATACGCATATATTTGACACTTATGGCATTTCTTTACATAATTAAAACAATCTTATTCCAGGGTGAGCCAGTAATACCCGGCCCGAAGAATCTTTCTAGACATGGCGTGTCCATTCATATGGATCCCATAAGAGCCATCATGGACATCTTGCAGAATTTCTTTCGCCTCATTGACATCAACGCATCTAAGGAGTACCATATCATGATTCCTCTTATACAAAATATTTTCATTCACGAAAAAGCTCGCGGCTAACCGTCTCCGAGTTCTTTTCTCATTCTTCGATATTCTGGGAGGATATTCTCTATTTATAAGATACTGTTTGATGTCGTGATACCACAGTTTCCCGTCAGTTTCTTCTTCCATTAAGTGGCAGTAGGCAGGATGATCTCGACTCTCCAATTTAATGGATGGGATTTCATCGTTTCAACTTATTTGGAACATCGAGGATAAAGTAGCCAAAGCATCAGCCAATTGATTGTTTTCTCGAGGGACATGGTGAAAGGTGATTTTTTCAAATTGTAAGGACAATTCTTTTATGTAGGTAAAATAAGTTATTAATTTCATATCTCGAGTTTCCCATTCTTGGTTAAGCTGATTAATGACCAGAGCTGAATCTCCATACACTTCCAACACTTTCGCTTTTGATTCCAAAGCCGCCAAAATTCCCATGGCACAAGCTTCATATTCTGTCATATTAATTGTACAATCAAAACACAAGCGCGCTGTGATAGGTATGACCTGTTTTTTGGGAGATATCAAGACAACTCCAATCCCATGCCCCATTATGTTTGAGGCCCCGTCGAACAACAAGGTCCATTTTTCATTATCGCATTCTTCAAACATAACCATGAAGCTTTCGTCTAGGAATTCGCATTGCATTGACTTATAATCATCCACAGGTTGATTAGCTAGATAATCTGCTAAGGCACTCCCTTTGATGGCCTTCTGAGTAACATAGGTAATATCATATTCTGATAAAATCACCTGCCAGCGAGCAATTCGCCCTGTGAGAGCAGGCTTTTCAAAAATGTACTTGATTGGATCCATTTTGGATATCAAGTAAGTCATGTGGCAAAACATGTATTGCCTCAAGCGATGGGTCGCCCAGGCTAAGGCACAACAAGTACGTTCTAACATTGTATATCTTGTTTCAACCTCTGTAAATTTTTTACTTAGATAGTAAATGGCATACTCCTTTTTTCCTGTTTCATCGTGTTGCCTTAGCACGCATCCCATGGCCCCGTCGAGAACTGTAAGATACATAATCAAGGGTCGACCTCGAACTGAGGGGACTAGAATTGGAGGCTTTTGCAAATACTGTCGGATTTTTTCAAATGCATTTTGACATTCTTCGTTCCACACAACTGTTTGATTTTTCCGTAAAAGTTTAAAGATCGGTTCACAAGTCGCAGTTAGTTGTGATATAAATCTTGAAATATAATTTAGTTTCCCAAGAAAACCGCGAACTTCTCTTTCGGTACTCGGGGGAGGCATTTCTGAAATGGCCTGAATCTTATCGGGGTCAACCTCTATTACTTTCTGACTAACCACAAATCCCAATAATTTACCCGACCTCCCGCCAAAAGTACACTTGGAAGGATTAAGCTTTAGCTTAAACTTTCTAAGTCTTTCGAAGAGTTTCTTTAGATCAATAATATGTTTTTCTTCTGTTTGTGACTTAGCAATCATGTCGTCTACATAAACTTCTACCTCTTTATGTATCATGTCATGGAATAGGGTTACCATAGCTCTTTGGTATGTCTCCCCAGCATTCTTCAAACCAAAAGGCATTACTTTGTAACAAAATGTTCCCCAAGGGGTGATGAAAGTCGTTTTTCCATATCTTCAGCTGCCATCTTAATTTGATTGTACCTAGAGAAACCATCCATAAAAGAGAAGAGTGAATGGCGAGTCGTATTGTCAACTAGAATATCGATGTGAGGTAACGGAAAATCATCTTTAGGACTGGCTTTGTTAAGGTCCCTATAGTTGACACACATTCGAACTTTGCCATCCTTTTTCGGCACCGGAACGATATTGGCTATCCATTGAGGATAATTTGCCACAGCCAGGAATCCTGCGTCAAGTTATTTTTTTACTTATTCCCTGATTTTTAATGACATATCAGGTTTCATTCGCCTTAATTTTTGTTTGACCGGAGAAAAATCGGGTTTTAAGGGCAATTTATGCTCCACTATGCTAGTATCCAATCCAGGCATATCCTGATATGACCATCCAAAGACATCTTTGTATTCATGTAGGAGTTGGATTAGTTTGTGATACACTTCTTTCTTTAAGATGGTGCCGACTTTAATTTCTTTCTTTATTTCTTCTGTCCCCAGATTAATCATTTCCGTCGGTTCCTCAAGATACCCTTGGCTTCCCGTTCTACCGCTCTTAACAACTCTAGAGGAGGTTCATATTCTTTTTCGTTATCTTTTTCTGTTTGACTAACAAGATCGTCAAAATTATGCGACGAGATCTTAGTACAGTCATCTGTGAATGGACTATTCCCAAATCTGCAGGATTCAAGGCTAGGATAAGGGGAACAAAAAAAAGAAAGAAAGAAAGAAAGAAAAGACAATTTTGGCGAATGAATGTTAAAATATGAGAACGGTAAGAAAGAACAATAAGAAAATAAAATGAGAATGCATTTATTGAAATTCAAAGTACTGGGAAAACAAAATTGTGTCCATCCTAAATATAATGAAATATCTTAAGGTCTTAGTAAGAGTAATAATGCTTTTAGAATTACATGGGAATTGCATTAAATATTATAGGCGACTTGACTAGTTTCCAATTCTTGATTTCTGCTCCTACACCACACAGACGATTCCAATCAGCTTCATCAACGGACATGCCATCTCCAGCTGCTGCAATATGGATCTCACTTGTTGGTCTTGCACTTTAGAAACTATGTTGGATGTCACAGTTGGGAATCCTTTCAGTTCTAGGCTCTTGATCCTCGATTCGAGCTAATCTCTTTTCTTTTTTTTCTTTGACCAATCTTCGTTTGTCAGCCTGGGTGGGTTTGTAGCCTAAACCCCACTTATCCTTATTCTCCAGAAGTTCCACCAGTTCTTTGAGCCCTTCTTCATCTTTCCCCAACCCGTGCCGTGGATGGTGTCCTCTGCTCAACATGAACTTAGCCACCATAATAGCAGTGTTTGACATATGTGGTTCTACAGGTGTCGTCTCAATGTAAGCGGTGTCCATAATTTCTAGTGTTTGGAAGGCGGTCTCTAGAGCTTCTTCTGTCGTCTCAACATAAGGTGTGGTGGACAACTTACTCACCAACAAGTCTTCTTCTCCTGACACGATTACCAATTGATCATTTACCATATATTTCAGCTTTTGATGTAAGGTTGATGGCACTACGCCGGCAGAATGGATCCATGGCCTTCCCAACAAGCAACTATAGGCGGGTACAATGTCCATCACGTGAAACGTGATTTCAAATGTGACCGAGCCTATTAGAACTGGGAGTTCGATTTCTCCCATTACTTCTCTGCGACTCCCATTGAAAGCTCTAACAACCATGGGGCTTGGTCTCATATATGTACCATCACAAGGTAGTTTTGCGAATGTCGATTTTGATATGACATTCAGCGATGAGCCATTGTCAATGAGGACTCTCGATATTATATGGTCGAGACACATCACTGATATGTGTAGTGCTTTATTATGCCCTCTCCCTTTGGTCGGCAACCCATCATCTGTGAAGGTTAGGTGGTTGTTGGCAATGATGTTATTTATGATGCCTCCAAATTTGTCCAAGGTGATGTCGCAAGTGACATGGGCCTCGTTTAGTATTTTCATCAATAGCTTCCGGTGGGACTCAGAATTCATCAGTAGGGACAACAATGAAATCTTTGCAGGAGTATGGTTGAGCTGGTCGACTATTTTGTATTCACTCTGTTGGATGATTTTGAGAAACTCACGAGCTTCATCATTAGAAACCCCTTTCTCATTTTCTACTTTATCCTTTTCAACTTCTTCTGTTACAATTACTTTCTTTTTCTCTTTATCTTTGTATGCCTTCTCAGAAACCACTATTATTTCTCTCTGTGATATTTCCAGGGAGTATATCCGACCACTTCTAGTCATCCCTCCTATCCCTGAAACGTTCATGGCAGCGGTTGTTTTCGAGCTAGAAGCATCTTCATTCTTCTGTTCAGCCAGATGTACCTCTACATTATAGTTCCAAGGTACCACTTTATTATCTTTATATGGAAAAGGGCTTGGTATCCGAACTATTAAAATCCTCAGATCACTGAGGGCATTCATAGTTTCCTCCTTAGTGAAGTGAATGACTAATGGCTTGGGATAGTTATGCCAAGTTTTTCTTTTGATTGGGTTGCAATCATATCATCATCCTTTTCCCAACGACCTATTTGAACGATGCCTGTGTTTATCAATTTTTGAAGTTCTTTTGAACTCATTGCATTCTTCCATGGAATGATCTTCATTGAGGTGGAAATTGCATCTTGCTTTCCCATCGGCATTTCCTTGGATTAACCCAAATTTGCATAACTCATAGAAAATTAGTCCCATCGGGGTCTTAATTCTCTCGACCTCCCTTATTAATTGGTGATTTTCTTCAATAGCATTCACTATTGATCCACCATGGACTGGTAGGGGATTGTTTTTCACGCTAGGGTCGTTTTCTTTGAAATTCAACCATCCAGCTTTAAGCAAATCGTGCACCTTAAATTTTAAAGCTAGGCAATTTTCAGTAGAGTGTCCTACTGCCCCAGAGTGGTAATCGCATGCGGCGTTCGAGTCATATCCTTTGGGGTAGGGCGGTTCTATAGGTTTCACTGGACATAGTGCAACCATAGAATTGCAAACCAGATGCGGTAATAATTCTGCATAAGTCATAGGGATTGGGTCGAAATGTACGAACTTCCTCCCACGATATTTTCTTCCCCGATTTTCATAGGAATCTTGATTCCCTTGTAAGTTTTGACTTATGGTACTTGAGGTTTGTGAGGTTGCAGCGGCGTACGGGCGATGTACGAAAGAAGGATTAGTTGGGTTTGACGCCACAAAATGGCTTTCTCCCTCCTTTTTCTTATTCGCACCTACGGGCGGCTTCTTTGTGTTATTCAATCCAGGATAGCCAGAAGCAATCTTTCTGCTTTTCAATCCCATTTCTACTCTTTCGCCTATGATGACGAGATCTGAAAAATTTGACGAGATGTTTCCTATCACTTTGTCGTAAAACGGAGGTTGAAGAGTGTTTATGAACATGGTCACCATTTCTTTTTCTGATAGGGGGGTTCAACCTAGGAAGCTAGCTCTCTCCATCGTTGGGCATATTCCTTGAATGTTTCATTGTCTTGTTTTGTCATATTTTGCAACTGCATTCTATTAGGAGCCATGTCAAGATTATATTTGTATTGTTTCAAAAAGGCATCCACCAAATCTTTCCAAGAGTCAATATGAGCTTGCTCAAGATGCATATACCAACTCAGGGAAGCTCATGTCAAACTGTCTTGAAAGAAGTGGATTAGCAGTTTTTCGTCATGGGCGCAAAAACCCATTTTTCGATAGTACATAATAAGATGGTTCTTGGGGCATGTAGTTCCCTTGTATTTGTTGAATTCAGGCAACTTGAATTTCGGAGGTATTATAACATCAGAAACGAGGCATAGGTCTGAAGCATCAAATCCATAATTGTTTCCCCCTTCGATGACTCTCAAGCGCTCTTCTAAGGCTTGCCATTTTTCTTGGGATTGATTGCTCTCGAGCGGTCAAGGTTCATGAGGTATGTTAAACATCACCGGCGTAGCTTCGGTAGCTTTTCCTTGCGACGAAGAGCTAGGAAATCCCAAAGTCAGGGGTGAAGGTTGCACTTGAGGGAACTCGCCAGTACAATGTTGTGGATTTGTAGCCATGACCAGCGAATTGTTGTTGGGGGGATGAGTGTCTATGGGTGGGGTATAACCTGGCGGCAGACCAAAAGGTGGAAATTGTTGTGCCTTCCCTTCTTGATAATTAGTGTGAAGGTGTGGAGCGACGCCCGTTGGGTGAACAAGAGTGTTTTGGGGCATCCCCTCATCTACCAAAGGATTCCCATCATTTCTATTTCCAAGGGCTTGTAGAATCTTCAAGATCTTGGTCATTTGCCCCTTGAGTTGGTTCACGTCTTCTCTTATTTCTGTTTGCTCTAGCTCATCCATGATTTTTGACTGGGATCGTGTCCGATAACGGTGTCGTAGCACCAGTTTTTTTATTTGTTGTGTTATTTTTTCTGTGAAAGAATATGGCATGAGTATGTAATGTGATGTATGAAAATCTAATGATGCATGAATGTTAAAGACCTATTTATTGCTTGTTTGTGAATATCTTAACCAATAATAAAGAGAGAACCATGAGATCAAAAGTGGAGCCAAATTTAATTCATTGAGAAAAAACAAAATACAAGTTTTACCACAAATGAGAGAACAAACAAAACTTAACAAAATGAAAGTAGTAACATAAACACGGAATTTGAAAATTTAAAGAGCAATCATTTTTTTCATTTGCTCAATTAAACTTTTACAATGCTCAATAAAAATGGAGATCTCTTGAGGGGTAGAGAGAGGATTAACCATCCCGTCTGCATCTCTTAATAACGGTGGAATATCTCCGATAGCCGAATTGGTTAAATAAACTAGTTTGGAGAAGCGGTCCATCTAAAACATCCCTTCTTGAACAAGTCTCTCGATAGTGTCTTTTTGTGTATGCATCTCGTCTTCTTTTCTTACAAGTTCAACTCGGTATGCCTTCACGATCTCTTCTTGACATTGCCTTTCTACCATTATCTTGCTTTCACATTCCGCTTTTACCCTCTCTATTTGTTGCTTTTAGATTTGCTTCTTGTCGACGGATGACTTCATGTTTTTCCCCAGATTTTTTTAGCAACTCCTTAAGCCTGAGACCTTCAATCACTGCATCATCCCTTTCTTGACGTCTGAGTCTCAACTCTTCATTCGCACCTCGCAAACAGATCTGAGTTCTATTCTTGGTTTCTTCTTCCTCTCTTGCTCTTTTCAGTAATTTCTCAAGGATAAGGGATTGTTGAGTATTCTTATACTCCATATCTCTATAAGCCTGGTGAGCCCTCTCCAATTCTTGTCTTTTTAGAGCTAAGTCAGCCTCTAAATCTTCAGTACTGAAAAAGGATTCTGTTGTTACTACTTCGGGAGCAACTGTGTTGCAATGAAAAGGCAACTTGATCTCTAATGCCCTCTTTTTCACCCAATTATGATATTCCTCTCCTATACCACAACTTCTAGGCCCTAATTCTTGAACTCTTCTAACGACATCTCCCTAAGACTTACGTCTCGTCCACGAATGACAAAAGATTTTGTTACATCCATCATCGGAGGTTTCGTCATAGGATAACCCAGTTGTCTCAATGCAACATATGGACTATAATTTATACACCCTTTAGTTCCCATGAGGGGAACATCGACAAAGACACCGCATCTACAAATCACTTCATTTATATCTTGACTTCGGGAATACCACTGAACAGTTCTTTCATTGAGATTTGCTAGAATGTTGGCCCATTCCTTTTTGCTCTTAGTTCTTAACTGATGTGTGTCTTGGAAAATATGTTTGACAAACCAAAGATATAGTATTGGCGAGCAGCAATGGATTATGCCCCCTTCTTTCTCATGACAGAAGTCGAGCGTGCAGTAAATGTCAGCCAAAACCACCGGTATTGGGTTCTCTCCTCTATGCTTGTAGGCCAAAAAAATGTCTACCGCCGTAAAATCCACAAAGTCCGTAACACTTGGAAATAAAACAATCCCATATATAATCAAGGCGAGCACATCCATGAAAGTGTCCCATTTTCCATCTCTCGCTAAGTTTACTGTTTTCTCTTCAAGATATTTTACAGGGAATCCGATCAAATTGTCTTTGTTGGTTCTATTGTCTTCTATTTCCTTTATAGGGATATCAAGTGTTTCAGCAATTGTTTTCAGTGAAGGGTAGTGTTCCATGTACTGGTAAGGTTTGCTCCCTTTCATCGGATATCCCATTATTCGTTCGAACTCTTCCAACGTTGGGGCCAACTGAAAATCCTTAAAGCTGAAACACCTGAAAGGAGGGTCACAGAACTGGGCCAACGCTGTAAGGGCATCCACTTTCACATTAACTTCAAATAAATCCAGAATTTTGCCAAATTTCCCCGTAAAGATTACACGTTGTACCTTTTTCAACTTCCGAGCGAGATTCTTTAGGTTGCTTACATCTGGTTTGAGAACTCTCAATGGCAAGGTCTTTCTTAATGGAGTAATGTTTGAGCCACCATTTGATCCCATGTTTCCTGTGGTTAATGTTATTCACAACAAGCCTTAATTTTTATGGTTTTGAAGATGATGTGATAATGATATTTTTTTCAAAAGTGACCATGATGAAAAATATGATGCAAAAAAAAAAAAAAAACTTGGGTATACTAGAAGGTAAAAGTGAAAAGGAAATAGAGTAGGTTTTTTGTATGTACATGAGATTTACACGATTCTTTTTTTCTTATGTTTTTATTTTATGTGAACCTTTACCATGGGTAGCTCTATAGTTCTAAATTGGTTCCTAGAGCACACAACTCAATTCTAAAATATTAAACCAATTAATAGGTAAACTATTAAAATGGCAATATTATAGAAAATGTGAACTCTAAGTGAGACTTTCATGACAACCAAACAGGATGTACATCCAGAAGATTATCATTACACAGTCTCTAACTTATCTTAGGTTGCACTCAGCCCGGGTATAGAGCTCACTCATAAGTGTGTGAGTCGTGTTAGAGTAGTGTATAGAAAAATAAATAAAGTAAAAATAAAAAAATCACAATGAAAATAAATTAACAACACACATATAATTATATTCACAATATAACAAAACAAATAAAACAATAGGGGTAATATAAATAAAACAATAAATAAGAAATAATTATATACAAATAATTAGATTGGGCTTGACTCTCAAAAATCCCCAGCGGAGTCGCCTGCTGTCGCGTCCGATTTGTCTGCGAAAAATGAGTCGCCACCAATTTTATTTTGTTCAAAGGAAAAATTGGATAAAACCTAAAATAATGATTTCTGAACCAAAAATTCGGATTCGGGAGTCAATTACGAGTAGGGAAAATATTACCACCCTACAACGTCCGTTAAAACGGTTACCCTATAATCAATTGTATACAAACTATTTATTTATTTATTCATTTATTTTTACCCCAAAAAGAATACTAAAAAATAAATAAATTATTTACATTAATAAAAGAAAGAAAAATATTTTTTTATTAAGTTGGTTTGACAAGGAAAAAAAAAACCTTGCTCCTACGTATCCCCAGGTGCAATGGGGAAATCAAAACATACGTAGTTCTTGGGTAAAAAATATTTATGTGTTGACTGATTTTATTTTTAATTTTACTTTATATATGTACATATCAAAATAAATTAACAGCATAATAGTGATAATAATAATAATAAAAGTAATAGTGGTTATAGTGATAATAATAATAATAATAATAATAATAATAATAATAATAATAATAATAATAATAATAATAATAATAATAATAATAATAATAATAATAATAATAATAATAACGAAAAAAGAGGTGAGATATGGCACGGCAAGCGAGGATGAATTTCATCCGGCGGCAACGACCATTAATTCTAATCCTAAGAGACAACTATTTATTTGTTGTTATGATTTTTTTTTATTTTGATAAAGACGTGATATGAGCTATAAATTCAATATTACGATATGGTGAAATTTGTTTTCTTGGTGATTGGTTTATAAACATCAATTAATTATATTTTTCTAGCATTTGTTTTGTAAAGAAAAACAATTTTAAGAACAAACAACTTTAGAAAAATGAAAGCTTAACACATGAGTTTATTTTTGTATAAATAGAAAAAGAGAAAGAGAAAAAAAAAACAGTTTTTAAAGGGATGCGATACAAAGACTAATAAAAAGAAATTAGAGAAGTGATACCCTACTACTGAAGTGGTTTATTGCTGGACTGATTTTCCCAAGACCAGATTTTCTGCTCCTCTTTCGCCTGTTATTCTCTCTTCGTTTTTCTTTTGTGCTCTCAAAATGTCCTCCCTCTTCTATTCTTACTATCGATTATTTATACGCCTTTCGGGTGTAGGTTACAAAAGACAAGGGAATAATTGTCAATTGATCACCATTTTATTACTATTAATCTCATTCTTTTTTGCTTCTTTTCTTTCAATTGATGATCATTATACCGATTTTTATGACCATCAATCCATTCAATTGATCCTCATTATACTGATTTTTATGACCATCAATCCATTTCTTTTCATTTTCTTTCATTCAATTATGTACCTTTATTTATTTGTTATTATTTTTTTTTTTTACTTTTTTTATTATTTTTTATATACTTTTATATAATTTTCTTATTATTTTTTTTTAGAAAAGATTCTAAACAAGAATTAGAGGCAAACAAAAACTAGGAACATATGTGATTGTTTAAAGTTTAAAGCCCTAATTGTTTAAATTTATTAATATATTTCTATACATTTATTATTATTATTTCCCTTTTTTTTAATAAAAAGTAAAAAATAAATAAATAGATAATTAAATAAATAAAAGTCGGACAAAATTAGGTGTCAACAGTACCACTGGATGTACCCTTCAACAGTCTTGTATGGATACGTAGCCCGATGCAACACTGCACGAAGGGCTCGAACAGAGTTTCGGTACATACTCAATTCAACATCCACATCACGTACTACAAGCATCGGTGGTGTAGGAGGGATATGCTGAGTATATCCGAACTGCCAGATGCACCTCTATGGTAAATAAGGTACCATAGTGGAACACCAATGAATATGACCAGTAAACAACGAAACAAACTGAAACCGTGTGGTAGAGTCCTCGTCGTAATTTACTGCCCATATAACCTCAGACTCCCTCAAAGCATCCAATGTTGCTCTGTAGTACGCTACGCTCCCGGATGTTTGTTTAGGAGTCCACCGATACATCCGTGGCATGAAAGAAATCGTCTCATTCAGATCCCTTTTACAGATATCAGGGAAGTGCTCATATATCCAGGTCTGTAAATAATAAAAACATACAAATAATTAATTAACCATATTATCAAATAACAATATAATAAGTATGAAAAATAATATAATAGTACCTGAAAGAGAGATAAATATCCACCGATCTGCTTCGTTGCCGACCGAGTACTATCTCTAAGATAGTCATATAAAACAACAAGTGTCGCTGGTCCCCAAGCCCATCTGCCACATGTATTAAGATCTTGAAATAGAAACAAATATTTAGCAGATACTAGTGTAAAACTTTGTATCTGCTAATATCGTACACCCTACTAAATGTAGTGTGTATGCCCTGGCTGCACAATCGTACCGTCCATCACGCAACTGTGTAAAAAATACCGATTTCAACCACTCGAAATTGTACGATGCACCTTTGTTAGTCCTGGTCTCGGCCACTGCTTCATCATCAGTAACTCCTAGTAATTCAACGGCAGCAGTAATCGTCAGGTCTTCAGTGACATTAGCTGGAGGAGTGAAGAACTCACCACAACATGGGATGTTGAGAAGACCCCTGACATCGTCCAGAGTGATAGTAATCTCACCAAATGGCAGGTGAAATGAGCTCGTCTTAGCGTGCCATCTCTCAACAAAAGCTAATATTAGATTACCCTTAATCATATTCAGACTACATCGCTGCAGAGGACGTAGTCCAGATACGGTAATCCAATGATCAATCTCCGCAGGTAATACAGCTCTAATATCAATAAATTTGGCCTGCTTCTTGCCATTTGACCACCACTTTAAGGGCACGCTTATCCTGTTTAATTACAATAAAAAACAAACACACAATAAATTAAAATTTAAATAATGAATATAAAATTTAAATATAAAAAATTATACTATAAATATATTAAAATAAATAAATAAAATAATAAATAATTTAAAATAATAAATATTATTAACTAACCTCTTCATTCCAGATTTTTAGAGCTATGCGGTCCTCATAATTGTTCAGCAGATAAATCGTACGGATCACCAGGAAATAATGGAGCATCAGGCAGCTCTTGCTCCTGATCCTGCTGCTCCTACTACTGATCATCAATATAATCATCCTGATGCTGATCATCAATATAATCATGCTGATGATGATCCTGTTGCTGCTGATCCTGCTGCTGCTGATCCTCCTGCTGATCCTGCTGGTGAACATCTATTTCTTCATTTCTCCGTCTACGTTTCTCAACTGCCGCTCTCCTATTTGACTGCGTAGGAGGCCGAACTCTAGAATATTGACCGCTGGTTTTAGTTCATCTGGTCCTCAATGTAAACAATAGAATAAAAAAAATTAATCAAAGACTAAATAAAAAATAACAAAATGTAAAAAATAAAAAAATAACTACCGGAAATTTCAGTGACATTTGAAATTTCCGGTGAAAAACCCGGAAATTTCAAATTTCCGGTACACAAAATACATACCGGATATTTCAAAATGAAATTTCTGGGAGTTGTTCCTGGAAATTTGAAATTTCCGGTATTGAAAGTAAACTACCGGATTTTTCAAATTCCCGGTACAATTCTCGAAAATTTCAAAAACGAAATTTCCGGTACGTATTTTGTGTACCGAAAATTTCAATGAATTTGAAATTTCCGGGAAAAAATTTAAAAAATCCGAACTCACTTTTTTCGGAAATTTCATAATGAGGGGTACGAGGAAGGTTGGTGGATTTTACTAAATTTTGAGGGGTATTTAGATGATTTCACTCAAAAAAATTTAAAATGGGGGTACAACAATAAATGGGGCGTACGAAAACTAATTTTCTCAATAATAGACCGAAAAATCATCTCTAGGCCCGTCTCGTCAATGGCATGATGAACTATCATTGCAATATTTTTTGGACCCAAAAACACTAGTTAAATTTGATCCATATTTATCATTTAAAAAAAAGTTTATCCGTGTTTTGCATAAGTTCCTCAATGTGGTAGAGCTTGAATAAAATAGAAAGCAAAAAAATAATAGTAAATCCTATTTTTGAAACCTTAAACCTTGTGTTTCTGTTGGTAAGGAATTCACTAATAGTACTTTACAAGCGTATGAGGATAAATTGTATAACTTTTTTCATCAGCGTAAACATTTTGTTGGTTAGTGAATTCAAGGTATTTGGTTTGATGAATAGTCTTCATAAACTCTTGTTTTTTTAGCGCTTTGTTAAAAGTTTTTATTTTAAGTTTCATTCATTCTTATTAGTTTTATAAGTAATTGAAGAAGAAAATGAACTTGAATCATCTTAGATTATTTTTGAATGTTTTGGTACTAACATTTTCTAACCAGACAAATTCTCGAAGTATTTTTTTTTGTTTTGATGTTACAGGTCAATTACACTAAGGAATGGACACTCGAGAAGTTATAGAGGATTAGTACTGACACAAGGTGATCTCATAGTGCAAAATTGCCATTTGATAGAAGTTGGAGTGCAGTAGGGAGGACTAGGAGCATTGTGCACCAATCACTGCGCTGTAGTGTCATCCTTACACAACTCACTGTCTCTAAACGCAGCAGATAAGCATCTCAACGTATTGCGCATCATGTTGCGCTACAATTAGTTTTGATGGAGCGCATTGCTCAACTTGCTGCACCACAATAAATGTTGGTGCAGAAGCGCCTAAACATGCGCTGATGCACGTTCCTAGACCATTATTTAAGTCAAAAAATCAGAATTTTGTTATGGTTCAAATTTTGTTATGCAAAATAGGAGGCAACTACAGTTTAGAGGAGACCTAGAGTAACATTTATGTGTAATTTTCTTCTCTCTATGTATTTTTTATCAAACAATATGAATGGCTAATTTATTCATTGATTATGGATTAAATAAACATTCTTGAATCTATGTAATTTTGGTTTTCGTTTGCTATTGGATAATCAGCTATAAATACCATAACCAAAATATATGTTCATGTTTCAATATTGTTATAGGAATATAAAATATTAATATGTGTCTAACAAATTAACGTTCGTATATACTTTGAGTAATAAGTCTGATCACATAAGGAATTAGAGTTCATTGTTATAAAAAATGATTTTAAGCCAATGAATTGGTCTTAGTCTAATTGGTTAATTTTATGTAATCAAATAGGTTACATTGTTAAAACAGTAAATCAATAATTGTATAGTGAAAATAAGGTGATCTAAATCCCCTAATTGTTTTTTTTTTTCATAATCTCTACCTCATTAATTTTAATTCGTTTTTACTCAAACAACCAACTATTAAACCCATTTTATTACCTAAGTGATCACAACTTTATTGCATTATTGAATTAATAAAAATCCATGCGGAGATGATTTTTACTTATCACAATTATTACTTAAACGATTTAGTACATTTATCGAAGAGTTATTATCATTTAACTATGGTGAATCCTTGAGACCCAACACACCTAAAATTTCTCTCATTAAAAAAAATATAAATAAAGAAACAAAAACCTAAAGCCCAGTGTACTTATAGCATAATAGCAGTCCACATAACCCACAACCCCTATTGACTTGAGCCAATAAGTTAGAAAATTAGTTTTTGTACCCCCTTTAATCTTATATTCCTACAATTTGTTAAAAACCCAAAATTACCTCCTTTATTTTCAAAGATCAGGTAGTTTGTTTTTCAAAAATTTCAAAAATGAAATTTCCGGTATTGACTCTTAACTACCGGAAATTTCATTATTAAAATTTCTGAGAGTTGTATCCAGAAATTTGAAAACTCCGGTAGTTTATTTTCTGGAAATTTCAAAAATGAAATTTCCGGTATTGACTCATAACTAGCGGAAATTTCAAATTTCCGGTATTAAAATTAATTAAATTATTTAAAAATAAAAATACTAATAATAAATTAAAATAAAATACATTAATAAATTATAAATTAATTTTATATTTTAATTACTATTATTATAATTAATAATTATAATTAAAAATGATCATAATTAAAATGATTAAATTATATTATAAATTTTAATAATATTATTAATATTAATAATAATAAAAAGAAAATTATACTAATAAAATAAAATAAAAATACATTAAATTAAATTAAAGAAACAAGATGCGGTTGACTAAATGTGCCTAAACAAGTGTTATATTATTTTAACAACTCTCTCCTATTTTGTAGATAAATTTTAATTATTTTAACAACTGTCTCCTATTTTGCAGACAAATATAATAAATAAAAATTAATAATTATAATAATAATAAAATCAAATAAAATACATCAAACTTAGAACGGTTGACTATGCCAAAACAAATAACTTATTGCTAATATTTTGCAGATAAAATAGCAACACAATTTTATTTTGTTAACAACTCCCTCTTATTTTTATTCCGATCTAATAAATAATAATAACAAAAATAAAATATTTTTAATTTAATTTATAAAATTTAAAAACCCATACTCACTTTTATGGATTTTTGGGTTTTACTGAAATTTGAGGGTTATTTTAGTATTTTCACTCAAAAAAAATTAAAATGGGGGGTACAACACAAGTTGGGGGTACAAAAACTAATTTTCCAATAAGTTTTGTAACTATTTATTTGTTGCCTAAAATGGGTTGGACTGTAAGGCCCATGAAGCAAATCTTTAATTGAAGTTCATTAACCTATGAATATTCTAATCATCTTGATTTTGTCATATTTGTAGCGATATTTTTTCGTTTTATACTATCAACTTAATTGCTGTAAATTTGTCCGTAGATCCGTTTATTTTAATTTTTAATGACGTTGAATTTGTGTTGCTTTTAAGATACTGTACCAATTAGAATATATGCATATATTTTTTAGTAAAACAAATTGATCTAAGACCTGAACCAATCTAATATTATTTTACACATAATATAGTTTCACATTTAACACTCTATCAATAATATTTTTATTCTGTTTTAAATGAATTGATATTTTTATCCTAGGAAATATGATATATTTATCTATTTAATCATCATTTATTATATTTTCTGGTTTGTATGTAAAAGGATACCGCTACTAGGTTATGAATTAGGGTTAGCTTGTAGTAGTATGAAGTCCTGAATATCTTTTATACGAATTCAGAAAAAAAATATGACGATATGAGTATTCAAAAAAAAAATTAAAAACTATTTTGATTTTTGAAAACAAAAATCATAATTTGGAAAATAATTTTTCTAATTCAAGGGATTCATGCTCTTCAAGTTTAAGTTTTGTAGACAAATTCAAAATCAGAATCCAACTGACTATTTTGGATTTGTTTAAAAAAAATTTTCAAAAAAATCAAATCAAACAAACTCATTCTATAAATTTTGCAAGGGACTATCAGTAATTCTTACTCTCAAGTCTTAAAGAAAGTGAATCCATACATTCCTTAAAAATAACACATCAAAGATAGAGTCGTATTCTAATGTGAAACCACATGTTCCTTGAAAAAAAAATCAAAAATAGAGTTGCATTGTAATGTGCCATACATTTCTTGACATTTGTAATTGTTTTAAGTAGAATTGATTCTAATTTTAAGATAGAATAAGTAGTTTATATCTCTATAATTAATTTTTAGTGTGAAATTATTGTTCAACACGCTTTTACATGAATGTATCTAACCATAAATTACTTTACATTTAATTTATTTTTAGCCATAATCAACTTTAGTCACAGTGGAATCAAACACACAATCAAATAAATATAAATTTTGTTGCAATGTATTACATAATGATGAATCTACCAACTTCTTCTACTAGTAATATATACATGACATATGTACTCATATATAGTACAATAAATGCATCAATATTCAAAATTCCAACTCAATTATAAAGAAAATCTAACACAAACAAAGTTAAACCAACAAAAAGAAAAGGAATCGGATATGAAAAATGATATGAAGAAAACTCAAATAAAAACTATATACGAGTTTACCCAAGTGTAGGTTTGCTGTGAGTCTAGCCTTACTCGATTTCATTTCCGAGTTGCTAAAATTCGATTCTACATATGAGTCAATATAAAATTAATTGATATCTATACTTGTAAAATTGTATAATATCACGAGTTTACTCGCAATTTTAAAAATCTTGGTAGCATGTTTTGCCATCTCTAGTCTAAGCCAAAGACTTTGGTCACATTATGTTTGGGACAACCCTTCGATGCCTAGATCTTTTGCGGTTTTTCCTACTTCAATGAAATATTAATCGTTAGATTAACGAAAGTCTTGAGAATCTTTCAAGTCTCAACCATCAGATAAATTTATAATAAATCACATTTGGCCTTGGGATAAACGATTTGAGATTATGCATGTCAAAACCATCTTTAGAGAATGCTTGAATGAAACTTGCTCATCCTAAATAAAATTATCAACATTTATTTGTATAGTTGTATATACCCCTGGCGTAGGAATGGATTCTCTCCATTTTTTGTCTCTCGTGTTTTCTCATATGTTTTTAATCTTATTCTTAAACTTTTTTCTTTCATTTTTTAATTTTGTTTTAATTTAATCATCTAAATTTTACTATTATCTCGTATCAATAGAGATAATCTAATTCCGAACGTACCTCTTCAATCACTTGACCTAATCTAATGAACACTTTAAAACAGTTTTCAAAGGGCCATCTCTTCAATCACTTGATCTCTTTATAATTGTGTTTGCTTTCTATCCTCTAACTTCTAGTAAGATAAAGTCATGTCTGCCTCTCAAATTCATTGACCCTAAAAGCGTGTATCCAATGACTTTGTTTGACATGGCCCATAGTATGATGGAAAAGAAAAGGTGGCTATGAACTTTGGAAATTGCACGTTCGATATAGTATCAACAATGATATTATTCATTCAATTCAATAGCATAGCATACCCATTTTCTTTCCTATTGAACCCCACAAACCGTACTACAAATAGCTTAATTGCTTATTCATCTTAACTTCAGTTATTTATTGACTAATTATAGCTATGGACCCTTGAGATCCTCTGTTTGTTAAAAGAAGAAAACAAGACAATTTGACCAATTATTTGTGTCGGCAATTGTCACACACACATATATTTATAGCCATCAATTGTGTTTATTCAACAATTAACAATAGGAAGAGTTTAAGAGAAGAATGAGCACATAATTGGTATAGGTTTGATGGCTCCTCGAAATATTTCAAAGCAAGTTGATTATGTCTCGCTTCTTTAACTGAGAGCCACACAAGTGAATAGGTCAGGCTTTGCCACAACACTTACAATGTACTCTCTCGGTCCCAAAATATAAAAAACACGCCAAATTAGTTAACTTTTAAAGAGAAACTACGGATTAGTACGTTACAAAAAAAAAATTATTAATTAATAGTATGAGAAAGGAAAATTAACATAATTGAAAAAAACAGAGAATAATAAATGTAAGTGGTGTAATAGAAAAAACTTTAATATTTCATTGATACCATAAAATGATATACAAAAAATAAATTTTATTTTAGCAAAAAATGACTTCTTTTTTACAAAGCAAAAATGACTTATATAGCAAAATCGTCATCAACTTATAGGTAAATATTTTTTGAAAAAATTGTGGAAGCAGTTGAAAGCAAAAGCACAATTTTGCTAATGTATCACATCTATGAACTAAATATATCAATTTTTATTGATTAAATTAAAACTTAATTATCTTTCATAAAAATAAATAGAGGTAGTATTCACTACAAAAAAAAAGTGAAGGGTAAACGTGATATTTAATGTAAAGGTAGAAGTACGCAATGTCTAAGTGTTTGAGTTCTAATATATTTCTCTTTTGTTGTTGTCGTGTTACTTATATGTATTCACCGCTCCAAGTGACTTGTTTAATGGTTGATTCAATCCAACTCATTTTACCTAAATGTAACATGTGTATAAAATGGTGAAGTGATTTAAATTGGGTAATTTTTAAATTTTTGTTAATATAATTTAATATTTTCATGTGTTGATTTGTAAGTGTTTCAATTTAATTTAATTTAAGGATTAAAATTTTAAGTGTTAGTATTTTTTTTTAGGCAGGCAAGTAATTAGTATATTCTTTTTTAATAAAAAAGTAGCAATTAGTATATTCTAATCTTATGATAAATTGCATTATATGTATGTTTGTTGTGTAATTTATAGGTGGTGAAAAAATGGGTCGAGTTGATATTTTGAACTGAACAATCTAAATAGGTAGAAGAGAAAAGGACTGCTAATGATGAGAAGTCTATTGAGACTATGGCATCAGGAATTCTAGTTTGAGAAGCTTCTAAAATGTATAATTGGAACACCAGTCACTATGACTTTCTATATTATTATTAATATCATTTTCATTTTTTGTGGTGCATTTCGAAAATCAATTTGAAGATTTTAAATTTTCTTTGCCATTCAATGATTGTAATTTTCAAAATTAAAATAAATAAATTACTTTTTAAAAAATAAAAATTAAAGTACAAAAACATCACATAATGACAATAACATGTTAATTATATTTTCGTCCCAAAACCACAAACAAATAAATAATTGGTCATAGTAAGCCATTACTATTTGCATATCTTAGCACTAATTTGCTATTCTTCATGATAACAACTGCGACATTTTTTTTTAGTAGATTCTCTTTGTTTAATATAAACTTATATACTTCAGCCATTTTCGTCTTTTGGATTATAGTTGTGAAATTGATATTATAACTATTTTTATAATAATTTATTACAGGTCAATTAATCAATCCGTCAAATACCAAGTTGAGTGGAGTTTCGATCTAATCATATGAGATCATCTAAGTTGGTCCGCTCCTTCCTGTCTTTTTTTAAATGGATTAATGGCGGGATGAGAGAGTCTACATTGCCACCACTCCTAATATATAGTTATCTATATAAATCATCTTTGAACTTTTGCATTTTTTAGACTCAGTGATCTCTCATTTCCAATCCACTTAAACTTGTATTTACATTGTCTAGACTTAGCGAGCTTTCACTTTCAATCCACTCAAATTTTTATATGTGGCTTAAATGTACTTTGATAATCTATTTTAATTTACATAAAATTTTATTATCTCTGTGAGAAAAAATTCAAAAAAATTATAAATTAGATAAATTAAAATTTCATATGAGGCTAAAATTCTATTGTATTCAAAATAGGGTGTCAAAATTTCGAGTTTGTATCTTTTAAATCCAAACTTCTCTCAATATTTGCCAATCATCTTTATTTCTTTTAATTTTATTTATTTTTTCAATTTTTTCGTTGGATCAAAAGTTTATATTGTATAGAACATGTAAGTAAAATTTTGCACAAATATAAAGTCATTTGATATGTTATTGAAATATATCAAAATTAACGTTTTATGCACTTTTATTGAACACAATTAATTTTCATGAGTTTCCATAATATATCAAATGATTTTATATTTATATAAAATTTTATATGTATGATGATCTATACGATATAAACTTTCAATCCAACAAAAAAAAATTAAAAGAAATAGAAATATGATTGACAAAGATTAAGAAATATTTGGATTGAGACGATCAAAACTCCAAAATTTCATTTAATCTTTTAGTTATTTATTACTCCCTCTATCCCAAAATATGTCACATTTGCAAAAAAAAAGACTTAAAATAATTGTTGTTTTTAATTACCAATGCAATTTTAAATGTTTATTTTTCAATTATATCATCTAATTAATGTTGTGTGCATCATTTTCAAGTTATTATATTTCCTTTGCATTTATAATAATGAAAATAAATTAATAGTTGATATGAGTAGTTTGACAAAATCACTTTTATCTTTTATTTAATTTTCATTTTTTCTTTATATGCATAAAATGATCAATACAATTATTATATTGGTACTAAAAGGGAGTAAAAAAATGTATATATGAGCTTGGCTACTCCCACATCACATGGCTTCACGCTCACGGTCATTTCTTAGAACTAGACCAAAGATGCACGCCACTTCTTCGTCTTTTTTGTGGTGGGCATCATCATCCTTTGTTTTTGTGAAAAAAGCTAGAAAGTATACCTACAAGTGAATATACTTTCAAACTTTATTAAAATTCCTCATCAAAAGAAAAAGCATAAAAGTATGTACACCATCGTTTGATTAAGTTGACCTCTAAGTTGACCTCTGTTGATTAATTTGTTATCGTGGATATAATATTCTCATACAATTGTTTTATTCGATATGAAATTTCTTTCACATAATTAAGGAAAGCTTTTTCTTGTTTTGTCATTTTTTTTACAAAATTTGTTTAGTCATTTAACAAATCATAATATGTTACTCTCGATGGCGACCCTGCAATGCAATCGCACAAGACCCTACTATATGTTGGAAATGATGATGAGTATAATAAGAGTTAGTTGGTGTGAATTGAAAAAAAATAAGGAAGTCTTACATAGGAGGAATGGAACACTAGTAGTGTTTATGAGGTGGAAGTATGTCAATTGAGGTGTGTCCCACGAAGTACCCAATTTTGTGAAAGAGTGAGAAAGCACGGAAATAGACCACCACACACGCACGTCACCGCAGTCTGTCTGGGCCTAGACTAAGTGGTGTATTATTTTTTAGTATCCAGAAAATTGAAAAAATTATTTATTTGTTAAACTAAGTGCATGTGTTTGTCCTCCACCGAGTCAACATTTAACGCCTTAAAGAGAGGGACCTAGTCCGCGACTCAACTTAGTAATATCTTCAGTGGCATGAATTTATTTTGAAACATTTTTTCGAAACTCAAAAAAGAACAATTTTAAGACGTTTCATTTTGCCATATCTACCGACGAAATTACCAGACAGGTTATTCTGCTTCTGATTTCAACAAACTGTTTCGGTTTGAGGGATGTCACTTCAAACGATGGCAACAAAAGATGTTATTTTTTTTAATGATAAAAAGTTTGCCAACGTTATATAGGATGATATTCCTTTTATTCCAGAAACAAGTGAACAAACTGAAAAAGATAAGAAAGCTGTCGAATTAACCCAATGGGAACATAGTGATTACTTATGTAAGAATTATATTATTAATGGACTTGTTGATGATTTGTATGATTACTACAGTTCCAACACTACTGCCAGACAGGTTTGGTATGCTCTAAAGAAGAAATATGATACCGAGGAAGTTGGAGCTAAAAAGTATGTTGTTAGTCGCTACCTCAAATATCATATGATAGATCAGTGGAGGCTCAATCCCATTAAATCCAGAAAATAGCTCATGAGATCATCTCTAAAGATATGCCATTAAATGAACAGTTTCAAATTACTGTTATTATTGACAAACTATCTCATACTTGGAAAGATCTTAAAAATTCTCTCAGGCATAAATCAAAGGAATTCACTCTAGAAAGTCTCATAACCCGCTTCAGAATTGAGGAAGAATCCCGCAAGCAAGACCAGAAAAATGAAGTGCTTCTGGTTTCAAATAATAAGAAGAAGAAATTCATCGGAGCAATTTTGAATTCAAACGACAAACAACTTAAAAATCAGAGCCACACCATAAATAAAAGCAACAAGAATAGGAACCCTCCAAAGGTCCCAATTATAAGGCCATATGGCACACAAGTATAGGAACAAACCAATCTCTGTTCAGCAGGCTAACTTGACAAAAGAGCAATTCCTTGCTATGATAACTGAAATCAACATTGTTGGTGGATCAGATGGATGGTGGATAGACATTGGCGCCTCACGCCATGTCTGTTATGATCGTGATATGATTAAAACATACACTATTGCTGATGATAAGAAAGTGTTGTTGGGAGATTCCCACACCACTAATGTTGTTGGTATTGGAGATGTGGAATTGATATTCACCTCAGGAAAGACCTTAATTCTAAAGGATGTGATGCACACTCCAGAAATAAGGAAGAATATGGTTTCTGATTTTCTTCTTAATAAGGCATGGTTTACTCAATCTATAGAGGCATATTTGTACACCATTTAAAAAAATGGTATATTTTTTGAGAAATGGTACGCCACTGATGGCATGTTTAAATTGAATGTTGAAATCAATAAAATCTCTCTTTCTACTTACATGTTGTGTGCTTTTAATATTAGGCATGCTAGACTACGTCACATGAACAAACGTGTGATTTCAAACTTAAATAACTTAGGTTTAATTCCAAAATTACCTTTAAATGATTTTATAAAATGTGATTTTTGTGGTCAAGCTAAAATAACAAAGAGTTCACATAAATTAGTAGTTACAGAATCTGAGCCTTTAGATTTAATACACTCCAATATATGTGAACTTGATGAGAAGTTAACAAGAATTGGAAAAGGTTATTTTATCACTTTTATTGACGATTGTTCTGACTATACTTTTGTATATCTTATTAAAAATAAAAATGAAGCGCTTGACATGTTTAAAAATTTTGTAATTGAAATTGAAAATCAATTTAGTAGAAAGATTAAGAGATTTCGTAGTGATAGAGGAACATAGTATGACTCTAGTTTATTTAATGAATTTTATAAATTACAAGGAATTATTCATGAAACTACTGCACCATATTCACCTGAAATGAATGGAAAAGCTTAAAGAAAGAATAGAACTCTAACTAAACTAGTTGTTGCTATTATGCTTAACTCTGATGCTTCTTCTTATTGGTGGGGGAAAATTATATTGATCGTTTGCTATGTTTTGAATAGAGTTCCTAAATCTAAAAACAAAACATCTCCATATGAGATTTTGAAAAAAAGACATCCGAGCTTGTCTAATTTTCGAACTTGGGGTTGTTTGACTTATGTTAGAATCCCCGATCCCAAGCGAGTTAAACTTGCCATTAAAGCCTATGAATGTGTATTCATTGGTTATGCAGTAAACAACAAAGCATATAGGTTTTTTGACCTAAATGCAAAAGTGATTATAGAGTCAAATGATGTTGACTTCTATAAAAATAAATTCCCTTTCAAATTGAGAAATAGTGGGGGCAGCAAACCAAATTACGTTCCATTTAAAAAAGGGAAAACAGAAAGTAAGAGAGTTAGAATAGTTAAAGATTATGGACCCCATTATACGGCCTATACCTTAGAAGAATATCTTGCAAATATTCAAGAAGTTTTGTCATATTTGGATGCAGATTTATGAAGAAAAAAACTATAAACAATAAGATGGATTCGCTAGAGTCTAACAGGACCTGACATTTAGTAGACTTGCCTCCTAGTTGCAAACCGATAGGTTGTAAATGGATTTTGAAAAAGAAACTAAAACCTGATGGAACTGTTGATAAATACAAGGCTCTCCTTTTAGCCAAAGGTTTTAGACAAAGATAAAATATTGTTTTCTTCGACACTTTTTCACCGGTCACTAGAATTACATCAATTAGGGTACTCATTTCACTATCTGCTATTCATAACTTAGTGATACATCAAATGGATGTTGAAACAACTTTTTTAAATGGTGACTTTGAAGAAGAAATCTATATGAAAAAACCTGATGGTTTTGTGATTCATGGACAAGAAAACAAGGTATGTAAGTTAGATAAATCTTTGTATGGTCTTAAACAAGCTCTTAAGCAATAACATGAAAGGTTTGATAACTTGATTATATCGAATGAGTTTAAAGTGAATGAAAGTGACAATTGTATTTATTACAAATTTGAAAATGACATTTGAACTATCATATGTCTCTATGTAGACGACCTACTCATATTTGGTTCAAACATTCATGTTGTAAATATTGTGAAATCATTATTGTGTAACAACTTTGATATAAAGACCTCAGAGAAGCGAGTGTAATCCTTGAAATAAATATTACTAGGTCAGAAAAGGGAATTTCTTTGGATCAGTCTCACTTTGAAAATATCTTACAGAAATACAAATACTTTGACTATAAATCTGTTTGCACACCATATGATCCAAGTGTGAAACTTTTCAAGAACATTGGTGAATATATTAGACAAACTGAATATGCAAGCATCATTGGCAGCCTCAGGTATGACATTAATCGTACTAGACACGACTTTGTATGTCATGGGACTATTGTGCAGGTTTACTAGTAGACCAAGTATGGAGCATTAGCACGCTATCGAAAAAAGACCACAGTCTCGGATTACATTATCAAATATTTTTGTCGTCCTTGAAGGATACAGTGATGCTGATTGGAACACCTTATTAGATGACTCCAAAGCAACCAATAGCTATATTGGCTTAGTCCACTATGGAGTATGGAATGATAACACTAGGTACTGCTAGAGATGAAGCAAGCTGGTTGAGATGCTTGCTAGCTAAGATCCCTATATGGAAAAACCTATGGCAGCTGTGTTGATCGAATGTGATAGTACCGCAGCTATTGCAAAGATTAAGAATCTTTATTACAACGATAAGAGACAACAAATACGTCGTAAGCATAAAGGAGCTGTTATAGTGGGTCTTGTACGCACTGATGAGAATATAACAGATCCTTTGACGAAATGATTAGCTAGAGAAAAAGTCCTAAATACATCCAAAGAATGGAACTATTGCCTATAGATCAATGAGTCACTCTTGATGGTAACCCGACCTAAAAGATTGGAGATCACAAGAATTATGTTCAATAGGTAATAACCACTCATGGTGATATAAGATGAACTTGGTATTATATCTCAAAGAAGCATGATTCCTGAACCAATGAAAGGATGAGATGATATAAGCTCTTAATGAGATCTATATTCTATATGGAGTGGAGTATCTATTGATAGAATCACCAATGGAATGTGGAAGTGGGGCCGCATCCTATGGAATTTTGAGGCATAATTGCTAGAGCATCCACTATACATGGATATACGTACATGGCCATAAATGCACAAGCTTTTGAGAATACATCATATGAAAAGATTGTGTGTGGGTTTGATGTTAGAACTAGAATTCAAGACTACGAGTCACTCTTGTTGAATCTGAATCTTACTTGCTATGCAAAGGTTCAAGTCAGAAGACACCTCTGCTTATGCATAATCTTATAGAATCATTTGACGTTATTTCATAAACAATTTTTAAATTCAAGTGGGGGATTGTTGGAAATAATGATGAGTATAGTAAGAGATAGTTGGTGTGAATTGAAAAAATAAGAAAGTCCAACATAGGAGGGATGACACAAACTAATAGTGTTTATCAGGTGGATGTATGTCAATTGAGGTGTGCCCCAAGGGGTATCCAATTTTGTGAAGGAGTGAGAACGGACGAAAATAGACCACCACACATGCGCGCGTGCCTTTTTCGCCGTCCGGTCGGCCAAGCTCGGCTCCGTCAAGCTTGGGCTTGGGCTTGGGCTTATGTTAAGTAGTGTATTATTTTGTAGTATTTGGAAAATTAAAAAATTATTGTTGTTGTTAAACTAAGTGTGTGTGTTTTTCTCTCATTGATACGTTGTACCGAGTCAACAATCAACATCTAATTCGGTCAACTTCTTCCCTGAATTCGCGCATCAGTTTGCCTAGGTTAAAACCTAGCATTTTTCGCATTACCTTTTTATGTTGTATCAATTTTTTGGCCTAGTCAAAACCTAGAAAATTTCGGATTGCAGTTTATGTAGATCCAGTTTTTTGGATCACACATTTTTCTCTCCTTCAGTTGCAGAGATCCTCTATAAATAGAGAACTCTGCTCAATTAAAAAAGCACACCAAAAGTACTCTGAAATCCGAGATTTTTCTCTAATTCTCCTTTTCTACTTCATCTTCTTTTCTTTATTTTGAGTGGTCATAGTACCATATTACAAGTGGCAGCCATTAACTGTCATATTGAGGGGTAATTTTAGAGCGGTTTTTCTATGGTGCACTAGAACTCCGATACAGTTTGTCTGGGTTGTTTTATTTTGGGGATTTCGTGGTTGATAGTCTACCTTGCACAATTTGGGTAGTGTCGCGAAACTTCTGAAAGATAGCGACATAGGCTGTGACTCAACCAAGTAATATCTTCGATGACATAAATTTATTTTGAAACAGTTTTTCGAAACTCAAAAAACAACACTACATTTTTTTATAATATACACAAATCATAAAGTAAAAACAATGTATAAAAATTATATAATTAAAAAAATATCAAAATTTAAGTGGTTCGACATTTTTTTTTCTTAAATTATAGATCCAAAATTCTAAGTTTATAAATTATTGGGTCCTTATGATTAAATATATACCCAAAAAATTGTTTTTTTTTCTTTACAAGTTTTCTATTTTTGTTACGCTTTGGTCTTTCAAATTTGTGGAAAAGAACAAAAATATCATATTATTTTTTATAAAAATCTCTTTTACCAACAACTATTAGTCACTTCTCTTATCTCAAAATTTCCCCTCTTGTTGATATTATTGTTGAATGTGAGAAAATCATGCTAATCGTATAAAATAGAATAAAATTCGTTATCATTATCTTAGTCATAAAAATCAAGATGAATTGATTAAATATATGTATAAAAAAATAATGAACATGATTAATATTGCATCAAATGTAATGAAATGTTCAACAAAAAAACATAATAAAATTCATTTATTATATGACTTTTAAAAAGAATAAATAATAATTATAAAAGAAAAATAAAAGCGCAAAGTTCAATTGCACAAAACATTCAAATTTTTAGGAATGACTTCTGGTTACTTTCATCTTATAATGTTAGAAAAAAATGAGTCAAAGAAAATATATGTATGTGATTCAAAAGTTAAATCAAATACATCTACTTTCTTTAACAAGATAAATGAATAAATTGAGGTAAACAAATGTTCGTTGAATTGCAAATTTCACTTCCAATATAAAGTGGTTAGTAATAAATATATACATTTGTCGGTAATATAGTATATAACTTAATAATAATTTAAAAAATTATAAATAATATAAAATAGAATGCAAAACTTTTTTAACGGATATGTAAAAGACGAAGACTACACAAACACAAGGAGATAACTTATGTCAAAGGAAGAAACATTGAAAGAGCGAGATTGGATAAAATAGTAGTAAAACTAATGCAACATTTCTTAAATAGAAAAAGTAATAAGCATAAAATTGATGATAGGTTTAGTGATTCAAATCGTTCAAAACAACTTCAGATGACTAACAAAATGAGGAGAATATGCAAGGAATTAATTAGAGTGTAAGAAAGAAGAAACAAAGTCAAAAATATTTTAACGTGTAAATCAAATGTAAAAATTATTTAATTAAAATGTTTCAAAATAGTCTATAATATTTTATAGGTTAAATTGCATTTGTGGTCCTTAACTTAATTTCAGTTAACGTTTTAGTCATTTATCTTTTATTTTGTCTTTCAATTTGGTCTTTTATTCTTTATTTGATGTTGTTAGAGATGAAAATGAGTTTATTTAAATATTTAAGTTATGAATTTGATGAAATTT
>JBBPBP010009779.1:27146374-27188145 GCA_037974735.1 Cicer chorassanicum
CAATAGTGGCAATTAAAGAGTTTGTTTTTAATAAAATTCATATTCTGTTTAAACGGTTAATGTTACCCGATTAATTGTTAATTTGTTAGTATTATATTAAAAGTATAATTAAATTTTAAACACTTTATCACTCAACATCTTAACTTTTTTATTTATATAAAATAACAAAAAAACTTTTTCACTTTTTCACTTCAACCAAAGTTAACTTATATCCCTTTAATTTAATAAAAAAAAAGTTCATGTATCTTGATAATATGATCCTATATATACAGAGACCCATATATATGATTTGGTTGAGTGTTCTGAGATACTTATGAACTAACATTTTTACAAATCAAAAAATTAAACTCAGATAGTTAATAAATTTCAGTTCAAAACGAATTGTTCAAAAGAATTAAATTCGATTTATTGTCAGAACAAATCTTGACCAGACTTTCTTTAATTCTTGTATAAACTCTTGATTACTAGAGTGAATTTCTCGAGAATCAAATAGTTAAAAAAAAAATACAAACATTTTGTCAACAAAAAAGTACTTATATAACTGCAACATAAATTTATACCTTGACTAAATTTTAAACGAATACCCCCACATTATTATTGAAATGTCATTCGAAATATGATCATCTCATTCAAATCACGAGAATTTCTATAAATCAAGTATATCATGTGTCTGTTTCTACTCATTTATTCGTACACATAAAAAATGCTTTGGAGCAACCAAACTCGCCAGTATAATATTTAGTCCCAGTTATTATTATTTTATAAAATAAAGTTGATTTCACCTCAAAGCAATGCAAATTAGAATTCCTAAGTTACTCTTGTACCATAGTCCAAACATTTAGCATTTGTACACTAGTTAACATCATGAGGACATAAGAATTAAAAAAGAAAATAGCGAAGATGGAAATGGTAGGTGGAGAAAATCAGTTAAAAGATAGGACAAAAAAATGAAAGGCGTGGAAAAGGACGAAGAATTTGAAACCAACTAACGAACGAACCTGGCTACACGGTAATGGGTCGATGCAATTGCAAATTGAGGACAAATTATAAATGATGGTAGAAAGCAAAAGGACAGAGAAGAAACTTGCAGGAATATAAACTATTGAGTACAACCAACAAATGCAACAACACCTAATAAGGACACGCAAAAGCCAAGTATTTTTCTGTTCCTCTCTCCAAATTTCCATATTCAAATACAATCATTAATTTATAGGAACATTGTCAGCAACTTCGTTCCATAAAATCAACAACAAATTAGACCAAAGAGAGATTCCATTTCCTTATTCCATATCATCATCATTTACATTGAGAGAACAATACTATTTTTTTAAGGAAATAAATAAATAATTTTCATATTGTTATAAAAAAAGACTGAAAATACGGACAAATAAAAAGACTAAAAATAAGAGCTTTTGTATATTCTCTGCACCATTATGGGTGTGGATTCTATTTGAGATTCATGTATTCTACATCACTCTACTACACCTCATTATTTACATGACACGATTTGTTAGTTTTTAAATAAGTAAATAATCACAATACCATTAAGAGTAAAAGTCTAGATAGTAAAGTCGCACCGTTAAAGAATATAAGACTAAGAAAATAAACATCCACTAATTTATATATTCATAACACAATACTACGATCTAATATGAGCTAATAATAACAAATTCTTAAATTGGTATTCCCATGTGATATCAACTATATTGGTTAATTTAATTAATTGCATCACAACTCTTTCTTAAATATCACAAAACATTTTAAATAAAAATAAAAAAGAAGAAAGACTCAAGTGACTCACTGACTACTCTCTTTAGCACCTGTTTTTTCCCTGCCTCATGGAATCACCAAAAGACCACCATCATCATTATCATCATTCATCACCATGTTGAATTGAATTGAATGAAATTAATTCCTCTGACAAAGTGACACCACCTCACATCACATGATCAAGCAAGCATTAGGATTCTCATCACTAAACATTTGTGGTGGTTGTGAATGCATATGAGAATGTAACAGCTCTTCGTATACTTGTGTATAGTTATACCCTCCAAAATGAACATATTCATTACCATGACCAAAGGGTGGTTGAACCAAATATTCTATTATTTTAACTTCTCCTTCCTCATTGTTATCGTTATTAGCACCCCCTTCTCCACCACCACCACCACCACCTTTGTTCTTGTTTTTCTTCTTCCCACCTCCTCCTCCTCCTCCTTCGTCTCCTTCTTTGTCTTTCTTTGAAGGGACCATCTCAACCTTTCTCTTAAACTTCTCTGTTAAATTCTCAACCAATGCTTTCACATCCATTGTACCCTTCACAGTCACTGTTTCCTTCTCTTTGTCTATTGCTATTTCAAGTACCCCTGCACCATCAAAATCATATTAATATAGGACAAAACTATAATTTTCACAACTAGTTAAAATTTTCTTATATCCATAATTTTCTCAATATTTGTTATAGAAAAAAAATTAAGTGAAGAAAACTAACAAATATAAAAAACATAAGAAGAAATTTAGCTATGTTTTGTCATTAATAAAATTATGTCCATATCAAATTTGCCAAACAACAAAGGAAAAAGCAAAAAAATAAATTAAAATAAAATTCACCTTTGGTTTTCAACACCATCTTGCCAATCTTGTCACAACATCCTTGGCAGTGTAGTGCCATCTTCAATACAGCCGTCGAAACCGTCTGTTACATAAAACAAAAACTAAATTAGAAAATAATTAACAATTAACAAATAAATTAAAAGAAATAACGAATCACCAAACAATTTAATAGAAAAAAATGAAATAACCTCTTTTTCTTTGTTTTTTTTGTCGTCGGTTTTCTTCTCATCAGAAATTTTGTTTGATTCATTTTCCTTGTTCTCCTTCTCCTTTTCCTTCTTGGGTTGTGGAGAAATAAGTTCAACTTTTTTCTTTGTCTTCTCCGCTAGGTTGTCCCTCACTTTTGTGGGGTCCACATTTCCGGTGACGGTTACCTTTCCAGTCTCGCTCTCTGCTTTCACGGTCTCCACGCCTTAAAACACACACAAAAATGTTTGTAAAATTTCAAATATTGAAAAAAGACAGAGAAAACAGAGAGAAACAGAGTTCGATGATTGTGTTGTGAGAACAAATAAAAAAGAAACCTTTGATAGAATGAAGGTGTTTGATGATTTTGGAAGCGCAACCGTCGCAATGCATAGCAACTTTCAAGACCGTTGTGTTGTTGTTGTTGTTGTCGTCTTCTTTCTTTCCTCCATTGTTATTGTTATTGTCATTGTTGTTTTCTGCATTTCCCTTATTCTTTTTCTTTTTCTGTAAAAAATAAAAAAAGGTTGAAGTTAACATTTATTTATGACAAATAAAAGGAAATGGAGAGAGTGAGAGGGGTATAGTTACCGCCATTAAAGTTAGTTGTTGAAGGGTTTAGAGAGGAAGAAGTAAAGAATGAGTGTGAGTTTGGAATTGGAGAATGGAGGGTGTGTGTTGCGTAACTGATGTAAGAGAATTAATTAGGAGTAACAATTAGTAGTAATGCCAGTGTATAAATAGTGGGAAGACACGAACGTGTTGCGCGTATGAAATCGGATATAGTGTAGTCAATAAATCCTGCATTTATGTAGTCAAACGAATGGTAACTGTCGGATTTAAATCATAAGGTTAAAAAATACAGATTTTCATTTTTGTTTTATAATTATTAAGAATATTCAATTTAAATATAAATCATCCAACATCCAATTTTAATTCAACCAGTCAATTATCTTATTATGTTAATGCATACATTTCTTGCAGGGGTTTTGGATCCTTGTTTGTATATTAAAGAATCTATGAATAAAAGATGTGGGAATATTTATTCTTAATATTTAAGTCAGGTTAAATTCGTTTTTACGAAATTAATTTATTTATAGATATATTATTAACATTTTATTTTATGTGAGATTTTTAACATATTTTATTTTTAAAACGGTAATCTATTAGTAGGTGATGATTTAACTCAACTTGTATGAAATCGACTTTAATATCATTTTAGAATTTAAGTTGATTGTAATTCATTTCTACAAAATCACATTATTAAACTATTTCATTCAATGTATAATTTACAATTATGTTAGTAAGTAGGGACAGATCTATAATCCCTTAATTTAAATCTTCTAAACAATAATTATCTCTATTCTCTAATTTCTATCTCTTAAAAAAATTATTGAAAAGTTAGAAAAAGCAAAAGAAAAAGAGAATTAGTGGGAGAGATATAGAGTAAAGAAAGTGTAGAAAAAAAATGTCATGGAGATATCTTTAGTGTGAGGTAAGTAATTAGAGTCTAAAAAAACACGGGATCTACCTTAATAACTTTCTAGTTTTCTTTTTTCCTCTTTCATTAGATCAAAAGCACATTTGTTGAATATTTTATTATTATATGTTTTGTTTCTCTTGATTTTGACCAAAGAGCAAGAAACTTCTTGCCTCTTGTTGCTAGATAAAAATGAGTGTGTGTGTCCACTCACCTACCGTCAACTTTCAATTGGATTGGGCCTCTCTTGTCTTGTTTGGTTTATATGTAGACAAGCCCAATCTTTCTACCCTTTGCTTTTATTAAAGTAGATATTATATAAATAAATCAGATAACATATTCAAATTAAAAATGTAATTGATATAAACCGCTAAAGTAATTTTTAAAACCAACTAAATAATCAAAAAGAATCCATGAAAGAAGAATTATTTTACCATTATATATAATTGCATACTATATATTGTTATCATTCATGTTGTAATTTGCTCATATTTTAAACACAATTTTTTTATTTTATGCATAAGCGATAAATATTTATTTCCTGTATAATTTGTACCATAATTCTTTTTAGAAAATTCAAATTTTGAGTTCTCTTGAAATTGTTCGTCCCATAGTTTAAATGCGAAGAAATTTTTTATATTGAAGAAAAGAAATTTTTTAAATTGAAGAAAAATGGCTGTTATGTACATTGTATCATTTATTTTCTAGTTTTTCATTTTAAAAAAATTATGAATTTATTTGTAAATTTATCAATTTTAATTTCAACGATTTTGACTTTACATTCTTCTCGGTCAATCTATTATATCTATGTAAATGATTGAATGTAATTTTTTAAGTAAAAAAATGAAAGAGTGGCGCAAAAAAAAAAATCAATAGCCAAGCAACGTGTGCATTTTTCTCCTAAGCAAATTAAACCTCATTCCCCATTCAATAATAGCACATCTCAGTCATCACTACATTAGGCCAACTAATGATAATTGTTTGACTTAATTGCACTTTTGGTCCCCCTATTTTAGGTGAAAAGCGAAAGTAGTCCCCCCATTTTGTTTGTCCCCAGTTTTAGTCCCCAAAACAGATTTTGAGTCTAAATCATGATGAGTTGTCATTTTTTTATGACGTGTCAAAAAAACGATGACGTGGCACATGTATATGTGGATAAAAAATGATTATTATGTTAATTCAAATTAAAAAATCCATTTCATCTATTATTATAATTATTGTTATAATTTTAAAAGAAAAGAAAAAAATAAAAAGTAAAATTAATTAAGTAAACCCTAAAATCAGAATCACCCATAATCAAACCATTTTCTCCTTCACACAGAACCTCCGCGTGCACCTTCCTGCCGGCGACAGAGCGAGATGAAGACCATTCTCTCCTCCGAAACGATGAACATCCCAGAAGGTGTAACCATCAAGGTACATGCTAAGGTGATCGAGGTTGAAGGTCCACGTGGCAAACTTGTTCGTGATTTCAAGCATTTGAACCTCGATTTTCAACTCATTACTGATGAGGATGGGAAGAAGAAGCTTAAGGTTGAAGCTTGGTTTGGATCGCGTAAAACCTCTGCTGCTATTCGTACTGCTCTTAGTCATGTGGAAAATCTCATTGCTGGTGTAACTAAAGGATTCCGTTACAAGATGAGATTTGTTTATGCTCATTTTCCTATTAATGCTAGTATCACATCACCAGGAACTGATGATTGATTCAAATCAGTGGCAGATGCTTTGATTTAAGATATAAAAATGGAGTATGGAAATACCTTGGTCCTTGAGAATAGAAATGAGTGGTGAAGGAGAAGAGGGTTTGATTGGGGTTGATTCTGATTTTAGGGTTTACTTAATTAATTTTATTTTTTATTTTTTTTCTTTTCTTTTAAAATTATAACAATAATTATAATAATAGATGAAATGAATTTTTTAATTTGAATTAATATAATAATCGTTTTTTATCCACATATACATGTGCCACGTCAGCGTTTTTTTGACACATCATAAAAAAATGACAACTCATCATGATTTGGACTCAAAATCTGTTTTGGGGACTAAAACTGGGGACAAACAAAATGGAGGGACTACTTTCGCTTTTCACCTAAAATAGGGGGACCAAAAGTGCAATTAAGCCTAATTGTTTTATAATATACACTTTTTGGTTATTTTTATATTTTATTTTGGTTGTTTAATTTTTTTTATTTTGGTTCTTTAAGTTATAAATATTCAACACTTTAGTACTTATGATTTTTTCGTTTCATTTTATTTTAATTCTTATGTTATAATTATTTGTCACTTTTATTCTTGAAATAATAATCGTTAGACATTGATAAATAAGAGTAAAAAGTCCTAACGTTTGAAACTTAAGAAACCATCATATTTTAATGTTTATAACTTAAAAAACTAAAATTGAACGAAAAACTTGAGAGTGTAAAGTAATTAGCATTTATAATTTAAAAGACCAAAATAAAATAGAAAAAAAAATTAAAGGATAAAAATGAGATCTAAAAATAATTTATTGGAGCAAAATGTAATTTAAACTAAATAGTAATAGTAAACAAGTTTTTCTGGGCTTAAACTTAAACCTATGGCTTTACCGACCCTGTTGTATAATTTTTTTTATATCTCTCAAGCATATTTCTGAATCAATTAAAAATAAGCTAAACCACATTGGTTGAGTCAATCAAAACACAACCACATTGGTTGGTTTTGAATGAGCTAGCTAAACCACGACAATGTAATAAAACGCAACATATTTGAATTGAACGTAAGCATTGATTCATCCAACTTTTGTTATTGGAGTGGTTGAAACTTGTAGGTAGGGCTTCAATTTTGGGGCAATTTTTGTGGAATCCTCCGGTTTGCAATTGCATAGTAATTTAGTTTCTCTTTCGATTGGTTTTTAATAATAAAAAACTCAAAAAAAAAATCAACTTTAATTTTGTGTTGTTTATTGGTGTGTTAATTTATCAATTCACCACCTCATTTTTTCTACATTCATTCAACATCTCATTTTTTTTCTCTCCCTCTCTCTCTCTCTTCATATCACATTATCAATATAGCATATCTATCAAATTTTGCTCTCTATTTCTTTCTCTCTCTAAGTTGTGGATTGAGTGTTTGGATGTCTAAGGATAATTTTCTTATTTAGTTGCTATAGCAAATTGAAATAGTGGTGATGATTGTTACACCTTAAACTCTAAAATATTATTGAGTCAAAATTACATATTTTTTTTTAATCTTATTTAGTTGTAATAGTTTAGTATTTTGTTTTTTATTTTGTTTTAAATTGATCTTTTATGTTTTAAAATATATATAGATTAGTTATTTTATTGTTTTTTATTTGAAATACTAACATTAGATTTTTTTAATAAATCTTTTTAAATAATTTTAAAAACATAATAAAATATCATCTCCATACCCTACATCATCAAATTCATCCACTTGATGAATTTGTTCAACGTGAGAGAAGAGGTGAAGCAAATCACTCTGAAGAAGAAGTTGTTGTTGATGAAGATGTAGTTTTTGTTGTTGAAGGTGAAGAAGACATTACCATGAAAAAACTTGTCTTCCTTTACTTTTTAAGAGTATGTTGTCGTCATTGTTGTCTTTCTCTAAGTGGTTTTTCTCTTAAGATATTAATGGGTTTTCAAAAACAGTAGCCACAATTGCATAAGGTGAAAACTTTACCCACATTACTTTTTTCATACATGCAAAATGCAAAACCTTTATTTACCTATTCTAGTGAAACGACGATTTCTTCATGGAAAAATAGGAATCGTAGAGAGGAGAACTCTTAGTCGGGAGAGAGTGAAAGAAGATAAGTCCAAAAGCAAAATCGAAGAAGAAAACTAGGATGAATAACTTGATGAGGTTAAGATATGGAAATTTGTGGGTTGAGGAAGAAGAAATTTGGGAGTTTTTTTTTACAGAAAATAAATGTCATTCAAATACTAAAATGAAAATAGTGCAATCAAATTGATAATCGATTGAGACATTTTGTATCCATATTTTGAGATCACCAAGAAAAAAATACGCTAATTGGTAACACCTAAAGTTCAACTATGAATCTTTAGATGGTTTTTGAAAATAATGCGTACAAAACTGAAATTTTCAATTATTTATTTACAGTTACTTACAAATAAATAGAAATTCGTTTGCAAACTTTTGGAATAATAAGATATTTACAAATTTTAAACAACATTCAAAAGAGAATTAAACTATAAACTCTAATATAGACTCAAGACGTGATCCGATTCCCACTCATGACATTGAAGAATTGGTGAGTAATTCAGATACTCTCCAAAGTTCTAACGTTTACCAGTTACTTGTAAAACATCACCCACAACATAATGAGCATAAAACTCAGTAACATAGATTTAATAAAAAACAATTACATATGCTTCTCAGTCATGTCGGTGTGCTAAGCATGGAAAATTCTTTTGACAAACTATATCTCAATTTAATAAAGACTAAATACCACCCGTGGTCCCTTAACTTAATTTCAGTTAACGATTTAGTCCTTTATCTTTTTTTTCCCCGATTTGGTCCTTTATGTTTTTAAATAATTTCAACGTTACCCTTTAAGTGGGGTTCTGTTAAGAAAAAGTTAAAAAATCTCTCATCTGGATCATTGCATATGTTCTTCAAACCTCTAGGAACGATTGCCACTAATTTGAAGTGATGTCTATGGAGTATAAATACCCCATAGCTTCAGTTTTGACGAATCAATCCTACTACCAAACTTAGAACAAACTTTGAACATTTTTCTGAAATATTTCCAAAACATAAAGGGTAACTTTTTCTGAAAACGGATGAGTGATTTCTTAACTTTTTCTTAACGGAACTCTACTGAAAGGGTAACGCTGAAATTATTTAAAAACATAAAGGACCAAATCGGGAAGAAAAAAAAAAGATAAAGGACTACATCGTTAACTGAAATTAAGTTAAGGGACCACGAGTGGTATTTAGCCTTTAATAAAATATTATTTCTTTGTAAGTTATACTCATATACCTCTTCTATCTCCAGCCTCGGTTCTTTCTAATAATATAAGCCACCAGACGTGATTAATCTAATGACTTTAAACTCTACTTAACAAGTAAGTCATGACTTTACCCAATGTCCTCTACTTGTTAGTAACCTCTTTTGATAAAATTAGACTTAATTAAGTCCGTAAATGATGTCCCACATACCCTCGTTTACACCCTACTTTCGTCGTATATAGACAAAGAATTCATTTAGCTAGAATGAACCACACACAATTATAGTATATATTTGGTTGATATGATGGAACTACTATATGTCTTTTTTAATTTTTTCATGATAAGTTTCCAATTAGTTCAGTGAAAGTAGAAAACTAGGATAAGCAAATATTACCTAACGTGTAACTTGAATTTCTCCTACTATAATAAATGAAAATAAATTATTTCGATGCATAATTTGAAGATAATTTTGTCTAGTTTCTAATGGTTTATGAATCATTGCTATATGGTCTATGTGGTAAAAGATATAGATATTTCAAGATGATTAATGCAGAGAAACTCATAATACAGAACATTCTACTTCATAAAATCACGAAAATTTGTAAATTTAATATAACTTATAAAAATTTACAATAACAACGAAATAGGAATAAGTTTTCTAGTCCAATTGATTTCACTCAAAACCGATTCCTATTGCTTCCGTTATACTCATCTTAACTTAGCTACATCATAATCTTTTTCTACAGAAAACACTATAAATTTGGTAATTTAATTAAAATATAAAACGATGTCCAATTTGAATAAACGATAACATTTTGGAAAGCTTAAGATGTCTAGTTTATAAATATAATTTTTATTCTGCATAATTAACATTCAATTAGTACAGTTTAATAAAATAAGGTATACATATACAAAAACAAAACTACAGATTATTTTCCAACTTGTAACTCAATTTTCTCTATCAATTCTCAATGAAAATTAGTGAAATTAGTGCCTATTTAAAATATAATTAAGTCTAGTTTCTAATGGGACAGAAACCAGCTCAAAACACTATCTATGGAGAAAGTTATGAATAAAACATCAAAAATATACCTATACGGGTTCAGAGACAACATTATACTATTTTTATTTCAAACTTTATATTCTCATGTTCATATGCTCAACTAAGTAAAATGCATTCAAAATTCAGCATAAAACAAACTAATTGCCAAACACAACACTCAACAATCATAATAAAACAACAATTCTTCATAGTAATTAATACAAACACCTAACATGCACTCTTAATAATCATTGATACTAAATCAAATAGGATCATCTTAATACCCAAACATTCAAATCATAAATAGTCATTAGCAACATCAATTAAGATTTCTAAGCACACATAAGAAAGGTTTTAAGAGGGTTTTCTATGTTACCTTAAGTAGAGATTTGAGACCCCCAAAGTTTGATTCTAATTCCTTCTCCTAGAAGTGAAACCTTAACTCCTCTTCAAGTTTCCATCTTCCTTCTCAACATGCAAGAATTCTAAATTTCTTCTCCTATATTGAAACCCTAGCTTTCCTTTTCTTCTTTCTCATAATTTCTCATTTCACTCTCCCTCTTGGTCCTCTTTTACTCTAATATAGGTGTGGAGTTGTTTTTATGATGAGATGATGGAATGAGGGAGCTTGAGAAGGATATGCAATGAAGTTAGTGTTTTCTCTTTTCTCCCTCTTGTCTTCTCTCTGTTTTTTTTCCTCTTCTTCTTTCCTCTTTTCCCTTCATTCCTCACTATTTCTATTTTCTTTTAATTTATTTATTGGAAGATTAATAGGCACACCATTCCTAAATGGGTTGCACCCTCTATTAATCCCTCAACAATATTTTAGTAGTTAATATTCACTCAAAATTATAATTATTCTACTAACTATAAAAGTGATCCTAAATAGCATTCAAAAAAACATGAAAGTTTAAACATTTATCATTCGAATTTCCAATAGGTTATGTTATCACTAAATTATCATTATATGCGATTTTATAAAGAATTAGTGCATTTATTTAATTCTAATAATAACAATAGTCATAATAATAAGGACATGTTGATAATAGTTTATACAAAAAAGTTGAGGTGTTACAGTAACAGCCTGACCCTTAGATCAATTGGTAGTGGGAATGGATGGACGTCAGTACTTATCTCTGTGGCTAGGGTTTCAGTATTTCTTTTTGTTTACACAATCTTGTCTGTAAAGGGTTTGTTAAAAATAGAAGGGAGAATATATATATATATATATATATATATATATATATATATATATATATATATATATATATTTGTTAATCTTGATCATAAAAAAACCAAGCCACAAACTCCTAGCCCAAATTTCTACTCATTCATATGGGTTGGGTCACACCAAGCCACAAACCCTTAGCCCAAATTCTTCTTGCACTAATATATATAACTCCTCCACTGATTAAATAATTCTTACTAACAACTTTATCAACTACAATAAGTCGAACAAGGCAAATAATTATCACACTTAAATTAATATTGAAATATATATATATATATTTATAGGTCATAATTATTTTAAATAATAAATTTAGAGGATATTAAAATACTCACCGCCTTAAAAATAGTTTCGTCCTCGAAACTAGTCAGACATGAAAAGGTTAGGGTAAAGCTCTATCATTTTTTCCTCTAATTCCTAAGTTGCATCTCCAGTTATTTAGTCCCATATCACCTTAACCAAGGCGATCTCCTTGCCTCGTAGGTGCTTAGTACTCCTATCTCCAATTCTCAATGGTGGAACTGCAAAAGAAAAGTTCTCCTTCAACTGGGTATCGTCTGGCATGATAATATGGGAATGATCAACCATGTACTTCCTCAGTTGTGACACGTGGATTTAAGAGTTAGCTTCTTAGACTTCAGTGCCCTACCAACTCCAGTAGTATGTGTCACTCTCAAAAATACATGTTCACCCTCCTAAAACTCCATCGGTTTCCTCCGTTGGTCGGCATAATTCTTTAGTTTGCTTTGTGCTATCTTAATCCGTTCTTGGATCAAACGGACCTTATATGTGGTCTGTTTTACCAATTTTGGCCCCACAGTTATATTATCACCATACTGATACCAACACAAGGGGTTTGGCACTTACGCCCATACAGAGCCTCGTACGGTGCCATCCCAATTCTCGCATGATAATTATTGTTATAGGTGAATTCAGCGAGAGGCAACATAATATCCCAACTTCCTCGCTCATCCAACTCACAAGCTCTCAGTAAATCCTCCAAGGTTTGAATAGTTTTTTTTGTTTGACCATTGGTTTGAGGGTGATAGATTGAACTCAATCTCAACTTAGTACCCAACGCCTCATATAATGCTCCTCACAAACAAGAAATGAGCTTCGGATCTCTATCTGACGCAATGCTGGAGGGTACCCCATGTAGTCTGACAATATTGGTAATGTAGATCTCTACAAGCTTAGTCACATCATAAGTAGTCCTCACGGGAATGAAATGGGCAGATTTGGTCAACCTGTCGACAATCACCCAAATGGAGTCAAAGTTCCGTTGAGTTTTAGGCAATGCTATCACGAAATCCATGGATATACTATCTCATTTCCATACTGGTATAGCTAATGGCCTTAGTATCCCCCTGGCTTCTAATGCTCTACCTTAGCTTTCTGAAAAGTCAAACACGAAGCCACATATTCTGCTACTTGTTTCTTCATTCCCAGCCACCAAAACTTCTGCTTAAGGTCTTTATAAATTTTGGTGGTACTAGGGTGAATACTCAGCTTGCTTTTGTGGGCCTCATCCAAGATAGTCCTCCTCAATTCTGTATTTTTCAGGTATACAAACACGTCCATTACATCTCAAAATATCGTCTAGGCCCACGTTGAATTTAGGTCCCTTGCCGACCTCGATCAACTTCATTTTCTCTTGAGTCAACACGTCTGTAACTTGGAGAACTTTAATCTTCACTATTTATAATGATCATTCCACAATGCACTTTCCTCAATGGAGAATCCAAATTAAGATCCAAGTCACTGAACTTCTCTAACAACTCCAACCCTTTCATTGTTACAAATGAGAGATGAACTCGCTTTCTGCTTAGGGCATCAACCACCAAGTTTGCTTTCCCTGGATGATAATGCAACGTGAACTCATAATTTTTAATGAACTTCATCCATCTCCTCTGCCTAATGTTAAGTTCCTTATGATCAAACAAGTATTTCTAACTCTTATGGTCACTAAATACATCAAAACTACACCCATATAGATAATGTCTCCAAATTTTCAATGCAAAGACAATTGTAGCTAACTCCAAGTCACGAGTGGGATAATTTTTTTCATGCACCTTCAATTGCCTTTAGGCATAGGCCACTACTTGTTTGTTCTTCATCAGTATGCAACCCAAACCCTGGTAGGAAGCATCCCAATAAATATCGTAAGGCTCTTCTGGTTGTGGCAACACTAACATTGGGGATGTAGTTAGTTTCTCTTTCATCAATTGAAAACTTTTCTCACACATCTTAGTCCAAGCATAAATCTGGTTCTTCTTTGTAAGGTGTGTCAATGGAGTAGCAATCTTGGCAAATCCCTCAATAAATCTCCTATAGTACCCGGGCAAACCCAGAAAACTACTAATCTCTGTGATTGTCTGCGGTTGTTTCCATGCCATCGCATCTTTTACCTTGGATGGGTCGACAAAAATCCCTTCCATAGAAATTACATGTCCCAAGCACTTTACTTCTTCCAACCAAAATTCACATTTTCCTAGATTGGCATATAGTTGCTGCTCCTTCAGTACTTGCAGAACTTGACGCAGATGTTCCTCATGTTCCTCCCGACTCTTGGAATAAATAGATATGTCATCAACAAAGATCACAACAAAATTCACATTTTCCTATATTGGCATATAGTTGATGCTCCTTCAGTACTTGCAGAACTTGATGCAGATGTTCCTCATGTTCCTCCCGACTCTTGGAATAAATAGATATGTCATCAATAAAGATCACAACAAACTTGTCTAAGAATGGACGGAAGATACAATTCATATAATCCATGAAGATAGCTGCATATTGGTCACTCCGAAGGGCATCACCAAGTACTCATAGTGCCCATATCGCTTCTAAAGGCTGTCTTGGATATATCACCTTCTTTCACTTGAAGCTGATGGTATCCTGACTTTAGATCAATGTTAGAAAACACGTCTTCCCCTCTGAGTTGGTCCATTAAATCATCAATGCGGGGTAAGGGGTATCTACTTCTTATTGTGACTTTGTTGATCTGTGGATAATCAACACACAATCTCGACTTTCCATCCTTCTTCTTGACCAATAATACGGGGGCTCCCCGTGGTGACACACTAGGCCAAATGAATTGCTTAGAAAAAAGGTCTTCTAGTTGGTTCTTTAGTTCTGATATCACCACTGGGATATCATCGACAACAACCTCTAGATTCATACTGATTGAGTTGAGAAACACATATTTCTAAACTCTTCCCTTTAGAGAAAACTTTAGTCTGTTGGCTGAGAGGAACTTCGAAACATTGGGATCCGGAAATATCACATTCTGTCGAGCACAATCTAACAGGATGTAGTTGCTAGACAACCAATCCATTCCCAGATGTTTTAGAGGAATACAAATTAAACCGGTCTTAAAATTCATTTTAAACACAGTTAGCGGGCATTGCAAGCACACTGAATTACATTTGACTGGTTCAGCAGAGGGTAGGGTAACCACTAAATTGAATGGTAAGGTAGTGACATCTAGTTGGAGCGAATCCACCCAATCTAATGAAATGAACGAATGTGCTACTCCAGAATCATATATCACATAAAGTATTTTTCTAACAATTAAACACTCACCTTGATTAAGTTCTCAGGAAGATGGTGTTTCTTCTCCACAAATATGATAAACACGTCCTCAAGCAGTAGGGTATGCATTATCCTTATTATCGGCAGTATCCTTCTCCCGAAAATCTTTTGCAAGATGGTCTGGTTTCTGACAAACATAACATACCCTCGTTCTTTTGGGACACTCAATTATCTTATGTCCTTCATGTCCACAATGAAAGCATTGAATGGTACGGGTTTGGTTTTGTCCTGGATTCTGAGGCCTCTGATCTCCCCGGTTTTGGGGTCTAGCAATCCCCAATGGGCGGACATACAGTTTTGGCTGTTGGAACTGTCTGCCTTTATTTTGTTGGTCACCATTTCCCTGTTCGAAAGTAATATTTCGAGACAGAACCCCATAATTGAATGATAAGGTTATGTTTGATTTCTACCTGAGGTCTCGTTGGTCCACCAATAGCACTTCTATTCAGGCGGCTCTATTTCATGATCTCCACATTTTTGCACCTCTCCACCAGCACCTTATACTGACGTATCTCTAGGGGTCCCACAGACTCCTTAATCTCATACCTGAGCCCGATTTCAAACCTCCCACACATGTACTCTTCATTCATTTGGTTACGAAAGTAGCAAAAATGTTTTGTTAGGGACTCAAACTTTGCTACATACTCGGACACTGTGAGAATTCCCTGATATTGTTTCAGAAATTGGGCCTCCTTCTCAGCCCTAGCACTCTTCAAAAAATATTTTTCCAAGAACTTTGTCTTGAAAACTGTTGGAACCAAGTTGGTTTTACATTTAGAGTTTTGATGTTAACAAAAATATTTTATGAGAATAATATATTTGACTTCAAAGAGTATGAAAGAAGATTCATGTTTTTGAAGAAAATCTAAAATAAGATTTGATTCCAAATTATAATTGATGAAAATCTAAAATAAGATTTGATTCAAATTTATAATTGAAGAAAATCTAAAATAAGATTTGATTCAAATTTATAATTGAAGAAAATCATAAATAAGATTTGATTCAAAATTATAATTGATGAAAATCTAAAATAAGATTTGATTCAAATTTATAATTGATGAAAATCTAAAATAAGATTTGATTCATATTTATAATTGAAGAAAATCTTTGACCAAGTTGAAAAGAAGATATGGTCAAGATTTGAAGAATAGTTGAAGAAGATTTGATTAAGATTTGAAGAACATTTGAAGAAGATTTATTGAAGATTTGATTAACATTTACTGAAGATTTGAAAAATATTTGATCAACATTTAATGAAGATTTGAAGAATATTTGATCAACATAATGAAGATTTGAAGAATATTTAATCAACAGTTAATGAAGATTTGAAGAATAAGAACTAAATTGAAGCCCAAATTTTCACTATAAATAGACACTCAAGGCTAAAGGAGAATAGCATCGAAAAGCAGAAAAGAGTAACTCTAGCTCAAAGTTCTCAATTCATCTTAGAGTTCAAAGAGAGAAACACTTGTTCAAGTTAGAAATATCTTTTGAGTGTTCTTTTCTTAAAGTGTGAGAGTTATTGTTATTATCAGCTTTGTTAGAAGCAACTACTCAAGTTTCAATCTCTTGTATCCAACCCGATAGCGGTTTAGTTCCTTCTTCAATCTGAGGTTGTCAGGTTGTTAGGAGAAGACTTGGCTTGTAGGGTCAAGGTGGTTAGTTGCTCAAAAGTCTGAGGTTGTTAGGCTGTTTGGGAAGACTGGCTTGGAGGGTCAGGTGCATTGTAATTCAAGGTTTTTGAATTAGTGGATTAAAGCCTTCTGAATGAGGGGACTGGATGTAGCCAAGTTAGTGGTGAACCAGGATAATTCTACACGTCAAATTATTTATGCTTTCATTGATTGCTGCCTCTAAATTCGATTGCTTCTACTCCAAGTAAGTAACCAAATCCAAACTAATTTTTAATTATTTATAAATTATCAAAAAGGTATCAACTTTGTGCAAACACAATTCAACCCCGTCTTCTTGTGTTCGCACCTTCAACTTCCCAGGTCATCTCTTCGTGGTTTCCTTCCATAATTTGTCTTGCCCCATCGCCACTAGTATTCAGCTTCACGAATCAACAAATAGGCGACATACTCCTCCTGAATCTACAAATCAATTGGTAGTGGGAATGGATGGACGACAGTACTTATCCTTTAGGTATCGGGTTCGATTTCCACGGAAGGCAAAAACTCGCTATTTCCTTTGGAGAGGAAAAAGGGGGCGAGAAGGTCGTGATTAACAGTCCCGATAACGGTAAGGGTCGGACTGTTACTAATACAAACTAGAAATCAACTTGTTTCTACATTACTTTGAAAACCCTCTTAGTTCTTCTTTTCTAGTTTTTAGATACTGAATTGCATATCCTCTTATTAGAGGGTATGGATGAAGGGATCTTAATTCTCATACAGGTTTGTAGTCTAGATGAATTTGATTGGAGTGTTAAGAGAAATCTCTTGATTTTGATTGTTCATCTAACACTTCTGTTTCTGCTGATGTATCAGGTTCCTTTGGTAATTTTGGAATTGATGGTAGTTTTGATTCTTCTGGTAGTTCCAGTTCTATTGATATGTGTGATTTTTCTACCAATTTTGCTTCTGTTGATATGTGTGATTTCTTTCCCAATTTTGCTTCTTTTGATACTCCAGATTTTTTTTATATTTCTGGTTCATCTGATAGTTCTGGTTCCAATCATCTAGCTTTCAACTTTCTTTCAAGAGTCACTTGACTTCTGTTGTTAGGTCTTGGAACATAGAAATTTTTCCCTTCATAAGTTGCTAGCATCCACTTACCATATGTCATGATTGGTGTTTCAACTTGGTTGCTTAGAACATCTGCAACATAAACAATTTTGTCTTTTGGTACCCAAATATGATTGGGTCGTGGTTTGTTGGTCTTGAAAGGTTTTCTTATCTTTCCTTATATTTAACACGGGACAAGGTAATTTAGAGTGACCTTTCTTAGAACAATTAGTACACAAAACATTAGAGTGAAAAGGTTTAGGTTCAATTGTTGTTTCTTCAAATCATAGACCTCTTTTACCATTTCTACTAACACTATAAATCATAGATGCATACTTGCTTCTTTCCAAACCATTGGCTAGAAAATCTTGAAATACTTTTACATGCTTATCAGAATTACATGTGGTATTTTCAACATGGATATCTTTCAAGGATTTATCTTTAAGTTCAATGTAACATCCCAAATATCGTTTTATTAATTAAATAGAATTTTAAAGAAATTAATTTGGTGTTAAAATTATTTTAGAATATATGTCGATTAATTTTATGATTACTTCTCCTTATATGTATGAGTTTCTTATGGTTTGATAATCGTATATATATTTGATTTAATGAGTAATATAAATTATAAATATTATGTTTAGTTATTTAATTTATTTTTCAAAAATATAATGGTATTTTAGCAAAAGTATTTTAGAGGATAAGATTTTGAGTGAGTTTACGTGTAGATTTGCATTAGATATTTGTGGTGATATTTTCGTGTGCGTTTGACTACATGATAAATGTGTGCATAGCTATATTTTGATTATTTAAGACTATTTCCTATTTTAATTATTTGTTTCATAAATAATTGTCTTAAGATATTAGTAACATTGTGATTAATTTTTTTATTTTTATATATTTTCTATGATATGAGGTTTTATACGTATTTATTGTGATTTAGTAATAAATATAAATTATTTATGTTAAATTTATTTATTTTATCGTTTTAACTATTCTATAAAGATGGTAATATTTTTATGTGATTATTTTGTAAAATATTATAGTAATAACTGTAGTTAATATTGTGAATATGAGAGTTTTGGTTATTAATGTATTTTAAAAGAGTAATTACTTTAGTTACTTTTTATAAATATTAGTTTTGAAATATTAGTAATACTTTAGTAATGAAGTTGTGTTAAAAACATTAGTTTTGATAATTGTTGGTTTTATTTTAAGAAAATAAAAGAAAGGAGTAAAATGTGTTTTATTGGTTTGGCCCATATACAAATAAAACCTAATTTAATATATATATATATATATATATATATATATATATATATATATATATATATATATATATATATATATATAAGAAAACAACATGTCGAGCCAAGAAGAAAACTTTCTCCGTTTTCATTCAAATTTCAGTATGTTGTTTCATTTATTTAGTTAGTCATGTAAACATACTTTTTCAGATTTTTAACCATCCCAATATCTCTCTAAAATACCCGACTTCTCTATTTTTGGAATTCGTTATTTTGCATTGTTCTTCTTCACCGTAAATTCGAATTGAGTGAAACCAATGCCAAAACGACCATGTGAACGATGGCTATATTATACCATGATTATTTTGCGATTTAGGGTAAGTTTTCTTGATTCAGTTTCAACAATTGACATTTTTAGAGTGTATTTTCATAATTTATTTTTGACGTTTACCCATAAATTGTTGAGTTAGATCGATTGAAGGACATGGAGTCAAAGAACAAATGCTTTTTCTTGTGGACTCGTATTCGTGTGTAAAAGCGTCAGAAAAAGGTAAGGGGTGAGAGGGCGTTTAATTTCATGAGTATATTATAATGTGAGATGGACGGAAAAACCGTATTTTTTAAGATTTCATGTGGGGTTCTCTATGCACGGCGGTAGCCTTATTTAGTAATAATTGAATTAATAAAAATAATTAGGGTTTGTAGGATTAAAATATGGTTTAGAAACTTTTATTAGGTTGTTGTCTAATTTAAATTCTGCAACTGTGTGGTATATGTGAAGAAAGTTTAAGTTTTTATTTTAATGTGTTGAAAGTCTTATTTATGATATATGTGATAAAATTTGAATTTATGTGTGACATATATGGAAGTTTTAATTCCTATATGTATGTGATGAAAGTTTAAATATTTATGATATAACAGATGAAAGTTTTGATTTTTATGATACTTTTATCAATATATGATTTCTTGATATGCGTAGTGGAAGCTTTGATCTTTGTGATAGTAGCTTATGAATATATGATCTTCATGATATGTAGGGTGGAAGCTTGATTTTTATGATGGTTATTTAGGAATATTTGATTTTCATGATAAGAACCTGTGATGTATGATCTTAGTGATATTTGAATAAGGTGATGATTTCGTATAAGTTATTTTTGGATCATTTGACATAATCTTAGTGGGCTGTGTGGGAATGTTTGATTTTGATAATACATCATCATGTCATGGCATATGTATATTAGTGGGTTGTGTGGGAATATTTTATTTTGATAATGCACCATCATGTCATGGCATATGCATCTTTGTGGAAGTTGTCTTTGTGACAGGTTTATTTTTCCCCATTGGTATGGGTGATTTTCTGTGTGGAAGTTGCCTTAGTGGCATGTATTATATCAGTATCATATAGTTATCCGGAGCATGCATAGCATTGCACCATCTGGTGATTGTTTTGTTGTGGTTAATGTGTATCTAATGGGATAGTAATTTCTCTTAGATGATTTGATGTTATAATGAGATATTGATTTTCTTTAAGTGATTTTGACACTATAATATGATTGTTTCCTTGAATGTTTTGATATATTGTGATGTGGTTGATACGGCTCTGTACTGATTATTTGCGTGTTCTTCTTACTTATATATACTATCAACATGATTTTAAAACTCATCTCCTTCGTTGTTTGTGTTTGACTGGCTTGGCCCTGCGTTTGCGAAATCGCAAGTATTACAAGTTAATGAGTCTTGAAGTTCAAGTTTGAGATAAGCTCCGCTCTGTTAGGTTATATTGGGAATGAGAGTTATAAATTGTATTTTACTTATTTGATTAGAAACAGCTTTTTGTATGAAAAACCATACTAGTACTACTAAGTGTTTGGAGTTAAATTAAAAAATTATAGTTAAATCAAGTTTATTGAGATTGCGTTGTTGTATAGGAGGAAAAAGTCTAAAGTATTCAATTTGTATTTTGAGAAACCTGATATTCAAATTACGCATAAAATTTTATTTTCTTTTGAAGGAGTTTTTATTTATCTGCTGCGAATTATCATAAAAATATGATATAAATTATTATGTATATTATTTTGGGGTTTAGAGTTTATTAATTATTTAAATGAATTGTAGTTTAGCTCTTACTTAAATAGTTATAAAAAAAATTGTTGTAATTTTTCTAAGCAATTAGTATTTTTAAGTAATGCTTTAGATAAAAAATTTGGGGCGTTACATTCAACAATATCAGTATTTAGATTGAGTATTTCTCGATATTCAATATAGTCGCCATCAAAATTTATTTTAAAATAGAAAAAATATTGCGAAATCCTTAAAAATAGAAAAATGGTATTTGAAACCAAATTTTGGATTCGGGAGTCGATCATGTGTAGGGAAGGTATTAGCACCATACGATATCCGTTAAAATACGGTTATCTATAATTAATTGTGCAAAATTAATGTTAACTTATATAAATTTATTTCTCTTTTTTTGTTTGCTTGTTGCAAATATAATCATTTTTTAAAAATAATCTAGAGATAAAAGTGTATTTAAAATATAAAGAAAATAATAAATTTTTATTATATGTTTGACAAGTGTGCGATCTTGCTCCTACGTATCTTCCGGTGCGATGGAGAAATCAAAGCTACGTATTTTTTGGGTAGAAAATGCAGATGTGTTGATTGTTTTATAAAAAAAAGTTTATTTTGTTGTTGAAAAAAAAGGAAAAACATGTTTTGACAAAAGAAAAATGAGTTTGTTTGATTTGAATAATTATTCTAAAAATATGAGTTTTAAGACTATCAAGTTGTACATCTTGTGTCTTAAAAAACTCAATGACTAAAAAAGATGTCACATCAAGTGAATCTGTTTAAGAATAATTTCACTATTTTGGTTATAAAAGTGAGCTTTAAAACTCTCAAGTTGTACAACTTGTGTTATAACCGTTCAAAGATTAAAAAGATGTCACATCTAAATAACCACTTTAAACTAAATTTCGTATGATTATTAATTTATTTGTGAAGATGGGTTTTAGAACTACCAAGCTGTCACAATTTTCGTCATAACAACTTAAAGATTAACAAATGTCACATCTAATTAACACTTCAATATTTGATTATATTTTTATTTTTGTTTTCTTTTTAAGAATTAAGATTTGATGCTAAATAATAAATAAGTTTAAATGATTATATGAAGAAAAAAAATCAGTAATAAACACAAAAAACAAAATAACAGTAAAAGAGATATATGGACTTGTAGCTGAATCTATTAAATAAACAAAACACATTTTAATTAAATAATAGAACCAAAAATACTATATACAAGTGGGAGTTTTCTTCAAAACACATTATAATTAAATAAGTGATAGAAACAAAACTCATTTTAATATTAAATAACACAATCCAAAGCTAAAAGAAAATATGTTAACACTATTTCCCGATGAAATAAATGATGCTAGTTACTAGTTAGCTACATCTATAATTATTTATATTAAATGGAATAAAATATTTATATGATATTTGACAATATTTGTTTTGGACATCAAGAAAAAAAGTCCAACTATAGTAAATGGTGAGAGAGAGTCACATCCTATAGTAAAAAGTGAGAAGTAGGAATAGCATCCTTCGGCTAACCTACTCAGTCACGTTTATACGGAAACCAAAGAAAAAAGAGATCGTATATTAAGAAAAACACCAATCACAGGAAAAACAAAGCTTTCATCTTTCAAATAATAAAACTCTAGTTTCAAACTTTAGTTTCCAGTATAATGAAGTTCAAATTTTTCAATATTATAAGGTTTGAAAAGCAAAGCAAACATGAATAAAGGGAGAAAGTACATGTCTTTCTGGGTACCAATAAAGGCCACAGTGAAGATAGAGACGATGGTGCGCGGTGGTGTGCGGCTGAATAGGAACGTCGTAAAAGTTCTCTTATGTTTTATTTGATTTTCATTGGTTGTGTTGTTAAAATGGGTTTGGGTTTGTTTATGGTTATGAGTTGATTTGATGAAGGAGGAGGGTGGATTTTTGGATCTCTTTATCTTCTCTTATCTGCTTTTTACTTTACTTATTCTCTTTTTCTTTGTTGATTTCAGATACAAAGAAAAAACTCTATTTTCTATATTTTGATTTTTTTGGAAAATAAAACTCCCCTATATTTGAAATTTTTTTATTCTCAATTTATTGGCTACAAGGATAAACCGTTGTGTACAAGAGATAAATTAAGATTTGATTTTTGTATTGTTTTGCAGATGGAAAGGGAAAAAGGTGACTAGATTTTTTGTTTGTGTGCATTATCAGTGAAAATTATAGCCTTAGTAATAATAAGGAAGCAAAAATGGGGCTGAAAAAAAAAAGTGGAGAGACGCGCTACCTCTGCAAAGTAAGAGGCATAATACATTTTTTTATAATTTTATTTTTGATGTAATGTAATGTAATGGGAGTACTTATGTAAATGTGTACTCAAAATTGAGTCAGATTTGTAAAATGGTGATTTTTTAGATTGCATAATAATATTTACAAAATATTTATTAAACATATTATTACTTATTTTGTGAATTATTTTTAATTATTCGGACGAAATTGGGGTACACACACTAACACCACTATCAGATTTGAATACAAAGGTTTGAAAATTGAGTAGTTGCTTCTAACAAATTGATTATAACAATGACTATCACACTCTAAGAAAAACACTCAGAAAATATTTCTCATTCGAACAAGTGTTTCTCTCTTTAAACTCTAAGATGAATTTGGAATTTTAAGCTTGAATTTTTCTACTCTTTTCTGATTTTTCGATGATCTTCTTCTTTGGCCTTGAGTAACTATTTATAGATAAAATTAAGACTTCAATTTAGTCTTTATTTAATTCTGAATTGCATTTTCATTCCTAACCTGGTCAACAATGATCTTATTCAAAAATAATTTTGAACAAAATGTTTTTTGATAATATGTTCTTTAGCCAATTATTTACTTCTAAATCCAATCTCAACAGTTCTTCTAGATTGATTTTGTTCATATCGAGTTTGTAACTTCTTTAGATTGACTATGTTCATATTTTGTTTAGATTGAGTTTGTAAATTTTTTAGATTGATACTGTTCATATTTTATTGAAGATAAATGTAACAGCCCGTTCTTTTTTATAAAAAAAAAAAATCAAGTTCATAAAATTAAGAAAATACTTTTGGATAAAACATTTAAGTCGTATCACAACGACAAAAGTCAACAATAATTGCAAGCAGCGGAAATAGTTTTCGGAATTAAAAGTCCAAAGTATTTTCAACAGAAAAATACACCAGGGCTATGGGACCTATCCAACATAGCTCATACCCCTGGGGTGTTCTCGACAGTCACCTGCACAAATGCAGTGCCCAAAGAATCTCTACTTCCCACACGTCACATCAAAAAGTGACACATGGACCCACTAGAATAAAAGTCAAAAAACAGTTAAAATATAGGGATACAGTCTTCCAAAATAGAATAAATACAACCACAAGAGGAAGACACCCTGCCCCTATACAACCACCTAATCTGGTCATACCACAAAAAGCTATACAACTCGGGTAAACTCCACGCGCCCAGCAAAACCTTCTGACACAGCCTTGGTCAGGTATAACCACTACCTTCCCATATCTGGGGTACTAACCGGAAGGACGGTCCTGATCCTCATCTGAGGGCAAAGCCCAAATTTCCACAATAATTGTAAAGGGTCACCAATCCGAAATTAACAAACAACACATAACATTTAAGTTTTAAATGCACAAAATAACCTTTCAACTTAACATACACCTTGAAAGGATTTTCATATGCCAACAATGCATAAACAAGTTGAAAAATGAAGTTTTTAACAAAATTGCACTGTCGTATTCGAATACAACATCACTGTATTTGAATACAGAGCTAAAACACAAGTCAGTAGCAAAATCCACTTAAGTGTATTCGAATACAAGCACCACGTATTCGAATACAACTGCTAAAAATGCAGATTTCAGTTTCGCAAACGTTTCGAAATCATTTAACACTTACACACAAAATCAAACAATCACACTAATCAATTACGGCACAATCCCAACAACCGAGTATGTATATACAATCATCATGGTATATCAAACATGACTCGCATGCCAAGCACCCTAATGCAATGCGTACATGCTAATGCGCATAATTCCGGAATTCCAAACCAAAACCCTCCTCGAATGGGCGTAAATCATAATTGTACTGCTTCTCACAGACCAATACTAATTATCAAGGTGCAATCTCTCACGGATCAACACGATTTACTATCATACAGCCTCTCACAAACATGCACGATTTTCTATGCGTGCAATCGCTCACAGATCAGCACGACTTACAAGAGTGCAATCTCTCACAGATCAACACAATTTACTATCGTACAGCCTCTCACAAACCAACACGATTTTCTGTGCGTGCAATCGCTCACAGATCAGCACGACTTACAAGAGTGCAATCTCTCACAGATCAGCACGACTTACAAGAGTGCAATCTCTCACAGATCAGCACGACGCGAAAATCCCCGCAAAGATAAGATGAACCAACTATTCTAATGGTATCATCCCGTGGCTCATCACGGTACCACTATCTCCATGGCACCATCGCGGTCACCATGTACTATGAATGCATGAGCACACTCTGACTCTTTTCAACACAACCATTAAGTAAATGCAGCTATTAAAAGATTCCCCCTTTTTTAATACTCATTTAACACTAATGATTTTTCAATTTTTTCACAGAGCATGCTCAAACATATATCCGTCCGTAAAATTCATAACGCATATGCCATCAATTATGGTTACATCAATCGCACATTCACCACACATCCACATCTCAAACACAACAAATTCAATCAAGTCGAATTCCAAAATTTCGCACCAAATTTAATCATGAATCACTCGTATTCAAAACTCCACATTTTCAAACATAAACCACCAAATTTAATCTCCAAAATTTTCAACCATAAATCACCAAATTTAATCTCCAAATTTTCAACCATAAATCACCAAATTTAATCTCCAAAATTTTCAAACATAAACCACCAAATTTAATCTCCAAAATTTTCAACCATAAATCACCAAATTTAATCTTCCAAATTTTCAACCATAAATCACCAATTTTTAATCTCCAAAATTTTCAACCATAATCCACACATAAATCACATCTCAAAAATTCATAATATTAATTATGAACACATAAACCACACAAAACTTGAATCACCACAACCCACACCTCAAACACATTAAATTCAACTTCCACAATTTCACCCATAAACACATTAAATTCATTTTCCACCAATCTGCACATAAAATACATCTCAAAAATTAATAATATTAATTATGAATACATCAATCACACCAAACATGAATCACCACAACAACATTAATATATCAGAGTTCTCCCCACCGCTAACTCGGTGCCAACGGTCTCGATTCTTTTTCGAGACTCAAAGAGCTAACTACATAAACATAAATATTTATAACAATTTGTTCACAACTAAAATTTATCCAACCACAACAAAATTTCCAAAATTATATCTTTTTCACACACCAAACTTTTACAACCAAATAATCTACATTAATTCAAAACTCCACATTTCCAAACATAAATCACCTATATTAAATCTCCAAAATTTTCAACCATAAATCACCAAATTTAATCTCCCAAATTTTCAACCATAAATCACCAATTTTAATCTCCAACATTTTCAACCACAATACACTCATTAATTTTCATAATTCCAAACATAAATTTACACCAAATTAATTTCCACAAATCATCCCTCAAACACATCAAATTAATTTCCTCAACTCCACATAAAACACCTTAAATTCATTTTTTACAAATCGACACATCAAACACACCAAATTTAATCCACAAATCACATTGAATTCAATTAATTCGAATTCCACAAAATCCACACCAAGTTCAATCATAAATCACCCATTAATTTCCACATTTTCCAACATAAATCTCGCCAAATTTATTTCCCACAAACCTCACCTCAAACACCTAAAATTTAATTTCCTCAAAACACACATAAATCAATTAAATTCAATTTCTACAAAATCACACATCAATCTCACCAAATTCCAACTCCATAAATACACATATCAAATCTTATATGCAACCTAAAAATTTGGAAGGAGCCCTTACCTCAACGATAGCTTTAACAGCCGATTACGGCACCGCGATTAATTACGGTAAAAACTTCGCTCACGTCGTTGCTTCGAAAACTAGCTCACTAGCACCGCAGCATGGCAAAGAGCAACTTTCTCTTCTGTCACTTCTTGGAAGGAGGCTATATCTAGAAGGCAATGGAGGTTTTTGTTTTTGTTTTTTTTTAAACCCACACCATTTTTGAAATGGCAAGAAAGAAGAAAGAAAAGGAAGGGGGCTGAAAGCTGACGGGAATGGATGTTTTTATTCCTTCCTGGAGGCTTCTCTCATATATATATATATATATATATATAATATTGTAATCAATCCACACATATTTAAATATTCTTACACACATCACTTCACTCACATCTCAATCTATTTTGATAAAAATATCTACTCTCGACTCAATTGACAGATAAAAATTTTTAGCGACCAATAATATTTTTAACAAAACTGCTCCGTATTAATTTCTTCGCAACGTAAATAAATTATTCTTCGATAAATAATTTTAATCGGATCTCAATACACACACACACCCACACGCACACGCACACGCACACGCGCGCGCGCGCGCACACACACACACACATATGTATATATATATATTAAACATATTATAAACTCTAACAAAATAATCTTTTGGTACTTAATTTCCAAAATGAGTTAAAATTGGCTAAATGCCTCAGCAATTCAACACAAAGAAATACTAAAATTGAATAAATTAGAATTTAAAACCAAGGGTCTTTCAATAAATTTTGATCAAATTTTGACCATATCTTCTTTTCAACTTGGTCAAAGATTTTCTTCAATTATAAATATGAATCAAATTTTATTTTAGATTTTCTTCAATTATAAATCTGAATTAAATCTTATTTTAGATTTTCTTCAAAAAAATAAATATTCTTTCATACTCTATGATGTCAAATATATTGTTCTCAAAAAATAGCTTTGTTATTATCAAAATTCTAAATATAAAACCAATTTGGTTCCACCAATGTCCTTCTAAAAAATTTCATCAAACATGTAAATTACAATCTTAAATGCCGTAACGAGAATATCACAACAGATGACCAAATCACCAACAAAACGAAAAAAAAAAAATTAAAGAGAATGAGAGAGACAAGTTGGAGAAGTAATTTTAGGTTAAAAAGTGACCTGAAATTACCGATCTCCGATTGAAAAAGAAAAAAAAAAAGGACTTAGTAAAGGAGGAAAAAAAAGTGAGCGGCTAAAAATTTCTAACAAAACAAATCGCGGAATTTTTACCAATATATCCCAGTTTTTTAAAAAAGTAACCAAAATGCCCTACTCCCAAAATAAAATACGGGATTGCCCTACTTTTTAGCACCTAGGGATGCGACGAAGTGAAGGAGATTTTTTTTCTGTTATAGTAGGAGGTCGCATCCCGGGGATGCGACCATGTACTGAAATATTTTTTTTTTTTGTTACATTTTATTTATGAGTATAATTATTATTTAATTAATTAAAATAATTAAATATTTTAAAAATCAAAATAATAATAAAAAATAAAATACATTATTAAATAATAATAATAATAATAATTTTAATTTTAATAATATTATTAATATTAGTGACTTATTGTTAATTTAAATTAATTATAAATAATTAAAATATTTAAAAAACCAAAATAATAATAATAAAATAAAGTACATTATTAAATAATAATAATAATTTTAATAATAACAATAATTTTAATAATATTATTAATATTAGTGACTTATTAAAATTATTATTATTATTATTATTATAACTTAATAATGTAATTTAATTTATTATTAGTATTTTGATTTTTTAATTGTTTTAATTATTTATAATGTATTTAAATTAACAATAAGTCACTAATATTAATAATATTATTAAAATTAAAATTATTATTATTATTATTATTTAATAATGTATTTTATTTATTATTATTATTTTGATTTTTAAAATTTTTTAATTAATTAAATAATAATTATACCCACAAATAAAATGTAACAAAAAAAAAACATACTTCAGTGGTCGCATCACCGAGATGCGACCTCCTACGGAAAAAAAAAAAATCTCCTTCACCTAGTCGCATCCCCAGGTTGCGATCAGCAACTGGGGCTAAAAAATAGGGTAATCCCATATTTTATTTTGGGAGTATGGCATTTTGGTTACTTTTTTAAAAAACTGGGATATATATGTAAAAATTCCACAAATCGCCTCCTCAGCTTTTTAATTTACTTAACGAATGTGAGGTTGAAAATGAAAATTGATAGATTTTTTTTATTATTTAATTAATTTATTGGTTTATTAATTAATTTTCAGTTTTTAATTTAATAATTAAATTAATTAATAAACCATTATTGAATTTTAATTTTAAAAATTAAAAAGCATACACTCGCTAATTTAATCTAGTGAACAAAATTATTAGTGGTTCATTTTCGTTAAATTTGTCCAATTATTATTTTTTAACAGAAAAAGTTTAATTGCAGTTTTAATCTTATTATTTTTACTTATTCATAAAATTGGTCCTTTTATTTTAAAATTCGATAATTTTAATGTCTCTCTGATTTTTTAAATAAAAAAATAGCGACGTGACATGCTCTAAATAATGTATCATATGGTACGATGATGTATGATGATTAAGACTCATAAAATTGAAATAAAATACCGTAAAAAGTTAACTTTCAGCTTCAATTTTTCTTCTTCTTCATATTTGTAATTTAATGAATGATATATGAATAATTAATGGATCTAGATGATTTTATATCATAAAATTTAAAATAGAGACCAATTTTATTAATTGACAAAAATTGAAAAATTAAAATTGCAATTAAGTCTAAAAAGAATCCTGAAAGATTTTTATTTGACGAAACTAAAATTATGTCTTAAGTGAAAAAATGTATTTAGGAGGGTGTACTAAAGAAAACGCAAGGTGTGAATAGAAGCAGGCGCATTTAATTTTGGGCCAGCCCGATGTTGTATGAATACCGATAATCTTGTCCCTCCGCTCACTAGCGATTTGGCACTGTGCTTCTCTCTCACCGAGACTCAAAGGTACGTTAATATCTCTCTCTCTCTCTCTCTCTCTTAAATGGCAGCTTCCTCTACTTTACACTTCCTTTCTCGTCTCCGCTTCATTTCAAAACCCCAACCTCTCCCTCTTCCATCACCTTATTCAATCCCATTCCATTTCTCTCTCATCCCCAAATCAAAGGTTCCAAACAATCGCTTTTCAATTCATCTTTCCTCTTAATTACGTTAATCTCTATTTTTCTCAATATACCTTTTTCTTTTGCAGAAACCAAATCGATTTCGATTGTTCTCGATGGCTGCTGCGGAATCGAAGGAATCACCGGCTAACAACCCCGGTCTTCATACGACTATTGACGAAGCTACTAAGGGTTACTTTATGCAACAAACTGTGAGTTTCTTTTTTATTTTTGCATTTATATTTGAAATCCCACTAATTATGGTTTGCGTGTTTTTGAATTTTTATAGTTTTGTTTTTATTGCAGATGTTTAGAATTAAAGACCCCAAAGTTAGCCTTGATTTCTATTCTCGCATTTTGGGCATGTCGTAAGTCTTTAATTTTTCAGAAATGATGCTTTCTTTCTTTTTCTTTGTTTTTTTTCATCTAAATATAATTTGATGTATAATTACCACAAAAAACTTACAACAATTAGGAGGTCCCGGGTTCGAACACAGGATATCATTGGGAAATAAACAGACTAATAAATTTAAATAACAAATCAAATTGCAAGAAAATAACTTGGAAATTCCAAAACCGAAGAACAAACCAGTGTTGTCTAATGACAACCAGAACAACACTCTCCAAAGCAAATATTTAAATTACATCTCACAACACAATAGCAAATATTTACACTACATCTCACAACACTCTAACAGAATAGTAGAAAAGAAAAGAATAAGATACAAGCTTATAGTGGTGCGAATTGTAATGAAAAACCAGAGCTAGACATGACAATAGAGTGGGGCGGTGGCGGATTTTGCCTCCTCCACCCGACTAATCGGGAAAACCCGCACCTGCTCCAGCTTCATGCCGGGTGTGAAATTTAGGCCTCATCCTCGGCCGCAACTGCCCACACCCGTACTCATTTATATATATATATATAAAATTATAAATTTAAAAATTATATCTGTTGTAATTAATATAATACAATAATTATTATTAGACAATAATAAAATTAAAAAATATTTTCTGTAGAGATAAGATTATAAATTTTAATATTTTAAAAAATATTATGTTTATTCAATATGTATATGTATATAAAATTTAAAAATTACTATAATATTACTTGCGGGGTGGGTTCTAGTGCGGAGTGGATATCACCACCCCAAACCCGTCCCCGCCCCCGAATTTTAATTTCGGAGAAAATCGGCATCCACACTCAATCAAAGCGGGTTTTCCTACCCAAATCAAGACGGGTTTGGATGGATACCTGCGGGTGCGAGTTATGTTGCCAGCTCCCTCTTCCTTTATTATTTCAAACAATGTCATACTTTTTCAAATCCTCAATTTCAACCTAACTTAACATACATGATGTCATTGATATAAAAGATATGAGACACATTAAAATAATGCGGGGTAAATATTTATAATTGATGCTTAAAAATATAGGACAAATATTTATGAGTGATAAATATAAAAAATCACGAGACAAAGATTTGTCCTTGATACATAAAAAACCACATAAAGAATATATGTCATTGATGAATATTTATATATAATGCATAAAAAATATCAAATAAATATTTGTAAGTGATATATATACACATCACGAGATAAATATTTTTTTGATACGTAAAGAAAATCACGAGACAAATATTTTTCACTGGTACATAAAAAAACACGAGATAAATATTTGTCATTAATTAAAGATTACATAAGATATTTATCCCTACAAAATTTCATTTTAAGTGCTTATAGAAAAACTTACATTTTTCATTTCTTGTTTATCATTGTTACAGAAAAAATGAGACAAATATTAAAATGATGCTAGATAGATATTTCTAATTGATACTTAAAAAACACAGGACAAATATTTATGATATATATAAAAAATCACGAGAAAAATTTGTCATTGATACATAAAAAACCACGTGACAAATATCTGTCATTATGAATATTTATAAATCATACATAAAAAACACCAAATAAATATTTGCAAGTGATACATATATATAGGGAGCATATTAAATGAGAGGAGTTTTACGATGAGAGGATGAGAGGGTTAAATCTTGACAAAAACAACCATATGGTTATGATTAAGAGTTATTTAAGTGGCAGATGATCACTTAAAAAATCACATGATTTTTTCTTCTAATCTTGACCATCCATGTATGGTTGCATGGTCAAGATTTAACCCTCTCAGTAAAACTCATCTCATTTGATATGCTCCCTGTATATACATATATATATAAAAAATCACGAGATAAATATGTTTTTTATACATAAAAAAACATGAGAAAAATATTTGTCACGGATAAATATTAAAAAATGACACAAATATTTCTCACTCGTACATACAAGAATACGAAATAAATATTTGTCATTAATAAATATAAAAGATACAGAATAAATATTAATCACGGATACCTAAAGGAATATTTTTTTTGAAGTCTCAATGAGACATAGATAAAATACCAGCGACGTGTTACCCGTGCAATAGCACGAGTTTCTTGCTAGCTGTAATGAAAAACGAGAGCCATATATATAGCTTTGAGCTCCCTCTTCCTTTATAATTACAAATAATGTGATACTTTTTCAAATCCTCAATTTCACTCAAAGTTAACATACATGATGTCATACCTAACAATATCGACATTTGTCAGTTGAACTAGGGCTTAAGGACACAATTCTTTCTACTTGTATAAAAACAAAAAAAACAATGCTTTCTACTGAACTACTAATATTTTGTGTCTATTTTAGCGCCTAATCGCTTATATTATGGAGTAGTTTTTTTGTTGTCACAACCATAAATCTAAATCATTTAGACACATACAAAAATATACGTCAATTAACTTTTTCAATAATACTAATAAAAAAAAAAATTATTCTTTCCTCTCCACATTGTTCCATTTGTATGTGTGCCTTAATAATTTAAATTTGTAGTTATGACCATGCAAACATTACTCTATAATATGTTGCATTTACCCGCTTTTATATATTCACGAATGTTGTATGACTAGGTAGAAATGAAAGTGTCCGTTTATTTACCTCTGGTAAACATTAGAGAAGACAATATGGAAGTTTTGAATATACATTTTAAAAATAGATCAAATATTTGAAAATTTTCAAAATATTGGTTTTGGTGTTTCTAGAAATGTATTCTCCCTAGTTAGCTTCCATCTTCTGTCTATAACAATTAAAAAGAAAAATCCATCAGCAAATCCACCCACATACAAAGTCAAAAGTGAAAATGTTGTTAGGAAATATGTCCCGTTTACTTTGTGAAAACATTTTGTGTTTTCATTTTCTAGAATGTGGGTTTATTTTACCTTAATGTAAGACTTCTATATGTGGACAATTGTTATTGTTATGGAGTGAAGATGAAATGCTAGTTAATGAAGATGCATTTTTGGAAATAATTTTTTGACATTTTCATTGTTTCTAGAATGCAGGCAATTGTTCACTTCAAATGTCTCTCACCTTGTTTGTAACAATAAAATTAACACAAATTTTAGAAAATGGAAATAGAAAATATATTTGCAAAGTGAATGGGCCTTAAACAATTTGTTTTAAATTTGCTGTTTCTGTTGATACTTGACAATGCTATCACTCTGAATGCTGATGGCAGTTTGTTGGTTTGTTTAGTTTGCTTAAGAGATTGGATTTTCCTGAGTTGAAGTTCAGCTTATACTTTATGGGGTATGAGGTACGGCTTTTATTGTTATTTTCTCGTGAAAATTTAGTTTTATGAAGTGGATTACTAGATTTGCAATATGCATACAGCCATATGCACTGTGCTTGCAATATTAAAGCAATGCTTAAATGCAATATCAACCATGTTCATATATGATATATAAAATTAACTCCCGAGTAGTTTAATTTTCATGGATATGCTCTTAAACTTTTTCTTGCATCTTTTCTTGTTCAGGATACAACAGAAGCTCCAAGTAACCCTGTTGATAGAACAGTTTGGACCTTTGCTCAAAAGGCTACAATTGAATTGACCCAGTAAGGAATATAAATTTTTCATACATCTTTATCTTTGTGCCTCTTATCTGACAATAATGTAATGTACAGTAATTGGGGCACTGAAAGTGATCCAGATTTCAAAGGGTACCACAATGGCAATTCTGATCCTCGTGGCTTTGGTAAGTGATATCTCATTTTGATTTATATAGATTTCACGCCTAAAGCCCTGGTCATTTTTCTTAATTGATGGAATTGTTATTAGGATATTTTGATTCATGATTCGGATCTTGTGGTTCCATGCGAGTTAATATTAATTAGCCAATGATTTGTATCATATGATGAAAGCACAAATGACTTCTAATCATGTGATTCTTGCATGTTTGATTTGTATCACCTGATATGAATTGCATGATTCGCTGATTTGTTTTGTCTATTCTTTCCTACTTTTCTTTTACCAATTCTAATCAAAGACGTTGAAAAAAAAAATAAGATTAAATTTTTAAAGGAAAAAACTGAAGGGGCAGTACTAAATACATTATTTCATTATTTCACTGCTCTGTTTTTGTAAGTTTGAGATACGGGCTTTATAAACAATCAGCCACTTCCTTATACGCGTGCTTTACACAATTACTAACACTACACATTTTATATGAGTATACCTGTACTCTTTTTTCATTTTGTTTATTTATGATATATAGTCTCTTTAGGCTTATGAACTTGTTGTCTATTCCTAAATTTATAATTACGACATCAAGCACTACAGCAAATTTATTTCAATCATTTTTCACAATTTATAAGTTAGTTTCGTGATTCATGATTTGAATTGTGAATTTGTGGTTTTGTAATTATGTTTTCTGGTTACCCTTAAAGTCTGTTATCTTGAAAAATTGCTGACTATTATTCTCGCCTTCAAATATAGTTGGACTTTAGGTCCTTATTTGATGCTGTGGGAGCACACGGTTCATAAAATATGTTTAGTTGTGAATATCTTTTGTTAAATTTTTTCCACAATGTGTGTATGATTCCTTTAAAAGTGAAACTGTCAAAAGAAGCATTTGTTTCTAAATTGGTGAATTTAGTAGGCCATACCTTTTGAAATGTTTGTAGTAAAAAGAACTGTCAAAAGTTTTAATGGGAAGCATTTCCCGAGTTGGGTTAGGTATGATCATTACTGAAATGATCTTTAGTAATCTCAGTTACATTAAAACCATTATTTCAAAAAATTGACATACTGAGATCCTCATCACTATTATTAGTGAGATATCATTCTTTTTATTAAAGTTTTTTATGCAATACTCTAAAAATACTGGTAAACTTAAGTTATGAACTTATCCATTTCACTCTGGTGACCTAGTTTTCATTTCATTAAGATGTCATTATTTTTTACTGCTATTTACTTTCTATATTTTCTACTAATAGTTTCATGTCTTTCACATGGATGTAGTTTTTTTTTTCTCTCCCAGTTATTTACTGATATATTTATGCCGTATTGGATAAACAGATAATTGAATTCTAATAGTAAGCTGTCCTTCTGTTTACAGGACACATTGGCATAACTGTTGATGACACCTACAAAGCATGTGAAAGATTTCAGAATCTTGGAGTCGAGTTTGTTAAGAAACCAGATGATGGTAACATTTTTTTAATTTCACTCAAGAAATTCCAATATACTATGCTATGAGTATGAATTATATAATTTCCATTTCTAAATGCTATGGATGCTGTGTTTGAGGTTCGCTGTACAGTATATATACATGGGGTTTGAATTAGATAGGCTAAGTTTTTTATATGGCTTAATTGTTGTCATACATATCTGATTTGCGTGGCTTAGAGTTAGGAGGAGTGTTCTTTGATAAACCGTTAGTTAAGCACTTAATGAATAAGTGCTCATCATATAAATCCTCATGTGTCATCTATTTTTATAATCAAAGAGCATGTTCAACTGTTTTTATATAAATTGTAAATTGTTTTCATAAGCTATCATGGAGAGCTTACTAAAACAAGTTGAAAACATAGACATGCCATAAGTTATTTTCATTAGTTCTCTAAAATACTTACACAAGTGCTTATATTATAAGATAAGTTCTAATAAGCTCTTTTAGACGCACCCTAGATATAATTCTCCTAACTCTAATGAGTCATTTGATCTTCACCACCTTGGTAAGAAAAAACCTTTCCCTTCAGAGCAACGCAGGGAGAAGAATGTTTATTTAAACTATGAAGCACGAATACAGGTGCAGTCTAAGACATAGTAACTCTGGTTGGTTGTCTAGTTAAATAACATAATTATAACGCCGTCACAGACTCACAATTAAGTTCAAGTTCAATCAACAAAGAAAATTGAGCACGTTACAATAGCAACCCTTTCTGGCAGTCTGGCTCTCAATTGTTGGCTGCTATTTTTGAGAAAGTAACTTGTGGTGTACAAATGTTACGTGTTCATAGCAAATGTGTGAATTTTCCCGATGCTTCAAGTTCAAACTTAAATTTTCAATTTTTTTTTTTGCAGGGAAAATGAAAGGGATTGCATTTATTAAGGATCCCGATGGATACTGGATTGAACTCTTTGACCGGAAAACAATAGGAAATGTAACAGAAGGTAGTGCTTGAGATAAAACCTTCAGGTAGACACCATGGTATCCAATTCTCTTGTCTTATTTACTTATTCATGTTTAGCGCCATGTATGTAATTTTGTCCTTACATTATATTCTCTCATATAAAGTTTTGGATGGTGCAAAATTTGTGTTTATTTGGACATATAAATGCAAAGTTATGTTGGAGGTGAGAAAGGTTTCTCCCATTATTTTGACACTACATCCCTGTTAGTATATTTTTTATACAGCTCGTTTTAATTTCATGGTATGCTAAGATTTGACTACATGCAACCAAACTGACATGGATTTTAATGAAGATTATGACATACAGTCCAAATAAATTGACTCCAAATAAATTGGTTGGAAACAAACCAAATCAAACTAAATTGAGTAGAATCATATCAACCCAAACCAAACCCAACAACCAAACAAATAAAGTTTTTAAAGTGTACACCAATACTTTTTTGAGTACCATTACCTCGTGAATGGTAAAAGACCCTTATGTATTTTTATGATTGAAGTGACTTTCACAGTATTGGTTATTAAAAATATTATGCACCATGAATTCTATCTTTTAGATTTAAAAGATATAGTTAGATAAAATAGGCAATGTAGGGTAAATTAATTTTATATTGACAGTCAGTTAAAACTATTTCTTTTGATGTGATTGTATTTTTGTAACTGGGATTATAATTGTATTATGGATGATTGTGATTGACTGATACACAAATTAATCTCATATATTTATGTCAACAATCTAAAAGGCATCTTTATAGTTATATATTTCTATTTACCGCAAAAGTCGGACTTTATGATGCTGATCGAACTTTTAAAAAATAATTATATACCATAAAAGTAAGTTTTACGATTATATATTTTTCCAAGTACAGGTCATCCTTATGGTTATACTAAACCCTAAACCTTAAAAATTATATACCGTAAAAGTCATTTTATGGTTAACAAAAAAATCTATCGTAAATGCAAAAACTTTTTTAAAAAAGAACTTTTGAAAGGGATATTTAAGATATTTAAGAATATTTGGGTTACACTTAAAATTTTTCTCAAACAAATCCAAAGTAAACCTTTGCACACAATTTTTTCTGGGATAAATCAAATGAAATTCAACTCCATAAAAAAAATGCAATTGAACTCCATCAAACACAAACTAATCTAGCGTGTGTTCACAACTGTCCACTGTAATTTCAGTAGGTTGGGAGCATATATGGGCCTTGGTTGAAAAATCAATTCATCTGTTTAAATTGATTCTGGCTGAAGCTTCTGGATCTGGTTGAATCGATTCTAATCCAAGTAAGATGTGATTATCCACTTTACCCTCAAAAAAATGTTACGGTGTCTTTTTAAAGAAATGGTTATGGTTGCATTTCTACTTATGGTGATTTACAGTACCTTCTTTCTCTATCCTCATTTTCTAGGTTAGGATTTACGATTTTTATAAAAAAGAGCCCAAGTTCTCTTTCCTCATTCTCTGCCTCTCTGGGATAGAGAAGACATATGAAGAATTGGGCTCAACGGCCCTTTTGTTAGATAATAAAGGAGATTTTTCCTCCTATCCCTTTAAATTCTCAAAAGTCTTCCAATTTTCTTTTAAGTATTAATTTTATCACTCTTTCAATTAATCAATTTGGATAGGATTTTTCAGTGACCAATCTAAATATGTAAATATTAATTTGAAATTTTTTAGAGAATGTTATTTCATTATATTACATATCCACAAGCTGTTTCTTGAAGTTTTAGAAAAATATTCTCAACGTAAGCTTTCTAAGAATTTTCAGAATTTACTGTTTTAACTCTTTTACAGAATAAACAATACTATTTGTTTTTTTTTTCAAAAGAAGTTACCACATCAACAATAATGATGGGTATCATCTATTTAGCATCAAGTTAAATATGCACTTTAATTGAAGAACTATCTCTTTTGAGAGTCAAGTAAATTATATTAAAATATAAATATTGTTGAAAGATAATGATATAGTTGTTTGTGGGATTCATTAAATAGAAAAAATTAGGTGTCAGTTGATGAAATTAGATACTAACATTAAAAATTATAAATGAATGATGAATAGTGTAGGATTCATTTAGACATTCAAATGAGGGTGCTCCATTGTGTGTGGAGTTAATTATTCCATGTTTGTTTTAGAAATTATAATTAGGGATTTTTGGTGGTACATGTGGCATAATTATGGGTAGCAAAACGGATCAACCTGTTCCTCTTTTGATCCGCTCTATTATCAACCTATCTAATATGAGTGGATCAACTTAGGTAGGTGGATTGAAACTCTTATTTAGTTCCGTCTCTCAAAAAATTGGCGGGCCAACGAATTACCCCATCAATAATATAAAATTTTAAATAAATTAAATATATTAACTTTTAGATCCATGCTATATTAAAATATAAATAATATTAAAATTAATCTACTAAAATTTAACGTAAACCAACATTTATCGTATAAGAAAAAAATTCTAAGTTCATTGAATTGTAATGAAAATATGTAATTGATTGAAGAAAAAATAATCAAGTCATGAATAATAGAAAATTGAGAAAAGAAATAGACTTTTTAAATTGGTTCGATAATTCAACCTGTCTTGCACTATATTTTTAATAAGTTAGACGAAACAAATCAACCTCAATAATTCAGTCTAAAATCTTAACATACCTCATTAAAATAATAAATTAAACAGATTGATTGAGCGTGCTTAATTCATTTTACCATTATAATTATAATTATAATTGCCAACGGATTTTAAACTATTAGTAAGAGAAACACAAACAACAACATAAATAAAATTCTATTTAATTTTCTATTTTATTTCTTTAACAGATATTTTTAAAAACATTTGTTAACCTAACCCGTTGTTTAAAACATAAAATTGCACGAACTTTGTTCTGAAACATTACTCTTACAGATTGTGCATAACAGTTTTTTTGATGTTCAGTCTGAGTACAGACTGTAAAATTGTCTTCTCCGGTATAGTAGTAAGAAGAGACAAGATTTTGAGAGGTGCAACCAGTCCCAAGAAATTACTCATGATTATGACTAGTTCAAAACGAATTGGAGCCTTTTGGTTTCTATTCATAATTAAAAGTCAATCCAACAGCAAACTTGTGACATCTTGTCACTAGCTAAGAGGATATAATCCAAGAGAGAATATTTGTATTTAGGACAAAGATATAGTATATATTTTATTTTAATACATTTCTGGTTGTGTCTAAATGGGGTTTTAAACATATGCTTTCTAGGAGAAAAAGTTTGATAATTATTAGATAAGTTCTTAATTTAATTTTTATTATAATTCATTCTCTCTAGTTCTCTAGTTCTTTATATACGTATGATCCATAAAAATTAATATATTAATTTAATTTATATTATGAATTACATCAGTTTTTATTGATTAATTTTTTTATCTAATTGTCACTTATAAAAAGAACTATAGAAAGTATTAATTACTTATAAGTTGATTCTGTATTTATTATAGTTAATTGATTTTATGGAGTGGAGTTATTCTCTTTATATATAATCTCTCATTTGTAATTATTTATTTATTATTTTTTCTTTAATCAATAAATAAAATTATTTACAAAATTTTCATTTTATTCGTTTTGTAATAATAATCTCATGTTCATTCAAGAGATATTTTAGTCAGTATATCTAAATATAGAATGAATTTTATACAATTCTTTTAATATTGGTATAGTCTACTGATAAAAAGACAACAATTGGATTGGTTCGTTTGTTGATTTTAGCTCCGTTAGTTTCATTAAAAAGAAAGAAATAGGAATTTATTTATAAATGTTTAATAAATTTTAAGGTACTTTTTTATTTTAAACTACGACACTTTAACTTAAATTTTAGTATTAATCGTCTTGTCTATGTGTGTGTAGTTTTGTAACGTTGCTTTGCTAGTATTATATAAAAAATAGGTAGGTATGCAGGTAACAAATAAGAGAGCTTCTAGACTTTTCTACAAGTAATTAAGTCGCAAGCTATGAAACTTTTGCACTAAGAAACAAATGAAACGACTAATTAGTCAAATTGTGTTTGGTTTGCTTTTTTACCAATGCGTATGAAAACTTAGTATAATTAATTTATTAATTATCTTAACGAATAGTTCAATTGTTTTCAGTTTAATCTACGCAATGAATGACTTTTTATTTTATTTTATTTTTCAGTAATACTGTTGTTTTTCTCATTCAACGCATCAGAATGTCCAAAATAATAAAATAAAGTTGTAAAAAAAAAATTAAATAAAGTAAAGGTTGCTCACACGACGATGACGTGGTGAGGATCTATATAGGTCGCAGACAATGGTCAATCAAAGTCCAACAGCTGGATAGTTAAGACCTAAAACAACAATTTCATAGGCGATTTAGCTGACAATAACGACATCTTAGTCATATATTTGTTAATCAATCGCATAAACTGGAACATGTACTACAAAACACAAGCTTAGATAAAACTCTATAATAACTACTTTTATAACAAAATACTTAATTATTAGTATATACATCAGGGTTGAATATAGGCTTAATTACATAGAAAATTGGAGTGGTCAAATTTGAAGGATGTGTATAGATCTAATCTAATTTTATATTTAAGTTATATGTAATATATCGACTTTCCTCCTCTTGTTTATATATATATATTATAAAAGAGATAATAAATATTATTATAATTAATTTACACAATAAAATTTTAAATTTAAATTTAAACAAGACATTTAATTTAATAATATTTATATCTGTAAATTGAGCTAAACTTAAAAATTGT
>JBBPBP010009779.1:27207715-27280181 GCA_037974735.1 Cicer chorassanicum
AAATAATTGAATATTAGATATTACTACATATCCAATGAAATTCTAGAATATTGTAATATTCACCTTAAAATACTAGGATGAAAAGAAAAAAAAGTAAGAGGAAGTTTATAGATATAATCCAAAACATATCATTTCCAAAAAAAAAAAATAATAATTCTATCTAAAATCTTTAGATTCTACTAGGATTTTTTTTAACAAGTACTCTTAAGCAATAAAAAAAATAATAAAAATTTTGAATGAAAATTTATACCTTTTACAATTTTGAAAAATAAATTATACAATTTTTAAGATTTCTTTTTTTATACATGCATTTTTGGGGCACTTGTTAATGTTTCTATTTTCTAATTAACACTCAATTATACCTATCTAAAATTCCAAATGATTGTGTCATTAGAGGAGCTTGAGCCCCCTGCAAGAGAGTACCTAAGCCCGCCCCTGCTGCGATCCTCTGAAGGCGTTGCTTGTGGAAAGTTGCAACAGAGCAATTTGTTTGATATTAGAGAAGATAATTGGCTACCTATAGAAAATGGTTTTATTGTCTCATAAATTTTTGTTTTTTAATTTCAGAAAAGATAATAAATTCCTCTATAATTAAAGTTCGAATTCAAACAAGATATTAAACTTAATAATATCAGCATTTACCGGTTAAAGTAGAGCTTAATTACGTCTCATAAATTTTCTTTTATCAACTCTTTTAAGTGTTATAATTGATTCACCAAGACCTTAATATTTGAAATACTCAATTAGTGATCTCTAACACTTTTTTGATTTGAAGTCATTTAACTTCCACTCTTGTAGTAAACTAAGTTTCATGTAAATTATAAGCATTGATGCACGATTTTAATAATTCAGAATTGGATAAAGATATAAATAAAATTATTCTAATAAGAATTTGACTTTAAATTTTTTGAACAATTATTTTTAATATAATTTATAATTGTAATTATTAATATGTGTATAATTATCTATTATCCATCCTAATCCATACAAAAAAATATGCCGTTGAATTACTGTCGTTCCTCTAACTAGGAACCACTAATAAAACCATTATATTATATTCAAACAATTATAAAACAATCATTATGTTCTCATTAAGAAGTCAAGTTCCCTATTGTACAAAAAAATCCCCAAATCAAAATATAAAGCCATTCCGTTTTTCTTGCACACACAATCCTACTTTTTTCCATCTAATTATATTTTACTAAAGTTGCACGGATATGCTCAAGATTTTCTTTTGCTTTCCACTGCAAAGGACACTGATATGATATTTATATATTAATTTTGTTCAGTAGAACATAAAGGCATGCATATGTCTATGATCGAAATTTAGGGGCTACGATAACTGATATAAATCTCTTGCTTCTGAATCCAAAATATTTCATGTAGTCTTGTGATTTAAATATAAATCTCATGCTGGATAAAGTTGTGACAACCACTTCATACTGCAGCACCATCAATCTCTTATGTGGGACATGTATCAGTATTACAACATTTACATGTCATTTAATGTGCACAAGATGATGCTCATGCATGTCATTAAAAAGTTAATTCATTTATAATTTACGTAACTAAAATAAATTTAATTACGATAAATTATATCACTCCTCGTATTAATTTATAATTTTATATATATAATTGTCCTCGATTAACTAAGGATTTAGTGGATATACAATATTAATATAAACAATTTACAATCATTAATTAATGTAAGTTATTCATTTTGCTATATTTTATTATAAAATTGATGTGAAATTATTTAACGTAGCGGAATACAAACTTTTTATTGGAATTGGTATAAAACATTTACATTGACAATGGATATTTATTTTTCTTGTTAATTAATATTATTTATGTCTTTAATTATAAGACTCCTTTGATCAAATAATATGATAATTAAAAAAGTTAATAGTAGTAATTTTAAGAGAGAGAATTAGTTAATGTTTTCACTATAATATTTATTGTTTTTTTAGAAACAAATGTAAATTAATTATGAATAAATTATTAAAAAATAATTAATACAATTGAAAAATTCAAATATAATCTTATTAAAAACAGATAAATTTTTCAAAAAAATCTTATATTTAATGATCGATGTAGTACGTCATTTTTATTATATAATTTAAGCGATAAATGTTTTGTTTCTTTATCTTTCTCTTCTTTTTGTAGGTTTTTTATTAAAATGAATTAAAAATATGATATAATGTAGTGGGTCACCATTTTCACGATTCAATTAACGACAAACATATAAATAGTTGATTATGCAAAAAGTAATTAATCACTCATGGCATTCACAATAAAAATAATTCAAAAGCACAACACAAGTGTCCTAGTCAAGTGCATGTACATAAATATTATTTACTCTAAAATATTAGTAATAAAATGTTCTTACTAATGACATTGGTGATTCAACATTTCTCAACGGTTGGTAAAATAAGCAAGAAAGTTAAGTTGAGATTCATTCATTAACAATCAATGGAGTGCGAATTTCGAGTTTTAAGGAAAGTTGTGGCAATTTAAGTTTGAGAAACTTCCATGACATTTAGATTGAATTAAGATTAAATATGCGTATTCATATGTCAGTCGACTATGTTGGAACAATGGATAGTGCGCAGCGGGAAAAAAAGGAGAAGAAAGGAAAAGAATTGCAGAAGCAGAAATTGTCTCAGGATCAATCCAGGATTGATCTGGTATTATTCCATGATCGATCTTGGAACGATCCTCTCTAAAAAACTATGTTATTTCACTTATTATCAATTATACACTTCACATACAAGTTGTTAGTTATATATAGGTCTGTTATCTCATGATGCAAGGCACCCAACTAACTAACTAACTATCTAACTAACTATATCAACACTCTAAATGGCAATTATGAATTACATTTCAACACTTCCCCTTAATTCATAATTGTTGAACATTTATAACACCAAGCTTCTTTCTCAAAAATTCAAATCTGTCCAGCTTCAAAGCCTTTGTGAAACCATCTGCTAGCTGTACTTCAGTTGGACAATATTGCACTTCAATCATTCCATTGTTCACTTGCTCTCTAATGAAATGAAACCTTGTATCAATGTGTTTACTTCTGCCATGTGATATTGGATTTTTAGCAAGGCTGATTGCTGACTTGTTATCAATTTTGAGTTTAAGAGGCTTCATCACTTCACACCTTAATTCCTTCATCACTGAATCCAGCCATATTGCTTGACAAGTTGCAAATGTACCTGCTATATATTCTGCCTCGCAAGATGAAAGTGCTGTCACTGGTTGCTTCTTTGTACACCAAGATATGGCTGCCTCATTGAACTTGAAAACATAACCAGATGTACTCCTTCTATCTGTGATGTCTCCACACCAATCACTATCCGAATATCCAATGAATTCACTTCCTTCACCTTGGCTGCCATTGGGAAATAGTAGACCAAATTCCTTTGTGCCTTTTATATACCTGAGTATTCTTTTAGCAACTATCAAATGAGTCTTCCTTGGATCATTCATGAATTTGCTAATGACACTAACTGAGTAGCATATGTCAGGCCTGCTGTTGCACAAATATCGCAGCGATCCAACCATTTGTCTGAACAATGTTGGATTGACCCTTTCTTCCTCACTGCACTCATCAATCTTTGAACTTGTCTCTGATGGATTTGGAACTGTATTGCAGCTATTCATTTCAAATTTCTCCAGCATTTCACCTATATACTTCTGCTGATGCATGACTGTTCCAGTTTTTAATTTCAGAAATTCCATTCCTAGGAAGAATGAGAGTTCACCTAGATCAGTCATTTCGAATTCAGATTTCAGCTTGTGTTTCACCCTTTCAATCTCTGCTGTCTTGCTCCCAGTAATGAGTAAATCATCCACATACAAACAGATTATCATTGTTTCTTCTGCACTAGAATTCTGCACATACACACCAAACTCCACTGCACACTTTGTGAAGCCTATCTGAATTAGGAATTGATCAATCCTCTTATTCCAGGCTCTAGGGGCCTGCTTCAATCCATACAAAGCTTTATGGAGTTTATACACCATGTTCTCTTTGCCTTGTATTTCAAATCCAGGAGGCTGTGACACAAACACAATCTCTTCAAGTGGACCATTTAGAAAGACTGATTTTACATCTAAATGGTAGAGTAACCACCTCCTCTTGCAAGCTAGAGCCACCACTAATCTTATAGTCTCAAGCCTTGCAACTGGAGCAAACACTTCATTGTAATCAATACCATGTTTCTGTAAAAATCCTCTAGCTACCAGCCTGGCCTTATGTTTTGAAATTTTCCCGTCAGGATTGATCTTCAGTTTGAAAACCCACTTCACATCAATCTTCCTTTTCTTGTCTGGCAGATTAACTAGTTCCCATGTTTGATTCTTTTCAATTGATTGGAGTTCTTCCATCATAGCTTTCCTCCATACATCTATCTTCAATGCTTCTTCATAATTGAGAGGTTCAGAATCTGCCAATAATGCAAAATGAATGATATCACCTTCATCATTTACTGCATTATCAGAAATTAATTCGCAATCATTCAGCCTGCTTGGAATTTGTCTGATTCTTTGAGGTCTCACTGCTGCTGCCACTTCTTCTGGTTCACTTCCATCATTATTGATCACTTCTTCATCCTCTTATTCATCACTGGAATCAGGATAAATGCAGCCTTGTTGATTCACTTCGCTGTACACTGGTTCCTCTTCCCATTTCCACTTCTCAGCCTCATTCACAATAACATCCCTACTGATATGCACCTTTTGAGTTACATGATTATAAAGCTTATAGGAACTTGTTGGATGATAACCTATAAGTATCATAATCTCACTCTTATCTTCAAGTTTACTCCTCCTAACATCTGGTACATGCTTATAGCACAATGAGCCAAAAACCTTGAAATGCTTCACACTAGGCTTTCTGCCACACCAAGCTTCCTCTGGAACCTTCTGATTCAGCTTCTTTGTAGGACATTTGTTTAAGATATAAGCAGCTGCAGTAACTGCTTCACCCCAGAAATTGTGTGGTAAGTTTTTCTGCTTGATCATGCTTCTTGCCATATTCAATAGGGTTCTGTTTCTTCTCTCAGCAAGTCCATTGTGCTGAGGTGTATATGGAGCTGTTACTTCATGCACAATGCCTTGATTAACACAGAAATATTCAAACTCTTTTGAGGTATATTCTCCTCCACCATCAGTTCTCAAGATCTTAATTGATTGGTCACTTTCCTTTTCAATTAAGCTCTTGAATTTCCTGAATACCTCTAATGCTTCACTCTTAAGCTTGATTGTATACAGCCACATCATTCTTGTAAATTCATCAACAAAAGTGATGAAGTATTTGCTTCCCCCCAATGAAGATACTTCAAAAGGGCCACATATATCAGAGTGGACCACTTGCAGTGTTGCAGTAGCTCTTTTAGGTGCTTCAGATACAAATGGGAACCTGCTTTGCTTACTCTTCACACATACTTCACAAATAGTTTTTCTGACATTCAGCTTTGGCAGCCCATACACTAGTTCTTTAGAATTCAAATCACTAAGACTTCTAAAGTTTAGATGACCATACCTCTTGTGCCATAAGCCTTCAATATCTTCACTAACTGCTGCAGACAAACACATCATTTTCTCACTTGAAATGTTACATCTGTAGGTTCTGTTTTGTGACATGTTTGATTTGAGTACCAACTGCTTCTTTGCATCAAACAGCTTCAAAGAATCACCATCCATAGTCACTGAGAATCCCTTCTCCACCAATTGACCAATGCTTATGAGATTGCACTTCATCTCAGGAACATACATCACATCTGAAATAATAATTCTTCTGCCATCATTGCTTTTGATCACTATATTTCCACTCCCTTCAACCATCAGATTTCTGCTATCAGCCAGTTTTATGCTTGTTTTCTTGCTAGCATCAAAGCTTGTCAACCATTCTCTATATGATGTCATGTGGTTTGAGCATCCGGAGTCAAGAAACCACTCTTCATTCTTGATCTTCTCATCATTGGTAGTAGTCATCATCAACACTATACTAGAATCATCTCCATGAGCATGATTTGCTTCTTCATCATCCTTTTGATCTTTCTTGAACCAACATTCATCTGCAAAGTGTCCATACTTCTCACAGTTGAAGCATTGTACCTTACTTTTGTCAAAGTCCTTCTTCTTGTTCTGACTTTTGCCAAAACCCCCTTTCTTTGAAGATTCAGCTTTGTCTTCAGTCTTGTTCGTACCATTGTTGGACCAATTTGCTCTTCTCTTTCCTTTTTTCTTGAAGTCTTTCTGGTTTCCCTCCTTCTTGGTAGTTTGAACTTGAAATGCTTGTTGAACTGATCTTTCAGAATTTCTATCAAATACCAAGAGTTCATGTGCCTCCAATGAATTTTGCAGCTCTTCAATTTTCAAAGTCTTCACATCCTTTGCTTCTTGAATAGCTACCACTATGAAATCGAATTTTGGACTTAAAGATCTCATCACCTTTTCAACTACCATCTGATCTGTAATGTTCTCCCCACAAGTTCTCATTTGATTGACTATGGCTGTTAATTTTGAGAAGTAATCACTTACTTTCTGATCTGCCTCCATCTGCATCATCTCATACTTTCTTCTATAGGATTGTAGCTTCACTTGCTTCACCTTTTCTCCACCAGTGTGATAGTTTTCTAAAATGTCCCATTCTTCTTTGGATCTTGTGGCTTTCGAAATCTTTTCAAAGTGCTGGTTGTCAACATTCTGCTGAATGTAGAACAAGGCTTTGCAATCCTTCTTCTTGGCTTCCTTGAATGCATTCCTCTGTGCATCCGTTGGATTCTCTACCAAGTCCTCATAGCCGTCCTGCACAATTTCACTCACTTCTTGTGCTCCAAATAAAGATTTCATCAATGCACTCCATCGATCCCAGTTCTTGCCATCAAGAACAAGAATATGTGATCCAAAACCGTTGCTGTTTATTATGCCTTTCAAGAATCTATCACTCTGTGTTTCCCTTGATTGTTCCCCTCACTTTTCACTCGTGTTTCCCTTGATTTTTAACCCAGCTCTAGATGCCAATTGTTGGAACAATGGATAGTGCGCAGCGGGAAAGAAAGGAGAAGAAAGGAAAAGAATTGCAGAAGCAGAAATTGTCTCAGGATCAATCCAGGATTGATCTGGTATTATTCCAGGATCGATCTTGGAACGATCCTCTCTAAAAAACTCTGTTATTTCACTTATTATCAATTACACACTTCACATACAAGTTGTTAGTTATATATAGGCATGTTATCTCATGATGCAAGGCACCCAACTAACTAACTATCTAACTAACTATATCAACACTCTAAATGGCAATTATGAATTACATTTCAACAGACTATTTGATTGAGATTTAAAGATTTAAATTTTCAAATAATATTAACACTATTCTATTAAAAAAAATTGATTTAAAAATTTGGATTGTTCGATTTTATCAGACAATCGAGATGGAATGGTTGCATGCAAACGATCGAGATGAAATGATTGCATGCAATCACATTATTGTAATTGCACACAACTCAACAAATTTTAAAATAAATTTTAACTTTTTGAAATCTAAAATACTAAATTTAAATTATGAAACATTCAATTGTAATCAAACAATTGTGATATGTGATTGTACACAATTCATATATCCCTTACATTCCACCTATAATATATTGTATATATAGAGTATCATATTAATTGAACTTATGCCATTAAATTAAAAATAGGTTTTAAATAAAATTTTAGTTGTTTATCATTTACTTAATATTTATTTTGTTTATTTATTTTTTTATATTTCGTTTTTGTTATTTATCTTTTGTTTTAGTCTTTTATCTTTTGCTTAATAATTATTTTAATCATTTATCTTTTCTAAAACTATACAATTTGTCATTTTATTAAGTAATAAATAAATATTATATAAAAGATAAAAGACAAAAGTGAATACAAAAAGATAAAGGACTAAAATAAATATAAAAAAAAATTAAAAACCAAAATGAATACCAAAATGAAAGATAAAAGAGCAAAATTATATTTTAACCTTAAAAATATTACATATAAGCTCTTAGTCCCTAAATATAATATTCACTTTTGAAAGTGAAATATCAAAGGTGACAAAAATAAAATTCACATTATAGAAAAATATAATTTTTGAACAATATACAAAAGATATAAAAGAGAGAAACAATTTATACATTAACTTAAGTGTAAATATGGCCAATGGAGGATTTTGAGCGATCAATTCCTCATCAATAAATATGTTGCCACATAATTTGATCATATTATTAGTGATTGTATATATTTATTTTCCTCTTTTTTTAAAACTCTCACATTGAATTTGTTTGGGGACAAATCAATCAGTTTAATTTGTTCACACACATTAATTGATTATGATATTATTGATAAAATATAAGAACACAAATTTTACATTAGAATAAGCACCAAAAATAATGATGTGAAAAATAACAAATACAAATCATAACAATGTGTGTATCATACCAAATCAACATGAATGGCTAAAACATAATTCACATGTCCATATGAAATATGAACAAATGTTAACAACATGAACAAAAGATTATACATGCAGATTAAATTAGAATACAATTAATTCATTTAACAAAAAAAAATATATGCAGATTAAAACGTATTTACAAATTAAATCAGTGAACACATTTGACACATGAACAAGAATAACATTTGGAAAAAAACAATGAGCATATTAAATTAATCATAACACAGTTAATCCGTAATACAAAAACGTGCATAACACATTTAACACATGAAAAATTCACAAATGCCCGAACAATGAATTATAGAGCATAATGGTGATCAAAGGAAAAAACAGTTGGATCGTCAAGGAGCATGAGATCACCACATTGTACTAGAGCACCCACACAAGTTGATAATGTATCACATTTTCATTAAAAACCATAAGAGATTAGAGTATATAAGTCATCTAACTTGTATGTTTTTCATCATTTATTTTTCCATCAAATGTAAGACTGTTACTTACACTTGACATATTTTTAAGTGGATATATATAAAGTTGATATGAACATTCCATTAACGGGAAAACATTGTGAAAATTTCTTTTGGCCACTGTCAATTTTTGGCTTTAAAAACTACACACAGATACAAATGTAGTATATCATCCAACTTTTTCTTGATTTTCTTCACTGCAACATTATTAGAAACATTTTTTCATTAGACGAAAGATCACTTAAAGGTTAACAGTTGTCATGAAAATGTATGAGTGTTTAAAGTTTTTATCAAAATTAATTCTAATCATTAATTTTACCCTTATTAAAAAAAATATTACAATCACTAATTAAAAACAACTAAAAATACAATTCGTTAAAGTTTCTTTTTTTGTTCTTTAGTGGGCAAATAAATTGATAGAAGATTTCCATACTCTTGACAATTTGGTACTTGACTTAGACTTTTCTTGGAAATTATGAGCTTCCGACGTTCAATAATCCAACTTTATTATTTGTATAAGCTTTGAGCCATAATTCTTGTACATGCAATGCAACTATATCCAATTATATCCAACACATAAACTGAGACAAAACACTTTAATAGTTGCATTTGATACGTGAATTGGACTTATTTATTAATCCACATTTAAGATACAAGCAATGGAAACTAAAACTCACTAAAAATATTACAAACCATATAAACATCACAATGGCCTGATGTAAACATCAAGGATAATGTATATAAGTCGGACAATTAACAAAAGTTTTTTTTTGACAATTTTTGTAATTGTGATGTATACCTTTCTCCAAACATATTCTTATTTCCTTTAAGTAGTAACCTCCTCCTTGAATTGGTTGTCCACAATGAATTTGCGGGTCGAAGTTAATATGTTTCTTGATGGCATCGACAATGTCTTGACTCTTTAGAGCTGTTGTAGCATCAAGTAAAATATTCTCTTTTTGAAGGATATCCTTCAAATTACTTCCTAGTCGATCATGGATTTGTAAGACTAGGTTGAAGTAATCTATTTGACTCATCAAGGAACAAGTTCCATGAGCTGACCATTGCTTCGACCAGAAATCATCATGACTTTGATACTTTAATATACATGGCCACTCACTCTGAAGTTTATTAAGAAATAAAAACTGATTCATTAAAATAAAATGAAGTTAATTTTTATCATCATATAAAAATAATAAATATAAAAAAATCATTGACGAAAATATACTTACACTTGAAGTTTGGATATTGGATGTGCTACCTGACCCACAAATACGCGATTGAGAATGTAATGGACCATTGTTAGATGGCCATAAACTGTGAATTAAAAATTTTGAGGGTAGAGGATTTTTGCATGATTGTGTCATGCAAAATGTTGCTGACCATGTTTCTGCCAACTGAAAAAAGTCGAAAGGGTCGTGGAGGTGTAATTATTAGGATTGGTTTTTTGTTTGAAGAATTCCATTAACGGCGATGATGGTAGTGTGGTGGAGGGGAAAATGATAGTGGGATTGCTGGACAGAAGTCTACATGGTATGGTGATGGGGGGGAAAATGATGATGGGATTGTTAGGCAGAAGTATACATGTAGGGGGAAAATGATGGTGGAAGGGGTGAAGGGTGTTCAACATTTGTGACTAAGAAGAGAATAAGAAAAATAAAGGAATTCATTTAAGAGAGATTTAGGTGTTTTGCATGTGTTGCAATGGCAAATAGTGTAAGATTTATAGAATTTTGAAAATGTGCTTTTCTGGAGGATAGGCATTAACTATGTGTTAGTGTGTCATTCTTTTCTTTTTTAAGAAGTAATTAGTGGAAGTGTAAAAAAAAATGTATACATTAATGAGATAATAATTAATTTTTTGTACTCAAAACAAAGTACATAGATATATTCATTCACATGAAGACAAACTGTATCCACACGTACACAACTGCTCAATCCATATTTATCTATTTTAGATTAATTATAACAATAACAACTTTTTTCCTAACCATCGATCCTAAGTATTTTAAAAGTTTTGATCTTTTTTACATAAGTCAATTAATTTTGTAGGTGTGTATGCACGCACGTGATGCACAAATAGGTAGATTAATTGGAAAATGACAAAATAAAAGGTCAATTGCATAAAAGATATATATGTACATTAATTAGGCATGTGGAAAGTAGGCAAGGAAAACTTAATTACAAATTTAAATTGATCGATTAGTCGTTTCTTACGATGAAACACGTTTTGAACAATTCATTTTTACAATAAATGCTAATTTTAGTATATTTATTTAAAAAATTAAAACTTAAAAAAAATGTCACAATTATCTACTGAGAGTTAAATGTCACAATTATTTGATTAAAAAATCCTTGACAATGATTTTGCAACTCAAAAAAAATGTAAATATTAAAATAAAAAAATGATAATTAAAATGATATTAAATCTAGATATATGTCATGTCAATTGCTCCTAATAATTGGTACAGTAGAGAATATCAAATGTATTATGCAGAGTATGATTTTCAAAAAAATTTAAAACTTTGACGAAGTTTATTAAGGATCTCAAACAAGTCATTTTTTATTCAACAAAAAAAAATAGTTAAGTTGAGTTTTAAATTGTACTAATATTCATGATTAAAGAAATTTCAAAAGTCTTAATCGTAATCCCCGTAATTAAGATTATAGGGAGCAAGTTTTGCATATATATATATATATATATATATATATATATATATATATATATATATATATATATATATGTCGGACAATTAACAAAAGTTTTTTTGATAATTTTTGTAATTGTGATGTATACCTTTCTCTAAACATATTCTTATTTCTTTTAAGTAGTAACCTCCTCCTGGAATTGGTTGTACACAATGAATTTGCGGGTCGAAGTTAATATGTTTCTTGATGGCATCGACAATGTCTTGACTCTTTAGAGGTGTTGTACAATCAGGTAAAATATTCTCTTTTTGAAGGATATCATTCAAATTACTTCCTAGTCGATCATGGATTTGTAAGACCAGGTTGAAGTAATCTATTTGACTCATCAAGGAACAAGTTCCATAAGCTGACCATTGCTTCGACCAGAAATCATCATGACTTTGATACTTTAATATACATGGCCACTCACTCTGAAGTTCATTAAGAAATAAAACTGATTCATTAAAATAAAATGAAGTTAATTTTTATCATCATATAAAAATAATAATTATAAAAAAATCATTGACGAAGATATACTTACACTTGAAGTTTGGATATTGGATGTGTTACCTGACCCACAATTACGCGGTTGAGAATGTAATGGACCATTGTTAGATGGCCATAAACCGTGAATTACAAACTTTGAGGGTAAAGGATTTTTGCATGTTTGTGTCATGCAAAATGTTGCTGGTCATGTTTCTGCCAACAAAAAAAAAGTCGAAAGGTCGTGGAGTGTAGTTATTAGGATTGGTTTTTTGTTTGAAGAATTCCATTAACAGTGATGATGGTAGTGTGGTGGAGGGGAAAATGATGGTGGGATTGCTTGATAGAAGTCTACATGGTATGGTGGTGGAGGGGAAAATGATGATGGGATTGCTGGGCAGAAGTCTACATGTAGGTGGTGGTATGGTGGTGGAAGGGGTGAAGGGTGTTCAACATTTGTGACTAAGAAGAGAATAAGAAAAATAAAGGAATTCATTGAAGAGAGATTTAAGTGTTTTGCATGTGTTGCAATGGCAAATAGTGCAAGATTTATAGAATTTTGAAAATGTGCTTTTCTGGAGGAGTAGGCATTAACTATGTGTTAGTGTGTCATTCTTTTCTTTTTTAAGAAGTAATTAGTGGAAGTGTAAAAAAATGTATACATTAATGAGATAATAATTAATTTTTTGTACTCAAAACAAAGTACATAGACATATTCATTCACATGAAGACAAGCTGTATCCACACGTACACAACTGCTCAATCCACATTTACCTAATTTAGATTAATTATAACAATAACAACTTTTTATACAAACTCTGTAAAATCACTATTACATATGGTCTTTTAAAGCGCTTTTTATAAAATCGTTGTCATAGGGTTTAAAAATTTTAGGGCCATTTAAAGCGCTTTTTAAAAAAACGTTGTTTTAGGGTATTTCTAACTTTTTAAGTGTATACATATGTAAGTGGTTTTCTTCGCTTTTTTTTTTTCTTTTAAAACTTAGCATTTTCTAAATCACTATTTCCACATAGAAATTTTTCTTTCTCTCTAGGGCTTTCTAAATTTGACAACCTCTTCTTCTCCACCACCAATTCCATCACTTCCTCCCTCATTTCTCTTCCATCTTCAACAACAACAACAACTTTGAAGAAGATTCTTCCATCACAACGAATAGGGTTATTGAAGACAAAAACGAAGACCTTGAGGAAGATTATATTTATTACTGATTGTATATATTTATTTTCCTCTTTTTTAAAAACTCTCACGTTGAATTTGTTTGGAGGCAAATCTATCAGTTTAATTTGTTCACACACATTAATTGATTATGATATTATTGATAAAATATAAGGACTCAAATTTTACATTGCATAACATAAAAATAAATATAAAAATAAACCAACAATATATTAGAATAAGCACCAAAAGTAATGATGTGAAAAATAACAAATATAAATCATAACAATGTGTATCATACCAAATCAACATGAATGACTAAAACATAACTCACATGTCCATATGAAATATGAACAAATGTTAACAACATAAACAAAAGATTATACAAGCAGATTAAATTAGAATACAATTAATTCATTTAACAAAAAAAAATATATGCGGATTAAAACGTATTTACAAATTAAACCAGTGAACACAATTTACACAAGAACAAAATAACATTTGGAAAAAAACAATGAGCATATTAAATTAACCATAACACAGTTAATCTGTAATACAAAAACGTGCATAACACATTTAACACATGAAAAATTCACAAATGCCCGAACAATGAATTATAGAGCATAAATGGTGATCAAAGGAAAAAATTGTTGGATCGTCAGGGAGCATGAGATCACCACATTGTACTAGAGCACCCACACAAGTTGATAATATATCACATTTTCATTAAAAACCATAAGAGACTAGAGTATATAAGTCATCTTACTTATATGTTTTTCATCATTTATTTTTCCATCAAATGTGAGACTGTTTTTTACACTTGACATACAACAACAATCTTCCCCTTTAGTGCAATTGTTTCCCTCAAGCATAAGCTTTTTGATCTACATATCTTAGCACTTGACAAACTAACAATCTCTCTTTAGGTTGAAATCTTAACTTTGATTCCACTTTTGAATTGTGATGGGAGTCCAAAATATTATTACATTAGACAAAAACAACTAAAAAAATGGTTATAACATCACATCACTACGCCAAAAATGACATTTTATAGCGCGCCTTTTACGACGCTTATTAAATACAAGCGTTGTTGTAAAATATTTTAAAAATAACGGATGATACAACATCGTTTTTTTGACAAATGTTGTGGAAAAAGCGTTGTTGTAGGGTCATATAGGGTCACATAGCGCTTGCACAAAATGTTTACAACGCTTTTTAAAAAAACGTTGAAAAGTGAAGCGCTCTCACATAATGTTTACAGCGCTTTTTGAGCGCTTTAAACACAAGCGTTGTAAAATGTAGCGCTCCCACCCTATGTTACATAGTTGTTAAAGCGCTTTTTGAAAAAGCGCTGTAAATTACATGCGCTTTCATATAATTAAATGACCTATTAGAGCGCTTTTTATACAAGCGCTGTAAAAGGCTTGCGCTTTCACATAATTAAAGGACCTATTAGAGCGCTTTTTATCCAAGCGCTGTAAAATCATTCAATTTAAATAAAAATCATTCACTTTAAATAAATAAAAACAAATTTAAAACAAAATTAATACGTTGTTCTAACCTTACGAACCCTCATCTCCTCTACTCTGCGAACCCTCCTCTCCTCTACTGTGCGCCCATCTACTGCTCCTCCTTTAAAACAAATAGGATACGTTGTCTCAAGTACTGTATTTATTAATTTTTTGTTGTCACTAAAACTGATAAATTTTTACATGATAAATCATATAATATCTATTCTTTTTTGAAATTTGTTGATCTGTTCTGTTTTGAAATCAGACTTGGACCTTGGTTTCCATTTTCCAATATTAGATATGTGTACTATAGATTGATATAATGTTATCAGTAGCTTATTATTTGTGTAACTGCATTTATATAGGTCATATAAAATGGACCAAAAATGGATGTCTGTCAATCAATTGTCAAAAGAGTATGAAAATGGAGTGAAGAAGTTTGTTGAGTTTGCAGTGAAGAATGCAAAAGATCCAAATAGAGTCGTTTGTCCTTGTTTAAAATGTTGTTTTGGAAAATGCGTTAGAGTAGATGAGTTGGAAGGAAATTAAAGTATGGCATGGAATTGATCAAAGCTATACATGTTGGATAAGACATGGTGAGAAAAAAAAAAAGGAAACATTAATTTTGAGAATGGTTCGACATATCCTTCAACTGATTTCGACATAGATACATATGAGCCGGACCGAGTTGAGGAGATTGCAAAAGCAGTTGGAGAAGATCTTTGGGATTGTCCTAAAATGTTTGAGAGCTTGTTGAGTGATGCAGAGAAACCATTATATAATGGTTGTACTAAATTTACAAGACTTTCGGCAATATTAAAGTTGTAAAACTTAAAAGCGAGTAATGGATGGTCTGATAAAAGGTTCATAGAATTATTAATACTCTTAAAAGATATTTTGCCAGATGATAATGAACTTCCCAGTAGAACCTATGAGGCTAAACGAATTTTGTGCTCTATTGGCATAAGTTACGAAAGGATTCATGCGTGTCCTAACAATTGCATTTTATTTCGAAACGAATATCAATTACTAAAGGCGTGTCCGAAATGCAATGTCTCTCGATATAAGAAGATAGAATCTACTCCAGCAAAATTCGTGTGGTATTTTCCTATAATGCCATGATTTAGACGCACGTATCGCAGTGAAGATGATTCAAAACACTTGACATGACATGTAGATGAAAGAATTAGAGATGAAAAGTTTCGACACCCTGCAGATTCTCCATAATGGGCAAAAATTGATCACGAGTATTCTGAATTCGGGATATAGTCAAGAAATCTACGACTTGCACTTTCTACTGATAGAATGGATCTACATGGTCTTCAAAACATCTCACACAACATGTGGCCTGTGATTTTGTTGATTTATAATGTACCTCCATGGTTATGTATGAAGCATAAGTTTATGATGTTGTCTCTGTTAATTAATGTACCCAAACAACCGGGGAATGATATTGACACATACTTGGCTCCTTTAATTGAAGATTTAAAAATTATGTGTGAGATAGGTGTGGGAGTTTATGATGCGTATAAGAAATAATGTTTCCATTTGAGGGCTATGTTGTTCGGCACAATTAATGATTTTCCAGCATATGGTAATTTATCAGGATATAACATTAAAGGTCAGTGTGCACGTCCTATATGTGAAGAGAGTACAAATTAGATGCGGTTGAGACATTGTAAGAAGAATGTATTTCTTGGACATCGTAGATTTTTACCTTATAGTCATCAGTATCGTGGGTGGAGAAATGCATTCAATGGAAAATCAGAAGAAGATAAAGCTCCTTTAGCACCGACTAGATATCAAATACTTGAAAAAGTACAAGGTTTGACCAATAAATTTGGCAAACCTTTTGCGGGAGAGCTGGTCAAAACTGGGTTGAAGAAAAAGTCAATGTGATGCATATTGAAAAAAAATGTATTTGATAGTGTTATTGGTACGTTACTCAATGTTTTAGGAAAGTCTAAGGATGACATCAATGCAAGATTGGACTTGGTCGATATGGGAATAAGAAATGAATTGGGTCCCGTAAAGAAAGGAAATCGCACATATCTACCTCCAGCCGCTCATACTCTATCTAGAAAGGAAAAAAATTGTTTTGTGTAAATTTCTACACGAAGTTAAAGTTCTAGAAGGATACTCTTCAAACATTAAAAATTTAGTTTATATGAAAGACCTCAAGTTAAAAGGTTTGAAGACCCATGATTGTCATATTCTAATGGAGCATTTGCTACCAATAGGTATACGTTCCATTTTATCTGAAAAAGTTCGACGAGCCATAACTTAATTATGTTTCTTCTTCAGGGAAATTGGTAGTAAAGTGATTGATCCTCAGAAATTGCCGACATTGCAGAGGGAAATTGTTATTACTTTGTGTGAGCTTGAAATGTATTTCCCACCCTCGTTTTTTTATATAATGGTTCACCTTACTGTTCATCTTGTTAAGGAGACACAACTTTGTGGGCCAACTTATATGAGATGGATGTATCCGATAGAACGATATATGAAAATATTATAAGGGTGCGTAAAAAGTAGAAGTCGACCAGAAGGTTGTATTGCTGAACGGTACATTGTCGAAGAAGCTGCTGAATTTTGTACTGAATATCTGTCCAATGTTGAATGCATAGGGCTTCCCATGTCTCGTCATTCGGGAAGAATATCAGGAGAAGGGATAATTGGAAAGAGACAAATGACTATATCAAGGACAGAATGGGAGCAGACACAATTGTATGTTCTGCACAACGATGATGAGGTTCAATTGTATGTTACAATACACGTGGATCAATTATCTAGTTTGAACATGAATAGGAATCAAAATTGGATGACTCGAGAGCACAATCAAAGTTTTATAACATGGTTAAAAAATCACAAAGTCAAAGTTTGATATATACCCCGAATCAATTTCACAGAGATTGAGATGGCTAGCAAATGGTCCGAGTTTACATGTATTTTCTTACACAAGTTATGTAATTAACAGCTACACATTTAATACCAAAGAACAAGATGATCAAACCACTATGCAAAATAGCGGAGTCACTCTCGTAGCTGAAGCGATGCATATCTCAAGTGCAAAATACAAAAACTCAATATATGCAAATCTATCATATTTTGGGGTTATCGAGCGCATATGGGAGTTAGACTACACAATGTTTCGTGTTCCCGTATTTGGTTGCAAGTGGGTCGATAATAATAATGGCATTCGGTTTGATGAGTCAGGGTTCTTCCTTATCGATTTTAATAGGGTGGGATACAAAGATGAGTCTTTTATTTTAGCGTCGCAAGCTCAACAAGTGTTTTATGTCATTGATCCTGCTGATGATAAATGGTATGTTGTCCTATCGACCAATAAAATATGTGATGATAACAATAATGATGAAGATGTTGGTAATGATCTTTTCTTTGCAACATAACAACCACATGAAATTGATTCAACTGATTATGGTTTATATCTTAGAGACGATCATGATGAGGGAATTTGGATTAATCCATCGTTTCGTATCGTTTATGGACAAACAAATGTGAATCCCACCAGGAAAAAAAGAAGGGCATCTTTATGTGTTTAATTATTTTATATAAGTCATGTAATCTGAACTGAGTTCATGTAATTTAATTGTTTGATCTTCCAGAATTGAGCATTTTAGTATTTAGCTTGAAGTCTTGAACTGTATTTGATTTTCTACTTATACTTATTTTCTGCTTATATTGAACTTGAAAAAGCTTTGTTTGAGTACTGAGAATTTTTCTTAAACTTGAACTGATCATCCCAATATGAGCTGATCATGTAATTTAGCATTGATATATATATATATATATATATATATATAGGTATTTAACTAATTATTTGGAAGAAAAAAAAATCCAAATATAGGTTTTTTACTAATTATTTAGCATTTTACAGAAATTGAACTTATGTTGTAATTTAACAAATTTAAATTGAACTAAACTGAACATAAACTTGTAATTTTACAGCGCTTTTGTCAATAAGCGCTATAAAAAGCCTTTAAACAAAAAATAAGGAGGTCACGTAACGCTTGCACATAATAAAACAAAGAGGCTTTTAAAGCGCTTGTTGAAAAAGCGTTGTAAAAGGCTTTTAATTAAAATAAAAAAGAGGTCTTTTAAAGTGCTTGTTCTATAAGCGCTGTAAAATGGTTACATAGCTTGCAAATAATAAAACAAAAAGGTTTTTTAAAGCACTTGTTGAAAAAGCGCTGTAAAATGTTTTTAATAAAAAAAATTAAGGAGGTCTTTTAAAGTGCTTGTTCTATAACCGCTGTAAAATGGTCACATAGCGCTTGTTATAAAATAAAACAAAGAGGTCTTTTACAATGTTTTTTAGAAAAGCGCTGTAAAAGGCTTTTAAAAAAATAAAATAAGGAGGTCTTTTACAGCGCTTTAAAAGACTTCTAAACAAACGTTGTAATAGGCTTTTAAAAAATAAAATAAGGAGGTCTTTAACAGTGCTTTTTCAAAAAAACAATGTAACAGGGTTTTATATATAACAGTAAACTGCTTTAGTTTCCTCTTCATTACGTAAACTTGCTACGCTTCAGTTTCCTCCTCCTCTTCATTGTCCTTCTCATTGCGAACCCTATTGTCCCTACGAACCATATTGTCAACCATCTCTATCTTTGTTACTATCCCTAAGAACATTACGTACTCTTCTCATTGAAATACGTAACCCTCATTATGTATTTCTACGAACCCTACTCTGTCCTACGAATCGTTCGTATTTCTACGCACTCTTCTCGTTGTTCCTTATTAAACGAAGCCATAACCCTACGAACCCTACGTATTTCTTCGCACTCTTCAGGTATTGTATTTATTAATTTTTTGTTGTCACTAAAATGCATGTTGAACTTATACTACTACGCACTTAGACAACTGCATGTTGAACTTGTTGAAGTTATACTGAACTGCATGTTGAACTTGTTGTAGATAAATGGATTCTAACAAGGATTTGGATCGTCAAAACGAGGAAGTTGTCAACACTAAGGCTTATGAAAATGAAGTTTAACGTGGTGCAACCATTATGCAAAATGTCATAAAAGCAAGAAATAATGACATAAAATTTGAGGTATACTATACTTAGTTTGCTGTTTATTTTTTATCTTTTTTGAAAGCATGTACTTACTATATGAGCTTATTAGGTGGGATGGAATGAAAGTGGCCAGCCAATTGAGCCCAACAGTTCCATGTTTGTAAATTATATTGGTGCTATTGTTCGTCAGAATATCCCCATTACAATTGACGATTGGAGAGATAAGGCTTTGAATGATGCAAAAGATATACTGTGGACTGATATACAAATAACTTTTTTACTCCACTTTTTTGTTACTTATAATATTTTCCAATGAAATACTTTACTCAAACTATATCTTTATTGGTTTGTAGACTGCTTTTGATGTTGATGAGGTGAGAAAAACTTACGTGCTTAGAGTTGCCGGAAAAATACACTGAGAATTTAAATTTGATTATCAAACTGCTATCTAAGAGATCGTGGTGGAAATATGAATGTCAAACTGCTATCTGTCAAACGACCATTAAGAATTATGAATAATTTACCATCATAATGCGACAGCAATAAAAATTAAGTATTTTATTATATATATCATTTTTTTTATTGTATGTACATATTCTACTAAAAAAGTAAATTTACAATATAATCATATCTGTGACCGGAATCGTAATTTAAAACGCCACGGGATAGACAAAAAATTTAGTTCACCAAGTTTTGTTTGTATACGAATACGACAAAAGCATATTACTTTTTATTATGGAAGACTTTTCCCTTGTTTCTGTTGTCAAATGCATGAACAGCACAAAAATTTATAGTCAAATTAGCCGACCCAAATTGAAGTTGTTTTCTTGTCCGAAACAAGGGAGATAGAAATGAAAGCTCTAATATCACTAATTACTAGCTAGATGCGTGTATATAATGACCAAAAGCTCTATTATAATCAACGTACGTACGTTTTCAACAATGAATATTCTTTTTACAACTTCAAAAATAAATAGTTGGTAGTGTCTGAATTGATATTGTCCTCTAAAAACAGCTTAAAGCGCGCGAGGTGTATTATAAGCCTATAGTTTTGTGTAAGGTGTCCATGAGTTGAGTTAAGTTGTTTTTTATTAAACTTGATATTTAAATTGATTAATTTCATGTTGGTTGGGTGGAGTTTCAAATAAGTGATTTTAAATCAAGTCGAGAGTTGGACTCCCGGGTCATACAGAAAAAATATATTTTTTTTATTTAAATTTTTTTAATTAAATTCAAATATTTGAACATCTAAAAAATAAAAATTATATTATAATATATTATTTAATATTTAAAATATATCTATAAACACAATAAAATATTTAAATCAATTAAATTAACAAAAAAATTTCAAATATAATCCATATATCAACTAAATTTTAAAAATACATCAATACAAGAATGGACCCATAAATTTTTAGTAGTGAATATCATTTTATATATTATCCAAAAACTCAATCTCCTTGCTTCTCCGTATATTATTTTTTTTTATTTAACTCTCTGATTCTCTGGGGACAAGAGACTTGGGACTTTAGTAATTCAGAGTTCGACTGAGAGGTAAGTAAATTTTGATCAAAAATCGTTCCAGTTAGAAATTGAATTCTCTTAAATGATTTGTCATTTAACTCAAGTTCATTAACCATTTGAACTCAGTTAAATTGTTTCTCTCTCTATTATATAGAGTACTAAGAAGAACACTCTTTTTAACAATCTATTTGATTATATGAAATTTATGAGTCTCACTACTTTATATTATATAACACATTTCCAAAGTATGGAATATATATTAATTTTACTCGATAAAATAATGAATGTTAAAAAAATAGTGCTTCTAACACTTCTTATATAATTAGTAGTTGATGCAATATACACTTTTATCTTGTTTTTTTGATGTGTAATGTTTGTTTTATATATAATGTAATTTAGTATTTTTTTAAAATCCCCAAATTTTAAGTGTGAATTGTAGCATTTGCTATCGCAAATATTGGTCCGTTTTTGCATCAATAGTAAAATATATATATATATATATATATATATATATATATATATATATATATATATATATATATATGTCAAATTAATAGTTTGAGTTCACAGTAAATTTAAAATATTAAATATGTTATTTGAATCAAACATTAAATTTAAATAAATTGATTCACTTAAATTTAAATAAACAAATTTAAAATATGAATTAAATTAATTTGTGTTTACACATACCCATAACGACTCTGAATTTGTGTTGAGATGATATGAAAATGGCATTCGGTTGGAAACTGATTAATTTGCTTGTCTTACATTATGAAAGCAACAGGAAAACTTGAAATTCGAGTTGAATATTGGGTGGATTTTATGAAAGAAAAATGAAGTTGACAGAACTGTGAAAGTGAAATTTTAAAGAAAAAAATATAGAAAAGGTGAGAAAAGTCAAAGAGGTTCTAACAAAACTGAGATTCGACGGACAAAGATGTCCATGTCCATCCAATGAGACGACAACATAAATTATGTATATGTAATTATAATTAAAAAAATTATATTTTTCTATTGATTCATTTGTCACTGTATTATTTTTTTCTCTCAGGTCACCTCAAAGTGTTTGGGTTCTAAGAATAATTTATTAAATAATTAAATTTAAAAAGAATACAAATATTCATAAAAATGGGTAAATAAATTTTATAAATATTAATAATTTGATGGAAGTTAATAATTTATGGTTTCAGGATTATGTCTCTCCCATAAAGTTTATATAACAATTTATCATCAAGAATATGTTATGAAAAAGAATGAATCGAAAGTAGATAGATTATATATTGAAAGATTACGACGCTTACTCTTCGTCATCATACCGTCTTAGAATATAGTATGTCATTTATTGTATTTTTTTTCTATGTGAGAATCATAAATTTAAAAATCCTATAATTATCATAGTTATCTTTCCAGTAAATATTTATGTGAAAAGTTTATTAATCTTTTTTTTAACTTTGGCGTGTTTGGAATTTAGGATGCAGGGAGAGAAAATATTTGAAATATAAAAATGATGAAGTGGAAAGAATGAATGATTTTTTAGATTTTGTTTTATTTACGTCTATATATTCAATATGTTATTTTTCATTTATTTATCTTTTTATTACGTTATGAATTTATCATATCTATTATATTATTTTTTATTTTTTTACACTTCAAAATATTGCCGGAGTAAATGAATGTATCTCAACAATTTTTATAAATTATTCAATATAGATAAAATAAGAATGAGAGTTATGGAACATAAATTTTAATCAATCAAGAGGATTCTTTAGCTGACATAAAAAGACGGATATATGATGATGAAATTGCAGAGTAGTTTTGATGAAATGGTGTCATGTCACAAAGATTAACGTGAGATAGCAGACAACAATACATATATAAAAATGGTAACTTGTCAATCAAGGCAAAGGACCGTGAAGTGGAATTGCTTTCAAAAGTGTCAACAGCACCAAATCATTACCATTGCTTTGACTATGTATCCTCTTCCTCAATTTTTTTTTTATCGAAAGAGATTAATAAATTAATTATTAAATATATAATTTAACGTTCTTTTTTAATTTTATCAAATGAGATATCTACTTAAGATCTCTTACTCTATGTGTGTTTGTTATTTGTTAATTGGGTCGATCTTAAAATAGTATCACTAAAATAATTGTTTTAAATTTAAAAACATTAATTTTTTATTAATTAAAAATATCTCATAATATTTACTTAATAAGTTAAGAGACTCGTATTATGATATTTTAAAAGTTAAGAATAATAAAATTTTATTTAAAGTTAGTATTTCCTAAAAAAAATTATAAATCAATTAATTTTGTCACCAATTAAAAATAATATTTTATGAAATTCGAATGTATTAATTTAATAAATTATTATAGTTTAAAGTGTTTAACAAATTATTTTTAATTAATATTTTAATAATTTTATTAAAATACTATTATAAATTATAAAAAACAATCATGTTAAAATTTGTTTTAATAATTGATGTGTTTAGTGGACCCTATTTATCAGTGAGATGTTGTTATTGTTCCAACACTCTATTGGTTACCTAGCTAGTTCCAAAAAATTCAAAGTTGCAAACCTATATTCACTAACCTCATCAACCATATCAAAATTTGTTACCTGCTAACTCTAGATATAAATTCTTTGTTTAATCAGAGTGAAAAGAAACTAAAAAAGATTAGTATTATATTAAGGAAGGAAATTTGTCAACACAATAAAAATAAAAATTTAATTTAAAAATAATATATTTAATTTTTAATTATTTTTACAAAATATTTTATTTTTATTTTACTTTTTAATTTCTTAACAGATATTATAAGACTATTTGTTAAGAAAACTAAAATTAAAATTTTATACTACAAAAAATAAATTTTAACCTATAAAAATACATTATAATATATTTTTAATATAAAATTTTTATTCTGAATTTTTTTAACAAGTATTTTTAACATTTTTATAAATAATTATAATGAATCGAGTTGGAATAGAAATTAATAAATTTTAAAAAAAATGAATGGAAATTAACCCTAGTAGTTAATAGTTATTGTAGTTTTAATTTTGTTACTTGCATGATACATGAAGTGACTGATTGAGCATTGGTTTCCTTTTTACAGTTTACTTAGCACGGACTGCATGCACGTGTGGGGGTTCTGAGCAAACCCTGTCGTAGGGGGCCTCATCCACAGATTTAGAATACGACACGTTTTGAGTGCTCAGAATATATGTTTCAAAAGCTGTGTTGCTTTTCTAATTTCATTTCATTTTTGTTGAACATTTGGTACGGATGGTTGGTCTCGAGTTCACAAATGTGACATGGTATAAGTTTGAAATTCTTGATAATAGATTATTTATATGGAAGTATAATTATTTTTGTTTATTTCCAAATTTTTTAGAGGTTTTAACAATGGAGAGTTCTATATAAATAATGAAATAAATGTTCAACTATAATTTTTTAGATACTTTATTTATTATTAAAGTTTATTAATTATTTAAACTCATATCTTTATATTTGAATAATTGTATGATGCAACACCCTATAAAATTATTAAATTCAGAGGGAGAAATTATAATAAACTCATTTTCCTCTCTAGATTTAACACCATCCAATACATTGTGCACTAAACAGCCGCATCAGGTGATAAGAGTTCTAAACAAGTCGGTTTGTTTCAGATTTAGAAAATAAATTCTGAATCAATAAAAACATAGTTGTTTTAGTTTTGTGTTTTTCACTCTTTGTTACAAAATCTAAACAAATTAAATCATCGAAGAACGAAGGGGTTTGGCTCGGCTCAATCGAGTTGATTATTTTAAAAGATTTAAGAAACTTATATTAAGAAAAATAATCAGTCAATGTAGATATTTATACTATTAAAATAATTATTTAAACTACAATAACAAAATAATATACAATGAGTGAAAATAAATTAATACAACATAATATTTTTTTTATCATAACACTATTTATAATGTAAAATAAAAGAAATAATAATTAAATATTTTATTCGTCTCACAATTAGTGTTATTTTAACAAAAAAGATGTCTCAAAATAAATGACACTTATAATTTTTAGTATAACTTTAATAATTTTATTTTCTATATTACCCTTTAATGATCATTGTATATACAACTTTTAAACTTTATTATATTTTATTTTGATAATAATAAAAATTTCATTAATAATTAAAATGAATATTTTGATAAAATGATTTTTTTTTTCCTTTTAATTATTACATTTTTTTTTAAATGTGTGTAAAAATTTTAAAAAACATACATTATAAGATTATAAGACTGAGAGAATATAATATTTTGATTCAAATATCAAGTCATCAATTTTAAAGAAGTGAAACTAATGTGAAACTAATGCTAGAACCAATTGAGACAGATTTGTTTGGTTTGAACTTGAACACGAAAAAGAAAATCGAATCAGTGTAATTGGTATTTTGATTGAATATATCTTAAGATTTATTCGTCATTAGTTTGATTTACATATCCATAAATAGATACATATACCACTCACCACTATCTATTTAATGATGTTGAACATCCTTCACCATTGTTGGCACCCTCAATTGTTGTTACAACAACTATAAGTTACGTCATTATCTATATCAAAAGTTGTCTATAACTACTTAAAGCCGTGGATAATAATCACTTATGTATTACCTACGACCAAAAAGTTGTGGAAAAATGTCTTGTCACTAAATTTTATCCACCATTCCAAAAGTCATGGGTATTATTGATATCTACACTGTGAGTAAGTTTGACTTTAGATTTAAAAAATAATAAATTAAAATGATTTACTTTTTTCTTTTATTGATTAAGTAAAAATAAATTTATTTAATGTATATTTTTAGATTTTTAAAAGTACAAAAAAAAATATCATAAATCATATTTTAATTTTTTAAAAGAATTAAAGTTTGAAACAAATATAAAATATTTAAAAGATAAAAAATTGAAAACGGATCGACTACTTGATTTAATCTGTAATATGAAATTGGGGTCATACCGTCAAATATGTTTTTAATTGTGATATCTAAAATTATTATATTAATAAATAGTTTTTTTTATTATAAAGGAACACAGGCATTAGTTTAATAAACTTGGCTTTTCTATTCATAGAATATAAATTATTGTTGAGCTACTTAAACTACTACATATAACTCAGTTTCTATTTTAGTGGGGTACAGTACTATTGAATGAAAAACAAAAATACTAGCTCTTAGAAAACTAAGTAGGGTGTTGTTTAATTAGATTTCTGTTTTTTCACAGCAATTAGATTTTTTGTTTGAAACTTCAAAATCATAATTTAAACAAAAAAGAAGTAGCAAAATTAAAATGAATTACCAGATGATTTATTGTGATTTTGTCAATTTTATCACAAAACTAAACATGCACTTCATCCAATTGAAATTCAAATTTTTCTAAAAGAAAATCCAAAAAAGGTATGTCTATAGATGAATCCATTGAATCGTCTACCATATACCATAGGAACCCTAGCCCTAACATAGGGGAAAAACAATATGGAAAGGGACCTATTTCCCAGATTATGTTAAGATTGAAGTCACCAAGTTTTGCATATGATATTTCCTCCAAAAGAAGAGTGACACTATACTTGCTAGTATAGGGATCTAGGGCTTTGTTGGGCTACTTTTAGATAAGCTGTGAAATGAAACAAACCTTAGAAGTTACCCCAAATTCAAACTAAGAAGCCCTGTTTTTACCCCAAAAAAATAATAACTAGAAGCCATGTAGAGTTACCCTAACAACTTGCATCTATTTCTAGTGCCAATCAAATCTTTTTAGGTTGAGAAATATATATTTTATTACCTCTCGTTTGCTAATTAAAGAATAGAATTGAAATGTGTTCACTTATTTATTACATAAAAACAGTGACATTAAATTGTACCAAAAAAGCAGTAACATTAAAATGATATGAAAAATAACATTATTTTGATTTTTTTTTTATTAAAAAAATTAAGGAAGAGAGAAAATTTTATTAATCAAAGTAAAACTAATACCTATTTTACAATTGTCTCTAATAGAATTCTAACTTTGTATCTTGAGTTTACAAAACTTAGCTCACATCACTAAGTTAACACCTTTAATTTTACTTTGTGGTACTTTTTCATCACTCTGCCAAACAGTTTATTTCTTCCCCTTTAATTACTATCAATTTCTATCGAGTGAGATGTCATCTAATGCAGATGAATATGACTAGGAAACAAAATAGATCAATTTCTCAATTATAAGTTCAAATTAACTTAGGTATCTCAATATTATTTAAAAATTATCTCATTCAACTTCTCTGAAACACTCGTAAAATATTAAGAACTTTTTTGCAAGTTAAAATTCATACTCTTTTGCAAGTGAAAATTCATAAAGTTTTTTTTAATGGATAAACTCATTACTAAAAAATAATAAAAACTAGGGCCTATCTAATTTTAAAAGGCAGAATTCCATACATGTTCTAAAGACCCCAACTTTCAAGATGCAATATATTATCATGCAGAATAATAATTACTGTGATAGATATGCTGCAGTTGCCAAGCATTATGCAAATGCTTTCAAGTTCTAGCAAACTTAACCAGGTTACTGCTTCGTCATTGCTAGTGATTCTACTGAAAAATGAATCATGTAAAGGCGAACACCACATTGAAGCCTATGCATCTGACCACTATGATACTTCATAAGTCAAAGACTGAAAGATCAACTCTCAGAATCAAGATAGATCACCAAATTGAAGCCTATGCATCTGACCACTATGATACTTCATAAGTCAAAGACTGAAAGATCAACTCTCAGAATCAAGATATTTTTACATCGCGCAAAATCCTTGCAGCCATTGAGCCATACCTTCTGGCTTCCCACTCACTAAGCTGTGCATTTTGGGGAATTGAATTACTATGATCCTCAGTGTTTTCTTCAACAAGACCAGATCCTTCTACTACAATATTTTCCTCAGTGTCTTTATCTTCCACAACAGTTTCAACATCAACTTTGTCAGCAGCAGCTTGACCTGAATTTTTTGTGCCCTCTGCTAACTGTTTAAATCCCATAATGAAGAGTTGAATGCTTGGATGTTGAAATGTTTCATCCATCTATACAAAGTGAAGAATTAAGTGCTGTTTAAAGTAGTAACCAAACTCACGTATTTGTTAACATGACATAAAACAATATTATTAATCCAAGACATAGATGCTGTCAAAAGAACATATAAGCATACCTTTGATTTTGAGACAGTTTTCACGTCAAAGTTCTTTTTCCACATCTGAAGCATCTTCTCGTGGACACAGGTGGACCTGATCTCGTTACCCAACTTCATGGACAAATTTTAAAAAAACTAAGTGAATCAAACTCCATAAATAAAACTAAGTTTATAATTTAATTATAAACAGGTGAATCACCTACCAAAATAGTAGTCCTAGGTCCAGATAAAGCAAGTATTGTCTGCAATAGAGGCTCCAATAGATGTTCTACATAAACCTTCAATGGAATAAAGTAAAACAAAAAGTAGGATGATGTTATTCAAATGACAGCAAATAATTTGTAAAAGAGTCAATCTATTCTCAATCTACTTTGTAGAAGACAGGCCTGTTCAACACTTACAACGTCGGTGCCAATAATGTAGTCAAATGGAGGACCAACCGCCTTAACGTGACTCTCGTCTCCCCATTGAAGCTCTGCAACCTTGATTGAGCCAAATGACTCTAGAAGCAGAGAATTTTGAGTGAGACACTATCATCATTCAAATCCACAAAATGCAATAACAAGAATAACTACAATGGAAAGGTTCAACAATATTAAATTTAAATAGTTTAAAATAAAAAGATAAATGAATAACAAGTTCATATGGTAATAAGAATGGTTCAAAAGTTTGAAATCAAACCAGGGTTTTTTTGCAAGACCCTTGAAATATTACGATCAACATTTCTTTGTAATAATGGCAAAACCTCCTTTTGGTCTGTCACAGTAACATCACAACCAAGCAAAGCCATGCCTGCAAAGGAAGTTTAGATCAGCCTAGGCATCACTGCCCTGAGAAAGTAATAAAATAGGGTATAGCTAGATCAATTTTAACCAATAAGTAATTTAATAAACATATTTTTAATAATAATTTAGAAACTCACCAAACCCCGAAACACCACAGCCAGCTCCTAGTTCAATTACACGTTTTCCTTTAAGTTTAGCAGGGGAAAACCTTCCTTTTCTGCAATTACGTTCCTAAAATGATATATAATGCACAATAAGGAATTAGAATAACGCAAGGTTAAAATATTACAAGGCAATGTAAAGTGTAAACTCAGTGTAATATCTCAAGAACTTTAAGACCCGGCCAAACCTCAAAGGATCTAACCTCATCATAAGATAAGACCATGCCCCCCAAAGAAGAGAGAGAATCGTTTTTTTTAAGTTTTAATTCATGTCAAATTAGTTTCTTTTCCTCCGGCCCTCTACTTCCTAGAAGGAAAACACTATACTATGGGTGATAAAGGTGTTCCAATCAAATTTATTTATGTACAATTTCCAAAATAAGTCCAAGTCCAAGGCTAATCTATATGGCCATGTGATGAGGACCTAAAAGAAGTTAATAAGGAGAAAAGCAAGGAAAATTTCAAATCACAACGTCAGAATTAATTTTAGTTTGGTTTGAGTTTAGTTTTGAATTGAAATAGATATTAGTTTTATTTTAAGTGCTGTAAGTCCACCTAATGGGCCTAACTTCATGTCTAAAGATCTATTTAAGCAAGCATATGAGCATTTTTCCTTTAGATCCTCACATAAGGAGTTCATTTGGATAACTTTGAATGAAATAGAATTTTTCTCTTATGAGAATGTGAGTTGAGCAATGGCTCCTCTTTGGTTCTGGGGTTGGAAATTGTGGCAAATCCCTTTTGGCTTATAAGCCATGCATTTTATATGCTTTAGTAACTGATAATCTAATGAGTGAAGCAGTTAAGTTATACCACTATGTAAAAACAAAACTTAAGATCTAACAATTTCATTCATGAAAAATGACAAGACTTTCCAGAGCATTTGAGGATGAAACACAACTTACAAGAAACTTAGCAAACACAAGTGATGCATCCCATACTGTAGTTCCCAGGTGTTTAGAATTTGGGTCCTAATTAATATAAAACTGTCAGATGTAATAGAAAGATATAAAAAATATCATTCTTCAATAAATTCATAATCATCATAATACCGAAAAATTGAAGCAATGAGAGAACAAGGCACATGTCCAATGGTCAATCATGATTTCAAAAATGTTCGAGGAGGTTCATCTCTAGGGAAATCATTGCGATTTTTCTGAGATTTGCGGCTGCGAAAACCGCTACCGTTAAATGCCCATAGCCATCAAATAGCGTCACACTTAAGGCCATTCTTGCTTTGTGATTCTGCGATTGCGGAGCTATTAAAAACATAGGAGCAATGTGCTGTTGCCCTACAGTGCTGTTGCCCTACAGCTAATTGGTTCTTCTAATCTTCCCACAGATTTTGGCAATTCTTACTAATTATGCAGAACTTTAAAGTCTCTACAGCACTGCATATGGAAAGCCTTTGGTTTGCGTGTGAACTATTGTCACCCTACTCATATTATCCCCTCATTGTGATGCAATAAGATATTCGGTTCAACCTTTCAGTAAAATTAGTTTGAGCATCTTTGTTTAGTTATAAATCAACTTACTTAGGAGTATTTCTTCTGAAAAGAAATATTCAGTCAGCTGACATGAAACGGGTGAAATAAGCTAACATTTCACTAATTAAAGTAAGAAGTATCTATACAACAACAACACAGCCTTATCCCGCTAGGTGGAGTTGGCTAAAGGAAATAGTATTATGATTGGCTAAAAGAGAGAAAGGTCTGGCTGTACATTATTTTGCTTGCATTAAAATTCCATAACTCAAGTTCCGTTGACCTACTGCAGAGAAGAACACCTTCCTCAAATCACTCTCTACTCTCAAAAGGGGCAGTTTTAAAGACAGTATAATACCTGAACAAATTGCAATTCATGACCCAAAACCTCCAATGGCATCTCAAAAGTGGTTGGGGTATTTAATCTGATAAAACATTCATGAGCATCATAAAAGAAATATTATAGTTATAATACACAAGAAATTTTAGTTTTTTTTTTTTAAAAAAAAGAAAGAATCATTCAATTCTTTTAACCGCTATAGGTTTTGCTCATGCAGTTGTTGTAATATAAATAACTTTCTGCTAAATATCAAAATATGTTTTATCCATGGTTTCATTTACATTGCAATATAGTCTTCAATGCCAACTTAATCATAAGAAATGATCAGTTAGTACATTCAAATTCACAGTGACAATATGAACTTAACCTGCTGATGCTGCACATATGCTAATGTTACTATGGAAGTACAAATATATATTATGATTTTCTAGTAAAGATTAACTATTTATTTATTTCCCTTATTTTTGTTTTAAAATAAAGACAGCAAAATAACAGAAGTATAACTGGTTATGAATGATACCTGCCAGCTTCCATGAGATCACAATCTACCAAAAAATTCTCAATACGAAATACAAATCGAGAAGTTCTATCTCTCACTTATGATTATATTTTCTGTGAATCACTGAAAAAAAAATAAATCCAAAACAAAAACAAAAATTAATAATGCCACAAAAATATACACACTTGCAAGGTGGTTGGATCAAGATTCAAACAATACGGTAATAATAATGTAAAAGAAGTTAACACCAAATTGAACATCAATATCTGGAATTTTCCCCCAAACAAAACCCTAACTTGTTCAAAACCATTAATAGAACTTCAATTCGATTATTTTCAGTCGAATTTAACGAATTAAAAAATATGTATAAAAAATTAAAAAGAACAAAATCATATATACATTTATAATGAGGTGAAAGATTGAACCATGGTGATTGAAGGTCGAACTCAGCGTCAGGGGAATGCGAAGAGATTAAGAAGGAAAGTTTACGGTTTGCACTTAGCAATCACAGCAAAAATTCAGAAGGAGTAAAACTTCAGCTTCGGATTAATCAAGGTTTAGTTAAGACCCAACACTAGCTTGTTTGTTTAAACTTTGAACTCTTGCGTTTAGATACTTTTCTTCAGCTTTTTATTTTTGTTATTTTTTATAAAATCTTTTAGAAAAATGAGTATTATCATAATTAACTCATAATCCGAGTTGACATTTTTCAGTTATAAATTAAAGATTAGGACTATATATATATATATATAAATTAAAGATTAAGAATATATAAATAGAGAGAGGTTTTTTTTAATAAACAATTTTTTTAATATTGGGCCAAATAAAAGGCCCAATCCAAATTTGTTAAATAATGGGCTTAGCCCAATATTTGTTGTGAACTTAAAAAACTATTTACTAAAAAAACTATCACTAAAAAAAAACAAAAGAAATTTTCAGATTTATTTGTTAAATTTATATTATTTAATTATATTCTTTAATATGAGTGTAGGCTCTAATACCAAAAGCGTCCGAGAATCAAAGGATATAAATCAAAGGGAAAGATCGAAAATATAACAATCGATTTCTGATGCACAAGATCAGCCTGAGCTGCAAGTGCAGAGCATACTTAAGTTTTGGAATATAAACATGCAGAATGTAAAGATAATTTTGAACAGATTATAATTAATACACGGTAGAATACTTACAAGGTTTTGGAAACTGAAAAACAAATTACAAGTGTTTTGAAATAATAGGAGACACTCAAGATTTCTAAGAGAATATTGTTGTTCTTGCTCTCCGAAACTCTGGTTTTGAAGTGAAGAGGAGCCTTCCTTTTATAGCCAAAGATTCCTTGGCTTGTGTAGTGGAGGAAATAATGAGATTCCTTCTACTTTTTGAATTTTGGCAGACAAGTGCCAGACTGCTTTTGTCTTCTGATAAAATTGCCACGAAATTTCCTTGCTTTTGTCTTTTGCTAAAATTTCCACGAAATTTCCTTTTTTTTAAAAGTCTTTTTGTAATTACATTTACATCATTTTGACATTTTTTTAAGTTAACGACAAATATTGGGCTAGGCTCATAATTTGACAGATTTGGATTGGGCCTTTTATTTGGACCAATTTTTCATTTTGTAGGGGTGAAGATACCAAAACAGTCGTTATCATTATCATTTTCTAGATTGATTGAAATTTCTGAAGCACTCCCTGACGAAGTCTTTAAGAATTGGGCCTTACTTTTGAGAAATTGGGCCATGATCTCGAAGTATTCTTCTTCAGTTTTTGCTCCTGCTAATTGTGTTTGTGCAAATGATTTTTGGGCCAAGAATTGAGTTTGCATTGGGGGCGGTTTTTTCAATCCCTGTTTTTGGAGCCAAGTTGAAACGGTTTGACTTTTGATACTTGGTGGAATAGAAAACTTTGTCCACCATCTACCTTTAAACTTTCGGACGAGGATTGTTTGGGCGTCCTTTTGATCAATTTCAAAATACCATGCTAAGACCCATGGTAAAAAGAATTTTGTAGAGAACAACATTAGAGGATGAAAAATGCGTTCTCTGTCTGTGGGTTTGTAGTGAGTTTTGTATAGTTGGAAGCTATCTTGGGCTTCCGGTTTTAGAATTTCCACCAATGGGCAAACCATTGTGGGATTATTTTATGGATTTTTGCAGTTGAGTAGTCCACTGGGCCTTCTTTTGGGTTGTCTTGAATTGTTACAGAACCCGTCAAAATAGATTTATAGTAAGGCTGAGGTTTTGATAAATCCCATGGTTTGAAAAACCAACATTATGGGAAAATTTTTGAGGTGACCAATTGAGGATTTCTATTATAATAGTGGTCTTCTATTGTCCAAATGTTTTGAAATTCTTTTTTAATGAAATACTCTGATTTTGGTTTAAAGTTTGCTAAAATAATATGAGATTCATTTGGTTTCAAAACAATTTTTGAAAATTCCTCTTGAGGAAGTTTTCAAATGATTTTACAGGATGATCCCTCCTGTGAAGGTTTTGAGATAATTTTTTGAGAATGGGTTTTTGAAGATTCTCCCCTCTCAAGCTTCTGAGAAAATGGCAGTTCCATCGAGAGACATTCAATCTCTTTTTGGAGCTCCAAGAGCCTTGTGGCTTTTTGCAAATTAATGTCTTGTATTGTAGCTTGGGTTGCTTCAAAGTTTTGAGGTCCCAAAATATGTTGGCTTTTATGCCATTTTTGGATTTCATTTTGGGTTTCTTCTTCTTTTTTTTGCCCAAGATTTGATGGGTTTTGCAGAAGAAACAGGTTTTGGGTTTTCTTCTGGTTGGTCCTGTTGGACCTCAATTCTTTTGGATTTTCTGGGCATCGCTCAAATCTTGTTTTGGAGAAATTCTCTGGTTAGAAAATCTGGAATTGAGTTTTGATCTCCTTTAATAAATTCAATTTCGAAATCAAAAATACTAAGGATTGCTTGCCATCTGGTGAAAATCTGTTTTGATGCAATGTTTTGAACATCTTTTTGTAAAACTTCCATTGCAGACTTACAATCAATACGAAGTAAAAATTTTTGATTGAGTAAATCACTTTAAAATTTTGTAATGCACATAACAATTGAAAGAATTTCTTTTTTAATGGTAGAGTAATTTTTCTGACAATCATTCCTGTGTGCAGACGTAAACTGAACAATGCATTCTTTGTCATTTATTTTTTGTTTAAGAATTCCCCCATATCCTATATCTGATGCATCAGTTTCAACAATTTTTTGTGTTGATGGGTCTGCTAGATGTAGGCAAGGTATTTCTTTAACTTGTTTTTTGATTAATTGGATTATTCTAGTATGTTCTTTTGACCTAGCGACATGGTTTTTCTTTAACCTATCATGGAAAGGTTTTGCTATTCTATTAATGTTTGGACATAAATCTAAAACATAGTTCAAACTTCCTAGAAACCTTTGTAATTGTGTTTTATCAAGAATTTTGTCAGGGAATTTATCCGCGAAAGTTAAGGACCTCGCAATAGGGGTGATAGTACCCTAGGTGGTATATTGTCCTAGAAAGCGGATTTTGTTTGGAAAAGAGAAACTTTGGATTTTGAAATGACCATTCCATTTTTCTTGGTGATCATAAAGAATGTTTTAAGATGTTTGAAATGTTGTTCAATAGTTTCAGAAAAAATTAAAACATCATCAATATAGACAATGCAAAAATTTGAAAATGGATTGAAAATTTCGTTCATGATCCTTTGGAATTCCGAAGGAGCATTTTTTAATCCAAAGGGCATTACCATCCACTCATATTGACCAAAAGGAACAGTGAATGCAGTTTTGTACCGGTCTTTAGGATCAATCTGAATTTGCCAAAATCCTGATCTTTTTTATTAGGAATCAGGTAGTGAATCCATTTTAATGCTTTGTTCAAAGGTTTGTAGTTTATAACTAACCTAGGGGTACCTCTTTCTATTTCAGAATTTTTATTGACACAGAAAGCTGCACAACTCCAAGGAAATCTAGATGTTTTATTAGACCCTTTTGTGCTAAATCTTGGATTTCTTTTTTGCAATGGGCCTCAAGTTCATAATTCATTTGAATAGGTCTAGCTTTTGTTGGGATTTGTTTATCAGAAAAATCATTTTCGTATGGTAAATCTACCATATGTTGTTTTCTATTCCAAAAAGCATTTGGCAAGTCTGAACATATTTCGTTTTCAATTCATTTTTGGAGTTCTAAAATTTTCTATTTTATGAAACTTTTTTTGTAATGGTTCTTCAATTTTGAGAAAAGAAACATCCTGTTTTAGAAAAAATAAATGTTTTTCTTTTGCTTGGATTAAGCAATTCAATTCACTTTTGTAAACAGAACAAGCTTTTAAAAGATTTAAATTCTTTGTTTTGGGTTTCTCAATAAAAGGGAAAAACAATTTTGGTTTCTTTCGTTTTGCAGGAAATACTATCACAATTGACAGAATAGGGAGTTACCATGTTAATGAAAGGAGTCCCTAAAATGACATTATGGGTTATATTTTCTAATAAAACAAAAGGAGTTTTAATTGAATCATTACCATTTTTAATAGATGCTTCAGTTTTATTTTTTATAATCATTTTGGAGTTGTTAGCTGCAACAAGTTTTTCATTAGATTTTTGCAGGAATATGTTTGGAACAATGCTGCTTTTTAAGCAGTTTAAATTTGCTCCCGTATCAAAAAGTGCAATTGTTTCAAATTTGAAATCTTCTGAAAAGTGATTTTGATTAAATATTTTCTTGTTGTTATAGTTCTTAAAACAAACAAGAAATCTTATGGGATTTCTTCCAAGTTTTCAATTTTGTTTTCTAAGGGTAGCGAAAAATCTCATTCTTCTCCTTCCTGTTCTGGGTCAGAAGAGGTTTCATTTTGAATTTGGGAAAGAAGATTTTGGAGAATATTTGAATCAATTTCTTGTTTTTGTTTAAGAGTATTTAACTCTTGTTTTACAAGTTTAATTTCCTCTTGAAGAGATTGGATAGTAACAGGGATCTGGGATTTTCTGCTTGCTCCTAAGATGTTTGTTAAATCATAGGTGGTTTTTGGAAGTAATTTTGATGAAGATGTGGATTTTCTACTAGCTTTTTGTTAAATCTTGTTTATCATTTTCTAATGAATCTATTTCAAAATCTGTAAATATTTCTTCATCTGAGGTCTCTAAAAGTATTGCCTCAAATTTTTGCATTATTTGTTCATCAATTTGTAATTCATGAAATTTTTTATTTTTGTTGCAATATCTTGAAATGTGTCCTGTTTGGCCACACTTATAACAAGTTATTTGTTTTGAAGTTTGAGGTTCAAACTTCTTATGAAAATGTCTTCTTTTGTGAAAATTAGGTTTTCTTTGATTGTAAGAATTTGGAGATTTGAATTTTTTATAGAATTCATGTTTACCTGGTTTTGAGAAAGACTTTCGGTGAGGTTTTTTATATGTTCTTGAAAAAGATCCTCCACATTCTTTTGAAACATTTGTCGTGGGTATTTCGAATTGTTTGCAAAAAATCCCAGTTCTTGCCTAGTTCTTTTCATTTCCCCTTTTAGATGTTTTTGAAGTTTTAAATCTTGACAGATTTTTAAACCTTCCTTTTGAGTGAAGCTAACTAATTCCCCATAAATTAAATGGTTATAAGGAATTTGGTTTACCCCATAGACTTCTTTAATTTTGTTTCTAACCTTTTCTCCTAAAAAGGTTGGAAGTCCTACAAGGAATTTCTCCTTCCATAAAGGTTGGTTTGAGTCTTCCCTAAGCATAACTCTAGTTAGGAAAATGTTTTTGTAATATTGAAATTCAGATAGCTTTTTACATCTGAGGTTTGAAAGAAGTTCCGCATTTTTATCTTTTAAGTGAGATGGATCACCTTTGAAGTGCAGGCTAATTGTGTGAATAAGTGTTGTAACTGCATTAGGTATTGGGTTTCCTATCTCGTCGAGGGTGGGAATTCCTTCCTCTGTGGTTTGGATGGAATTTAAAATTTCTAAGTGTTGAGGAGGTGTGAGATGGTAATCCCACCACCCTTTAAGTTGTCCCGAGAACCCTGCTATTAGAAGTTATGCTATGGCTTTGTCAGGTGTATTGGCTTGGGTTTTGTAGGCATTTGATGCCATTGTCATTTGTTGAAGGAGACTTAGGATATTGTATTTAGACATACCATCTATGTTCCATTCATAAACAATACTGGCATTGAATTTAGATTGAGAGAGGACGTTAAGTCTGTTCTCAATATCTAGGTCTGGTGCTGTAACCATGGCTAAAGGTTGACCCTTCTGCCATTACAGTCTGTGCATGTTTTGTTTTTCTTGTTCAACTTCAGAAACTTGATCTAAAGTCGTGACTGTTTTTTCTAAGGAATCCTTAGCTACCAAAGGTGAAGAGGTAGAATATTATTCTACTCTACTTAATTGGTCTCTTAAGGCTTGGGTAAATTATGATTTGCCATCTTTAAACAGTTTCTGACTTGTTTTTGAGATTTGAAAAGGTTTAAAGACTGAGTTTTTTAGTTTCAACCCAATTGTCTCAGCAGGAGAGACAACAGTAGTTTGTTGTTTTTCTTCTATCTTAGTTAATTGTTTTGCAATTGTGCTAAGATGAGTGTTTGTAAAATTATTTTGTATAATGATATTCTTAATATCTTTTTCTGAGTTTTCGTTTGGAATTTTGTAAGGTGCAGCATCTACTATTTGATCTAGGTGTGCTATTTTAATTTGTCTTAATGGTGGATGTTTATATTGTATTTTTCTACCATTTGACATTTCACATTCTGGATTTTTACTTCTAGTTGTTATGTGATTTACAAAATTTTGGTTTTGTCTGAATGGATATGAAATTTGGTTTTGTGCTGTGTAAATTTCAAACCAATCAAAAAATAAAATATAGGTTTTTGTTTTGTAAAACAAATTCATAAAACTCATTTTGAATTTATTTTCTTTGTTTCAGAAAGGTTTTGAAGAACCATGTTCTTTTTTCTGTATTTTTGGACACATAGAAATCATTATGAAGAATTGTTTTATCAACTTTAAATTCTTTTTCTAAGAAATTTAATTCATTAATAACATTTTTAGTTATAGCAGGAAAAGATGGTGAAGTTGGTGGAGAAATGTTTGGTAAGTTATTTTGATGTTCCTCGTTAGTATCTTGAGGTGCAATATAGATTTGATGAGGCACATTTGTGAAATAGTCAACATTTTGAAAAGAAGCACTTGAAATACTGGAACACGAAAAACGTGGTTTTGAAAAGTTTTCAGGTAAATGTATTACTGAGGGGAGTCTTGAGGTTCTCTCAAGGTCAACAGTACTAATGGAGGAACCAGCATCAGATCGTCTGGCACTAGAGGCTCTTGAAGAGCTTAATTTTACTCTTCCATCATTGTACTGGATGATATCCCTCAAATGAGTGTTTGGTTTCGACTGTTCAGGAGACTGAAGTTTAACTACTCCTTCAAGTATCCATTCTTCAGGAAGATCTATGTCCTTCAAAAGGATGGTTTTTGGAATAACAATGTTTGCTTTTGATAAATCTGTTTGTAAAAATAGGGTTTCACCTTTTTTAACCTCAATATTTTTTGTGGTCGTAAAGGCTGAGAACACAACCTTGTAATGAACTCTATAAATGATTGCTACAGGAATAGATTTTGGTAGCATTTTGTAATTATGAGTTTTGATTTGCAGAATAAGGGATTTTAGTATGTTTGGGTCTTTTAGAGATAAAGAAAAATCTGGATAACATTCAAAAGAAATTGGTCATTGACATAAACTAGATTCAATTGAACTTATAATTGAATCATTAAAGTTCAAGAATCTTGCATCTCGTAAGACACAAATGATTGATGTGTTTAGACCTTCCCTAGTTAAAGGTTTGATGCCAACCTGGACAAGACCTATGTGTATAAAATTATACTTCTTGTCACGGTGTTTTTGTAAAATCTTTTTAGAAAGAAGATTTATAGTTTCAAAAGGGTTTATTAAGGGAACATCCATTTCTTTAGTTTTGATTATGAAATCGATTTTGAGAAGATTTTTGAAACAATCAGATTCATAAACCTGATCCTTTTTAATTTTTGGGATTTGCCAATTATTATTAGATTTTTGGAAATCTTCAATAGTAATTTCCTCACTATTGATAGGTTCCTTTTGTCCGAAGGACTTTTGGGTAGAAGAACTTGAAAAAGAAGAAGTTCTGCAAAATAAGTTACTCATATTAAAGAAATTTTATTTTTTCGTGCCCTAAACGCCTATCAATGTACTAAATTAAAGATATATATATATATATATATATATATATATATATATATTTTCTCTTAAAAAAAACTAACAAATATACTCCATATTAAAAAATATATACTAAAATATCCTATATTTTAGTGTTTTTTTTTAACTTCATGAGGTCGCATGCCGCTCTGCTATCATTTGAAGGATGATTTTTTTTATGTAACATGTGACCATCTATTACCTCTTTATTTTTTTATAAAGAATAATTGTTAATTTAATAAATAAAAATAATAAAAATATTTAAAACAAACAAAATTATATTAATAAAATAAAACAAAATATATTTAATAGAAAAAAATACATCAAATTTAATGCGGTTGAATAAATATGCCAAAATAAATAACGTGTACTCCCTATTATTTTGCAGATTAATTTATATTATTTTAACAACTCTTTTGCAGATAAAATAGCAATTTAATTCTATTTTGTTAACAACTCCCTAATATTTTTTCTCTAGATCTAATAAATAAATAAAAATAATAATAATAAAAAAGTAAATTATATTAAGAAAATCAAACAAAATACATTAAATTGAAGAAAAAAAATACATCATATTGACGAAAAAAAAACATTAAATTTAAATTGATGATGTCGACCTAAATGTCCTCCATCATCTGATCTGTAACTCAAATCTTCAAATAAACGTATATTTTCATTCTTTATTTGATGTTGTTAGAGATGATAATATGAGTTTATTTAAAGATTTAAGCTATGAATTTAATGAAATTTGCATTATATTGAGGATGATAGTTAATTTTATGGGTTTTATTTGAAATTTTGGATGAATTTTTTGAATTTTTGCAAAAAAATGATAACATTGTTGACATTGTAAAACATAAAAGATGAAATTGTCACTGAAAATTAAAATAAATGACCAAAACCGAAAAGAAAAAAAAGATAAAAAAAACTAAAATGTTAATTTAAATTACGTTAAAGGACCACGAGTGCTACTCAACATTTGTTAAATGATTTATTCGTATGTTTTTCTATTTTATCTGCTCTCCCTCTTTATCCTTTTCTTCTTGTTACTTCTTTATTTTTCAAATTCATTCACAAATTTTATTTGATCTCTCTTGTTTATCAATTCAATTTACTAAATTTTGTAGTGTTCTAGTTTTTCTGTAGAGGAAAACTACAAAATTGTTTTGAAAAATATTTATTCTAAACCAAATTTTTTAGTTTAAAAAACTAGTTAGATTTTAACAAACCGGTTTTACATGGGAACCATTTTTAAGATATGAATGAGAATCAGATGTATGTTGACAAATCTTAATGGACTTAAAAATTAATCCATATTTTGGGTTTTAGTTGGACATCGTTTTGGATAGGTTAATATTTAAAGCTCTTTAAATTAAGGGTCCAAGGAGTTTGAAGGTGACATAATAGAGATTTATTTCAATAAAATAGAAAATATAATTGTTAAATATATTTTTAATCTCTATAAAACGTTAGTTGAAATTAAATTAAGGACCACGGGTGCTATTTAGCATTTAAAAAATAATGGATTCCTTAAAGAATTTTTTTGTTTTATCTAGTTTTTCTTTAAATGGTTTTATTAGATATAGTAGACTTAGTCAATTTATTTGTTTTTAGTTTGTTAGTAAGAGTAACTACTTCAGTTAGATTAGTTACAGCAGTTACATCATTTTTCCCACATATAAATATCTTGTATTGAATCATTATGTTTTTCAATAAGAATAGAGGTAATTCAGTAATTTGCCACGTGTTAAACACAATAGTAATATGGTATCAGATGACAAACCTCATTAAAAAAAATAATTTGCCTATCATCATCCTCGCGTCCCTCTTCTTCATCGCGTCTATCTTCTTCCTCGTTCTTAGGGTTCTAAACAGAACCTCTCCATGGCTGAAGAACCACCCACAAATCCTCCAACCAAACACGATTTTCCTCCTGAAGATCCGACTCTTAACCCTCGAAATCCTTATTACCTTCATCCCGGCGAAAACCCTGGCTCCGTTCTCATCGCACCGCCGTTGAACGACAACAACTACCATAACTGGAGCAAATGCATGAAACGTGCATTATCATCCAAGAACAAACTTTCTTTCATTTCCCTTTCTCAACCCTCTTCCACCGATCCATATTTTGAATTGTGGGATCGCTGCAATAATATGGTTCTCTCATGGATTACACGAACCCTAGCTCCTCACATCGCACAAAGCGTCATTTGTTTTGACAACGCCACTGATTTGTGGAAAGATCTTCAAGAACGATTCACCAAAGGCAACCATTTTAGGATTTTCAATTTGCTCAAAGATTTGCATTCCATCAAACAAGGTGATCGTAACCTCTTTGCTTACTTTACTGATTTGAAAATATTATAGGATGAGTTGGAATTTCTACGTCCCATCCCTGTTTGTTCTTGTTCCCCTCGCTGTTCGTGTTCACTGAGCACTGCTGTCGCCACATACAAACACAATGAATTCATCATCTGCTTCTTAAAAGGGCTCAACGATAACTACAACACTGTCAGAACTCAGATATTACTCATGGACCCATTACCCTCCTTAAGCAAAGCATATTCACTTGTGGTCCAACAAGATCCTTCCTCAAATCCCAACCAACAAGACTCCACTGCCTTTACCATTAGTTCTGGTAATTCTTCACACACGAAACCTTCATCCACTCAAGGCAAAGGGAAAGGTCGTGGTCAATCACGACATAATATGGTTTGCACTCATTGCAAAAAGACCAATCATCTGTAGACACTTGTTATTTCAAGCATGGATTTCCCCCGGGTTACAAATCCTCTGAACAACAGCCTTCAGAGACTTCTGATATCAAGAAATCTCAACATACACACAATTTCGATGCTGATATTTCACCTCTTACACGTGAAGATTATCAACAATTAGTTTCACTACTAAAAGCTTCTAAGGTAAGTTCCTCAAGTTCTATTTCAACCAACAAGGAGAACAGTCTTGCTCCTTACACTCAAATTGTTTCAAGTATCTCCAAATCATGTACCTATAACTCGTCTCCCAATTTTTGGATTTTAGATTCTGGTGCCTCTGACCATGTTTGCCCTAATATTCACTGCTTTAGTACTATTCAATCTATTAAACCTGTCTCTATTTTGTTTCCAAATGGCATGAATCTGTGTGCATATTTTTCTGGCACCATTTTCTTTACACCAACATTTTTTTTAACTAATGTTTTATTCATTCCTCAATTTAGATTTAGCCTAATTTCTATTTCTAAGTTGACTAGAAATCTCAATTGCCAGTTGGTTTTCTCACATGGTTTTTGTGCGATTCAGGATATGGTTACCAAGAAGATGATTGGGAATGTGGAGCTTCATAATAATCTCTACATCCTTAATCACTCCCCTTCTAGACATTCTTTTCCTAATAGCTTTTATACCATTTCAAATCCTAGATTTGCTAATAATGTAAATACTAGTTCTTGTAATTCTTTTGATCTTTGGCACTTTCGATTAGGCCACTCATCCTTTAATGTTTCCAGCACTATGTCCAAACAATTTTCTTACATTTCTATTAATAAAGATTTAGTTTGCAACTCTTGTGATTTGGCTAAACAATGTAAATTTCCTTTTTCTTCAAGTACTACTAAGTCTTTACATGCTTTTGATCTTGTACACATGGATATATGGGGCCCAGTTAATAAAATTTCTTTAGAAGGCTTTTCTTATTTTCTTTCCATTGTAGATGATTTTACGCGCCACACATGGGTTTTTCTTATGAAAACTAAATCTGAAACAAGAACCTATATTAAGGATTTTATTTCCTATGTTTCCAATCAATTTTCATGTACCATCAAAACTATTAGAAGTGATAATGGCTTAGAATTTCTCATGCCTGAGTGTTATTCTTCATTAGGTATTATTCATCATACTTCATGTGTTGAAACTCCTGAAAAAACTCTATTGTAGAACGCAAACATCGTCATATATTAAATGTAACGCGTGCTCTTTTATTCCATGCTCATTAGCCTAAATTCTTTTGGTCTCATGCTTTAAAACATGTTGTTTACATCATTAATCGAATTTGCACTCCTGTATTGAATCTTAAAACTCCTTATGAAATGTTATACAATATTCCTCCAACCTTTACTGAATTAAAGGTCTTTGGTTGCTTGGCATATGCTGCTACTTTAACTCATGCCCGCACTAAATTAGACCCCCGTGCAAGACAATGCATTTTCTTGGGTCTTAAGATTGGCACAAAAGGTTATATTTTATTTGATTTACATACCCGTGCTACCTTTATCTCTAGAAATGTTATCTTTTATGAATCTATTTTTCTTTATCCTCAAAATCATGTTTCTGCCACTGTTTTAGACCACGACCCTAACACTGATGATGTCCTTATTTTTGATAATTCTGTTGTGATGCATCCACCGCCCCATAATTCCAATTCTGCTTCCGCTCTGCAATCTGATATTTGCCATACTGTTCCCCCTTCCCATGATTCTACTTGCATACATGATTCTATTGTTCATCATACTACTCTTGACAATGACTCTTTAAGAAGATCTGCTAGGCATTGCCACCCCCTGCATACTTAAATGATTTTCAATGTAATGCTGTTCTGCATCATAATAATCTGCCCCCATTACATTCCTTATCTACTGTTTTATCTTATCATAAATTTTCTCCATCTCATTTTAAGTACATCAATGCTATCACTATTAGTCATGAACCATCTCATTAAAAACATGCTATTAAACATGATGTATGGATTAAAGCCATTGAGGCTGAACTAGATGCTTTAAATAATAACAACACTTGGGTGATAACTGAGTTACCACAAGGCAAAAGGCCCATTGGCTGCAAATGAGTATATAAAATCAAACACAAATATGATGGCTGCATTTAAAGGTATAAGGCTCGATTAGTTGCCAAGGGTTTTCATCAAATTGAAGGTTTAGACTATTTTGACACATATTCTCCGGTTGCCAAACTAACCACTATAAGATTACTACTTGCCTTAGCTTCTTCCAATAATTGGTTTTTACATCAATTGGATGTGCATAATGCATTCTTACATGGGGACTTGGATGAGGAGGTTTATATGAACCTACCTCCGGGTATGTCCACTACTCATCCAAACCATGTATGCAAACTTTTAAAATCGCTTTATGGACTTAAACAATCTAGTAGACAATGGTTTGCTAAACTGTCCAATGCCTTACTTTCTAAAGGATATATTCAATCTTCCTCCGATAGCTCTTTATTCATTAAAAGAGTTCATCAATCTTTCACTGCCCTCCTTATTTACGTTGATGATATTATTATTGCAGGTAATGACATCAACGAATGCACATATATTAAATCCTTCATCAACTCCAAATTCAAGATAAAAGACCTAGGGGACTTGAAGTACTTCCTTGGTTTAGAACTATCAAGATCAAAGCTCGGAATCCATATTTGCCAACACAAATATGTTCTGGATTTGCTGCACAATGCTGGCCTGCTCACCTCTAAACCAGCTTCTACACCTATTTTAAAAGGCACCAGACTCACTTCCACTGCTGGAACCCCCCTTTCCGATCCTTCTCCGTATCGACGCCTAGTGGAATAACTCATATACTACACCAAAAATGACATTTTATAGTGCGTCTTTTACAGCGCTTATTAAATACAAGCGCTATTGTATAATTTTTAAAAAATAACGGAGGATACACCAACGCTTTTTTTTACAAGCGCTGTAAAAAAAGCGCTGTAGTAGGGTCATATAGGGTCACATACGCTTGCACATAATGTTTACAACTCTTTTACAGCGCTTTTTTAGAAAGCGCTGTAAATTGAAGCGCTCTCACATAGCCTTTTACAGCGCTTTAAACACAAGCGCTGTAAAATGTAGCCCTCCCACCTTATGTTACATAGCTTTTAAAGCGCTGCTTGTGTAAGCGTTGTAAAAGACTTGCGCTTTCTCATAATAAAATGACCTATTACAGCGCTTTTAATACAAGTGTTGTAATAGACTTGCCCTTTCACATTTTTATAGGACCTATTAGAGCGCTTTTTAAACAAGCGCTGTAAAATCATTCATTTTAAATTAAAAACATTCACTTTAAGTAAATAAAAACAAATTTAAAACAAATTTAAAACGTTGTCCAAACCCTACGAACCCTCATCTCCCCTCCCCTGCGAACCCTCCTGTGCGCCCATCTACAAATTGATTTACCTTCTTCCTCCTTTAAAACAAATTGATCATCAACGTTGTCTCAGGTACTTTATATTATTTATTTGTTGTTGTCACTAATTCAAACTGATAAATTGTTACATGATATTAGATATGTTCTCATGATATATATGTTCTGTTTTGAAATCAATTAATCTTGGACCAATATTATAAGATATATGTATTATATATATATAGGTCATATATATCAGACTTGAAATCATGCTTATTGTGTAACTCCATTTATATACATAGGTCATATAAATGGACCGGAAATGGATGTCTGCCAATCGATTGACAAAAGCGTATGAAAATGGAGTGAAAGAGTTTATGGAGTTTGCAGTGATGAATGCAAAAGATCCAAATAGAGTCGTTTGTCCTTATTTAAAATGTTGTTTTGGAAAACGCGTTAGAGCAGATGAATTGGAAGGACATTTAGTATGGTATGGAATTGATCAAAGTTATACATGTTGGATAAGACATGGTGAGAAAATCAATGGAAACACCCGCACAGATACATATGTTTCAACTGATTTCGACACAGACACATATGAGCCGAACCGAGTTGAGGAGATTGCAAAAGCAGTTGAAGAAGATCTTCGTGATTGTCCTAAAATGTTTGAGAGCTTGTTGAGTGATGCAGAGAAACCATTATATAATGGTTGTACTAAATTCACAAGACTTTCGACGATACTAAAGTTGTACAACTTAAAAGCGAGTAATGGATGGTCTGATAAAAGCTTCACAGAATTACTAACACTCTTAAAAGATATGTTGCTAGATGATAATGAACTTCCCAGTAGAACCTACGAGGCTAAATGAATTTTGTGCTCTATTGGTATGAGTTATGAAATGATTCATGCGTGTCCTAATGATTGCATTTTATTTCGAAATGAATATGAATTACTAAAGGCGTGTCCGAAATGCAATGTCTCTCGATATAAGAAGAAATAATCTACTCCAACAAAAGTCGTGTGGTATTTTCCTATAATACCAAGATTTAGGCGCATGTATCGCAGTGAAGAAGATTCAAAAAACTTGACATGACATGCAGATGAAAGAATTAGAGATGGAAAGTTTCGACACCCTGTAGATTCTCCGCAATGGGCAAAAATTGATCACGAGTATCCTGAATTCGGGATAGAGTCGAGAAATCTACGCCTTGCACTTTCTACTGATGGAATGAATCCACATGGTCTTCAAAGCATCTCACACAGCACGTGGCCTGTGATTTTGTTGATTTATAACCTACCTCCATGGTTATGTATGAAGCGTAAGTTTATGATGTTGTCTCTGTTAATTTCTAGACCCAAACAACTGGGAAATGATATCGACGTATACTTGGCTCCTTTAATTGAAGATTTAAAAATTATGTGGGAGACATGTGTAGAAGTCTATGACGGGTATAAGAAAGAATGTTTCCATTTGAGGGCTTTGTTGTTCGCCACAATTAATGATTTTCCAGCATATGGTAATTTATCAGGATATAACATTAAAGGTCAGTGTGCATGTCCTATATGTGAAGAGAGTACAAATTGGATGCGGTTGAAACATTAAGAAGTGTAATAGGGTCATAATAATGCATCTATTGTTATATGAATTTACAACGCTTTTGTAGAAAGCGCTGTAAAATGCGTATAACAAGCGCGCAATATATCCACATTTTTTACAGCGTTTTTTTTTTAAACAAAAGCACTGTTGTATCTTTCTACAGCGCTGGTAACTACAGTGCTTTTTTTTTTTTATAAAAAAAAAGCGCTGTAAATGGCTTAAAAAAAGCGCTGTAAAATGCGTTTTTTCGCGTAGTGGCATCTACCTTACAAACACAAGACCAGATATTAGTTTTTCAGTTCAACAATTAAGCCAACCTATGTGTTCTCCAACTGACATTCATCTTGAAGCTGCCACACGTGTACTCAAATATCTCAAATCATCCCCTGCGAATGGTATTTTTATGTCTGCCTCTCCTTACATCCAGCTCAAAGCATTCTCTTATTCTGACTGGGCCACGTGCCCAGAAACCCGTAAATCTATCAGTGGCTATTGTATTTTTCTTGGTGATTCTTTAATATCTTGGAAGTCCAAGAAACAGGCCACAATTTTTAGAAGTTCATCGGAAGCAGAGTATCGGGCCATGGCCTCCGTTGTATGTGAAATACAGTGGTCGACTTATCTCCTTCAAGACCTCCATGCTGATTTTATAGCACCAGCTCTTTTATATTGTGACAGTCAATCTGCCAGACACATTGCAGCCAACTCTTCATTTCACGAACGTACCAAGCATATAGAACTTGACTGCCACCTCGTCCGCTAGAAACTCCAGTAGAAGCTGTTTCATCTGCTTCCTGTCAGTTCTGCCTAGCAATTGGCAGACGTCTTCACCAAAGGTTTCGATCCCAAACCATTTCAGAATGTTTGTTCCAAGCTAGGCTTAATGAACCTATGTGCTCCAGCTTGAGGGAGGCTATTAGATATAGTAGACTTAGTCAATTTATTTGTTTTTAGTTTGTTAGTAAGAGTAACTACTTCAGTTAGATTAGATACAGCAGTTACATCCTTTTTCCCACATATAAATATTTTGTATTGAATCATTATATTTTTCAATGTGAATAGAGGTAATTCAGTAATTTACCACGTGTTAAACACAATAGTAATAGGTTTTGGACAAAAAAATCCGGTTGAACTTAATAATCGGTTTTTATGTACTGCTCGAATATGAATTTAATAGTTTTCTCCACTTTTAAAAGAGGGTGAGTATATTAAATTACTTGGAAAAAATGTTTAATTTTTTTGGAAATTTACATTTTTTATAACATTTGGTTAGAGCAATATGTCAGAAATTCACATTGTATATATTTTTAATTTGTACAAATATTTTTTAAATTACAATTTTTATTTGAGTTATTTTTAGATTATACTTTCATATTTTAAAAATCTTTTGTTCAATTTTAATTTTTAAAATTATAAACATTAAAAACTTTGATCTCTTAAAAAAAAAATCATTGTAATTTCTTAAATTACAAAAATGAAATATTTTGATCCTTTGTGTTCTTTTTTGCATTTGAATATATTATATATGTTCTCCATTGACATAACATTTTAGTGATTAGGATCCAGAGCTGAAGAAGAAAAAAAAGAGGAAAGAAATATTAATTAATTGGATTCAAAATAAAAACGGTAGAAATGATCAAAATATAACTTTGTAACTTAAGGGTCTAAAATAGAAAAAAAATTTAAGTCAAAATGAAATATAAAAATAATTTTATGAAATAAAATGCAACTAAAAGTTTTAAAGGACCAAAATGAAATATAAAAATAACTAGGATAAAAAGTGTAAGTTAACCTAATTTATTTCAGGCTTAACAACTTTTTTGGTCCCTTAACTTGTTGTTCAAGTTCAATTTAGTCTCTTAACTATGAATTGGTTCAATTGATGCTTTAACTTATGTCTGTCAAGTTGGTCTTTTCTGTGAGAAATTTGTTAAATATTGTTAATTGATTGCGAAGCATCTGATGTAAAAGTATCATATAATAATCGTTGCTTTTTCTTCTCCAACTCCATTAGTCTTCCTCAAAATTTAAGGTTTTGACAAATTATTTGTTCTCTGCATCTTTTAGAAACATAACATTTTTATTTTTGTTAAGTACCTTGTTATTCTCTTGCACTAAAATTCTTGTTGACTTGTTATTTTGTACATACGTAGAGCATATATTGTTTCATTGAAAAAAAGTTACAAAAATGAGAGATGCAAGATTTGAGATATAAGAGGAAGATATCTTAAACTAAAAAAATTATGGTATTGACTTATTTTTAATTTTTTATGAAGAATTTGAGTGTATTGTTGACTTAGTTTCATCTTCATAAATAAAGCACATTGTTGATTTTTTTATGATGGCTTTGGGTGTGTGGATGTTGGTGGGGGGTTGAGGTTGAACTTGAGGCACTCCTTAAAATGAATCAATAGAGGGTAGAAACATGAATAGGAGAATGACGTAGTTGGCAATTTAGAATATGATGATATTTATAATTTTTGTGGTAGGAATATTTATTATCTTTTATTTTGCGATTATCATTTATTTTTGATCTCATTTAGACTTTGAAACGAATAAACAACTTGTCACATCATACACATATGTGATTTTAACCAACAGTGTTGTATGAAAAAGTCTAACTTGCATCAATAGTAATAAGTAAAAGGATAAAATTGAATTATGTTAGAGTAAAGTAAAGAGAACAAAGTAAACCTAATGATAAATTACGGGAATAAAGAGAAGAAAATAAACCTAAAAAATAAATTATGAGACCAAACATACTTAAATCTTTATTTTATTATGTAGGTTTAAAATTCAAAACAACTATTCTCAAAGGCCAAACCCCAATTCTTCCATAATGTTGGACACAATAGGGACTTTTCCACAATTTATAAGCACTACAAGAAAAAATATGGTTTGGGACGGTTAAAAAGCATGTCTGCGGCGGTTGTAACCGCCGTAAAATTAGCACTTGCGGCAGTTCTGTAATCGTCGTAGATTTGTGTGTCATGAGACCCATTTGCGATGGTTCAGAAAACCGTCGTTCCAACTGTCGACAGTAATTGCGACAGTTACTAACCGCCTCCATTAAAACTTTGTGGTGGTTCCAACTGTCGTTAAATAATAGAGTTACGACGCTTAGAAATTGTCTCTATATATGTTTTGCGACGGTTAAAACCGTCGCAAACTTGTGTTTTCTTTTTGTAGTATTTATTTATATATTTTTTATTAATTTAATTTTGATAGCTTATTAAATAACAATTAATGTTAAATTAAAATGAAAATATTCATAAATATCATTCATATAACTAAAATAACGAATATATAATTATAAATAACTAAATCTCATTCATATAATCTATTTAAAAGTACAGAATCCATACATCAAACCTTATTAAATCAATAAATAAAGTAGTTTAAATATTCAAAAACTAAAACATTAGTGGCGTAGCTAAACATACAAAACAACTACATAAAACTTAGAAATTCATAAAAACATCGAAGTAGTCTTTAGTGATGTTGTTTCATGATCCTTAGGTCGGTAGCTAGACTCAGATGAACTCTACCATCTATTGGCAATTCTACATTTTTTGCATGAAAAAACATATTAAATTCAAATGCAACCTACTTTTCACACATATATAATTAAAACTTTAATATTAAAGTCAAACCAATTAAATTTAAGCAAGTTCAAGCACTCAAAATGAAAATATGCAAGCACTAAAATTGATTGAAACACATTATTAGAAGTCAAGCTATGCTACATAGATTCCCTACTAAAATATAGCGTGATAGAAACTAATTAAACTACAATTTAACAAATTAAACATTATGTTAAAGAAGTTGTTTGTTCTTTAACGATCAATTGAATTAAAGCATAAAAAAACTAATTAAAATACAATACAACAAAACTTTAAAGCTGCAGCAACATGAATATATTATATATAAACAATCCAACAGACAAATTGAAAACAAAGTCAATAAAAACACTACAAAAAGAGCACTAGTGATCCCTTTTGTTCACACTTGATTTATATTACTAAAACCAATAATCAAAGAGATTAATGATGAAAGGCATATATAGATGTCATGAAAACACTTCGTAATCTCATGAACAGTGTATAATCATTAAGGGTTCAACATCAATGCATATCAGATTTTGGGAAGCAAATACTAGTGAACAATGAGAGTTTCATCAATTTGCTATATCATATGATGAGTTGTATCTCACAAGTTAGACATTTAACTTCACGTATCAGTAAATCAAATGTGTTGTACCTGCCTCTTGCATCGATGGACATAGTTGACTTGAATTTTAAATTAAGTTCCAAAGTCTAAGACTCTGTTTTCACCTACAAATTGTATTGTGGGCAAGAGTTGCTTATTATAAATTATGTTTGTAGAGCTTTAATGTCCAAAAAAACTATAGTTGAAATAGAAGTTACCTTATTGATGAATGCACCTGTTATTTTTAGTTGGATTTTACATCATATATGGTAGAACTTAAAGGTGATGACATCTAAAAGTCACTTTCATTATTTGTTCTATCAAGGATATTCATTATGAAGGAAAGGATTGCATTTTTTGTATCACATGTGAGAGGGGATGAAACATGAGACATAAAAAAAGGCAAAACAATTTGTTTAAGAAACACATAAGTAATTTAAAACAAGCATGAGACATTTTATTGTCAGTAGAAAGAGATAACAATTCCAATCACCATAACCACACAATACACACAAAGAAGCAAAGAAAAACAATTGAAAATCAACAATCATTCGAGGAGCAAATGATTTACGAAAACGGCAGCGCAAAATCAGAAATGTTTCTCTTTTTCGTTGCACTGAATCACAATCTGTGTGAGTGAACAAAGAAGAGAAATACATAAATAAAAAGGTATATTGATCAAAAGAAAATGTATATTCTACAAATAAGTAACTCCACAAAGAAAAGGAGGAACGAATAACAAACTATAAATACAACAAATAATCATCACCTCAAGCTATTATTGCCTTTGCCTTTCCCTATGCATCCTTTGTGAGAACATTCCATATGATATATTATTGGAGCTGAGTAGATGGCTTCCTATTTAATTCCATGCATAGGGAGAATAAATAGGGAACAATAATTTAAACAAAATCATGCATGACATGCAATTCAAAGCAAACAACCTATTCACCCACTTTAAAATGAGAATATTCACCCACTTTAAAATGAGAATATGAAAATACAATAAAATAGGAACTAAAAAGCTCCTAAAATTGGTGGGAAACAAAAAAAAAAGCTAAAATTCCAAGTAACCACATTAAAATAGCTCTGCCATAAAACCAATCCAAAAAAGAATAGAGGAAAATAAAATGGAAACAATCATTCCACTAACTAATACAAACAAAGTATATCACATTAGTCTTGTTTCTATAGTCTTGTTTCTATCTCATAAAAACAAATTATATCCAAACAAAATGGAGAAAAACAGTCATAAAAACAAGTATATATTCCATAAAACATTAAAATGAAAGAAGAAAAATAGTAAAAGTACCAACAACAAAGTACATAATTTAAAATAAATTGTCACAGTGACAAATTATCAATTCTACAATAAGCACCATTGAGCTACTTTTTGGATGGTCACAAATCATTCTACAATTCATGAACAGACTAAAAATATGAGCGAAAGAGATTAAATGTTATGGTCACTAGAAAAAGTAGAACGTTGTACCTATGAAGAAGTGAGAAAGATTCAACATTAGTAAGAAAACATAATCTGTTTGGAGAGATTGAAATTAGAGAAAAGTTGAGAGACTTGACCGGCAATGACTTTAGATTTGGGAGATTTGAGAGAGGTCCACGTCAAATTACTTGATTTATAACAAACAAAAAAAATTAATTGTTTCCACGTCAATTACTTGATTTATAATGTTGGAATGTCACAGTTTGTTTAAGAATCGATATATACATGAATAAATGCTTGCATACAATTAAACATAGAACGAGAATTTGAGAACAAGTATAAAAATTCCACCCTCCAAATATTATATATATGAAATATGAAATATGAAATCAGGTACACAACAATATTGTGATCACCACCAATATTAGAGGATGTTTTGATTTTAGCCTTAACATAATGTTTAAAATTTCAATCAATCAATTAATAGATACATTAAATGCTTCTCTTGTTCAGTGTCCCATCCATCCAATTTACCAACATTTGAAGTGCAGCTTTTGGTTGATCCATAGGAACCATATGTCCAGCCCCTTTCACCTATGGCACAACAAATAAATAAAGTTATTACAAAAACTGAAACCAACAAAGTCACAAACAAAAATACACTTATAGTTTAAATAATAACTATATTAACTAACCTTTAGAAAAGAGAGAGGTCCATAGCTATTCAATAGTCCTGCTTGAGCACCATCAACTAAAAATTGAACTGTTTTGGACGACGCAAACTGTTTTTGACCCGACCACTCCATGGCATGAACCCACTTTGAATTTCCTACACATACGATGACAAAATAACAAACACAATTCAACATAATTTTTTTGAATAAGTAAATTTATCAATTTAGTTCATAAAATTATAAGGCAGTATTAGTTTTTTTCTCTAAAACTAACAAAATTTCAAAATAGTATTTGAATTTGAAAATTTTCAATCACCGTAAAGAATTTTGAAAAACTAAATTAACTAATTTAAAGAGACTAAAATTATCTTAGACTTTTGCAACAAAAAATATTATCATAGATGTTCCATTTTTCAATTTTAATGACTATTTTGATTTTAAGTAGGCATGTCAACGGGGTATGACGGGAGGGGATTTTGCTAGGGGTGTATAAAGGACGAGTTAGGTCGGACTTGAAGTTTCCTTTACTTGACCCCAATAATTGATCAGGCCAAATTTTAAACCCTAACCTATCCCTTAACCTGATCAGGCCAAATTTTAAACCCTAACCTATCCCTTAACCTGATCAATTCCGATGAGTTTCAGGTGCATTAAGGACGAGACGAAATAAAGACAAAATCAGATTGGTCCCAAGACAAGACGCCAAATAGTAATCCTTAAACATTTTTTTACAAAATATAAATTACTAAGTTAGTGATTCGATTGTAACTTTCTTAGAGAGAGTAAATCAATAAAAACAAAAAATAATCATTTGTCCTAAAAGTAATTTGGGACGGGACAGGTAACTCGAGGAGTAACCCGAACTTGCTCCTTTTCCTACTCTGTCCTTGTCTTGTCTTTATTTGTTTGTCTTTATTTGTTTTTGGGAATGGGTCAGACCCATCAAATTGCTTACGAGCCAAGACGAGTTTGTGGGACGGATCGGGTCTTATACACCCCCAGGTTATGCCTTCCCCACACCCACATCTGCACCCGACTAGTCCGAAAAACCTGCATCCGCCTCCGTTTCTTATCGGGTGTGAAATTTAGATCCCTATCTCCGTTCGCATCCATTCATATATTAAATAAAAAATTTATAAATTATATTAATTATAATTAATATAATAAAATAATGATTATTATATAATAATAAAATTAAAAAATATTAAAATCATATTTTCTATAGACAAAAGATTATAATTTTTAATATTTAAAAAATATTAAATATATTGAATTTATACATATTTATAAAATTTTAAAATAACAATAATATTACTAGTAAGAAGAGTTGGGGTGCGGGATATATATCAACTCCCCTAAACTTGTTCCGGTCCTCGAGTTTTAATTTCAGAGAAAACCCGCACTTGCATCCATTCAAAGCGGATTTTCTCCGCCTATATCGAAACAGATTTGGGTGAATACCCGTGGATGTGGATTTTGTTGTCATCCATAATTTTAAGACCTGAATTGACAGCATTTATATGATTTTAAATTAGTTTTTTTTTTTCAAATGCTAAAACAATTTGGTTTGAAAAGAATGACTCACCAAGCCAATTGCAAATAAGATCATATTCCCCTGCATATATAAGAACCTTGATTCCATCTTCAAGAAGTGTAGGAATATCAACTTCAAGGTTTTGCATCCAATCTTGAAGCATAGCATTATGCACTACTCTGCTGCATGAAACAAACTCCACATTCCCAACACCTAAAGCCTCCTTAACCGACTTATCATTTAGAAGTGTCTCCACATTTGAGAAGTCATAACACAATGACCCCTCACATTGCTTTCTGATGTCATAATACTGCAATTTACAATATATCACTCAATTATTTTATTAAACTGTCTGTAAACATTATTGTATTTTTAAATAAAATAAAATAAATTTTTTCTTTAGTCTTGATTACTAACATTAATGTTACCAGCAATTGACAAGATATTGTTCATTATGCCTTCACAATGATTTAGAGCTAACAAGCAACTTTCTCCACCTTTACTCTCTGAAAATCAAATACAAATTAACAAACATCACCTAAGAGAGAGAATATAGAGATGTAACTAACCAATAATCTTTGGTATATGAAAAGTTAATGTATCTGATCAAAAATTAATATTAAATACATCATATTTTCAAATATTATCTTTTCTTATATTTCATTCAAGAGTAATACAACAATAAATTAATACAAAATAATATTGTCATTGTGGATCACAAAAAATAGCAATTTGTTCTTGCTATACTGTAACATTATAGAGCTATCATAACAACTATTTCAAACGGTTTTTTTATATAAAATTGCATAACATAAAACAATAGTAATTTGTTCAAAGTCTAAAGTTTGCTATTTGGCAACATAGATAAAAGGGGTACTGTGTTAAGAGTGTAAAAGAGATCTTGTACCGCAAGTTTTTATGGCATCTTGACATGGTGGGATCATTTTGTTGATATCATCTTGATCTTCCTTTGTAATCAATTTCATATCAAGTGCATATTGTGGGTATGCAGGGTACTGAATTAGTGGGTTTGTCAATCCATTACCAATAGCAAAACCCTGATATTGTATTGAGGTCAATTCAATGAACCAAAACATGCTATTCAAAACAAATAATAATCATTTTATATTCATAAGCAAGGGTTTAAATCACCACCACAATCACAATCGCATTTGATCCTTCATTTTGTTGAGAATCACATTCAAATGTAATTTTAATAGGATGCAACATAAAGATTTTAAGAATCTCTACAATGGTTACATAATAACAACCGCAATTTAAAACTATTGTAGAGACATCAAAATATTGATGTAGCATATTTAAAAAAAAAAGATTGTGTTCAAAAATTTAAATATTATAAAATTAATAGGAAATAGCTTTAGACCTTGAGGTTTATATTAATTCCTTCCTTGTCTTTATTTCCTTGGTGAACCCGAGACGCAAGAGCTGGAACATAGTGTCCAGCGTATGATTCTCCAGTAATATAAAAGTCATTCTTAACGAAATTAGGGTGCTGCTTGAAAAATTCCTATGATTATAAAAAAAAAAAAACTGTAGTTAGTATCTCTTGTATAATTTATACACAATATGTGCTTCATGAGCGGTGCTTCAAAATTTTTAATTGGGAAAATGATATTATATATCAGTGTTGTCAAATAGTGGCTACAATAGTGCTATATAGTGTAGTAGAATTTGAACAAACTACTGTCATTTTGTACCTGTGATTTAGTAAAAGGTCAAATAGAGACTATAGTGGCACAATAGCAACGCAACATAATAGAATTTGAACACATCACTATTTTCTGCTATTCAAAATTGACAACATGCTATATACATAGTGCCAAGTTGCGGTATGTAGTTACAATTAGGATTGCAATATAAAAGTTTTGAAGATTTCCGCAACAATATTGCAATCGTAATTGCAGAGGCATGAACCAAAATTTTGTCATGATTTCTAGGCTTACATTAGAACTGCACTGCAATTTAGAACTATGACCAGATATACCTGCAAGAAGTCGTACAAATCATTGCTAACACCAGTTTCATTATGTGGAATTTCACTCTCATCAGAAGTATAGCTAAAACCTGTCCCAACAGGTTGGTCAACAAAAAGAATATTTGATGCCTACAAAACGAGAAAACACATTCATGAAGATCTCGAAAAACATATTAATTTGGTCTAACATGATTCTCTTAGTTTACCAAATGTCTTTGATATGACTGTGAATGACACTTTATTTTTGACAAATGAATGCGACACATTTAATAATCAAAGAAAAGACATTTTAATTGTTTATGAATTTGACTATTATTAAATTACCTTGTCCCAACCATAGTTATTCCATACAAGAGACAAGTCATTGGAAATATGAAATGGACCGTTCTCATAAAACAAAGCTAGTTCACTACTGCAACCTGGCCCTCCAGTTAACCATATCACAACTGGGTCATCACTAGTATTGTTTCGTGATTCAAAGAAAAAATAGAACATCCTGCAATTCAATGAAAAATATAATTATTAAAGTTCAATCGAGGAGCACATTAGGCAAATTTTAAATTTATATTTAAGTATATATTAAAGAAAAAAAAAGAGCACCTGTATTAGCTAACAAATTTAAAAACACTAATGTTTACTATCAAGAGTCGTATAATGAGAAATCATATATAATAGCTTTAATATATGATATAATGGTTATATGTGCATGCCGAGATATGTTACTTGTAGTACAATTTTATGGTTCTTTTTTTTTTTAACGGCAATGTTATGGTTGCTTAAGATCTCCCGTAACATTGAAAATATCACTGCCCACTGATAAAAATATATATAGTGCGTAAACCAAGACATACAGTATAAATTATATCAATGAGATAAAGCGACAATAATGACCTTAAATTATAGTTCAATATCACTCTCCACTAATAAAAATATATAGTGCGTAAACTAAGACATATAGTATAAAATATAAATGAGAAAAAGCGATACAATAATGCCCTTAAATTATAGTTCAAATGAAAAATATCGATATTATTAAATTAAACGTCTTGTCTTTGGTTCGAACTCGAAACCTCAGATTTATGTGAGTTAATTACGATAATATTTATCATCTCTTTTTTAAAAAATCACTACAATAATTTTTTGACCTTGATTTCATAAAAAAAAATCCCTACTTTATCTCATCATCACATAGACTTTTGATTTTAAAAATGGTTTTATCAAAATACTACACTATTTACTTCGTCATTAATTCCAAATTTATTTTTATGAATTCGGTGCGGTCATACATTTCACTCCACCATTTGCATATTCGACATCGTTCGGGTTGAACCAAACAAATTTTAAATTGAGTAAAAATAAATTTAAAATCAGAATTGATAAATGATCTTGATCCAAACTGAATATTGTATAAGAGTGTAAAGCACATAATCCAAATTATTAATTTTTTAGAACAATATGCAAATTAAATAATCCTTTACTTAATTCGTAGTATGAATAAAGTTATATTTTAAAAAATAATAAATATATATCTAATATATTAAAATAGAGTTTATATTTAGGGAGAAAAGAAGTGTAATTTACCTTGCACCTTTGGAACGAGGAAGCGAATAGTACCCTGCATGGTGACCAAGATTTTGAATTGAAGGTTCATCGGAATCACCAAGAAAAGAAAACTTTTTCTCGACAATTTTTCCAGGGACAAAATCAATAGAGTCATGGACTATATTAACTGGATCCTTAGGGAATAAATTAAAGCTTTTTATGAGCTTTTCAGCTCGTTGATTTGGTGAAAAGGTTGGTGTTTCTCGAAACAATTGACGATGTGTGATGCGAGAAGTTGCATCTGATGAAGAAAATAAAATGTAGAACGACAATAACAAAAGAGATAGAGAGGTTTTGGAGAAACCCATGTTGTTTTGTTTTGTGTTTGTAGAAACTAAATGAGGCAATGGCATTGACTAAGATTTTATAGCATTTGCTATGGTTACGTCTTCACAGTATTCTTTTGCTTCGTATTTTGGAACTTTTTATTTAATTTTAATATAACTGTAAACATGAAATCAAAGTATTTAATATTCATCATATAAAGTTGACTCCTATTTTGTGTATTAGTTTTTTATATTTGAAATTGATGTTTTTACCTTATGGGAAAGATATCTGGATTTTTTTTTTAAATATCTCATTTTTCAAAAATCTACACTTAATTGCTCCACTTTAAAAAAAAACATTAAAATGTCCTACTTTTCAAACTTAATAGATGATCGCAAAGTCAGGTGCGATGAGCTTAAGAAAAAAAATTTATATATCTTGGAGATTCGACCATGTACTAACATTAATTTTTTTTCTTCATTTTATTAAATTAGTTATTGATTATTTAATAAATTAAAAATAATTAAAATATTTAGAAAATCAAAATACTATTAATAAAATACATTAATAAATAATAATAATAAATAATAATAACAATAAATAATAATAATAAATAATAATAAAAATATTAAAAATAAATAATAAAGCATATTATATTATAAATTTCAAAGAAATTACATTAAAATGAAAGAAACAAATACATCAATTTTGAGTAGATGTGCCAACAGTGTTATATCATTTTAACAACTCCCTCCTATAGATAAATTTAATCAACTACCATGAGGTCAACATGACGCGTGACATTGATGATAATTCGAACTAAGTTTTGAAATTTATATGCAAAACAGCTGACAGTGTTAAAATAATTTAAATTTATCTACAAAATACGAAGGGTTGCTAAAATAATATAACACTGATGGCACATCTATTCAAAAATGATGTATTTTTTTCTTTCATTTTAATGTAATTTCTTTGAAATTTATAATATAATTTTCTTTATTATTATTATTATTGTTATTTATTATTTATTATTATTATTGTTATTATTATTATTATTATTTATTGTATTTTATTAATGGTATTTTGATTTTTTAAATATTTTAATTATTTTTAATTTATTAAATAATCAATAACTGATTTACTAAAAAAAAAATTAATGTCAGTACATGGTCGCATCCCCAGGATGCAACCTTCTATTGGAATACAAAATTTTTTCTTTCAGCTCATCGCACCCTGGCCTTCCGATCATCTATTAGGTTTGAAAACTAGGAAATTTTAGTTTTTTTTTTTTTTTTAAGTGGGACAATTAGGTGTAGATTTTTAAAAAGTGAGATATTTAAAAAAAAAATTCAAGTTATCTAGTCTAGAATTAAATAATATACTAAGAATGTTAAACGTATATATATGTTGTAGTACTATAATTAATCAATCCATGTTGATTTTTGTAGAAAGAATTGAAGTCTCTTAGAATATTTTATTTCCTTAATTTCATTCTTGGATTTGTGTGTATAAAATAAAAATTGTGAAAATAATTCTTTAAAAAATATATATTTACCAACCATTAACATTGACAATTTTATAAATGGCTTACATATAATTTGATCTTTATCTTTTATCTAATATTCGTTTTGCTTCTTTATCTTTTTTTGATTAATTTTTGTCATTTATATTTTATAAATGATATATTTTAATCTTTTTCACAATTGCAAAAAAATTATAGCAACATTGGACAGTTGTAATCGATTCTAACAATTGTCAATACATATCAGGTTGTTTCATATAAACCTACTCCTCCAAATCACCATTAAGAAAGATTGTTTTCACATCTATTTGATGCATCTCAAGATCAAAATGTGCATCTAATGTCAAGATGACACTTAAAGAATCTTTCTTATATACAGGAGACAATGTCTCGATGTGTAATTGATTCTCTCTTTTTGAGTAAATCCTTTATCAACAAGTCAGGATTTGTATATCTCAATGTTACCTATTGAATATTTCTTAGTCTTAAATACTCATTTATAACCAACAACCTTTGTTCCATTAGGTAAATCAATCCGATCCCAAACACCATTGTTTTCATGGAATTCATCTCATCAATCATGGCATCATAAAACAAGTTTGACTTTTTGAAACTATTGGCTTGTGCAAACATTTCAAGATCATTCTTAACTCTAACATTATAATCAGATTCTTGTAGATAAACAATGTAATCAATAGAGACATATGATTTTCTTGATCTAGTAAATCTTCTCAAATGTTGGATTTATATTTCTTGTGGATCATGTTATTCAACTAATTGATCGTCATTTTCAGGCATTTGATGATCAATTTGATCTACTAGAATATCAGTATTTTGTGGAATCTCATTTATTGGTTGATCAACATCCATTTGATCTTAAGGGATGTTAGGAACGACAACCAATCTATCTCTTAAAGTGAAAGATTTGGATTGTGCATGATCATGCACAGAAACTAAGTTCATGATTTGATCGTTTCCACTAATCAAGTGATTTTCAAGAAACTTTACATTTCTTGATTCTACATCCTAGATGTGTGAGATGGACAATAAAACCTATAACCTTTAGATATTTCGGCATATCCATCGAAATACCTACAAATGGTCCTCGAATCCAATTTCTTCTCTTGTGGATTAAAAATCCTCAACTCAGATAGACATCCTCAAACGCGCATATTCAACACGATTTAAAATAAATCAAAAGGTGTCTTTGGGACAATCTTGGTTGGAACATGATTTAAAATATATGCAACCATCTTTAGTGCTTCATTCCACAAGGATTTTGGAAGATTAGAGTTGCTAAGCATATTCAACACCATGTCTAATGATGTTTGATTTCTTCTTTCTACAACACAATTTTGGTTCAGAGAATGACATAGTGTATTGGGCAACAATCCCATGTTTTTGAAGAAACTTCAAAAATGGGCCATGAGTTTGTCCACCCTCAGTGTATTTACCATAGTATTCACCACCTTGATTTGATCTCACTATTTTTATTTGCTTTCCACGTTGGTTCTCAACTTCAGCCTTAAAGACTTTGAAGACATCCAATGATTCATTTTTATTATGAAGCAAATAAACATTCATATATCGTGAGTGATTGTCTTTAAAAGTGATAATATATTTCTGATCATGCACATCCATATTTGGACAACATATGTTTCTATGAATTATCGTTAATATGTTTGAACTCCTAATGACACTTTTCTTAGACATGTTGGTCTACTTTCCCTTAATTCAGTCAGCACAAGTTTCAAAGTCTACAAAGTCAAAAGTATTGAGTACCCCATCTTTTATTAACCTTTTAATTCTCTCTATGGAAATATGTCCTAAACTCTGATGCCATAACAAAGAGGAATACTTGTTAATATTATATTGTTTAATGTCAATTTGAACATGCATATAACTATGAACAATGTTGTATTGTAAATTAATACGATAAAGACCATCAAACAATCCCAACACATTCAAAATTATAAAGTAATTCAAATGACGTGTTTATGAAATTAAAGGAATATCCAAACGGTGCCGGTCTATAAACTAAAATCAAGTTTCGCAAAAAAATGGGTACACAAAAATTGCAAGTTCCAATAGCTGCCACATATGAGCCTATTCTACTTCCTAATAGGACAATTTTCTCACTTCCCATTGGTTTTTTAGGTTTTGCATACCCTGCAAGGAATTAGTTGTATGGGTTGTTCAATCAATCTATCAAGTGTCTATATTAAAATCAACCATATTAGATTCATAACAAACAAATGAAAATAGATTACCTTTCTTCTGAAGCCATTCTTAGAACTTAGGGAATTGCTTATTCACGTGTCCTCCATTTTTGCAGAAAAAACATTTTGCCTCTTTCTGGATATCACCTTGAAGTGGTATTTTATATTTCCCCTTAGCTTGAGAATTATCGATTTTGATAGCTTTGTTATTCCCATGAGTGATTGTCAGTAATGCACTCTCACCTTGCTCTATCACAAGTCATTTTTCTTGAGGAACACACATGGTAATTAATTCATTGATTGACAATTTGTCCTTATGTGTGTTGTAGGAAATCTTGGAAGGCCCATACTTAGGTGGAAGGGAGTTCAAAATGTAGTACACTAGGAAGGACTCAAACATATCAACCCCGAGTCTCTTAAGTTGAGCTGAAATGTCTCACATTTTGATTATGTGTTCATGCACATCTTTCACACTAGTGAGTCGGTAGGAAGAAAACTTCATAATTAAGGTGTTTGCAAAAGCCTTTTCAAAAGTAATGACATATTCGTCAATGACTTTCATCAAATCTCAAACATTCTTATTTCTCCAACCGCTCATATAGTGCAACTTAAGCTGAAGTACTTTCATTAGTAATTACAGATGACACGTCTTTTCTAGTACCATAGTCTATGTCCATCCACCCACCCTAAATGTAGGATAATTATTTCCTTCCACACCTTATAGTCATCTCCTTTGAGTTCAGGAATTTCACATTGGGTATTAGAAAAATTGGTAGGTTGAGAAGTTGTGTAACAAAATCAAAGTTCGGGTCAAAATTTGAGGCATATTTATCTAAATTGCATGTATTACTAATGTAAACATGTCATAAAATAAATCTTGTAACATAAAAATTACATGTGGATTTAGTTATACTTTACGATGGATTTATCAAATTATATATATACAATTTTATACCTTATGCATATAAAACAATTAGACTTTTTATCCAAACTATAGTTTATGATAAAACTATCAAAATATGCACCAATTCATAATTTCTATGGGCAAGTTATGAAGATAATTTGACATTCTATCATAATTAATCACACAAATATAATAAAAATTACTTTAGGATAAAATTCACTATAGCACATATAATGAATTGCAATATTATGTCTAATTCCTTATGTGGTCTTATAAAACTTTTAAATAATTTTAACTAATTAAGGGTGTTGTGGCTAATCCAAAACTAATCAACATTATAAAGTTCACTAGACATAAAAACTTAATCATTTGAGAATAAATAAAGTAATACATATCAAGATAAAATATAATGATAAATAAAAAAAATCTTATATTAAAATATAATGTTATGCAACTAATTTAATTTATTTATGGAATAAAATCATTTCAACATGTAACAACCAGAAAATCGAAGGATTTATCTTCAACTTGTGTGTTTTCAACCGGTTTAAAAACTCGACTCGATCTTGGAAGAACAATATCAATCACAAGGAAAATAGTTTGAATTGTGATTCCTTTTTAAAATCTTAATTATTGTATTTAACTTAAATTAACTCAAGATCAATCTTGGTTGAAACAAAATGTCTAGAATGTTGTAGATATGTTAGAAGTAAATAAAACATATTAGTTATAAGTGATATGTGGTCAGTGAGCGAAAAATAAATATAGATAAGGATAAGAAGATAGCGAAAAGAAGTATTTTGATTCACCAAAAGTTGATTATGTCCAGTTCTCACAAAAGCATGCATTATGTAGAAAGGTGCAACAATAGTGTACTTGCGTCCTTGTTGTTCTTGCTCACAGCTCATCAATCTAGAGTTCAATTTGGAGACTGTTATCCTCTTTTGAATCTTCAACTCGAGTTTTGGGTTTCACCATTGATTTGAACAGTTTTGATACTATTAACTTGTAATTTGGATTGTAGAAATGATATGTCATGACTTTGTCTTTAATAGGGAACATTCAAAATGTTTTTCTGATCATTCTCTTGTTCATTGTGATATTGATTTTGATGATTCTTTCAAGAACAACTTTAAGTAATATGTAAGACATGATAAAGACAATGATGTTCTTGATTTCTTTCATAGAGAAACATGGGATCTTTGCATGAATATATTTGATTACCTACCTTTGGATAAATCACCCAAAAATACAAGTTAAATAGCAATATAACCATAATCACAATTAGTGTTCAATTAATTATTCGTTTGTCCTCAAAACACTTGATTTGAGATTTTGCCTCAACAAATATGTGAGTTTTAGACATATTTTTTAACGTTTAAAATCGTAGAAAACATAGATGAACAATGAATTCAAGATTTTCAATGGTATTTTGAAATAAAATGCTCCAAAACTCAAAACCCAAAACAAGTGCATCTGTTTTATATCGAAAATCTAATGAGTATACGATTTTTGTCCCATAATCTAACATGTTTCAAGATTTTTTCTTAAACACCAATTTGGAACTTAATTTTATGATCTGTCATTTTTATTAATGATGTAGAATTACATTGATTATGTGACACTGTTAATTTATACCAATAAATGTGACACATCATTAAACATAATTCAATATCATTATTGAATATGACCTATATTGAGTTGTTGGAAAAATCCAAAAACTTATGAAACATGCTACTAAAATTGTGGATTTAGGAATAAAGGAATAAAATTTAGGTCCTTAAGTCAAATCTCAACTGACAAATGCTGATATTATTAAGTTGGATATCCCGTCCGGGGTTCGAAACTGGGACCTTGCAGCTGTGAGTGAGTTTCTAGTGGTAATTATATCATCTCATTTATATACCTAGAAAAAGAAAAAAGGAATAAAATTTAGTTTTAATAAAATTAGGGTGACCAAGGTATATTTAAACCTATATTCAAATTCATATGTCGTAGTCCTTAAATCTTAGTTAAAATGACAATTATTAGATTGAACGTCTTGTCCTATATTGAAACCTAGGATCTCACAGATGTGTGTGAGTTTATGGTGATATTTATCATTCATTCTATATACTAAAAAAAAATCATACCGATATTGTTAGGTTGGACGTCTTATCTCGAGACTTCACAGTTGCGTGTAAATTTATGGTAATATTTCTCATCTCTTATATAGATAAAAATAAAGTCATATAGACTATTTATTACTGTATTATCAGGTTTGAATTTTGAAAACAGACATTCAATATATTTACAATACTTAAGGAAATGACATTGCTAAATATTGACTGTTCTATATTTACAATAATAATAATAATAAAAGTAAGGACAATATGAATTTAGAAATCGAATTTTGAACTATTTTTTGTAAATGAACTTTTTATATTATTGTATATATCGTAGATGTAAAAATTCATTAAAAGATATTAAAAGATATATGTTGACATAATACTAGGGACTAAAACTATCTGCATGATAATTTTATAGAGATTAAAAATTCTACTTTTATTTTATATAGACTAAAATTTAAAATTTTATATAAATTAAAAACATAATTAACCTTTTTTATTTTAAAATAAAAGACATCAAAATAACAGAAGTATAACTGATTGTGAAAGATAGTTGTCAGCTTCCATGAGATGAAAGTCAACTAAAAAATTCTCAATACTAAATAAAAGTCCAGAAGTTCAATCTCTCACTTATGATTAACATTCAAACAATATGGTAATAATAATGTAAAATAATTTAACAGCAAATTGAACATCAATCATCTGGATTTTTCTAAAAATAACTACGCTCAAAAGTATAATTTATTTTAAGTTTGAAGACATTTTTATCTCTTAACTTATTTTTCAAATTCAGTTTAGTTCCTTAATTATAAAATAGTGTAATTTGATGTCTTAACTTATATCAACTAAGATAAATTAGTTATTTTTGTGAGAAAAGTTTTAAATGGCGTGAATAATATGTGACATGATATTTGATGTATTTTTATCCGACTCTATTATTCTTCTCCAAAATGTAGAATTTTGACAAAATAATTTGTTCTCTACAACTATAAGAAACAGAGGAAGCATCTTGTTCTTCCTTTTTCATTCATATTTTTTTTTTACTTGTTATTTTGTTCTAAAATAGAGCATATCGTTGATTCGTGAAAATAAAAAATAAAAAAACGATGCAAAGATGAGAGAGATTTATAGTTTGAGACTTTGACACGTATATATAATTTGTCATGTTATATACATTTTTTACTTTGATTAATAGTATTGGACGGAAAAGACAACTTACGATATTATCACAAAAAGAGTGTACCACTTTTTACACCACTCATATTTCTAAGTTTGCCAGTAGCCTCAGTACCCATCACATGCAAATGGTACATTTAGAGGTATTTTGAAAAGAAGAAAAGTGTGTTGTGCTTAACAAATATATTTTAATTCAATGTTCATATTTTGTTTTTGTTTAGAGCGTTAAAAATATCAAAACCGTATATCAACATCGTATAAATACACTCAATATGAGTGTGTAATCCAAATAGTGAGAAAAAATAATTGGATGAAAAAAATTAATAATATAAAAACAAAAATCGTATTTTTATATAGTCAACAATAATTGATGTCTGACTTTTGTGTCGGTAAACAAATTCTTTTTTATTTAAATATTCAATATAATTTATAACAAAAAAACAATGAATACCACGTCAATTAATTGATTTAATGTTGAATAGACTATTTGTTAAAGAATAGTTGAAGAAATGTTTGCATACAAGAAAACAAGAGATAAAAAAATTCCACCCTCCAATTACTATATATATATGAAATCAGGTAGACAACAATATTGTGATCATTAACAATATCATCAGAGGATGTTTTGATTTTAGCATTAACATATTTGTTTCAATTAATAAATTAATAGATAACATTAAACACTTCTCCCATTCAGTGTCCCATCCATCCAATTTACAAACATTTGAAGTGCAGTTTTTGGTTGATCCATAGGAACCATATGTCCAGCCCCTTTCACCTATGGCACAACAAATAAATAAAGTTATTACAAAAACTGAAACCAACAATGTCACAAACAAAAATACACTTATAGTTTAATTAATAACTATATTAACTAACCTTTAGAAAAGAGAGAGGTCCATAGCTTTTCAATGATCCTGCTTGTGCACCATCAACCAAAAATTGAACTGTTTTGGAGGTTGCAAACTGTTTTTGACCTGACCACTCCATCGCATGAACCCATTTTGAATTTCCTGCACAAACGATAACAAAATATAAAATATGATTCAACATATAGATTTTTAAACTAGTTAATTATCAATTTAGTTGTTAAAATTGTAAGGCAATATAAATATAGTTCTTAATATAGGTAATTTGAAAAGAATGACTCACCAAGCCAATTGTAAATAAGATCATATTCCCCTGCATATATAAGAACCTTGATTCCATCTTCAAGAAGTGTAGGAATATCAACTTCACGGTTTTTCATTCGATCTTCAATAAATTTATTACCCACTATTCTAGTGCATGAAAGAAAAAACAGATCCTCATGCACACCTAAAGCCTTCTGAACCGACTTATCATTTAGAAATGTCTCCACATGTGTGAATGCATAACACACTTCCCCATCACATTCCTTTCTGATGTCATAGTACTGCAATTTACAATATATCAATTAATTAATTTGTTAAACTGTCTATAAACATTATAATATTTTAAATTAAATTAAATAAGTTTTCTTTAGTCTTGATTACTAACATTAATGCGGCCAGTAATTGATAAGATATTGTCCAATATGTCATTACATTTAGTAAAAGCTGTAAAGCAACTGTCTCCACCTTCACTATCTGTAAAATCAAACACAAATTAGAGAATATCCAGATACAATTAGCTAGTACGTGCAATTAATTCATACAATTAATTAGTACAAATTTGTTTTATTAATCGTAGATTACAAAAACTAGTAGTTTTTAAATTCTAAACAATATACTGTTACAATACCACTATATATAATAAATTATTAATTTGACAATACTTTATACGAAATTGTGTATCATAAAACGATAACAGTTGTTTCAATTTTGCTATTTGCAACCCCGGTAAAAGGGATGTGTTAAGAGTGTAAAAGAGATCTTGTACCGCAAATTTTTATGGCATCCTGACACGGTGGGATCAATTTGTTGATTTCATCTTGATCTTTCTTTGTAATCAATTTCATATCAAGTGCGTATTCTGTTAATGCAGGATACTGAAGTAATGGGTTTGTCAATCCATTACCAATAGCAAAACCCTGTAATTATATTGGGGTCAAATTAATGACTCAATATGCAATACAAAACAATTAATAATAATAACTATTGCATTGCATCAACTGAATTTGTCAACATTTTACTGCAAAATCAAATTTTGCAACATAATTGCAACCACAATTTAAAAATATTGTAGAGACATCAAAATATTGATGTAGCATATTTTTTTAAAAAAATATCTTCATAAATTGATATTTATATTGTAAAATTAATAGGAAATAGTGTAAGACCTTGAGGTTTATATGAATTCCTTCTTTGTCTTTATTTCCTTGGTGAACTCGGGATGCAACAGCTGGAATATAGTTTGATTCTCCGATAATGTAAAAATCATTTTTAACGAAATTAGGGTGCTGCTTGAAAAATTCCTGTGATTATTAAAAGAAATAAAAAAATTTAGTTTGTACTCCGGATAATTTATACACACATGTGTTTCGTCAGCAATGCTTCAAATTTTGAATTGGAAAAGTGAAAAATCAATACATAATTCATAAATTTTTTAGAAGTCCTTACGACAACATTATAATCGTAATTGCAGATGCATCTTCTGCACTTTATTGTAATATCAAAGTTTGCAACTATTATGTAAGTTAGAACCATATGACTATTTATACCTGTAAGAAGTCGTACAAATCGTTGCTAACCCCAGTTTGATCATGTGGAATGTCACTATCATCAAAAGTGTAGCTAAAACCTATCCCTATGGGTTGGTCAACAAAAAGAATATTTGATGCCTACAAAATGAGAAAACACATTGTTGATGATATCAATAAGAAAATAAACTTGGTGTAACAACTTGATTCTCTTGTTGTTGAATGTCTTTGGTATGATGCTATATATATATATATATATATATATATATATATATATATATATATATATATATATGAATGTGACAAATGCGCTTAAATTAAAACAAAGACATTTTAATTTTTTTTTATATGAATTTGAGTATTATTAATCACCTTGTCCCAGCCATAGTTATTCCATTCAAGAGAAAAGTTATCGGAAATATGGAAAGGACCATTCTCATTAAACAAAGCTATTCCACCACTGCAAGCTGGACTTCCAGATAACCATATCACAACTGGGTCATCTCTAGTGTTGTTTCGTGATTCGAAGAAAAAATAGAACATGCTGCCATTCAATCAAAATAATAATAATTAAAGTTCAATTGAGGAACACATAAGCCAAGTTTTAAATTTATATTTAGGCTAAATACCATCTGTGGTCCCTTAACTTAATTTCGGTTAACGATTTGGTCCTTTATCTTCTTTTTTCCCGATTTAGTCCTTTATGTTTTTAAATAATTTCAGCGTTACCCTTTAAGTGGGATTCCGTTAAAAAAAACTTAAAAAATCCCTCATCTAAATCATTGCATATGTTCTTCAAACCTCTAGGAACGATTGTCACTTATCTGAAGTGATTTTTATGGAATATAAATACCAATAACTTTAGTTTTAACGAATCAATTCTACTATCAAATTTAGAACAAACTTTGAATATTTTTCTGAAATATTTCCAAAACATAAAGGATAACTTTTTCTGAACATGGATGAATGATTTTTTTAACTTTTTCTTAACGAAACCTCACTAAAAGGGTAACACTGAAATTATTTAAAAACATAAAGGACCAAATCGAGAAAAAAAAAAAGATAAAGGACTAAATCGTTAACTGAAATTAAGTTAAGGGACCACGGGTGGTATTTAGCCTTATATTTATTTATATATTAAATAAAAAAATCAGCATTTGTATTCCTAACCAATTTTAAACCACTAATATTGTTGTGTTGAAAATTAAAATTAGGTGCTATCAAGATTCGTAGAATGTGAAATCATATATAATAGCTTTGATATGATATAATGATTATATGTGCATGACGTGTTTGGAGATATGTTACTTGTAGTACAATGTTATAGTTCCGTAAGCTCTCTAGTAACATTGAAAATATCACTCCTCACTGATAATTAAAAATATACAGTGAGTAAACCAAGACATATAGGAGCCAAGTATAAACATGAATAAAAAAAATTATAAAAAGTTGTTTTATAAAAATATTTAAAATGATAGCATGATCGTTTATATTGTTTGTACGACCCTTTAAAATATTATAAATTTGGTATTCAAATTATTAACTTTTATATTTAAGTTGAAAGGAAGTGTAATTTAATTACCTTGCACTATTGGAACGAGGAAGGGAATAGTACCCTGCATGGTGACCAAGATTTTGAATTGAAGGCTTATCGGAACCACTAAGAAACGAAAACTTTTTCTCAACCATTTTTCCAGGGACAAAATCAACAGAGTCACCATGTAATATATTAACTGGGTCCTTAGGGAATAAGTTTAAGCTTTTTATAAGCTTTTCAACTCGTTGATTTGGTGAAATGGGTGGTGTTTTTCGAAACAATTGACGATGTGTGATGCGAGAAGTTGCATCTGATGAAGAAAATAAAATGTATAACGACAACAACAAAAGAGATAAAGAGGTTTTGGAGAATCCCATGTTTTTTGGTTTCGTGTTTGTAGAAAAAAAATGAGGCAATGGCTAAGATTTTATAGCATTTACTAAGGTTACGACGGTCTTCACATTTTCGAGTTTGATAGTGAACAAAAGATATCTAATCTAAAATTAAATAATATACTAAAAAGGTTAAACGTACGTATATATATTATGGTATAGTACTTTAATAAATCAATCCGTGGTGATTTTTGAAGAAATAATTTAAGTCTCTTGAATTTTTTATTTCCTTAATTTGATTCTTGGATTCGTACGCATAAAAAAAAAACTTATAGGACGAGATTTTTTTATTTATTTTTTCTTTTTCTGTGATAAGCGATTTCATTGATTTAGTAGTTGATAAAATAAATATCGTTCTATTGAATATAAAAATTTTATAATAAAAAATGTTTTTTTCCTTTTATAAGTTG
>JBBPBP010009779.1:27298112-27309921 GCA_037974735.1 Cicer chorassanicum
TCAAATTGTAAGTTATTTTTTGATAATTTCATATAAATTAAGAAATGTAATTAATGTTGTATCAAAAAGAGAAATTATAAATTATTTTACAAAAGTGTCCTCCATTAATTGTATGAGAAGCATAAATTAAAAGAACTGGAAAAAGATAGAGTAATAAATAATAAAAGACATAATAGGGAGAAAAAAAGTATTTATGATTTATTGGTATTGTAAAATGACATATAATGCGAGACAAACATATTTTATTAAAATGGCTTAATAATTTGGGACGAAACATAAATCTAATATTAAATAGGGGTATAAAAAAATTATTGCAATTAGTGTACCTTAAAAACGTGTTTCTTTTTCTTATAAGAAAGATCGGAGGTAGTATAATAATATTTTGGCTAAACTGCAGTTTTGGTCTTTCTGTTTAAGCAATTTTTAGATTTTAGTCTCTTTATTTCTAAATTCGAAAATTTTGGTCGCCTAATTTACTCAAATTTTAAAATTAAACTTATCATTTTTCATTATGATGATGTGACACACTTTAATGTGACATGACATTTATTAATTTAAAACTTACTACCCATGGGATATAATTTATTTAGTGTAAGACATAAAAACCCATTATTAATTAATTCAGATACATAATCATTTTTTTTTAAAAAAAAATTGTGCTTTCTTTCAAATAGAAAATTGACTCAAAGTCAAAATAGAAAGAGGGAAAGGAAAAGACCAAGAACCTAGTGCCTAATTCACTTGTGAATTCAACATTATCAACATTTACATATGCGTTCATCATTCACCTATCCATTTTTGCATTTTGCTTTGTTCTTATGTGTTCATTATTCATCGCAACTCTTATGCGTTTTTGCTATGTTCATTTCGTGATTTTTATGTGTTTTTATAACTCGCGATTCTTTTGCGTTTGTTCTTCTCACAATTTTATTACGTTTGTTTTGTCCACGATTCACCGTAATCATATTTTATGAATCTTCAACTGCATAAATGACTTCATTTTCAAAGCATCAATTGTGTTCAAGGTATGTGTCTATTTTCTCATTTGAATCTCTATTGTGTTGTTTAAGGTTTTCATAATTTGTGGTTGTAACTATATTGTTCTTAGTGAATTTGCTACTAATTTTCTAACTTTAGTTTAGGATTTGCTTGTAAATGTTTTTGTTTGTAGTTTGAAGGCTGCTAGTTGTTTCTAATTATTGTTTGAGGGCTACTAAATGTTACACGATCATTTTTTATTTCCAATTTTTATATAAATTTATTTTAAACTTCAAATAGTGATGTAGTGTGAGAAATGACAGATCCAGACTCATTATTGTTGTTGAACGGGCTACAAGGAGTTTGGGACAAAAACATTAAGTTTATAAGGAATAGAGTGGTTAACACACCAATTGTAGTTGAGAAACATATTAATGAGGTTATTAATCACAAGGGTAAGGGGAGAAAGAAATCATTTGATGAGGAAGTTGTTATTGACTTAGATGATGAATATGAAGGTGACAATGAAAACGAATATGTTGAAGTTAAAGATGAAATTGAAATTCAAGGTAATGCTAGGTGTGGAGCTAATGTAGAAGATGAAAATGATAGTGAAGAAGAGGAATATGTTGCCAACAGTGAAGATGATAGTGATTTTGAGAAGAATCGGGATTGAGCTACTATGTTGCCACAAGAAACGGTTAATGAAATTCGTTCTAATGTTGGCCTATCTTAGAATGTTATGATTATGGATCCTATTATGACTGATGAGTTTGAAGTTGAAAATAACAATTCTAACATATTAGTTACACATGAGGGAAGTGACAATGATGAGACAATTAGGACAAAGTTTCCAAAATTTAAAATGCCAAAATCACACTAAACTTTTGTTCATTTGGTTTATGTAATCATAGTGATTTCTTTTTTTTCTTCCTCTCTTCATCTTCCTCCCTTCTATGTTTATCATTGTTAACAGATCCAATAAGTGCATGGTCCCTTTGGTTTCTATAGATAACCAAACTAAGTTATATATCATATATGATGCTTAAGACAAACAAAAGGTCATTTTTAATAAAAGCCATTCCTATGAAGACCTGGCCATACTATGTTTATGATACGGGGATACTGATGTCTTGCATGTAATAATTGGTGGGCCATTGTTGGAGAACAACTCTGGTTTTCCTTGTAAATGAACTATTCTATTAGAGTAATTAATACAAATACAATTTCTATTTCAATCACTTTATTCTTTGCTCTATTAGTTAAATATAAATACCACTGCACAACATGATTATTTGGAAAAAATAGATTAGTGTATATATCTAATTTACAAAGTCACATACAAGTTGAACTATATCTTTCACAAGCTTTCAAGTAGTGAAGTCTTTCGTTTAATCCTATATACAAGTTTTGATTATGACCAAAACCACATAGTGAGAGAGAAATTTACTAAGAGTAGATAATATATGAGAGACCACTCTAGGAAATTTCATTAGCTTAGTCTTTCTACTTTTTCGGTCAAAACCACAAAGAGAGAGAGATTTTTACGAAGCAGATAACATACTCTAAGAAACTTCATTAGTTTATTCCTTCTATTCCTTCCCATTTGCAATGCAACGTAAGATATTTTATGTCAAAAACTATCATGCATTATATTTGACTTGAAAACTAGACAAACTACCATTCATTTAATTAAAGGAATAATAATTCTTTCACATAATGTGCAGCATCAATCAATATACTTAATAAATAATTTTTATGACTTGTCTCTAGATGCTCTCTAGAGTTCTTGAAAGAATTCATTTTGAACTTATCAAGGTTGTTAATCCTTGTGGCGTTCTTTTGGCTTATCAATCCCTAGATTGTGGGGCCATTTTGTTCTTGGTTCTTTTACTAAATAATAATAATTTTGAGTTTCCTTTACATCAAACCCTAATACATAAATTGTGCCAATTTTCGTGTTCAGTAACCTGTCATCATATCTCGAGTTCTACACACTTGTTTTCGGTGATTCAACTGTCTAACTTGCGTTTCGGAACATCATCTTTCACCTCGTTTTGGAATCGTCCGATTCAGAGTTTTGTAGCTTCGGTTATCTCGTTCTCCAGTAAAACGTGATTTATGCTCCAATATCTAAGTTTCCAACCTAGATCGATCCTTAAAGTGAATCATGACAGATAAGATCATATCATTTGGTACCAGAGCTTGTCTCTAGGTTTGGAATTGAATAAAATTATGTTTATGCATTTTTTTGGTGAAACATAAATTGCTAGTTGTGTTGCTTTCGTTTGAATTGTTTTCCTTACTTAATTTGTGTGTTGCTACTACTTAAAAAAAGAATATACAAAAAAAAAAATTGTGTTGTTAAAAGTATTGCACACTAACTGTTTGACAAAATTCCTAAGTATGTCATATTATCAATATATTCGAGATTTTGTATTGGATCCGAAGTATGTGAAATATCTGTACAAAAATGGATATGTAAAACAGGCAAGAAAAGTAGAGAAGCTAGCCTTGAGAGAGAAAGAGAAAATCAAAGAAAATAAAGAAGAAGAGGAGAAACATTTGAGAGACAAAGGGCAAGAAATTGACTCCAACTATTTGTCTAACTTTGATAATTCTCTATTGCAAGCGCTTGAAGAAGTGTCTCTAAAGGATGAATGTCATCAATATATTGACATTGAAAGCAAAGAGAAAGATGATGGTAAAATTGAAAGTCTCTTTATTCAAGAGAGGGAGGTGAACGAATCAATGTTAGTGCTTGAAGGTGATTATTCAAAGGTTCCTCAAAAGGATGCTTACAAGGAATTTATTGAGTTACCATTTTTTTGTGATAAAGAGAATGTCCATGAGACTCAACTTGCTTTGAAGCCTTTGCAAATACAAAGTAACATATTGTTTGCCAAAAATTTCAATCTAAAGAAGGTAAATTTGGTCATGAATATCAACTTCAAAAGGTATAACTTTACCCCATCTTTAGAATCTCTTACCTTTACCATAAATGTACAAAGATGTTAATTGTTCCAGACGGAAATGTGTTTCACTAACTAATCACATTTGGTGACTTTTCCAAATTTCCATTTGACCCTGGTGGATATGATGAGCTTGTGGTTTATTTGGATTATTTCTTCATGTACGATATAACGAAGCTTAAATTCGTGGTTGAATTTCGTCAAGAAAGAGAGAATGATAAGGACCTCAAGAGCACAAAGATGATCCATATTTTTAATAAATTAGGATGAACTTTATTTATTTTAATTTGGTTTGTAATAATTCTTAGTTTGCTTTGATTTGGAATTGTAATAGTTTTATTATAGACTAAGTTTATGTTAGGTGTAAGTGAATATATTTTACTTCCTTACATTTAGTTTATTTTAGAAAGAAAAAAATATGATGTAAGCCCAATATTGGCCTAGAGAATGGTGTCACTTATGGCCCATTTAGGTTTAGAGATAGTCTTACTTTAAATATGCATTTGTAACCTCATTGAGGGAGATTTCGGAACACTATTTTTGTGAGGCTTTGCTCTATAAAGTTCTTGAAAGAATTCATTTTGAACCTATCAAGGTTGTTAATCCTTGTGGCGTTCTTTTGGCTTATCAATCCCTAGATTGTGGCGCCATTCTATTCTTGGTTCTTTGACTAAATAATAATAATTTTGAGTTTCCTTTACATCAAATCCTAATACACAAATTGTGCCAATTTTCGTGTTCAGTAACCTGTCATCATATCTCGAGTTCTACACACTTGTTTTCGGTGATTCAACCGCCTAACTTGCATTTCGAAACATCATCTTTCACCTCGTTGTGAAATCGTCCGATTCAGAGTTTCGTAGCTTCAATTATCTCGCTCTCCAGTAAAACGTGATTTCGGCTCCAATTTGTTAGTTTCCAACCTAGATCGATAAAGTGAATCATGACAAATAGGGTGAAGTTTGTTTTCCTTGGTAATTGGTTTATAAACATCAATTATTTATATTATTTTTTTAGTATTTGTGTTGCAAAATAATTTTAGGAAAAGACAACGTAAGAAAAATAAAAGCTTAACATATGAGTTTTTTTTTGCATAAACAGAAAAAGAAACTAAACTACATTTTCTTTTAAAAGATGCAATACAAAGAAGCTAATAAGAAAAAAAAAATTACAGAACAATAAGAAAGTGATATCTTAGGGCTGAATTGGTTTTGCTGGACTAGTTTTATCAAGTTCAGATTCTCTGCTTCTCTTTTGCCTATTATTCTTTCTTTTTTTTTACTCAATAGTGCTATCTCCTCCCCCTTTTCTACTCTTGGTGTCGATTATTTATAAACTTTTTGGGTGTAAGTTACAAAAGAAAAGGGAATAATTGTCAATTGATCACCATTTTTATTACTATTAATCTATTTCTTTACGGTTTTTTTTATTCAATTGATCACCATTATACTGATTTTTATTACCATTGATTCATTTCTTTTTAGTTTCTTTTCATTTCAATTGATCACCGTGATATTGATTTTTATTACTATTGATTCATTTCTTTTCGGTTTCTTTTCATTCAAATGATCACCATTATAATGATTTTTATTACCATCAATCCATTTTTTTTCATTCAATTATATACTTTTTTTTATGTTTTAGAAAATAGTGAAAAATTCTGAAAAGGAATCAAAGGCAAACAGAAACCAAAAACATCCATGATTTTCTAAAATTTAAAGGCCTAACTATTTATTTTTATTATTTTTTTATAATTATATTTTTTTAATTTCATTTTTTATATATTTATTATTTTTTCATAAAAAGTCTAAAAGTAGCGGACAAAATTAGGTGTCAATAGTACTGATAAATGAAAACATGAAACTTGGCTGAAAATAAAATAAAATAATAAATACGCTTACCATATTGTCGTGGTTTGTGATTATAGTAAATGATTGAATAAAATGGAAAGAAAATAAGATAAGAGATACAAAAAGTTGAATAAACTTTGCGAGCGAAAGTGTTACTATCCCAAATCTGGTCTCAAAATTTTACAAGGATGATCTATATGACATAAACTTTTAATCCAACAGTCAATTTTGTAAAATTTGTATTGGTTAAAATATTATTGAGCGTCGTAATATTAGCGTCACATTACGTTAGTGTAATTTGATCTCTTCTTTTATATATATATATATATATATATATATATATATATGAAAAATGTTAATGAGTGCCTTAAGAACGATGTTTAATAAGCCTAAAATAGTAAGTCTATAATGAAAAATGTGCATTCAATTCATTTGAAATTGATATACTCCCTCAATCCTATAATATTTGTAGCATTTGATAATTTTACACATATTATAAAAATGATAAATCAAAGAAAGATAATAGTAATTTACTAATTAATCTTTATCACCAATTGGTGTATTTTCATTACAATAAATGTAAAGTACATAATAATAATTTGGGAGTAGTGTAAATTATATTAATTAGATGGTACAATTGGAGTAAAGTAGTTAAATGTGCATTTGAAATCAAAAGTGACAATTATTTTGGACAAATTTTTTATAAATGTGGAAAACTAGTGTTCTTTCCCAAGTCCCTAATATTTATTTATATTTATATAAAAAAATATATTTTATATTTTGTTGCATTGGTTAATTAATGTTCGAACGAGAATCGTGCTGCAAATTATTGTGTATCATTTCTTAACTTGTTTCTGCTTTTGGTATAGAATATAGTATGGCTAGAAATCATCAACAAATAAATAAAACAATGGGAGTATTATTTAGTTCTAGCTCCATGTGACATATTTTTTTCTTTTGACATAAGTCCATGTGACTTATTATGAATGGTAGTTTTAATATAGTGGGAATATGCATTGCAAAATAAATTTGACATTTTTTTTTATCTAACAAATTCTTCCAATTGTTCTTGTTTAATTGCCGCGTGAACGCAAACATAGCTGACTAACCATAAATTAATCATCAAAGTTGGGTCTCAATGTTGTTTATCATCAAAATTCAATCAATTCACAACCAATGTGTGACTATGTACATGTTTGGATTGAGTGAATTTTTGTAGAATTTATGTGTTACTCCCTCCAATTACTATTATAAGTAATCTTAGATTTTAATTTCTATTATAAATAAAAATTAACTATTTTTAACTCATTTAATATTAGTATTTTTAATATTCTTAATTTAATAAAAATATTTAATGTCAATAGTTAAAAGTTTAACATGTAAAATGACAATTTAGTAAATTTGAATTAAGTTTTACATAAATTCTAAAACTAATTTCACTTAACTAATTTTCTTAATATCACTAAAAGTAGTAAAAGTAGTTATTTTTGTTTATAATAGTCACTTAACAAAATAAACTATTTCAAACACCATATTCAACTTGAGACTGTTTATATGTGAGTTGTTATCTCTACCACAGATCCTCAACCATGGATGAAGTTAGTATTGTGCTAAATCTAGTAAACTTAAAAATATATAGCTTGATACACTTCCAAGAATCTCGTGTAATTTACATATGAACTATGTTGCCATTGGTAATATTAGTCATCCTTTCCAATACAAATATGACAAATGGGATACAAAGATGCCAACATCTCTTATATCATCAGGGTACAATGTAGAGGCTGCATTGTAAGACTAGAAGGTATAAACTTTTTATGACCTAACTTTAGCAAGTCTTGCCCTTATTTCTTCCATTTCCTCCTCATCATCAACGCCCTCGGCTATAGCCTCTTCCTACAAACAATAATGCATTCCATAATTAGTGTAACTCAGAAAGACACTAAAAGAGCCATGTTTGTTACCAGGTTACTGAATCGTACATACCTCCTCTGCGGCTCTAACACTTTGAGCAGGTTGTTTCACCTTTGGTTTCTTCACAGCTTCAGGAAGTTGTGCGGCTGTCTCACCCGCTATGGCGGTTAAGACTTTATCAACTTCTTCTTCTATCTCATCTTCTATGTCCTCGGAATCTAATGCCGAGTCAACAGCATCGTTTACTATCTCTTCAATAACTCCTGCCTGAAAACAGAAGACATTACCAATGACTACCATGTGATTATATTCTATAACTACGGGGAGAGGAGAAAGTAAGAGAAATCAATGTTGTCACATTGTGGCGCTATAGCATAGCGGAATTTAAATAAATTGCTATTATTTTCACTATTTAGTATAAAGTGTTGTTAACTAGCGGCGCTATAGTACTGTAGCGTAGCGAAAATCGAAAAAACCGCTATTATCCACGATCAATAATTGACAATAACAGGAGAAATAGAGTATTGCAGGCATACCTTTGTCATTTCTTTGCTAAACTCTTGCATAGCCACAGCCATTTCAGGAGCCTTCATGAGGTTATTGACAAGCTTCATAACCTCAGCACTCTTCGATAGATGTCCCACAGTACGAGCAATTGCTGCAAAAGCAACCAAAAATCATGAATTTCCATTGAACATAGTTCTAAATAATAATGACAATACAAATCTGCCTTGAATATGATGACTAATTGCAAAAGAATCTACAGTTAAAATTAAAAAATAATTACTCTAAATACTACACTAACTTATGAATAGAACAGGTACAGCGAGAATATTTACACATGTATGATTTGTTATGATAGAGTAATTGTATAATGCCAAATAAAAAAACTTGAGATAAGACAGCTGAACCAAACAATGCATGACTCAAATAGTAACCCCCCCACCCTTTCCCCTCTCTTCCTGTTTTCTCCCCAAAGTTAAACATAATCATGCACCATAAAGGTGTCAATTAAAATGAAGTTATGCTTGTCAAAGGTTTCGTACCAGCTAGTCATGTTCAGTCATGCTTGTAAAATAGTCTGATATTTGTAAATATCATTCCAATGAAATGTCTTGTTTCCCAGTAAATTCTAGACTTCTTACCCGAGTTAACACTAAGGACCCGTTTGGATAAACAACAACTTAAGCGCTTATGCATTATAGCTTCCATCTAAACCAAAACAATTATGCCTGTCTACTAAACAATTCCTAGAGGTAAAGGTTCTGCTCATGTGTACTTAGAAATCAAAGTGCTGCTCAAAAAACCAAAGAACGTGATGTACAACGATTTGTGTTGGCAGTATTTAAATAATAGAGTAACTCCCAAAAATATGATGAAGAAAAAGTAAACAAAACATAGTTTCATCTACATAGGAAAGCACTAGGGGGTGGAGAGCATTTGGAAAACTATGAAGAAGGTGAGGCATGGATTTTGAAGCAGGGGCGTGGTTGAAAGACTTCCAAAATATCATTTGTGGGTATGTATTTTCATCACAGTTTCGTTTTTACTCACAGATAAGAAACTGCGAAGGAAACTAAAAGATGTGAGATGGGGGAGATCGAGTATATGTAGGACATATGTGTGGCTTCAAGGTTGTTGAGCAACTTTAATAATAAAAATGTGGGCAAAAGAGAATCGAACACAGGTTCTGATGTTATTCTGCATTACTGATCTATAAGCTCCGTACAAACTCCTTGATAAGCTACTCTCTAAAGCTTATAAAAATTGGCTATAAACAGCTTATAAGCCAATATAAGCTACTATCATAAGCTCATCCAAACACTTGGATAAGCCCTTATGCTAATAGATAAGCCCATATAAGCTGTGCTTATGAGCCGATCTAAATGCCTAAATTCATCACAATAAAAAATTTAGACTTTCCCATGTATTGCACGCCATATGGACATCACAATCAGCTCTTCCCCCTACCTCAAAAAACTATACATAGAATTAACAGAATGTCTCAGTTTAGCTTTTTCTCCATAACAGAACATTTTATCAACATATTCAATTTTGTTGACAAATTTACCAAATCAACTTAGGTGACAATAGGGGTGAAAGAAAAATTAAATATCTTCAATTAAGCATCAACTATCATACAACTGGTATGAAGTTCAAGTAACTAACTCAGACAGTTTTTGATTAAGTGGACAAATTAAGGCAAATAAAACATAGCAAAACCTACCAACACTTTCTCCAAGATGCATTGATATTGAATTCAATTGCGCCTTATTTTCATGAAGACGGTTCACTGTTTTCCTGGATCTCACAAGTTCCGTAGCTAGTGCCTGAAAATTGAACAAATATCATAATAAAGAGATTTTTTTATTTTTTATTTTATTTTTTCCAAAATACCAATTTTATACTATCTAAACTTAAAATCTCAAAAGAAAAAATAAACATACTGCATATAAAAGGTCATGCACTACTACAAACCAAAAATAGATTCACCATTTATTTGTTTAGTACCATGAGTCCATGACCAGTCCTAAGTCCTAACATAGTAGTAATATGTATGGCATAGTCTATAAAAACTTTTAACAACACCATTCAAGTCTTTTATAAAAAACAATATTGCATGAAACTACCCAAAATACAATTTTTATTACCACTAAGAAGGGTGGATGAATAGCAAAGAAACATAATCACAGATCTCAAAATAATTATAAAAAAATAAAATAAAATAAAATAAAAACCTTTGCAGAGCCAATGTCATTCCTCTTTGCAGCTTCTCTAATAGCTTTCTGAACATTTTTTTCTTCTCTCTGAATATCTAAATTGCACAACACAAACAAAAGAAATTCAATCATAAGCACAAATACAATCAGAAAAAAAAAAATCAATGAATTAGGGTTTTAAGAAAGAGGGGATTACCGCGAATTTGGCGTTCAATGTTTCGACACTCTTGGCGAAGCCTTCGTTGCCAATCTCTTAACAACTGTTGAGGATTTGGCTTCGGTTTCAGAATGTTCATCACCTTCTCCATTTACACTGATCCCAAACCCCAAAATATATATACAAAAAAAAAAAAAAAAAACAAATTTTGGGGATCGGAATGAATGAACGCTACCCGAAAAAGATCGATAGGAAGTAAATTATTTTTGGTTAAATCTATGAAAATTAGATCCTAGTGAAGCAATATATTCGTCGAAGAATGATTATTCGATTTTGGTAGTAAAAAAACCTTAACAAACCCACCTCAATCCTTTGCCCCTTCCACGCGTATTCCAGATATTGTACAATGTATATTTTATTACCGTTTTAATTTTATCCAATGTAAATTCTAACCAAATATTAATTAGAAGGACATTTGTTAGCATTACTTATAATTAATTTAAAAAGTAAGAGAAAATAAAAGAGATAGTAGAATATTCTAAGATAAAATTATTTTTTTCTTCTCCATAAATCTATTACTGTAAATAATTGCATGTTTAACACACAAAAAGTCTCATAATAAATGCACAAATTCTAGACTTACATTTCCCAACATGGCACACTCTCAATATTTTGTAACTGAAATATATTTTATTAATAAAAAACAACCATATTATACTTTTTAAACTCTAAATGTAATCCATATTTTTTTCATATTAAAAATAGTAATAGTACATATTTTACACAGCCTAAGAAAACTGGAATTTGGAAAACGAAATTAAAAATTGAAACCAAAGAAAATGAAAATGGAATGAAACCAAAATAGTTATTCTAAATATATATCTAAATCTAATTTAAATCTAAATGAGAGTTTTCCCTACAAGCAAATTATTAAATGCAAAATTTATCCACTTTCATTCTAAAAAAAATTGCCTGAGATTTTTGCTCAGATAACCAAATAATCTACAAACTACATCTACAATCTATTATAACCTATTAGCTACTATTTACTCAACATGGATAATCTACATGTATATTTGCATCTACATTATAACAAATAAGAAGTATTTCAATAAAAAAGCACACAACACTATTAAAACCTCTTCTTACTATGATTTTTCAATTGATGGTAATATATACACATATTTGAGTTTATTATATATAGTACAATCTTATATT
>JBBPBP010009779.1:27310235-27344021 GCA_037974735.1 Cicer chorassanicum
ATAAATTTCATCATAATTTTAATAATATCGATATTTATCAGTTGATCTAGAATTTAAGAACAAATTGTTTTTTATTATGAGTGTAACTATAATTTACTTTTATGTATAGTACTAGGCTTAATAATATTCAATTCAATTAGATTAGAGTAATCAATATGTATGTCTTTCGCCCCGTATTAAAAACCAAGTGTGTATATCTAATTCCAATCTTATTTTCAAAAAAAAAATTAAAATAATATAATTCCATACAAGTACAAAATTCGTAATTATTAATACTTCTATGAAAATATAATTTAATTATTTATGTATTTATATTAACTTTATTTATTTATTTATTTAATATATTCAAAATTAGATTACGGGATACAAATACATTTTCCAATGCCATCAAAAATACAAATCACATAAATTTATGCAATAGACTTTAAGTGTAGTTAACAAATCGCAAAGAAAACTGATTTTATATGATAAAAGTTATTTTGTTTTAATTGAAAATTGTGAACATGTGTCTCAAATCATCTAACTAGAGTTAGTTAAATTTTAGCGGTTGTTATAACTAACTTGGCCAAGTTAGTTATGATAGGTGGTTATAGTTAGTTGCTTGTGTATACTATATATAGGGCTGTAATATTGTAGCAAATTGATGTTGAAATCATAGCAGTTACAGTAGCAAAACAGAGAGGCAGTGACTGATAGGAAATCAGAGGAAGAAAGATTGAAGGGAGAGAAAGAAAAGATTGAGAGAAAAGGCTAGTGTTGCTGGTTCATAAACAGTGATAGACACTAGGAAATCAATCTTGAGAAGGCTTTAATCTTGTAAAGCTCAATTAACAAATAATGGATTAATCTTACTTGCTTGCCCGTGACGTAGGTCTCAACAATTGAGACCGAACACGTAAATCTTGGTATCATTCTTCCCTTATCTTTCTTTACTTTTCGTTTAATTTGAGTGAAAGAACTGATTTACAAAACAGCAAAAAATGGAGAAGATCAATCCTGGATTAATCCAGGATCAATCTTCGTTTTTTGTTTTTTCTATTTTTTCAGCTCTGTCAAGATCAATCCAGGATTAATCCAAGATCAATCCAGGATCAATCCAAGATCAATCCAGGATCATTCTTTGTTTTTCGTTTTTCTGCAATCGTTTGTTCTTTCTACTTTGTTAGTTAATTCTTGTTGCAGGTCCCAATATTGTTTAAAAAAAAATACATATTTTATTTGTTAATTTTTATTTCTATATATCTCATATAAGATATGCTATAAATCATATTTGAATATGTTAAGAGGTTATTTGATGTAACATCCCTCTTTAGCATAAATAATTGGTAGAAATTTTTAAGTTTTACTTATTAGTATATAAATATAATAATAATAATAATAATAATAATAATAATAATAATAATAATAATAATATACATAGAAAGGGGGAAAATAGTAAACAAATGGGGAAACAAATAAGAAATTAAAACAAAAAGAAAAGAAAAAGAAGAAGGTGGAGGAGAGAACGCGAAATCGGAAAGGAAACAGAGAGAGGGAGATGAAAAATGGTAAGTTAGAGAAGAATAAGGAGTGAGAGAAATAAGAAGAGAAGAAAAAAGAGAAAACAACAAAACAAGAAAAGAGAAAGGAGAAGTGCATTTTGCTAGAAGCCAAAGTAGAAAGGGTTGAGAGAACCATCATCTTCTCCATTATGTTGCATCAAGAGGTGGGTTTCCCTTCTTTTTCTATCTCCCGTTCATGCATGTATGAGATAATGTGCTCCATAGGTTAGGGATTTGGGGTTTAAGGGTTTGAAATGAAGTAAGGAATTTTTTATTTTATTCCTGGTTGGATTTGGGGGTTTTGAAGTTAAAATGATTTATGCATGTGAAATTCCTTGATGACATGAAATTTGTGATGCTGTTTTGCTGTGTTTAAAATTAAAAACCTTGAGTTTCACTATTGTGACAAATTAATTTGAGTAAATTGAAATTGTGATGTTGTTTTGCTGTGTTTGAAATTAAAAACTTTGAGTTTCACTATTGTGACAAATTAATTTGAGTAAATTGAAATTTGTGATGCTGTTTTGATGTGTTAATTACTGATTTATTCATATTTTATAGCATTATTGTTTGCAAAGATTGTCAGGAAGACATATGTGTGATGTTTTGGTCATAACGTTTTCTACAGACCTTAGTTCTGAATGATTTTTGGTTTTCTGGAAACTAGACTCAATTACCTTCAAATTGAGTACAAAATTTGTAATGTTTGATTGAGTATTGATGCTTAAAAATGGGTTGCGAGTTAGACCAGATTTGTTGTTTCTGTTTTTTTTTTCTGTCATTGTGTATTATTTTGATAATTTGCAAGAATTAGTGACTTAATTAAAATAAAATAAAAATTTTATCTATAAAGTAGACATCATAAGCTTTCCAAAGAGTTCTCATTTACTCAATTTTGATACTTATAAGTTCATATCAATTGACTATGTAGTCAAACTCAGTTTGCGTTGTTATAACATAAATTTGGGGTTGTTTTGGGAAAAATCTATCATAAGCATGTTATCTTGAATTTTAATTTACATTATATGATTAGTATGATAAAATTGACTTAATAGTTATGTTATCATAAGAATTTTTCAAGGTTTAGTGTGTGGAAATCTTTAATATATTTATTAATAGATGATGTTATAGATATATATATATATATATATATATATATATATATATATATATATATATATATATATAATTGCTAGATATTTGATTAAGGTGAGAAGTATAGGATTCATCCTAGCTAGATGAATTCTCCGTCTATATACGACGGAAGCGAGGGGTAAGCGAGGGTAAGTGGGGCACCACTTACAGACGTAATTATGTCCAATCTTATCAAAATGAAGTTACTAACCAGAAGAGGGCATTAGTAAAACTAATGTAGTCTTTATGACATTCTTGTTAGGTAGAGTTTAAGTCATTAGATTACTCACGTCTAATGGCTTAAATACTTAGAAAGAATCAAAATTATACATAAAAGAGAAACTCATAAGATAAATTATATCTTTGATTTAGAATGCTAATTAATTTGGTTTCATTCCTTGGGACCCACTGAAATATAATCTCATTCCAGGAAATTTAAATGGTTTACAGGTAAAAAGGCTTAGATCAAGAGTTGGAGAAGTGAAGCATATCAGTTTATGCTATAGCTTGCTAAAAATTTCTAGGGAACTATTTTGAGCCATGGATGTGTTATGTACTCCATATTTTCTGTTTTTTTTCCTAAAGGATTAGTATGTGTATTAATACATTTTCATGACTTTGTGTCGAAATTTGTACTAATCATCTCTTTTGTCGAATTATGCTAATGCTCAAATTATATTCTAGACAATTAACTTATGGTATTACATTTGATATGAACCACACATATTATAATCTTAATTTAACATGTTTAAAATTATTGAGATGTTTTATGATATAAAAAAATTATATACTTATGTAATTTTATTTGGTATATGTTTCAAAAACTACGCTAATATTGTAAGTTAATATAAATTAAATTCATATCTTATTCATACGGCATGGCAACGGGGCGGAGCGGGGGCGGATTTTGCCTCCTCCACCCCCGCACCCAACTAATCGGAGAAAACCCGCACCCGCTCCCGTTTCATAGCGGATGTAGAATTTTGGCCCCCATCCCCGCCCGCAACGAGGTTCGGGTTTACCCGCCCACAGCCGCACCCATTTATATATATATATATATATATATATATATATATATATATATATATATATAAATTTAAAAATATATCTATCATAATTAATATAATAAAATCATTGTTATTAGACAATTATAAAATAAAAAAATATTTTCTATAAAGATAAGTTTATAATTTTTAATATTTTAAAAAATATTAAGTATATTCAATATGTATATAAAATTTAAAAATTACATTAATATTACTTGCGGGGCGGGTTCGGGTGCGGGGTGGATATCACCACCCTCAAACCCGTCCCCGCCCATGAATTTTAATTGCGAGGAAAATCCGCACCCGCACCCAATCAAAGCGGGTTTTCCCCGCCCAAATCAAGCGGGTTTGGGTGGGTACCCGCGGGTGCGGGTTATATTGTCATCCCTATATTCATCTATTAATAGTGTAATAATATGCTACATTATTGTATATAGTAATAATACAAATAATTAATGAAAATGTTCTAATATAAAATTTAATTTTTTGAATTTTCATGACAAAAAGTGATTTATATTAATATTGGATGACAATTATAATTTTAAAAAAAGCTCCTTAAAATGAAACACTTGAAAATTATTTTATGTTTTTTGATCCATGTTTGGTAATTATTTCAGTTATCATTACTTTTGAAATGCTAAAATGTAATCCTTTTTAATTTCTACTTATTATTTATTTTATTACATAGCAAAAAATTTAAAAGTCATCTTAAAGAATTTAATTTATGTGTGGTAACCGTGTAAGGATTTTTTATATTGTTAGTCAATCATAACATTAGATTGTTAAAAAATTTAAATATAATCATAATTATATTTAAAGTAATAATAATGAATTATTGTAATTTATTGATTGCGTAATTATTTCTACATTGATGATGCACAAAAAATAAATTATATCTTAAAATGGTAATTCTAGCTCGTGCACTGCATGGGTGCCTACACTAGTTAAGGAAATAAAGGAGAAGACTACACCACAAGCTTGTTGGGCAAGAGCATCATAAAAATTAATAACTTTAGATATGGAAGGTAACATCGATAGAGGATCGGGATATCCTAAAAAAAAATAGAGGACTACAAAAGTCATAGTCTGCCAAAATTTGTCTAATAGTACATTGTGTTTCTATAGGTGTAAGTAATTGAAGCATCTCAATTGTGAGTATAAAGAAGAGTGAGAATATTCGCCATAAGAGGAGGTTAATAAATATGTGAAGAAAAGGTAGCACCTTTACTTACAAAATCCATGACGACTTAAGCTCGGAGTGGGATTGCGCCCAAACATTGTACACATCTTTTCTCACAAGGAGATTTAGATATTCTCTTTGTTGTTCATTGAAAGTCATACCATTCAAGATGTTTAGAAGTTTGGACTCGCATTGATCATTGGGACTGAGAAGAACCAAATCTTCATGATCACTAAGAGCATTCTCCATTCCACATCGATGTTGTAGAGATCACGAAGACAAACATGAGATTGTGATTGACAAGACTATTTCACTTCTTAGTATAAATAATAAAGGACCTCCAAAGGTTGTCATGTATATGAAATGTTGCAAGTACAAACATGTCACTCGTGACTTTCAAGTGTAAAGGACAAGGTCATGGTGGAAGGAATAATCCTAATCTCAAAAGAAATAATTAAGATGATTGTAATCCATGACACACAAGCTAAAGGATGGTTGATTTTCGCTCTAAAAAACCTAGGTATATGTCTCACACACATATCCTTGTGTTGTGGTATGTTTTATGTGCTTGGTGGTGGATGGGTAGCACAACAAGTATTCTTAAGAGTGAAATCGTATGAGAGTTGGAAACCCATTTATAGGAGTAATTGAGAAGATAACACTAAAGTGACAATGTCAATTACAAGAAAGGGGGGTTTGAATTGTAATTGCCCCTTTTTAAAAATTTCTGCTTAATCTCAAAATATTTAACTCAAGATTATTCTTGGTTTTAAAACACAATGAAAGCAGAACGTTTTTGGTTAGTTAAATCACAAAATTAACTTATTTATGAGATCTATGGTTAGTTAATCATAAAAAAAATAGAGATAACGGAAAGAAAATCACACAGGCATACATCATGGTTCACCCAAAGTGGGTTACGTCCAATCCTCACAATTGTGAGATTTTTCACTAAGTGTTCAAAACAAGATCGTTCTTGTTTTTCACACAACCTTTGTAGGTCAATCTTGATCTGTTATAATATTTCAACCTAAAAAGGATTTCCACATATTACCTTTCAATCTTTAGAGATGATTTTTACAAATCACCTTTTAATCATAAAAGGATTTTTTACAATTTACTCACACTATATTCAACACAATAGTCTTGAGTTACAAATGTGATGATTAAAATAGTTTTATGAATCTTAGTGTACTCAACACTTGTTTCAGTTTAGATTCCCGACTAAGGACTCAGTAGAATGATTCTGAGATCTAAGTGAAACAGAACTGGAACCTTTCCTTTTGATTGAAGAGCTTATGAACTTTCGAATATGATAGTATATGTGATAGATTGCTTTGCACTTGAAGCTCTTGTATTACCCTTGATCTTGAGGTTCCTTTTATAGGCTTCAAGAAGGATGATGACAACTCATCTAGCCGTCGTAAAAGATCCAATTGTCTTATTTCAATTTAAGTGGATAAGTGTTGTCTTATAGCGGGAATGTTCTTGCAAAAATAGAACAATCTTCGTTTCTATTTTGAGTGATGTTGAGTTTAAGTTTCTTTGACAGTTGTCTTGAAATAATACTTTGCTTTTTGTCACGTGTGCAGACTGCTCAGAGATGTAGTTGCAGTGTCCAATCGGGTCTGTCAATGTTGTACTTTCTACTTGCTCAAATTGGAGAATGATCTTTCTTGTTTAATTATGATGCATAGCTTTTGCCTTTGTTTTTTGAATGAATCTTTCTGATGTGATCTTCATATACTTCTGGTAGCTTTGTAAAGGATGATTTTATACACTAGAAACGACCTTTATCTTAGTTCCTTAAGAACAAGAACATTCTTAGTTTGAAGAGAACTAACGGTTGTGAAGAACGATCTCTGTTTTTCCAGAATTCTGTCAGAATGTTCTTCGTTTATTTGAATGAACTTGATTCTTCTAATATGATCTTGTGTTGATATGTTTAATAGATATCTTTCATTAATACACTCAAAAACACATGTTAAATAACAAAATACTTTTTAGAATCATAATTAGAAGTCTTAATTAATTTTGTTTGATTATCATTAAAACATTAATTTGGAACAATCTTTGAACCAACATATATTTTTTCATTAATACTTAATAAGATCAATTATAAAAATGGTTCAAAATAAAAATAAAATACAAAAGTACATAATATGCAAAAAAATTCTGAAAAGCTTAAAATCTATAAATTTATTCTCCCCCGTTGACAAATAAAAAAGAAGCATGAGAATATAACGGAGAATCTTTCAGAAAGAAAGAGATGTGGAGGATCCCTCAGAAGATGATGATATAGATGGTTGCGGAAGATCTGGAAAAGTGGGTGGTGGATTAGGAAGAGGTGGATCAAGTCCTAGCTTAGGGGCAAGCTGGGAAGCCATCCAATCCCTCAAAATTGCATGCTCCTTATCTTGATGAGTTTGGCGAGCAATGATTGTTTGAAGGGCAGCAAAAAATTTGGGGATTTTCTTACATGTTTTGGTTTTGTTTTTCTCAACTTTAGATCTTTTGGAAGGACGATGGACTTCTTCCATATGAGGAGCAGTTGGAGGATAACTTGGAGAAGGAGCTGTTGTGGTGTAGAAGGAGGATAGAGTTGCAAAAGTTGTGTTGATTGTAGGAAGAGATCCTGATGTAGACTTGGTGTGAGGAACTAATGGGCCAAAGGGTTCCAAATATGGAACGACCAAATATTGCCTAATGCCAAAAAGGGAAGCATTGGTCTTTTGAGGTGAAACAAAAACGAGGGGGGGGGGCATAAGAGATATTTGTTGATGATGGAGCTGAGTGCAAGGATGACTTTGGAGAGTTGGATTATTGAGATATTGAGAGGTGGGAACCTCAGTGGTTGTCTTATCATGTAATGGCTTGATGTTTGATGGGATAGCAGAAGAAGGGATAATGTTTATTTGAGGAGAAGAATGTTCTTGAGGGAAGTGATGTTCAACATTGGGTTGCACTGCAGATTGTCTTGTAGATCATTTGTGTTTTAGTGTTGGTGGAAAGAAAGTAGCTTTATGAGTAGATAGAGATGGTGGAATGGATGAAACTTGCTTCATATGAGAGATATCTTTTGATGAAAATTTGGAGAGTTTGATGCTAGAAGTTTCTGTTAACAAAGGGACATTGAATGATGAGATGAGGGAGATTTAATGAATGAATGGTTGCAGCAATCATATTTTGAATGATGAGATGAGGGAGATTCAATTTTTTGCAATGAAGAAGGTGATAAATTACCAAAGCATCTTAGTCGAAGACATATTCATGGCTACCACAGTGAGGTAGAATTGAATGTTGGCCAATATTACTGAATATTTTGGGGAGGGGTTTGAGGCGAAAACAAAATTAGTGGAACCAGCAATAAACAGCTCTTGAAAGACTTCATCTTTGGTGATTTTCAGAGCTGAATACCAGTTTGTGCCAAAAATTGTGGGTCTTTCAGATGGGAGTTGCAATATTTCAGCAAGAATGGTAGGGGTTAAGCGGATTTCAACTTCTTTCATATTTGAGACAAGGAGAGATTTATTTGCAAAGGCTTGAGCTTTGTAGTAAAAATCCCTAATTACTTCAGGATATAAAGAATTAGAGATTTGGAGAAAATATATCCATCCAAGAGCATCATTATGATGCTTTATGGAAGTGCTTTCATATTGAAGGTTTTCAAACATGAAATCCCGAACAATACCAATTGGTCTTTTTTCCCGTTTTTCATGGAACACTTTTCTAGTATTTGGATGGGAGTAGATGAGGGATGAGAATTTTTTAAAAAGATTAATTTGTTTGGATGGAGGTTTAGAGGTTGTGTTTTCTGAGTGTGTAGGTTTTGGTGGAGAACGTTCTTGAAGTGGGAGATTTTGAAGAAGAAGAAGAAGAAGAAGGTTCTGGGTTTATGTTTTTCTGTGAGGGTTTTTTAGTTTTCGTGAAGTCAAAAACTGAGAGAGAGTGGAAGATGAGTTTGATTTATGAATTATCGGGCTAGATTTTGAAGGGATGGATTTGGGTTGGATAATGTTGGAAGTGGGATTTGTTAAGGATGTAGAGGGTTTGGAGGAGTGTGCTAACTTGTGTTGGGGAACTTTTGGTGATGACTTAGGTTCGAAATCATCATCAGAGTTGGTGTAGATGGTGTTTTATGTGTCTTTGGATTTTTTCGAGAAGGTGATGGAGATGGTGAAGGGGATAGAGTTCTGGAACGAGAAGGATCACCTCTATGAGATGCAGCCAATGAACAATTAATCATGACCAAATCAATAGTGATGTAAAATTAAATATGCATTATACCTTAACATTATGTATTGGAGGGTGTAGATATTAGTCATTTCAATTGGACTTTGAGTTACCCTAGATGGGTGCATTGCATGGAAATCGTAACTATATTATTAACCAGTCGTCTTAAACACATGTAGGAGTTTCCTTGTGATAGTAGTAGTTATCAAAATTGTTTAGGAGTTAAGAAACTATAATAGATCACCATAGGAATAACTAGACTAGTATTAGACCATGAAGGATGGGTATATCTTAGGTAGGTAAAAACAAAAGGTAAAGTACGTTAGTATAGGGTAAGTCTGCATCAAATTTCAAATCACCACTGTCAAGAAAAGACAAAGCCAAACAAACATATAAGGCACATATGTTATATCAGATTGATAAAAATATTGTAAATCGATGACCTACAACACCCAAAATGAATTTCACAAACAAGGTTAGATAATGATAAAGAAATACTTGTGTTTATCACTGATACAAGGGATTGGCTAAGTGTTTGGTTTGATAAAATCTGACAATGGAGTCCATCTGATATTGATAATGAAATGGTTACTTGGCTAAGGTTGTTCGGAGTACCCATCCATATATGGTTTGTGAGGCTTTTTTCCTTTCTTGTTGTGTCAGTTGTCTAGTAAATCAACTTTGATCCCAATAATTTTGATAAGACAATGATGGTTGTTTGTTAGGTTATGATTCGTACTAAAGGGTATAGGTGGTAAGCAAGAAAGTCATTGCAGACGTTAATACTATAATTTTCTCCATCAAAATTGTTGAATATTGGTATGGACCATTGTAGCACTTTTCATCTGTGAACGTTAAGAGTGGTGTGGAGGGAGTTGATTATACACCAAACATGAAGTATTTGAGTGCTACAGCAGCCACGATGACGATTTTTGATTGGTGGTTCATGAGAATTGTGATGGTGCAGTTAATGACGCAATTAATGGCAATGATGTCATTAAAGTCAATGATTTTCCGAGTCTGGAATTTTCAAATTCCAACTTGAATTAGGAGAGTGAAAGGTGGCAAAAGCTGATTATGCATGGATATTGGCTTGGAAGATGGAGGCCTTAATGATGTAATGGGCCATCACACAACTAATGAGTTTGTGGGCCAAGTCCATGAAAAGGAGGATATTGGAGGTGTATGCGATAAAGGTGTAAGAGAAAGCATGCGAGATGGATTAGTTAAGATGGGCCTTGATTCAACATTATCTTTGAGCTCATTCATATTATGTCCTCAAGAAAGAGATAAAATGGGGTATTGTGGTATAAATGTAACTAATGTTATTGACCAAATTCATGCTAAATAAGTTTTGTTAATATATGGTGTGGGTAATTCTAACCTAACTTAAGAGAATCAAACTCAGTCTTGTAGAGTAAGTTTTATGTCATTGTCATTGCAAGTGAAACATGTGTTTTACTAAATTAACCCCTTTGCAACAGAATGTGCATTTCTTCATCATCCACGACAAATTTTTCTGGTGGTTTACTATTCTGTTGTGATTCCATAACAAATACTAATATTGAACCTTATAACACAGTTTTGGAAAAGGGTGAAGGTTTGGCCAGTTGCCAAATCTCAAGGAGTTACTGTGACCAACCACAACAAGAGTTATATTGACAGAATCAAGGGGGTTGAGGATCACGATTAGTGCATCCAAAACCCATAAGGAGATTTTATATAGGTACTATCAAATACACTATCCTACAATTTAAGAGAGTTTGGGGATCGCAGGAAGAGAAAAGACTGCAATCTCCGGTGGTAACGAGTAAGTTCGATTTATGCTTTTCTCAATAAACGAAAAGAAAAACTGTAGATAAGGGTATTTTGATGAGTGTGTTGTTGAGGTAAAAAAAATTATGTATGTTTTAATGACAACAAACCTTATGAAATAAATGATTAAGTTTTATGAATGACAATCTACAAATGAATGCACTTGAGTTTTATTTAAGGAACATGAATTACATAAGTGAACAAGCAAGAAGTCATTCACATCATCAAAATGCATAAGTATCTACTAATAATTAAAGAATCTCAAAAAGAATATATCACGTATCAATCATTCAAGAGAATGATTATTACATCTTCAAGATTACATATTCATGAAGAATGTGATCAAATACATTCATACGACAATCAATGATCACACCATGTTATAAATCCAAGCAAATCATGTCTTAACTAAATTGGAAATTTATGACAAGATCATTATGGTTTATTAAAAGATCATTCTGGTTTATTAAAAGATTAGTCTGGTTTATCAAGATCATTCTAGTTTATCAAAGAAACATTCTGATTTATAAAAAACAGAAGTTTGGAAAAACAAAGATCATTTTGGTTTATTAAAAACAGAAGTATGGAAAAACGAAGATCATTCTGGTTTACTAAAAACAACATTCTAGAAAAAACGAAGACCATTCTGGTTTATTAAAAACAACAGTCTAGAAAAACGAAGATCATTCTAGTTTATTAAAACAGCAGTATGGAAAAACGAAGATCGTTCTGGTTTTTTATAGCCTTCAATCTAGTAAAACCAAGATCATTCGGGTTTGCGAAAAGTACAAGCCTTCTTCAAACTGTAGTACCCCAATTTTGTCCAACTTGTTAAAAATAAATCAAAAAAAGGAAAATATATATTAAAAAAGGAAATAAAAATAATTACAATAAATAGGCTCATTATGTCTCATCAATTTACAATGCCAAATCAAATTACAATTTTAAATTACAATTACAATATTAAGCCAAATCAAATTATAGCCAAATCAAATTACAACCATAAATATTAAGTCAAATCAAATTACAATTTAAAAACAAAAACAAAAAAGCCATTTTATGGTGCCTTGCCAACTGCTACATGCCTTGTTTGTTTTCCTTTTGCTGCACTGCTTTGCTTTTGCTCCAGATGCATGCCTTATTTGAATTTTTCTGTTGCTGCACTGCTTGAAGCACTATCCTTGTGCCTTTTGTAACTAATTAAAAACATAATTTTTATAAGTCATCCATTGTCCACATTATAGAGAGCAAAGAGACAAACTTTTGAATTAAAAAAAAAAACTAAAAGACAAATTAAAGCTGCAAAAGCTAAGCAAATGAGCAAATAAAAACAAACATAAACTAAAACCATGAAGGCAGGTGTAGAAAAAACGCAAATGATGAGCAAGAGAAAAGAAATATCAAACAAGAAACTGGAAAGCTCAAACAGTGGCACAGACAAAGAAAACAACTAAACATTTTCTTTTTTTAAAACTCTATAAATACATCTTCATTTGTTTTCAAAAGGGGGAAAATTCGGCTGATAAAAAAACACATCTAAAGAAGAGAGTTTTATTTTTTTTGAAAAAAAGAAGAAACGAAAAGAGAAATTTTCTTAAAGAGAGATTCTGAAACAAAAATAGTTGAGCGTAGAAGGAGCAACAACTCAACTTCATCCTTAAAATCATATATATTTAAAAATAAAAAGAATAGAAAATGAGAGAAACCGAAATCACCGTCATTTCCGCCGGTAACTGCCGCTAACCACCGTCAACCGTGCACCAACGCCGCCTTCTTCTTTTCAGTATGTGTCACTTTTATGCTTGTTGTTATGTTCTCTATACTTGCTTCTATTTCATTTTTAATTACTTGCTTCTATACTTGCTTAGGATTTATTGAGATTTGAATAGGTTCACTTTTGTTTTGGGATGATACTAGTTCGTATTGAAATAATGATGGGGCTAAGTTGTTTTGAAATGATGTTCGGGCTGCTTTGAAACTTAGCTGTTTGAAAGTATAGCAGGTTGGACTCATAGCTTCTGAAAGCATGCGTGGGCATGTTGTCCTGAATAAGGTCCTGCAAGCATGCGTAGACTTAGCCTGTACTATTCTAAACAATTACTATTTGCTGAAATGGTTTTGATTTATTAAATCATTTATTTATGTATTTATTTAAAAAATAAAACCATTAAAATATTATTTTAGAATACATTATATATATATATATATATATATATATATATATATATATATATATATATTATGATATTTTAACCGCTTTAAAACTCGTTTTTATTTTTTCAAAAAAATAATTATACAAAAAAAATTATTTTCAAGTGATTAATTAGATGTGACATCTTTTTAATCTTTGAGCGGTTATAACACAAGTTGCACAACTTGGAGATTTTAAAAGCTCATTTTTATAACAAAAATAATAAAATTATTCTTAAATGGCTTAACTAGATGTGACATCTTTTTAGTCCCTGAGACTTTTTAAGACTCGAGTTGAACAACTTGATAGTCTTAAAACTCGTTTTTTTCAAATAATTATTCAAATCAAACCAACTCTTTTTTTTTGCAAAAAAAACTATTTTTTTTATTTAAAACGATTTTCTTTTTTTAAAAAAAAAAATCAACACATCCGCATTTTCTAACTATGAACTACGTAGCTTTGATTTCTCCATCGCACCGGGAGATACGTAGGAGCAAGATTACATTCTTGTCAAGCACATTAATAAAAATTTCTTTTTTGTCCTTTATTTCTTATGTACACATTTATTCCAAAAATCATATTAAAAAAATAGTAATAATTGTTATTCACATATAATAATAAGGAGAAATAAATATACTTAAATTAATATTAATCTTGCACAATTAATTATAGGTAACCGTTGTTTTAACGGATGTCGTAGGATGCTAATATCTTTCATATGCATAATCGACTCTCAGGCTCAAAATGTGGTTTCAAAGATCATTTTTTCTATTTTTAAGGGTTTCCCAATATTTTCCCTATTTTAAAATAAGTTTTGGTGGCGACTCCATTGAATTCGAGAAATACTCGAAATTTTAGGCCGCAACACAAACAACGGCATTGAAGTAGCAATGTCAAGTTACAAGGAAGGGGATTTGAATTGTAATCTTGCCTATTTAAAATTTCCTGTTAAAAACTTAAGAAAACAACTCAAGAATGATCTTGGTTATAAAAACAGAAACGGAGAACGTTCTTGGTTTTAAAACAGAAAACGCAGAATGTTCTTGATTAGTTAAAATCACAGTTTTAGTTTCTCTATTTAATTTTGATAATAACAATAACTGAATGTAAATAGAGGTAAGGAAGAAATACCACACAAGAATATATCCTGGTTCACCCAACGTGAGCTACGTCCAGTCCTCACAACTGTGAGATTTTCACTAAGTGTTCAAAGAGAAAGGGAGAACAATCACAGTTAGAGATCGACCTTGATCTGTAACTACACTACCTTTCCACCCAGAAAGGATTAATCAGGTCACCTAACTAATCTGTTAGGATTTTAAAGTTAACTCTTTTAATCACACTCAAACTATAAATAATCCTTATAGTTATGAGTTTATACAATAATAATTTGAAAGGTTTGTTTGAATCTAATTTTTCTCAACTCTTGTTTGAGAAAAGGATTCGGAACAGAGAAAGAACTCAGTAGAATAAAACTGGAAGTATGTATTTGGTTCAGCCTGATTTCTTTTGTGAATGAGATGGCTTCAAGAATGCAAGTGAATATGATTTTATGAGAATACTTGGCACTTGAAGATCTGAATGATGCTTGCGAATTTGTCTTCCTTTTATAGATGTTTTGAGCAATTAATTCTGGTCAGAAAGAGCTGTTGGGAGTGCTCTGTTTTCCTTCTGACAGAAGCAAGGAATCTGTTGACAAAAATAGCTTCATTCATGTGACAGTTTTGGGCTTTCTGTTTTGGGCCTTTTGCTTGATTTCAAACAGACTTGTTGCGTGCTATAATGACCCATTAAGCTTTGATAATATTTGATAATAATTGGGCTTCGATTTGGATGTTTAATTTGATCCAAAATTGTTTGGAAAGGAGTGAATATTTTTCTGCAGAAATGAGAAGTCTTCTTCTGCAGAAACAGAGATTGTTCTTCTAAAAAACGGAGAACGTTGATTATAGGTGGAGAAAGATAATCAATCTGGTCTGATAAACTTTTGAATAATCTGAGGACTTATATTCAATCTTGAAGTTCAGTTTTGTTCAACTTTCTTGACAGTTCCAGACTGGAGAAAGTTGCAGTCCGTTTTTTGATATGCTTAGATTCGTGATGAATTTTCTTAATGATCCGAGAATCGTTTTGAGTAAAAATGATTCCTATCTGTTCCTTGCCATGTACTGATGAAATTGGTATAAAGATTTCAGGCATAATCAATGTAGAAGTGTTGGAGAAAGATTAGTGAAGTGGCTGTAACAATCTTTCTTGATTTTGCTGATCTTTCTCTGTTTTGTATAGTTTATGATCATGACTTATTTCTTTGCTTTGCTTCGTTCCTATCTTTAATAAAAACACTCAAGAGCACAGATTAAATTAACATAACATTTAGAATCATAATTAATATCTTTAATTAATCTTTTGTTTATTTTCATCAAAACATAATTTGAGAGTTTATCTTAACAATCTCCCCCTTTTTGATGATGACAAACATGTTAATTTAGATTTTAATTCTGATTCTAATTTTAATTTTGAAGAGGGTAAAACTCCCCCTCAATTGATGCAATAGATGTTTTTAGTGATATAACTAATGCAATCAGTTTAATTTTAGTAATAAAGGATATTTCATTAATAATGCGCTTTGCTGAATTACAAAAAGTGAGATCCTGAATTTTAATCAGATCATAAACAGAATAAAAACTAAACTTAATTCTCCCCCTTTGTCATACAAAAAGGAAGGAGAAAAAGATCCATATTTTGCTAAAGAAGGAGAAGATCCTTCTGATGATTGAGACTTGGATGGTACAGGGACAGGCTCTGGAACAGGAGCAGCGTGAAAAGGAGGAGGAGGAGGTACACCGAGCTTGGCTGCAAGTGTATCCGTGAGCCAGGATTGCAGCTGAGTCTGTTGTGCCAAGAGGAGTTGTAGAGTGGCCATTATTTCAAAGTTGGTTGGTTCCTTTGGAGGATTCATGATTGGTGAGGGAATAGGTGTAGTGCTGGTTGATGGAGCAGAGATAGCTGGGAGAGAGGCGGGTAGTGGCTGAGGATTGGATTGATTGGATGAAGTAGCGTTGTTGGAAGGTTCGGAGGAAGCCAAAAATTGACTAATGCCAAAAATAGATGACGTGGTGGTTTGAGGAGAAATGTATGTTGGTGACATGGTAGAGACATTTTGGTGAGAAAACAATGTTGTCATGGGGTCAAGGGGAGAACGAAGAAGCTGAGATACAGAGATGAAATATGTGGAGGAAATGGTGGATTGTTGGGGAAAAACAGAGAATGTTGTATTGTTAGGAGGAGGGGTAAGAGAACGTTCTCTGTTTGGAGGGGAACTTTCTTGAGCAGGATTAGAACATTCTGGGTTTTGTGGTGATCGTTCTGGGTTCTGTGGAGAAAGTTCTGGATTTTGTGATGAACGTTCTGGGGTATGAGGAGAACGTTCTGGGGTTTTATCAGTAGCCCTAGCTGGTGAAGGAGATGGTGATGTGGGGACTGTAACAGGAGCTTCCCGTCTGGTAGAACGTTTTCTTTTTAGGGTGGAAGGAAATGAATGAATGAGTGGGGCAGACTGTCGGGTTCTGGGTCGGTTGGTTTGTGGATATCGTGGCTGTGATTCAGGTGGGGGAGAAGGCTATCTAGTGACGTTGATTTTCATATGGGACATGTTTTTGGTGGAAAATTTGGAGATTTTGATAAGAGATTTTTCATTTGTTAGAGGGATATGAAAATGATTAAAGACTTTTGTAAGAATCATACCATAAGGAACAATATTTTTCTTGTAGTCTTTGTTGGCAGCAGCGATCATGTGATGAAGTATCAGATAAGGAAGGTTGAGACGCTTGCAGTTGAGCAGGTGATAGATGACCAGTGCGTCGTTTTCAGAGACATACTCATGGCTTCCACAGTGACGAAGAAGAGTATGTTGACTCATGTTGTTGAAAATTTTAGGGAGACGGCGAAGGAATGTTGACAGATACCTAGTGGAATTCTCTTGAAAGAGTTCTGAGAGAACTGCAGTCTCTTTAAGATTGAGAGCTGCATACCAGGATTTTCCAAAAACAGCAGGACCTTCAGTAGGGAGATCCAAGATTGAGGCCAAAATGTCAGGAGTCAATCTGATCTCAATTCCCTTGATAGTGGAAATGAACAGAGATTTTTCAGGGAATGTTTTGGCCTGACAGTAGAAGGCGCGAACAGCATCTGGATAGTGTGGTTCAGAAATTTGCAGAAATGCAGTCCAACCTAGGGCATCAGTAAAATGTTTGACAGAGTTGCCATCGACTATGAGTTTGTCGAAGATGAAAACTCTACCAACACCAATGGGCCTTTGAGCGCATTTGTCTTTAAAAAGTTTGGTGGCAGTCGGAGGAATCAGAGGAGTGGTATTTGGCTTGGTCTTTTTGGAGGGTGAAGATGGTGGCATAGGAGAATCAGGGTCAGAGGAAGGTTCAGATGAAGGAGAGGAAGGAGTTTGAGGTGAAAGTGGTTGTTTGGTGGTTTTTGAAGGATCGTAAGACGAAGAACGTTCTTCGGGAGGTGAACGTTCTTGAGTTGGAGAGGGAGATTGTTAATGTTCATGAGAACATTCTCGAATGGGAGAGCGTGTTTGAGTATGGGAAGGAGAAGTAGTGGGAGAACGTTTTGAGTGAGGAGAACGTTCTTGAGAAGGAGAAGAAAAATGGTGAGGGATAGGAGAACGTTCTTGAACTGGAGAACGTTCGGGAGTAGGGGTAAGATTTTTGTGAATAGTTGTAGCGGAAGGAGTAGGAGAACGTTCTTGCATTGGGGTGGGAGAAGGTTTTGGGGTTGGGGAACGTTCTTGAGATGAGGAAGGGGAAAGACGAAATTCGTTTTTAGGTACAGTTGTTTTGAATCTCTGGCGAATGGGTAAGTTTGTTCTTGCCAGAAATTTTGAGGTTGAAATGGTGGTTTTGGTTTTTAGAGTATGGGTTTTAGGTTGAGTAGATTTGGGGGAGGAGAAAAAATCAGTCATTGGTCTTTGTTTCTGGTTTGAAGGAATAGTTTGAGATGCTTCAGAAAATGATGATTTAGAGGAGGTTGGTATTGAGGTTTTTGATGTAGGAATAGGTTTTGTTGAAGGAGCAGGAGTATCAGATGATTCATCTGAGTCAGTGTCTGAGATGATGAAGTAGGTAGGTTTAGTGATTGGTGTCCTTGAGGTCCCAATTCCTGCCAGAATTCTCATTGAGCGCCTTTTAGGTGCTGGAGGATTAACAAATTTTTGTGGTGGTGGTGTGGGTTTGGAAAAAGATGTTCTTAAATGAGGAGGAACTTGAGTAAAATTTGGGGTTTGACAGGAATGGAGAGGAGGAAGAACAGAGGATACAGGTTCATGAATGGAGGTGTTAGGGTTGGACTCAGGAGACGAAGACAGATAATCAGAAAAAGAGGAGTCTGATGAGTGTTTTGGAGGAGTTGGCCTGGGTGGAGGTGAAGGTGAACGGTTGTAAACTGGTGAGAAGGATGATGATGGTGATGGAGTTTCAGTGCTTGCATTTTTGCGAGCAGATTGCTTGGTTCGAGCCATTTTTGATACTGAGAAAAAGAGATTGAAAATGACTTTGGAGGAAGATGATAGTTTGAGAGAATGAAAACTGTTTCAAAAGAGATGAACAGTTGTGATAACTTTAATTTGCTTTTGCAGTTTTTCAAGAGAGAGAGAGTAATGATGATGAACCTAGAGAAGTGACAAGTGTTTGGGGAAATGGACGATTTTGACGGCTGAGCAGTGTCTTTTGAAAGGCTTGATGCACGCGCATTTAATGCTGAGACATGCCTTGCCTGCGCATGAGGAAGATGATGTCTGGGAAGAGGATTTGAAAAACGGAGAAAGATGTTTAAAAAACGGAGATTGATAAACGTTCTCCGTTTTCTGTAGAAGCAGATTTAACTAGAATTTTCAGGATTTTTCAAAATTTTCAGTTTTTCTTTGATTGAATTAAAACTTTCCTCGACTAAGGGCTTCGTAAAAATATCAGCAAGCTGATTTTGAGTATCAACAAAAATTAATTCAATATCCTTTTTATTAACATGATCGCGAATAAAGTGATGTTTTATTTCAATATGTTTTGAACGAGAATACTGAATTGGATTTTTTGACAGATTGATTGCACTAGTATTATCACAGTAAATTGGAATACTAGAGTAACTTACAGAAAAGTCTTCAAGTTGATTTTTAATCCAGAGGACTTGTGAGCAACAACTTGCAGCTGATACGTATTCAGCTTCAGTGGTTGATAAGGCTATATTATTTTGTTTTCTGCAAGACCAACTTATCAAAGCATCACCCAGAAATTGACATGCTCCACTGGTGCTTTTTCTTTCAGTTTTATCTCCAGCATAATCAGCGTCACAATATGCTACAAGATCAAAATGAGAACCTTTTCTATACCAAAGGCCAAGATCAGTAGTTCCAACAAAATATCTAAAGATTCGTTTTACAGCAGTTAAATGAGATTCTTTTGGCGCGGATTGAAATCTAGCGCATAATCCTACTGCAAACACAATATCTGGCCTGCTAGCAGTTAAATATAGCAAGGAACCGATCATGCCTCTATATTCTTTCTTAGAAATAGATTTTCCATGTTCATCTTTGTCTAATGAAGAGGATGGATGCATAGGAGTAGACATAATTTTTGCTTCATTCATTTTGTACTTGGTTAACAAATCCTTAATGTATTTTTCTTGACAAATAAAAATACCATTTTCATGTTGTTTAATTTGTAATCCAAGAAAATATCTTAATTCTCCCATCTTGCTCATTTCGAATTCACTTTGCATGAGTTTTGAGAAACCATCACACATTTTTTCATTAGTTGATCCAAAGATAATATCATCAACATACACTTGTACAATGAGTAAATCATTTTTATCAATTTTCTTAAAAAGTGTAGTGTCAATTTTTCCTCTGGAAAAACCATTATTGATTAAGAAGGAACTTAACCTATCATACCAAGCTCTTGGTGCTTGTTTTAAGCCATACAGAGCTTTTGTGAGTTTGAAAACATGATTTGGTTTTGATTGATCTTCAAAACCAGGAGGTTGTTTCACATAAACTTGCTCATTTAAAAAGCCGTTTAAAAATCCACTTTTAACATCCATTTGAAATAATTTAACAAGTTTGTGAGATGCATATGCAAGAAGTATACGAATAGCTTCTAACCTTGCAACAGGAGCAAAAGTTTCATCATAGTCTATACCTTCTTGTTGATTGTAACCTTGAGCAACCAATCTTGCTTTGTTTCTTACAACCTTACCTTCTTCATCTAATTTGTTTCTGAAAACCCAGCGTGTACCAATAATCGTTTGATCTTGAGGATTTGGTACCAAGGTCCATACTTCATTTTTATCGAACTGCTGCAGTTCTTCCTTCATGGCTTCAATCCAAGATTGATCAACTATGGCTTCTTTAATTGATTTTGGTTCAACTTGAGAAATCATTGCCATGTTGTTTTCATCATTCTTGAATGATTTCCTAGTTCGGATTCCATCTGCTGTATCCCCAATGATTTGAGTTTGAGGATGATCTCCTATTGTTCTCCAGCTTTTAGGTGGAGAATGATACGGAGATTGTTTATCGATCTCCGTTTCCTGTATATAAGTTTTCTGTTGTGTGTATGGAAATTCTTCATCCTCATTTGACTTTTCAAGTATTAAATCATCAAATTCATCAAATAAAATATGCATGCTGATTTCAACAATTTTAGTTCTTAGATTAAAAACTCTATAACCTTTAGAGTCGGTTGAATAACCCAAAAAGATAGCTTTATCTGATTTCTAATCAAATTTTCCAAGAACATCTTTGTTGTTTAGAATATAACAGTAGCACCCAAAAATATGGAAGTATGAAATGTTTGGTTTTCTGTTTTTCCAGATTTCATATGGAGTTTTGTTTACGATTTTTCTAATGGATACACGATTTAGAATATAGCATGATATATTGACGGCTTCAACCCAAAAATATTTTTCAACATTTGATTCTTCTAGGATTGTTCTTGCCATTTCTTGTAAGGTTCTATTTTTTCTTTCAACAACTCCATTTTGTTGAGGAGTTCTTGCACAAGACAAATTATGAGAAATGCCAAGTTCATCAAGAAAGTTCTTGAAAGGGGCATTTATGAATTCTCCTCCATGATCACTTCTTATAGAGATGATGCTGGATTCTTTTTCATTTTGTACGTTTTTACAAAAGATTTTAAAAGCTTCAAAGGCATCATCTTTTTGTTTTAAAAATAGTACCCAAGTGTATCGAGAAAAATCGTCAACAATAACAAAACCATATTTCATTCCTCCTAAACTGGTTGTTTTGACAGGACCAAATAAGTCTATGTGAAGTAATTCAAGAATTCTAAATAAAATCTTTTGAATGAAAGCTGCTTTTAACTTGCTTTCCTTTTACACAAGCTTCACATATTCTGTCTTTTTCAAAATTCAGTTTTGGTATACCTCTGACAAGTTCTAATTTTAAAATTTTCGAAATGGTTTTCATGCTGACATGCCCTGCCCTTTTATGCCAGATCCATTTATCTTTATCAATAGATATGAAGCAGGATTCATCAGGCAGTTCTTCAAGATATAATACATAAAGGTTTTTCTTTCTGGTTCCAGAAAACAGTTTTTCACCAGATGTTGTTTTTATGATTTCACATATGTTGGGTTTGAAAATAACTTCACAGCCATTGTCACAGAGTTGACTTATGCTTAAGAGATTATGTTTTAGACCTTCAACATATTGAACATCAGTTATTTGAGCAGAGTTTTTCTTACCAATTGTCCCATTACCTTTGATTCGAGCTTGATTGTCGTTTCCAAAAGTAACAGACCCTCCATCTTTCTTGAAAAGGACATGAAGCAATTTTTATCACCCGTCATGTGTCTTGAACAGCCACTGTCCAAGAACCATGGCTTTTTCTTGACACCTTGAGAACCAACCTGCAGTTTTGGTTTTATTAACTTTTGGTACCCATTCTGTCTTGGGTCCTTGTGGATTAGTTCTAAATTTTGTTTTTCTGGTATTATAGCATGTTGATTCAGAATGTCCAATTTTAGAGCATGAAGAACATTTAATTATTTGTTTATGAAAAGATTTTCTAACTGGTTTTGACAGATTTTCAGAACTTTCTCCGTTTTCTGTTTTATCTGGAGAACGTTCTTGGTTTTTTTTAAAAGCTGTTTTTCTTTCAGATTGTTCTTTTCTCTGTTTGCTCTTTTGATTTTCTCATCTCTTTTCTTAAAATAACATGCAAATTCAAGGTGTCCAATTTTACTGCAATATGAACATTTGATCTTGCATTTATTTTCTTTTCTTTCTGGAATAAAAAAGTTTTCATACATTTTGGTTTTCTGAGTTTGATTAAAACCAAGACCAGCTTTATCAAATATTTCAACTTGAGATCCTATGATTTTCTGAAATGTTCCAGTAGCTTTAATAAAGTTTAACAGATCATTTTTCAAAAGTTGAACTTCAGATTTAAGGAGAACGTTCTCCTTTTGAAGTGCAGAATGTTCTTGACTTTCTTGATTTTCAGTGTGAAAGTTTTTGGTTTGAGATTCTTTCAGATTTTGAATGATTTCCTTTAGCTTATTATTCAGAACCTGAGTTTTTTCTTTTTCTTCCTTTTCTTTATAAAATTTTTCTTTTAAGGAACTACACTTTTGTATGAGTAAGTTTGAATCATTTAATAAGTTGTCAAATTCTTTTTCCATTTGTTCACACAAAATGCAGGATTCAGAATTTACCTCATTTTCTTCAGTGTTTGCCATTAAGCATATGTTGGCTTCTTCATCTTCTTCCTCATCAGATTCATCTGAGTTATCCCATGTGGCCATCATTGATTTCTTTTTGAAAGGAAATCTGTTTGGTGTTCTTTTGTTTAGAGGACACTCAGATTTGTAATGTCCCAGCTTATTACATCCAAAACATGTAATTTGACTTTTATCTTGTTCTGTTTTAGGATTTTCTTTTCTGTTTGGGAATCCCTTCTTCATTTGATCTCTTCTTCTCATTATTCTTTGAATTCTTTTAGTGAGAAAAGTTATTTCTTCATCAGCCTCTTCTTGAATTTTTTCTTCTGGTTCTTCCTCTGTTTGGTCAAACATGCTTTCTTGAGATGTTTTTAAAGCTATTGCTTTTCCTTTCTTGACAGGTTTATCCTCTTGTAATAATACCTCATGTGCTTTTAATGTTCCAATTAGCTCTTCTAGTGCCAGTACTTCAAGGTTCTTGGCTTGGCTTATGGCTGTTACCATTGGTCTCCATATGACTGGAAGACATCTCATGATCTTTCTTACTCTATCTTGTACTGAGTAAGCCTTTCCTAAGGATCGCATTTCATTCACTATAGTTGTGAACCTTGAATACATTTCATCAATGGTTTCTCCTTCATTCATTTCGAACAGCTCAAATTTTCTTATGCCGATGTCTATTCTTGTTTCTTTGACATGGTTTGTTCTTTCATGATGAATTTGTAGTGTATCCCAAATTTCTTTAGCAGTTGTGCATTCATCGACTCTTTCACTTTCTTCCCTGCTCAAAGCGCACAATAAGAATAATTGAGCTTTAGAGTTTAAGAGTACCTTAGTTTTGTCTTCAGATGTCCAGTTGACTTCTTCCTTTTTGGCAGAGTTTGAATCATTTTGATCAGCTCTTGGAGTGAAATCTCCATCTGTAATGATGCGCCACATTCCTGTGTCTTGAGACTTTAGAAACAACTGCATCTTGTTTTTCCAAAAGTAGTAATCAGTTCCATCAAAGTATGGTGGCCTGTTTGAGGATCCTCCTTCAACAATGTATTTTGCTTTTGACATTTTTTCTTCAAGATCTTTTTCTCTAGCACTTGGTTAAAGTGTTTTTTCTAGAGACCTTGCTATGATGCCAATTGAAGTAGCAATGTCAAGTTACAAGGAAGGGGGTTTGAATTGTAATCTTGCCTATTTAAAATTTCCTGTTAAAAACTTAAGAAAACAACTCAAGAATGATCTTGGTTATAAAAACAGAAACGGAGAACGTTCTTGGTTTTAAAACAGAAAACGCAGAACGTTCTTGAATAGTTAAAATCACAGTTTTAGTTTCTCTATTTAATTTTGATAATAACAATAACTGAATGTAAATAGAGGTAAGGAAGAAATACCACACAAGAATATATCCTGGTTCACCCAACGTGAGCTACGTCCAGTCCTCACAACTGTGAGATTTTCACTAAGTGTTCAAAGAGAAAGGGAGAACAATCACAGTTAGAGATCAACCTTGTTCTGTAACTACACTACCTTTCCACCCAGAAAGGATTAATCAGGTCACCTAACTAATCTGTTAGGATTTTAAAGTTAACTCTTTTAATCACACTCAAACTATAAACAATCCTTATAGTTATGAGTTTATACAATAATAATTTGAAAGGTTTGTTTGAATCTAATTTTGCTCAACTCTTGTTTGAGAAAAGGATTCGGAACAGAGAAAGAACTCAGTAGAATAAAACTGGAAGTATGTATTTGGTTCAGCCTGATTTCTTTTGTGAATGAGATGGCTTCAAGAATGCAAGTGAATATGATTTTATGAGAATACTTGGCACTTGAAGATCTGAATGATGCTTGCGAATTTGCCTTCCTTTTATAGATGTTTTGAGCAATTAATTCTGGTCAGAAAGAGCTGTTGGGAGTGCTCTGTTTTCCTTCTGACAGAAGCAAGGAATCTGTTGACAAAAAGAGCTTCATTCATGTGACTGTTTTGGGCTTTCTGTTTTGGGCCTTTTGCTTGATTTCAAACAGACTTGTTGCGTGCTATAATGACCCATTAAGCTTTGATAATATTTGATAATAATTGGGCTTCGATTTGGATGTTTAATTTGATCCAAAATTGTTTGGAAAGGAGTGAATATTTTTCTACAGAAATGAGAAGTCTTCTTCTGCAGAAACAAAGATTGTTCTTCTCAAAAACGGAGAACGTTGATTATAGGTGGAAAAAGATAATCAATCTGGTCTGATAGACTTTTGAATAATCTGAGGACTTATATTCAATCTTGAAGTTCAGTTTTGTTCAACTTTCTTGACAGTTCCAGACTGGAGAAAGTTGCAGTCCGTTTTTTGATATGCTTAGATTCGTGATGAATTTTCTTAATGATCCGAGAATCATTTTGAGTAAAAATGATTCCTATCTGTTCCTTGCCATGTACTGATGAAATTGGTATAAAGATTTCAGGCATAATCAATGTAGAAGTGTTGGAGAAAGATTGGTGAAGTGGTTGTAACAATCTTTCTTGATTCTGCTGATCTTTCTCTGTTTTGTATAGTTTATGATCATGACTTATTTCTTTGCTTTGCTTGGTTCCTATCTTTAATAAAAACACCCAAGAGCACAGATTAAAATAACATAACATTTAGAATCATAATTAATATCTTTAATTAATCTTTTGTTTATTTTCATCAAAACTTAATTTGAGAGTTTGTCTTAACAGGCATTCCGGTTTTGCGAAAGTACTAACTATGTTCACACAAGATCATTCTAGACAACTTTTCACAAAAGATTAAAAGAAGAAAATTGAAACATGAAGAACCATAACAAGATGTATCTCCAGATTGATGGTCTATGAAACAAGTACAACTAGGACAACAAGGATAAGACACTGATGTTGCATCTCTACAGAAAGGCATCCTGCATACAAAGCAGAAAAAGGCAGACAAAAAACAGTTGTCAAAAGCTCTCAGACCAACACTCACTCAAAACAGAAATGAAGAACGTTCTAGTTTTACAAAAAAGCATTATGGTTATTCTCTTTTAAAGACAAAATTAAAACATATTATTTTTCAAAGTCCAAACCACAATTTAAATAGTATCAAGACTGCTCAAATCAATGGTGAAGCTCAGAACTCAAGCTGAATGCCCAAAGGAGGAAAACAACCTTAAGTTTGATCTCCAAATTGATGAGTTGCGAGCAAGGACGCAAGTACATTGTACTTACAATATTCTACATAAAAGCTCTGCATAATTCTGATTTGAAACAGTACCAACTGACATTTCATAGCTCACTTACTCATTCATTCACATTTTCCATCAGACTCAAAAGCAATAACGTTCTTCGTTTGTCAAGAACATTTTGGACAACAATATAAACATGTGTTTAATTACTTTAAAATATATCTGACACTTGGGAAGTGTGTCCAACGAACATATTCAGTTTAAACTGAATATTCAAAGCCTTTTATCATCTATAAATTGAAGATCAATTGGAAGATGAAGGCAAGCTCAATTTACAAATCTACCAACACTTGTTCAAGTAAGAGCAAGTCAAAAACTTTTCAAGAAAACTCCAACTCTCTTCACTATATATGTGGATCATCATTTACTGATTTTTTCATTATTTATCTCAAACAAGTGTTGAGAAGTTTCAAGATCCCAAACACTTTTATTATGCACATAATTTGTAACTCAAAATATATCTTTTATGTTAGATTGAGTGTGTTTGTAAAAATCATTTCTAGGGCGTAAGGTGAAGATTGTAATTGATCAAGGTGTGATCAAGAGAAAATGTGTGAAGGAGAATATTTTGGTGTCGCGGCCTAAAATTTCGAGTATTTCTCGAATTCAATAGAGTCGCCGCCAAAGTTTATTTTAAAATAGGGAAAATATCGGAAAACCCTTAAAAATAAAAATAAAAATAAAAAATGGTGTTTGAAACCAAATTTTGAGTTCGGGAGTCGATTAGGCGTAGGGAAGGTATTAGCACCCTACGACATCCGTAAAAAAACGGTTACCTATAATTAATTGTGCCAAATTAATATTAACTTAAATATATTTATTTCTCCTTTTTAAAATGCAAATATAATATTTTTACGAAAATAATCTAATGATAAAAGTACATTAAAAATATAGAGAGAAAAAAAAAAGGTTTTTTCGTTATTATGCTTGACAAGAGTGCAATCTTGCTCTTACGTATCTCGTGGTGCGATGGAGAAATCAAACCTACGTAGTTCTTGGGTAGAAAATGCGGATGTGTTGATTATTTTTAAAGAAGATTTGTTTTGTGGTTGATAAAAAAAGTTTTTTTGAAAAAGAATTTGTTTAATTTAAATAATAATTTAAAATACAAACTTTAAGACTATCTAGTCGTACAACTCGTGTCTTAAAAAATTTAAGGAGTAAAAAGATGTCGCATCTAATTTAATCCTTTTAAGAATATTTTTATCATTTTTGATTTTAAATATTAAGTTTTAAAAATATCAAGTAGTAGAAATGACATTAAAATTTTAAGGAATAAAAAGATGCCGCATCTAATTTAATCCTTTTAAGAATATTTATTGTTTTAGTTTTAAGGAGTAAAAAGGAGTAAAAAGTAGTATAACTGGTATCTCGAAAAATTTAAGGAGTAAGAAGATGTCACATCTAATTTAATCATTTTAAGAATATTTTATTATTTTTGGTTTAGATATGAAGCTTTTAAAAATGTCAAGTAGTACAATTTGTGTATTAAAATTTTAAGGGGTAAAAAGATGTCACATCTAATTTAACCCTTTTAAAAATATTTTATCATTGTTAGCTTTTTAAGAAAAAAAAAATAGATACTAAAGTTGAAGTGATTCTTCGAAATATTTTATAATTCAATAAGTGAATGAACATAATTCGTTTTAATATTAAATAGTACAACCCAAAAAGAAAAATCTGTTATAATATAAAACAAATGATATTTATCGCTAATTAATTATGTTCATAATTCTTTACATTAAACAGAATTATTTATATTAAATGGAATAAATATGATTTATTAGTTAAATAAAATAAACATATGGAGCAATAATTATTAGCTAACGTGAATATAGGAACAATGCAGGAAGAAAGGGATCAGAATCTGACCAAGCAATTTTCCAATATGAATATAGGAAAAGGAAGAAAGCTATTAGACTCTGACCAAGCAGTTTTCCAACGCACAAGAAAACAAAAGCAACAAAAAAAATCTCATACAAAAACACCACCACACATAACACATTTTAACCTTTACAAACACAAAATCCCAACCAAACCACCATTTACACAAAACCAAACAAAATCTCATCTTTCACATAATCAACTCTAGTTTTAAATCTTAGTTTCAAAAGTTTACATATTTCAATAGTATACAGTTTGAACAAAAGAATGAGAAAATACGTGCCTTTCCGGATGCCGGTGAGGATCGAGGCGGTGGTGTGCGATGCTTTTTCGGATGCCTTTCGGATGCCGGTCAATATCGAGGGGGTGGTGTGCGGTTGTAGCGATTCTCTTGTCCATTTTCGTCAGTTGTGTTGTTAAAATGGGTTTTAGTATGTTTATGGGTATGGATTTTCTTCTCTTTTGGTTTTTTGTGTGAGTGTAATACTCTGTTGAAAAAAACTCTCCCTTCTAATTCTTGAGTTTTCTCTACTAAAAAATCATGCCCTTTGCAACTAATTTTTGTCTCAATTTATAGATTAAAGCATTAATTGTTGTGTCTACAAGATAAACTTAAGCTCTGAATTTTGTATTGTTTTACCACCAATTTTAACTGGATTTTTTATTGTGTTTTTAACGGATTTTAAGCCATGTATAATTAAGGGAAAACTGTTTTCCACCTTTTTCAATGAGTACACATATTTTACCAGTAATTAACTCATTAAGCTAAAAAAATAAATCAAATTAGGCAAGAAACTGATTTGTAGGATGTAGTGATTTTGAAAAGTGTTCTTGTGTTCCTGTGTTTGCAAGTGATTTTGAAAGAGGCGTGTTGCTATTGCTCTTTGCGTGTTGCAGGAAAGAGATGCGTGTGCTATGTTGGTATACTATATGAAATGAAAACTGGCAGGACAGAAATAAAATGAAGTTAAACAGTACAATAAAATTAAAATGAAAATTATATGCATATTTTTAGTTAATCGGACAAAATTGAGGTACTACATTTGGTTATGAAGCACATAGTGAAAATCTCACAGTTGTGAGGATTGGATTAGCTCGAGTTGAGTGGATATTTTTTGTGTGTGATCTTCTATCCCTTATATTTAATTATTTGCACACACAAATTGTAAGACCCTTACTTTTCAATTGTAAATTATGAATTTTAGTGCATTTTTATGTGGAATTCTGAGGCTTTTTAGTCAATTTTAATGGTATTTTGTGTGTTAAATTCCAATGATATTTTTATGAGACCCGTTTAAAATTATTTGACGAGAAATAATTTAATTACGTCACGGAGAATTTATTACCGGACTGTTTTGTTAAAAATATCTCTAATTGCTAAAAGATTTACTTGTCAATTGAGTTGCAATGAGGTTAGATATTTTTATCAAAATAGTTGGGGTGTGTGTAAAAATATTTAGATATTTATTGATTTGGTTTAATTATAATATATATATATATATATATATATATATATATATATATAATTATTGTAAGCAATATATATATACATATATATTAGTTATATATATAGTTAGCAGATTATTAGTTAGTATATACTATATATGTTAGTATATTATATATACATATATAAGTTACATATATATAAAGTTATTATATATAGATAGGTGAGAGAAAGAAAACAGAACCAATGCCTCCGTGCTGCTTTTCACGCTCGCGCTGCTTGCTTCCTTTTCCTTTTCTTCTTCCAGCATTCAAAAATCAAAATAAATTCAAAATCCATAAACATAAAACCTCCATTTTCACCTAGATCTAAGCTCCATCTTGCGAAGTGACAGAAGGGAAAGTTGATCACCTCCACGCTGCGGTGCTAGTGAGTCAACTTTGGAAGCGGCGTGCGAACAAAATATTTTACCAGAATTTATCGCGGTACCGTAATCGGTTGTTTAAGCTATCGTTAAGGTAAGGGCTCCTTCCAAACATTTAGTTTGCATTTAGGACATTATATGTGATTTTATGGAAAAGAAATTTGGTGTATTTGATGTGTAAAATGGTGAAAATGAATTTAATTCGTTTATGCGTGAATTAGCGGAATTTAAAATTGACGCAGTTGAGATGTAATTTGATATGAATTTTGTGCGATTTGCTGAGATTGAATTAATGTGATTAATGTGGTCGATTTTGTTAGTAATGGTTGACAAAAAAAAAAAGAAATTGATTTTGACGTGTTTGAGTTACGAAATGAGTTATTTTCAAATAAATGAGTTTGAACTTTAGTTGTGAACAAATTGTTATAAATATTCATGTTTATGTAATTAGCTCCTTGAGTCTCGAAAAGGAATCGAGACTGTTGGCACCAAGTTAGCGGTGGGGAGAACTCTGAGATATTAATGTTGTTTTGGAGATTAAATTTGGTGTGGTTTATGTGTTCATAATTAATATTATGAATTTTTTATATATGATTTATGTGTGGATTATGATTGAAAATTTTGGAGATTAAATTTGGTGATTTATGGTTGACAATTTTAGAGATTGAATTTGGTGGTTTATGTTTGAAATTGTGGAGTTTTGAATTTGGTGATTTGTGATTGAAAATTTTGAAGATTAAATTTGGCGATTTATGGTTGACAATTTTAGAGATTGAATTTGGTGGTTTATGTTTGAAATTGTGGAGTTTTGAATTTGGTGATTTGTGGTTGAAAATTTTGGAGATTTAATATAGGTGGTTTATGTTTGGAAATGGGGAATTTTGAATTAATGTGATTTATGTGTGGTTTTGGTGGAAAATGAACGGATGAAATTTGGTATGTATGGTGAATTAAATTTAATATGGATTGTAGATTAAATTTGAGGTGGGTTTGAGGAAAATCTGTTTTGAGTGTACTCTGTGAAATGTTTGAAAAACCATGATTGTTAAATGAATATTAAAAATGGGGAATCTTTTAATAGCTGCATTTACGTAATGGTTGTGGTGATTCATGTTTGGTGTGATTGATGTGTTCATAATTAATATTATGAATTTTTGATATGTGTTTTATGTGTGAATTTTGTGGAAAAATGAATTGATATAAATTGGTGTGAATTGTGAGATTATGAGTTATATATGTTTGAGATTCTCTGTGTGGAATTTGAAAAATCATTAATGTTAAATGAGCATTAAAATGGAGAATCTTTTAATAGCTGCATTCACTTAATGGTTGTGTTGAAAAAAAGTCAGAGTGTGCTCATGCATTCATAGTACATGATGACTGTGATGGTGCCATGGTGATAGTGGTAACCGTGATGGCCACGGGATGATGACATGTGAATAGTTAGTTCATCTTATCCTTGTGGGGATTTTCGCGTCGTGCTGATCTGTGAGAGATTGTACGATAGTAAATTGTGCTGATCCGTGAGAGATTGCACCTTGATAATTAGTACTGGTCTGTGAGAGGTTGTACGATAGTAAATTATGCTGATCCATGAGAGATTGCACCTTGATAATTAGTACTGGTCTGTGAGAGACTGTACGATAGTAAATTGTGCTGATCCGTGAGAGATTGCACCTTGATAATTAGTACTGGTCTGTGAGAGACTGTACGATAGTAAATGGTGCTGATCCGTGAGAGATTGCACCTTGATAATTTGTACTGGTCTGTGAGATGCTGTACAATTATGATTTACGCCTTTCGAGGAGGGTTTTGGTTTGGAATTCCGGAATCATGTGCATTGGCATATACACAGTACATTTGGGTGATTGGCATGCGAGTCATGTTTGATATACTGTGATGGTTGTATATACATACTCGGTTGTTGTTTGTAATTGTGCTGTAACTGATGAGTGTGATTGATTGATTTTGTGTGGTAAGTGTTGAATGATTGCGAAATGTTTTCGAAACTGAAATCTGCAAATTTTAGCAGTGTGTAGTCGAATACAAATATTCAATTTTGCTACTGACTTGTGAAATAGTACTGTATTCGAATACAAGGATGCTGTATTCGAATACGACAGTGTAGTTTTGTCCAAAACTTCATTTTGCAACTTTGATTATGCATGTTGGCATATGAAAACCCTTTCTAGATGTATGCTAAGTTGAAAGGTTATTTTGTGCATTTAGAATTTAAATGCTATGTGATATTTGTTAATTTCGGTTGGTGACCTTTACAATTATTGTGGAAAACTGGGCTTTGCCCTCAAATGAGAATCAGGATCTTCCTACCAGTTAGTACTCTGGAGATGGGAACGGAGTTAGACTTACCTAACCACCGCTGTGTCAGAAGGATTTCTGCGGGACGCGTGGAGATCACTTGGGGTATAGTTTTTTTTTCTAGCATGATCAGATTAGACGGTTGTATAGGGGCTAGATGCATATCTGTTGTGGTTGTATTTATTTCATTCTGGAAGACTGTACCTATACCATATATTGTCAGCCTGACTTTTATTTTGATGGGTCCTTGTACCACTTTTTGACGTGACGTGGGGAAGTTAAAATTCTTGGGGCAGTGCTTTTGTACAGGTGTTTGCTGAGAATACCCCAGGGGTATGAGCTACGTTGGATAGGTCTCATAGCCCGGTGTATTTTTCTGTTTTAAATATTTTGAATTTTCATTTCAAAACCGTTTCCGCTGTTTGTAATTATTGTTGACTTTTGTCGTTGTGATACGACTTAAATATTTTATCCAAAGGTATTTATCTCTTTATTATGAATTTGAATTTGTTTAAAAAAAAAAATTTGGGCTGTTACACAAATCATACTTCATTAATCTGTTTCATTTACTTCTCACATGCCTAGAACATTCTGGACATTTTGTTTCAACCAAGATTGATCTTGAGTTAATTTAAATTAAGCACATGAATCAAAATAAATTAAATGATCACAATTCAAATCCTCCCTTTCTTGTAATTGACATTGCTACTTCATGCGTAAGGTTATAGGGATTTTGAATGAGGTTTCAAAGGCTATTGTAGGGTTATCTTGAGGGATTGGCCAAATATGGAGATTTAATTTATTTAATGTCAAGTTTACTTTTGTTGGTGATGGTTTAGTGAGTTTGTGTATACCGACTAAGTTGGAACTTTGTAATAGTAGGAGTGTATATGCTCTGTTATCACTTAAAAAAATACATCTTAAATAGGGTCAAAAGTTCTCTTAGAAGCATAAAAATCATCACAAAACTGTAATTAACGGCAGTCATAAACCTTTGCTTTTTTGCATTATCGCAATGTTTTAGGGCAGTCAAAGTCCCCTCTAAAATAGATATTTTGAAAGTTAAAACTACCGCTAAAAGACATTGTGGTAGAGTTGGCTATATTTTTTTGAATTGGATTGTGAATATTATTATGAGTGTATGATACATTTCGTAAGGTAGGACAATGCTATTTTTCTTGTATGTGGGTGTTAGAGTATCCATCTATGATGTATTGGTACAGGTACAATACTGATATTAGGAATTGGTACAAGTATGAGTTACGATGTTTTTAAGAAATGAAGGTACATACATGTATCTCAAGAAAAAATATGATTTTTTTAATATAATTTAATTAAGCGAATTAAATTGTTCATTTCATAATACAAAGTTACAATAAAAAATTAAAAAGTCATAAATTGTGTCAATTATACCAACATATAACTCCAATACACATATTAAAATTTAAAATTAAAAAAAAAATCATCAATTTTAGCCTGACATTTTTTTTATAAATTTTCCTTGATAACATAAGTTTTTTCAAATTCCAATTTATATTTAAATATATACAAGGTGAATATTCAAACTCAAATTTAGATAATTTTATATTACTATTG
>JBBPBP010009779.1:27354313-27398956 GCA_037974735.1 Cicer chorassanicum
TTTTAATTGTTATAATTATTTATAACTAATTAAAATTAACAATAAGTCACTAATATTAATAATATTATTAAAATTATTGTTATTATTAAAATTATTAGTATTATTTAATAATGTATTTTATTTTAGTATTATTATTATTATTTTGGTTTTTTAAATATTTTAATTATTTATAATTAATTAAAATTAAAAATAAGTCACTAATATTAATAATATTATTAAAATTAAAATTATTATTATTAATATTATTATTTAATAATGTATTCTATTTATTATTATTATTATTTTGATTTTTAAAATATTTTTATTATTTTTAATTAATTAAAAATAATTATACCCATAAACAAAATATAACAAACAAAAAAAAAAACCTGCAGTACATGGTCGCATCCCCAGGATGCGACCTCCTACTAAGATGGAAAAATTTTTTTTTTGGATCGTCGCATCCCCAGGTTGCGATCTACAACTGGGGCTAAAAAGTAGGGCATTCTGGTATTTTTTTTCTTCTGAGTGGGGCATTTTGGAGACATTCCCAACAAATGGGAATATACGTGTGCATATTCCTTTATCTTCATCACAATAATTTATTACAAGAGTTTCTCATCAAGTTAAAATAAACACAAGTTTTAAGAAATGAAAACAGAAAACGTTATCACAAATAAACAGATCCTAAATTTGTACATGTTGCAACTAGATTTGAATCTCAATAAAAAAGATACTCACATTTAGTGTTTTCATCTCAAATAAGATTAACTCAAGTGAAAAGAAATAAAATTTAACAACATAAATAAATAGATATAATTATATTTACATAAAAAAATTATAACTATTCATGTATGAATATATGGTTGATATGTTAGATTAATTAAGTTTTAATTAATAGATGATGTTGATGCGCCTTAATAGAAATCATAATTGTCTATGAGGTGTTAGAAATGGTAAGAGTAATATAGGTCTTGCAGCGCAAATAATAGTGTTCAAATAACTCAAGGACTTATGTAAATGGTATAGACCAATTAGTCCAAAAGGGATTCAGGATGAAGCTGGAGGAGGGAAAGCTGAAAGTATTTGATGCAAAAGATAGTCTAGAAATGCAATCTCAACTGTTTAAGAATACAACTTTCAAGGTGAATCTAAATGCAAAAGACAGATTGGTAATACAATCTCAACACTAGTTGAGATTGCAAATCAACATTACGCCAAAAATGACATTTTATAGCGCGTCTTTTACAGCGCTTATTAAATACAAGCGCTGTAATATAAATTTTTAAAAATAACGGAGGCTACAACAGCGCTTTTTTTACAAGCGCTGTAAAAAAAGCGTTGTTGTAGGGTCATATAGGGTCAGAAAGCGCTACCACATAGCCTTTTACAGCGCTTCTTCAGAAAGTGCTGTAAATCAAGCGCTATTGCATAGCCTTTTACAGCGCTTTGTGAGCGCTTTAAAAAAAAGCGCTGTAAAAAGTAGTGCTCCCACCTATGTTACATAGCTTTTAAAGCGCTTCTTGTGTAAGCGCTGTAAAAGCCTTGCGCTTTGTGTCATTGGTTGACCTATTACAGCGCTTTTTATACAAGCGCTGTAATAGGCTTGCCCATTCACATTTTTATAGGACCTATTAGAGCGCTTTTTTAACAAGCGCTGTAAAATCATTCATTTCAAATAAGAAGCGTTCACTTTAAGTAAATAAAAACAAATTTAAAACAAATTTAATATGTTGTCCAAACCCTACGAACTCTCATCTCCTCTCCCCTGCGAACCCTCGTGTGCGCCCATCTACAAATTGATTTACTTCTTCCTCCTTTAAAACAAATTGATCATCAACGTTGTCTCAGGTACTTTATTTTATTTATTTGTTGTTGTCACTAATTCAAACTGATAAATTGTTACATGATATTAGATATATATATATACAGGTCATAATATATATCAAACTTGAAATAATGTTTATTGTTACTGATATAATTTGTTACTGATAAATTTTATTTATAATATATCAGACTGATATAGGTCATAATATATCAGACTTGAAATCATGCTTACTGATATAAATTGTTACATGATATAATAGGGTTTCTGATAAATTTTATTTATATGTGTATTATCAATATATATATATATAGGTCATAATATATCAGACTTGAAATCATGCTTATTGTGTAACTGCATTTATATATATAGGTCATATAAATGAACCGGAAATGGATGTCTGCCAATCGATTGACAAAAGAGTATGAAAATGGAGTGAAGGAGTTTATTGAGTTTGCAGTGATGAATGAAAAAGATCCAAATAGAGTCGTTTGTCCTTGTTTAAAATGTTGTTTTGGAAAACGCATTAGAGCAGATGAATTGGAAGGACATTTAATATGGTATAGAATTGATCAAAACTATACATTTTGGATAAGACATGGTGAGAAAATCAATGATAATACTCGCACATATACATATGTTTCAACTGATTTCGACACAGATACATATGAGCCGGACCGAGTTGAGGAGATTGCAAAAGCAGTTGAAGAAGATCTTCGTGATTGTCCTAAAATGTTTGAGAGCTTGTTGAGTGATGCAGAGAAACCATTATATAATGGTTGTACTAAATTCACAAGACTTTCGGCGATACTAAAGTTGTACAACTTAAAAGCGAGTAATGGATGGTCTGATAAAAGCTTTACAGAATTACTAACCCTCTTAAAAGATATGTTGCCAGATGATAATGAACTTCCCTGTAGAACCTATGAAGCTAAACGAATTTTGTGCTCTATTGGTATGAGTTATGAAAGGATTCACGCGTGTCCTAATGATTGCATTTTATTTCGAAATGAATATGAATTACTAAAGGCGTGTCCGAAATGCAATGTATCTCGATATAAGAAGAAAGAATCTACTCCAGCAAAAGTCGTGTGGTATTTTCCTATAATACCAAGATTTAGGCGCATGTATCGCAGTGAAGAAGATTCAAAACACTTGACATGGTATGAAGATGAAAGAATTAGAGATGGAAAGTTTCGACACCCTGCGGATTCTCCGCAATGGGCAAAAATTGATCACGAGTATCCTGAATTCGGGATAGAGTCGAGAAATCTACGCCTTGCACTTTCTACTGATGGAATGAATCCACATGGTCTTCAAAGCATCTCACACAGCACGTGGCCTGTGATTTTGTTGATTTATAATCTACCTCCATGGTTATGTATGAAGCGTAAGTTTATGATGTTGTCTCTGTTAATTTCTGGAGCCAAACAACCGGGGAATGATATCGACGTATACTTGGCTCCTTTAATTGAAGATTTAAAAATTATGTGGGAGACAGGTGTAGAAGTCTATGACGGGTATAAGAAAGAATGTTTCAATTTGAGGGCTATGTTGTTCGGCACAATTAATGATTTTTAAGCATATGGTAATTTATCAAGATATAGCATTAAAGGTCAGTGTGCGTGTCCTATATGTGAAGAGAGTACAAATTGGATGCAGTTGAAACATTGTAAGAAGAATGTATTTCTTGGACATCTTAGATTTTTACCTTATAGTCATCAGTATCGTGGGTGGACAAATGCATTCAATGGAAAATCAGAGGAAGATAGAGCTCCTGTAGCATCGACTGGATATCAAATACTTGAGAAGGTACATGGTTTGACCAATAAATTTGGCAAACCTTTTGCGGGAGAGCTGGTCAAAACTGGGTGGAAGAAAAAGTCAATTTTATTTGAGTTGCCATATTGGAAGTCATTGTATGTAAGACATTTTCTCGATGTGATGCATATTGAGAAAAATGTATTTGACAGTGTTATTGGTACGTTACTCAATGTATCAGGAAAATCTAAGGATGGCATCAATGCAAGATTGGACTTGGTCGATATGGGAATAAGAAATGAATTGGGTCCCGTAAAGAAAGGAAATTGCACATATCTACCTCCAGCCGCTCATACTCTATCTAGAAAGGAAAAAATTGTTTTGTGTAAATTTCTACATGAAGTTAAAGTTCAAGAAGGATACTCTTCAAACATTAAAACTTTAGTTTGCATGAAAGACCTCAAGTTAAAAGGTTTGAAGACCCATGATGCTCATATTCTAATGGAGCATTTGCTACCAATAGGTATACGTTCAATTTTACCTGAAAAAGTTCGCCGAACCATAACTAAATTATGTTTCTTCTTCAGGGAAATTTGTAGTAAAGTGATTGATCCTAAGAAATTACTGAGATTGCAGAGGGAAATTGTTGTTACTTTGTGTGAGCTTGAAATGTACTTCCCGCCCTCGTTTTTTTGATATAATGGTTCACCTTACTGTTCATCTTGTTAAGGAGACACAACTTTGTGGGCCAACTTATATGAGATGGATGTACCCGATAGAACGATATATGAAAATATTAAAAGGGTACGTAAAAAGTAGAAGTCGACCAGAAGGTTGTATTGCTGAACGGTACATTGTTGAAGAAGTTGCTGAATTTTGTACTGCATATCTGTCAAATGTTGAATCCATAGGGCTTCCCATGTCTCGTCATTCGGGAAGATTATCAGGAGAAGGGATAATTGGAAAGAGAATAATGACTATATCAAGGACAGAATGGGAGCAGGCACAATTGTATGTTCTGCACAATGATGATAAGGTTCAGCCGTATGTTACAATACACATGGATCAATTATCTAGTTTGAACATGAATAGGAATCAAAATTGGATAACTCGAGAGCACAATCGAAGTTTCATAACATGGTTAAAAAATCACATAAAGTCAAAGTTTGATGTAGACCCCGGATCAATTTCACAGAGATTGAGGTGGCTAGCAAATGGTCCGAGTTTACATGTCTTTTCTTACACCGGTTATGTAATTAACGGCTACACATTTTATACCAAAGAACAAGATGATCAAAGAACTATGCAAAATAGCGGAGTCACTCTCGTAGCTGAAGCGATGCATATCTCAAGTGCAAAAGACAAGAACCCAATATATGCAAATCTATCATATTTTGGGGTTATCGAGCGCATATGGGAGCTAGACTACACAATGTTTCGTGTTCCCATATTTGGTTGCAAGTGGGTCGATAATAATAATGTCGTTCGGATTGATGAGTCAGGGTTCTTGCTTGTCGATTTTAATAGGGTGGGATACAAAGATGAGCCTTTTATTTTAGCGTCGCAAGTTCAACAAGTGTTTTATGTCACTGATCCTGCGGATGATAAATGGTCCGTTGTCCTATCGACCAATAAAATAAGTGATGATAACAATAATGATGAAGATGTTGGTAATGATCTATTCTTTGCAACATCACAACCACATGAAATTGGTTCAACTGATGATGGTTTATATCTTAGAGATGATCATGATGAGGGAATTTGGATTAATACATTGTTTCGTAACATTATTGGACAAACAAATGTGAATCCCACCAAGAAAAGAAGAAGGGCATCTTAATGTGTTTAATGGTATAATCCATGTAATATGAACTGATTCATGTGTAATTTAATTGTTTGATCTGCCATATATTGAGCATTTTGGTATTTATGCTTATACTGTATGTAATTGTATACTCAACTTGACCTGATCAGTTCAAGTTCAAACAGTTTAACTAATTAGCTTGAACTTAAAAACAATTTAAGTTCAAGTTATACATGTAATTTAGCTTGAACTTGACTTGATCAGTTAAACACAATTTGGAAGAAAAAATAATTTAACTATTTTGGAAGAAAATAAATTATTACAGGGCTTATGTAAAAATAATTTAACTATTTTGGAAGAAAATAAATTATTATAGGGCTTATGTAAAAATAATTTAACTATTTTGGAAGAAAATAAATTATTACAGGGCTGTAAAAGGGCTCATGAGTTAAGCACTGTAAAACAAAGAGTCATTGGACATGATAAAACTAAGAGTCATTTCATATATAGAACCCTATTAGAGCGTTTTTCTAAAAAAGCGTTGTAACAGGGTTAAAAAATAAAATAGGAAGATCTTTTACAGCGCTTTCCACATAAGCGCTGTAAAACACAAACTTTGGACATGGTAAAACAAAGAGTCATTTCATATATAGAACCCTATTAAAGCGCTTTTCTAAAAAAGCACTGTAATAGGGTTAAAAATAAAATAGGAAGGTCTTTTACAGCGCTTACCACATAAGCGCTGTAAAACACAGCCTTTGGACATGGTAAAACAAAGAGTCATTTAATATATAGAACCCTATTATAGCGCTTTTCTAAAAAAGCGCTGTAATAGGGTTAAAAAATAAAATAGGAAGGTCTTTTACAGCGCTTTCCACATAAGCGCTGTAAAAGGGTCTTTTAAAGCGTTTGCATATAATAAAACAATGAGGCATTTTAAAGCGCTTTCTGTAGAAGCGTTGTAAAAGGCTTTTAAAAATATAAAATTAAGGAGGTCTTTTACAGCGCTTTTTGACAAGCGCTTTAAAAGGCTTATGAAAAAGCGTTGTAATAGGCTTTTAAAAATAAAATGATGAGACCTATTACAGCGCTTTTTTAAAAAAGCGCTGTAATAGGGTCATATATATAATAGTAAACCTCTTCAGTTTCATGTTATTTACGTAAATTTTTCAGTTTCCTCTGTGCGTTCTCTTTCTCCTTGCGAACCCTACGAACCCTACGAGAGTTTCAGTTTTCCTTGTTTCTTCCTCATTACTTACTCTCATCCTAGACCTACGATTGTACGTAAACATCATAATCCTCAAGTAATCCCGTTTTCATCCTCGTTTTTGTCTGCGAACCCCGTAACCCTACCATCGTTCGTAACCGTTCGTCCTCGTTTTCATCGCCTTCTGCGCCGTTCGTCTGTGAACCCATAACCCTAAGCATTTTACAAGGACTATTTCAGGTATTGTAGTTATTATTTATTTTGTTTCACTAAAATGCATGTTAACTTTTTGTTGCTACGTACTTAGACTGAACTGAACTGCATGTTGATGTGCTGAACTGAACTGGATATATGTTGATGTTGAACTGCATGTTGTAGATAAATGGATACCAAGAAGGGGTTAGATTGTCAAAATGAAGAAGTTGGCAACACTAAGACTTACGAAAATGAAGTCAAACGTGGTGCAACAATAATGCAAAATGTTATAAAAGCAAGAAGGACTGGGCAAAAATTTGAGGTATACTTTGTTGTTTTCTGTATCTGTTGTTTGCTGTTAATATATTATACCTTGTTTGCTGTTAATACATTGAGTTACTTACTATATTAGTTTATTAGGTTGGATGGAATGAGAGTGGTCAACCAATTGACCCCAACAGTTCCATGTTTGTTAGTTATATTGGACCTGTTGTTCGTCAAAATATACCAATCACAATAGATGATTGGAGAGATAAGGCATTGAAGGATGCCAAAGATGTATTGTGGGCTGATATACAGGTAATTTTTTTACTCCACCCTATTATTTATAAATTTTACAATATACTGCTTTGAAGTATTTTACTCAAACTACATATTTATTTGGTTTGCAGTCAGCTTTTGTTCTTGATGTGGTGAGAAAGAGCTATGTGCTCAGAGTTGCCGGGAAAATACACCGGGGCTTTAGATCTCACCTCTCTAATTGTTATTTAAAAGACCGTGAAGGAAATACGAATGCGGAAGCTCCAAAAATATATAAACATTATATATCAAATGAGGAATGGAGCACATTCGTATCAAAACGTTTTGACCCCGCATTTGTTGTAAGTCATTAATTTATTAGCATTTGTTTTTTATTATTCATATTCATAGCGTATTTTAAATTTTTACTAGATTGTTATTTTTTTTATTTAGAACATTAGTAAGGCAAATTGCGAGAGGGCAAAAATTATTCCCCACCCATACAAGAAATCTCGTATGGGATATGCTCGTCTAGAGCAAAAACTTGTAAGTATACTATCTAACTAATGTGGTATATTTAATTAATGTGGTATATTATAAACTATACTATCTAACTAATATTTTGTTTATGATCTTAACGATAATAGCTACAAGACACCCAATCCGATCAACACTTGGGTGGTCATATATTGTGGAAGGAAGCTCGTGTAAATAAAGACGGAGTGGTTGATAACGAAAATGTACAAAAAGTAATAGAACTTTGTGTAAGTATATTTATCACTTTAATATTTTTTAATATTGTATTTTAAAATATTTTTGAACTTATCTTTTTAATCCTATGTGTATTTTAGGCGAATCTTGAATCGGAAAATCAAGAGGACAACAAGGCAAGTTGCAGGGACATATTGGGTAAAATGTTTAATGTTCCTGAATATTCCGGCCGCGTGAGGGGGAAAGGATTTGGCGTAACTCCTAGAAGTTATTTTTCACAAGAGAAGCGCCAAAATCCATCTAACGAGGAAGTATTAGAGAAGATTAAAGTATTAACGGAGCAAGTGGCCCTCTTGGTGATGACAAATAAAGACAAGCAACTTGCGGACCAGCCCCAACGTGAAATTCACGTTGAGAGTGAAAACGCAAGTTGCAACGTTGATCTCAACAGTCTTCCTGAGGTAATTAATTACTTAATAAAATAAGAAATTCATTAAAGTTGCTTGTTTCACATATACTTATGTATTAATTAACCATTGATTTTAGGGGGTCACTCCATGCTTTCTATACTTATCCTCCCCTACTCATCGGAAGGTCGGAAAGGGAACATTGTGCAATGCTCTAGGCGAAGTATTGCACAACACACCAATTCCTGCGGGCCATGTCAAAGTATCGGTAGTTATTGCTTTGGAACCAAATGCACCGTTGCCTGTACCGGACAACGATGCAGATTTGAATTATTTGGGCGAAGCAATTGGCAGCTACATGGCATGGCCCAAACATCTTGTCTCCCTTGACAAGGTATGTTTAATTAATTGAAATGTATGTTTAATTGATTATATTTAATTGCTGAATTTTTACCAATGTTAACTTTAATTTCACATTTATTTAGATTCAAACAAAGTCTAATAAAGGGAATGATAAGAAGATTCCCAGAAATGAAACAGTCACATCGCCCAAAAAGGTTTTTAATTTATTCTGTAAGCTTTTGTCATTTTTTCTGATTCAATAAACTAACAATTTGATTAACCTCATTTTTTCAGATTGAAACTAATAAACCACCCGCACAGCAAGCCAGCTGCCGCACCACGAATGGATGTTCGCGGCAAAAATAAAGCCGGCAAACCTCAAAAATTGGAGGGTAATAAAACTGGCAAACTGCAAAAGCTGGAGGGTAATAAAGCGGCCAAAATTGTTGCTGCTAAAAAACTGGATCGTGTAAAATCAGTTGCTGCTCCTGCTCCTAAAATAAGTCAGCCACGACTTGCTCCATATGGGTCGTCTCTTGACATACAGGCAAAAAAAAAGATGGGCAGCGACGATTCACAAATAATAAGCATGGATAAAGATCTATTCGGAGACGCGTATGAAGAATATTTTGAAAAAGAGCACATATACGAAATTCTCGACCTTAAGGAGTTGAGTGCTACTGTTATGAGCATTTACATGAGGTAAAAATTACTTTTCATCGCATTTATTTGTAATTAATTTAATTTATTGGTAATTAATCTAATTTGAAATTTTTATTGAAGGTTTTTGTATGAGAAGTTCGTGTGCGCGCGCAGATTGTCGAATAGATTTTCATTCTTGTCTCCGCATAAGATTTCGATGCTTAAACACGATCCAGCGAATGTAAATAAATACGTTTTAGATATACTATTAGGAAATAAAGAGAAGGATAAGTTATTCCTTGCACCATATAATTCAGCGTACGTAATTATATATTCTATATTTATATCTTTTTTAATTTATGAGATCTTAATTTATTAGTTGTTAAACTAAATTTTTGTTGTTGTAGGGCACATTGGGTGCTAATTGCAATCAATGCGACCTCTGAAGTTATATACTACCTAGATCCCTTGCACGACCATTACAACAATCGCCCCGAGTTAAAGACTTTGTTCGACACGTAAGTAATATTCATTTATTTTTTGCATATATATATTAAGATCACATTTATTTATTCGATAGTGCTTTACAAGTTTTTCGAGCTCAAAGAGGTGCGACAGTGTCGAAGCTAAAGTCAAATAACATCACATGGATTCCAATAAAGGTTTGAAATATATGCTTTTAAATTTCACTTACAATCAATACACAATTAAATAATTATTGACTTATATGTTTTATTTTATAGTGCCCTCGTCAAACTAACAACATCGACTGTGGGTACTATGTATTGCGATTCATGAAAGAGATTGTTGATAAAAATCAAATTATAATCCCAAAAACGGTAGGATATTTTAATTATTTGATTTTCATATATAAACTATGTTTATATTTGATTCTAACTTATTTATGTTCAATTTTTATATCAGTACTTTGACAATTCCAGTCCAACGTATTCTTAAAAAGAACTAACAGAGATAAAGGAAGACTGGTGTCAGTATGTGCTTGAAATGAATATTATTTGATTTGCTGGGAAATGGCAAGCTGCAAGGGATATGGTGTGCTGTTTGTGAATATAATATCTGATAGTTATATGAATAGGTAGTTGTGTGAATGTGTAGTTATGTGCTGTTGTGAACATGTAATTATGAACTGATTCTGTGTGAATATTTGTGCATATTTGTGCATTTTAAAACATAGTGAATCTGTTGTTGTTGTGTATTCATTCTTGTGTGTTTTGTAGTGCTGTTTTGTTGTTGTTGTGTACTACTGACTAGTGAAATGATTCTAGATGAAAATGATTTTGGAATAAAAATTATGAACTGATTCAGGATTAAAAGACAGCGCTTTCTAAAAAAGCGCTTCTAAAATTTACAGCATATTATTTAATAAAACTAAAAAAAAAACACACCTTTTACAGCGCTTTCTCAAAAAAGCGTTGTAATAGGTGCATTGTTATGCACCTTTTACAACGCTTTTTTGAAGAAGCACTGTAAAAGGTGCAAAATAGTGCATAATAATGCATCTATTGAGTGCACCTACTACAACGCTTCTTGGAAAAGCGCTGTAGTAGGTGCATAACAATGCATATGGATAAGTGCACCTTTTACAGTGCTTTTGTGAAAAAACGCTGTAGTAGGTGTATAACAATGCATCTGGATAAGTGCACCTTTTACAGCGCTTTTGTGAAAAAGCGCTGTAATAGGTGCATAACAATGCATCTGGATAAGTGCACATTTTACAGCGCTTTTGTGAAAAGCGCTGTAATAGGTGCATAATGGTGCATAACAAAGCATCTATATAAGTGCACCTTTTACAACGCTTTTGTAGAAAGCGCTGTAAAAGGCGTATAACAAGCGCACAATATATCCACATTTTTTACAGCGCTTTTTGTTTAAAAACAAGCGATGTTATATCCTTTTACAGCGCTGGTAACTACAGCGTTTTTTTTTAAACAAAAGCGTTGTAATAGGCTTAAAAAAAGCGCTGCAAAAAGCGTTTTTTCGCGTAGTGCAAAAATTGAACAAGAGAGATGAATAGGATGCAATAGACAACACTTTATGCAAACAAAATGTAGGATAGAATCTAAGATATTTGTAAGGTACCTTGGATTTTGGTGTTTTATTTCCAAGTAACATAGGTGAAAAAGGGAGTATTTTACTTGAATTTTTAAATGTGGTATGGTGTGGTGGAAAACTGAGTTAGGGTAGAAGGAGCAAAACTTGTTATCTGTTTGAATTTATGAAAGCTCCAACTTCTAGGTGTTCTAAAACGCATTACGTTATTGTTTTGTCCTCATGTGAAACTAAATACATTGTAGAAGTTATGTTGTTTACCAAACTCTTTTTGTTATAATCTTTACTTGATGTATTGAGGATTGAAGTTCCACTATGTCAAAAATAGCCTTTTACAACGTTTTCTAACTAAAAGCATTGTTGTATAATATTTTAAAATAAACGGATGATACAACAACGTTTTTCTGACAAGCGCTTTTGCAAAAGCGTTGTTGTAGAGTCATATAGGGTCATAATGTTTACAACGCTTTTGCTGAAAGCGCGGTTGTAGGGTCACATAGCGTTTTCACATATTGTTCACAACACTTTTAGAGCGCTTTAGACATAAGCACTATAAAATATAGCGCTCTCACATAATGTTTACAGCGTTTTATATATAAGCGTTGTAAAATATAGCGCTTTGTATATAAATGTTGTAAAATATAGCGCTTTCTACCTATTATATATTATTGATAAATAAATAAAAACATATTTAATACGTCATCTCCCTAACCCTACGAACCCACCTCTCCTCTATACTATGCACTCTCTTCTCGCAAAACACTCCTCTATTGTGCGCCCATTTCTACTAAGCGATTGTTGTCAGGTACTGTATTTATTAATTTGTTGTTGTCACTAAAACTGATAAATTATTACCTAATAAATCATATAAAATGTTATCAGACTATATGCACTATAGATTATTCCCTTTGTTTCCGTTTTTCAATATTAGACTATATATACTATAGATTGATATAATGTTATCAGTAGCTTATCATTGGTGTAACACTGCATTCATACAGGTCATATAAAATGGACCGGAAATGGATGGCTGTCAATCGATTGTCAAAAGAGTATGAAAATAGAGTGAAGGAGTTTGTTGATTTTGCAGTGAAGAATGCAAAAGACCCAAATCAAATCAGTTGTCCTTGTTTAAAATGTTGTTTTGGAAAACGCGTTAGAGCAGATCAATTGGAAGGACATTTAGTATGGCATGGAATTGATCAAAGCTATACATATTGGATAAGACATAGTGAGAAAAAAAAAGGGAACACTAATTTTGAGAATGGTTTGACATATGCTTCAAATGATTTCGACACAGATACATATGAGTGGGACCGAGTTGAGGATATTGCAAAATCAATTGAATTAGATATTTGAGATTGTCCTAAAATGTTTGAGAGTTTGTTGAGTGATGCAGAGAAACCATTATATAATGGTTGTACTAAATTCACAAGACTATCGGCGATATTAAAGTTGTACAACTTAAAAGTGAGTAATGGATGGTCTGATAAAAGCTTCACATAATTATTAACACTCCTAGAAGATATGTTGCAAGATGATAATGAACTTCCCAGTCGAACCTACGAGGCTAAACAAATTTTGTGTTCTATTGGCATGAGTTACGAATGGATTCATGTGTGTCCTAACGATTGCATTTTATTTCGAAACAAATATGAATTACTAAAGGCGTGTCCGAAATGCAATGTCTCTCGATATAAGAAAAAAGAATCTACTCCAGCAAAAGTCGTGTGGTATTTTCCTATAATACCAAGATTTGGGCGCATCTATTGCAGTGAAGAAGATTCAAAACACTTGACATGACATGCAGATGAAAGAATTAGAGATGGAAAGTTTCGACACCCTGTAAATTCTCCACAATGGACAAAAATTGATCACGAGTATCCTGATTTTGGGAGAGAGTCAGGAAATCTATGACTTGCACTATCTACTAATGGAATGAATCCACATGGTTTACAAAGCATCTCACACAGCACATGGCATGTGATTTTGTTGATTTATAACCTACCTCAATGGTTATGTATGAACCGTAAGTTTATGATGTTGTCTCTGTTAATTTCTGGACCCAAACAACCGGGGAATGATATCGATGTATACTTGATTCCTTTAATTGAAGATTTAAAAAATACGTGGGAGACAAGTGTGGAAGTTTATGATGGGTATAAGAAAGAATGTTTCAATATGAGGGCTATGTTCATGTAATTTATACTAAGTTCATGTAACTTGAATTGCCAGAACTAATTTCATGTAATTTATACTTAGCAATCTGTTTGACCTGCCAGAACTGAGCATTTAGCATTTAGCTTGAACTGTATTTGATTTTCGGCCTATACTGATTTTTTGCCAAAACTAAGTCTTGAACTGCTTAATTATACTGAACTTTAACTGAACTGAACTTGAACTTGAAAAAGCTATGTTTGGTTGGGCATTTTCCTTGAACTTGAACTGATCCCAATCTGAGCTGATCATGTAATTTTTTATTTAGCATTGATATATAGGTATTTAACTAATTATTTGGAAAAAAAAATTCAAATAAAGGTATTTTACAGAAACTGAAATTTTAATTTAGCATTGATATATAGGTATTTAACTAATTATTTAGCATTTTACAGAAACTGAACTGAAATTGTAATTTAGCATATTTAACTTGAACTAAACTTATAATTTTACAACGCTTTTTGTCCATAAGCGTTGTAAAAGGTTTATTAAAACTAAAATTCAAACCATTTACAACGCTTTTTTGTCCATAAGCCCTGTAAAAGACTTTTAAAAACTAAATTTCAAACCATTTACAGCAGTTTTTATATAAGCGTTGTAAAAGATTTTTAAAAACTAAATTACAAATCATTTTTACAACGCTTTTTGTGGAAGCGCAGTGATAGGTTAGGTCTTTTAAAGCGTTTTTTTGCTAGTGCTGTAAAAGGATTTTTTTTTTTTAAAGTAATCTGATAATAAGAAACCGCTTCATTTTCCTCTTCATTATGTATTCTCCATCTTCGTTACACTCCATACAAACCCTACTGACCCTCTTATCCCTATTGCGAACCCTCTTCACTATTATCCATACGAACCTTCTCCATACGAACCCTACTAATACTCTTCTAACTAGTGCGCCATCTTCTCTGTTTCATTATCATTTCTACTTAAGCGAAGTCGTAACCCTAAACTTGTTGTCAGGTATTGTATTTATTATTTGTTGTTGTCACTAAACTTCATGTTGAACTTATACTGCTACTTAGACTACTGCATGTTGAACATATAATGTTAAACTTATTAATTTGTCATATGTTGAACTTATTGAACTAATACTGACCTGTAATGAACTTATAATTATACGGTGTGAAATGTGTGGATAAATGGATTCCAATAATAATTTAGATTGTCAAAATGATGAAGTTGTCAATACTAAGAGTTATGAAAACGAAGTTAAACGTGGACCAACTATTATGCAAAAGGTCATCAAAGCAAGAAGTAATGAAATTAAATTTGAGGTATACTATACTTTGTTTATAATTTAATTTTTATCTTTTTTGAAAGCATGCACTTACTCTATGAGTTTATTAGGTGGGATGGAATCAAAGTGGCTAGCCAATTGAGCCCAACAGTTCAATGATGGTAAGTTACATTGGTGCAGTTGTTCGTCAAAATATCCCAATAACAATTGATGATTGGAGAGATAAAGCTTTGAAGGATGCTAAAGATATATTGTGGAATGATATACAAGTAACATTTTTTCTCCACTTTTTTGTTACTTAGAATTTTTTCCATTGAAATACTTTTACTCAAACTCTATCTTTATTTTGTTTGCAATCGGCTTTTAACGTTGATGATGTGCGAAAAAATTATGTGCTTAGAGTTGCCGAAAAAATACATAGAGGATTTAGATCACATTTGTCAAATTGCTACTTAAGATATCGTGATGGAAATTTGAATGTTGAAGCTCCAAAAATATACAAACACTACATATCAAATGAAGAATAGAGCGCTTTTGTAGTTAAACGTGCAAACCCCGCTTTTGTGGTAATATTAATTTATTAGCATTTGTGTTTTATTCATATTTTATCATATTCATAGCGTATTTTTTTACACGATTGTTATTTTTTTTATATAGAGTATAAGTACGGCCAATCGCGAGAGAGCAAAAAATCCAATGCATCCATACAAAAAATCGCGTATGGGGTATGCACGTTTAGAGCAAAAAAAGTATAAGTAAACATCGCTTTTATATAATGTGGTAGATTATAAACTATAGTTTCTGACTAATATTTTGTTTATGTCTTAACGAATTGCTTCAAGAGACGAAATCCGATCAACTATTAGGTTGTCATATTTTATGGAAGGAGGCTCGTTTGAATAAAGATGGAATAGTTGATAATGAAAATGTTCAACAAGTGATAGAACAATGTGTAAGTATATTATCACTTTAATATTTTTTAATATTGTCTTTTAAAAATGATATTGAACTTATCTTTTTAATACTACATGTATTTTAGGAGAATCTAGAACAATGTTCTAAAAATTCAGAGGAGAATAAACAAGTTAGTTGCAAGGACATACTTAGTAAGGTATTTAATGTTCCCGAAAATTCTGGCCGTGTGAGGGGTAAAGGATTTGGCGTAACTCCAAAAAGCTATTTTTCACATGAGAAGCGCACAAATCCATCTAATGAGGAAGTACTGGATAAGCTAAAAATCCTAACAGAACAAGTTGCAATTTTGGTGAAAAAGAATAAGGAAAAACAACTTCCTGAGTGTCAACATGAAATACAACTAGAGAGTGAAAATGATAGTTGCAACATTGGTCGTAAAAGTCTACAAGAGGTAGTTAATTACTTAATTAAATAAGAAATTCATTCAACCTAATTGTTTCACATACTTATGTATTAATCATTGATTTAGGGTGTCTCATCTTGCGTGCTATATTTATCCTCACCTACTCATTGCATGGTTGGAAAAGGAACATTGTACAATACCTTGGGAGAAGTATTACACCATAATCTGATCCCTGTCGGCCATGTTAAAGTTTCACCTGTGATTGCTTTTGAACCACTTGCACCATTGCCTATACCCAACAACGATGGAGCTGTGAAGTTTTTGGGAGAAGCAATAGGTAGATACGTGCCATGGCCCAAAAATCTTGTTGGCATAGATATGATATGTTTAATTGCTATGTATGTTTAATTGTATGATCATGATTGATTATGTTTAATTTCTGATTTTTCCGCTGTTAACTTTAATTTCACATTTATTTAGATTCTTACAAAGTCTAAAGGGAATGATAAGATGATTTCTCACAACGAGTCAGTTACTTCACTAGAAAAGGTTTGACTTATACATCAATTGTATACGAAATGATTAACTTACTATAATAGTTAACAAACTTATCAACCTCATTTTTTCAGATTCAAGCAAAACCTACCGAAAAATGTTAAGAAAGTTGATTCAAAAAATAAACCTCATTTTTAATTTCATCACTGCCACATTTATTGGTAATTAATCTAATTTGATATTTTCATTGAAGGTATTTGTATGAAAAGTTGGTGTGCATGCGCTGACAGACAGATTTTCATTCTTATCTCCCCATAAGCTATCCATGTTTAAACTTGATCCAGTTAACATAAAAATATATGTCGTTGATATACTTTTGGAAAATAAAGAGAAAGATAAGTTGTTTCTTGAGCCATATAATTCAGGGTAATTAGATATTCTTTATCTATATCTTTTTTAATTTATGATACTTTATCAGTTGCGTAGTTGTCAACCAAATTTTTGTTGTTGTAGGCAACATTGGGTGTTGTTTGCCATCAATGCCACCTCTGAAATTATATACTATTTAGATCCACTGCACGGTCATTATAACAATCAATCAGATATAAATAATATCTTCGATACTTAAGTAATATTCATTTATTTATTACACATATAAATAATGTGTTTGGTAATTGAATAATAATCACATTTATTTGATAGTGCTTTACAATCAATGCATAAATATTTATTGGCGAACATGTTTTATTTTATAGTGCCCTCGCCAAACTAACAACATATACTGCGTATACTATATATTGCGATTCATGAAGGAGATTGTTGATATGAATCAAAATATAATTCCAAAAACGGTACGTTATTTTCATTATGTTTTGATTTTCATATATAAACTATATATATATATATATATATATATATATATATATATATATATATATATATATATATATATATATATATATATATATCTGCTTCTAACTTATTTATGTTCAAATATTATATCGCATAGTACTTTGACAACTCCAATTCAACATACTCTGAAAGTGATCTAATTGAAATAAAGGAAGACTAGTGTCAGTACGTGATCGAACTGAAAGTTATATAATTTGTTAATAGGTGAGTTTCACATTGTAAACTATTATATATTCTATACTTTTGTGTGAACTGATCATTATTCTAATTAGTTTATTTTATTTTTTGTTACAATAGGGTAAAGTAAGAAATTGCTGGGAAATTGGCATGCTGAAAATTGTTGAAATCGCTGATCATTATTCTATATACTTGCATGATATTGTTGCTGTCAATATGTAATTGATATTGTGAATATGTTGCTACTGATGTTGATAATAGTACTGATGTAATTTAACTTGTTACTATGAATATATAGTACTGATGTAATTGAACTTGTTGTTGTGAATACATATTGTGAATATGTTTGAATTAAAAAATTGCAATTGTGTCAATATGTGCTTGATGAATATGATTTTGAAAAAAAATTGAAATCTCATTTAAAGACAGCGTTTTTTTTTTTAAAATGCCTTTAAAGACTTGTTTATACAAACCAACATTTTACATTGCTTTATAGAATAGATTTACAGTGCTTTATAAAAAAAAGCGTTGTAAAACTAGTATAAGGATACACCTATTACAGTCCTTTTTTGAAAAAAGCGCCGTAAAACTAGTGTAAGAATGCACCTGTTACAGCGCTTTTTAAAATGTAAAACTAGTATAAGGTTGCACCTATTAGAGCGCTTTTTTAAGAAAACCGCTGTAAAACTAGTATAAGAAGAGCGCTATATATGCACCTAATACAACGTTTTTTTTTAAAACGCTGTAAAACAAGTCTAAGAGAAGCACTGAACGTTATATATTTATACCTATTACAACGTTTTTTTATTTTAAATACCGTTGTTGTATCTTTAAAGGACTACAACGATTTTAAAGAACTTAAAAAAAACGTTGTAAAATACTATTTCTTGCGTGGTGTTCTAAAGTCAATGTCATTGATGATAAACAACAAATCAGCCATCAACCTTGTTAAAAATCCAGTGTTACATAGTAGGAGTAAACATTTTGAGACTGCATTTCATTTTTTAATGGGTCAAGTGATTAAAAGAAGACTTAAAGTGGTGTATTATCCTAATGGGATTTCCCAACATGTGGTGTATTATCCTAATGGAATTTCCCAACATGTTACCGATAAACTTATTTATTTCATATTTTCAGTCAAGTCTAATAATTTTGTATACAAATAATTGATTTTAAAATTTATATTGCCGGCTAATTAATATCCGAACAAGTTGAACAATTAATTTGTTTTCTTTTATAAATTAGATGTATACTATATAGTATATTAGAGCAACGAGTCTTCTCATAATAATCTAGAATACATATCCATGGATTACAATTATTTTGTTCCATAACCATAAATCATGGAAACAGAGCTGCGAAACATAAGGTATATGCATTACTTATAATGTGAAAAAGTTGCGTACCTGAATTGTTTTCTTTTCTTTTAATTAAATAAATAGATACGTATATATGTACATTCACACATGTACCCTGATTTGCATTCATCAATTGGGCTAATAATAATATGAACTGTATTATATAGTACGAAAGAGATTTTTATAAAAAATTAAGAAGGTTAAAATTCTAATTTGGAAAAATTAATCGTACTTTAAAATAGTGAGTTGAAATAGCAAAATCAAAGGACACGTGTTTTATCGCCTTTTGATGTTACTTTTCATGGTATCATATAACACTTTTATAATAAATAATAAGTTTTTATGTTTAGCTCAACTAACAAATTTTTATATTGTTAGGCTGAATACTATGTCTTGTGTTCGAACTCAAAATCTCGCAGTTGTATGTAAATTTTTTTACTATTTTCACTATAGACAAGAACAAAATATATATATAGAAGCTTGTAACTTTGGCTATAAGCATACTTTAACATTGTTTGGTAAATACAACTTAATTGTTAACGACAAAGAAACTGAATTTAAATTTGAAATTATCCACTTCTCCACACTTAAGACGTGTGAGTTTAACTAGGCACTGACGCATTAAAAAAATAAAAATATATTATAACAAGAATTACTTATATGTGTTATGCTAAAAAAATTGAGCAATCAATTTATTCCTTTATATATCATGTTGTGTTTGAAAATAGAGATGTGTTTTATAGTGACAAAGCAAAATTTTCCAAATAATTCATTAATTCAAGAACTAATTAAGAATTGTCCCTCTTTAAAGCACTACACTGAGCTTGGGCATTTAGTGGTGACTTTTAGAAAAGTTGCCGACAGTCTCAAGATTTAAAAAAAGGCACTTGATGGCAATTTGTCAACACCCTTAAAAAATATATATAACGGTCGTTATCCATTTTTGCTAACTACTTTGAGGCAGGTTTTCTTGGAAGTTTATAGAGTGAGACTTAATTAAATTTCCCAAGTTGTTGAGATTTTATTCTTGCTTTTCTAAATTAGTAGTAGATCAAGTTCAGTTTAAGAAATAGAGACAAATGTTTAGCATATTAATTAAAGAGATTTTTGAGAATGAATTCTCGACGGATGATGAAGATTAGATATGGTTGAGATCGATTTAGCGAACATACAATGTGAATTGTCTTATTAGCATAGTTGATTGATTTGCCCGTCAAAATTTCATATATTAGAGAATTTCGATTACAAGGAATTTGTGTCCCAAGATTTTTACCTTGATTCTATGTACAAGTACAAATCGATAGTTACTATCGTGTTATTACTATTTTATTCACCCTTCTATGTAAAATCCATTTGCATATATGGTTTAGAGCTTGATATCAAAGTCATGTATAGAAAAGTATTGAGTGAATATGCAAATTGATTTATAAAATTATAAGTGTCGGTCAAATTTGTTTTTGAATTTTGTGAATTAATAAATACATCTTTGAAATTGTAAAATATCAATCAAAATAGTCTTATATAAACTTTTCTCGTTTGATATTTTGATGTGACACTATAATTGAATATTAGTTTATCCACGTTGATCTCACATCAACGTTATCTACTCAAAAACAAATTTGACGATGAAATTTTGTTATTTTAGAGATAAATTTGTGAGTATTTGTAATTGTGCATAAACTGATTATGGATAAATTAGTCAATGAAAAATTAAAATTTAATCGAAAAATGTAATGACATTAATATTAAATCAACATGGAGAGATTAATTAAATATTCAATTAATATGTCATATTATAATCTCTAACTATAAAAGTTTAAATATGAACATTTTTTATTCCTATTTTACAATTTCAAGAATATATTTTCCGAATTATAAAATTTATGGATTAATTTGACTCAAATTTACTATTTAAATGATCAGTTTGCTTATTCAATATACGAAATCAATCTTTAAATATATCTCGCAAACTTGAGGAATTGGTTAATGACCCTAAATCACGGTTCAAAGATTTACCAAAAAACACTTATTTTTCACCCATTCATGTCATATTCTTCATGTTGTTTAACATTGCTTTAAATACCAAAATATACACTCATGGTTCAATGAAAAATTCCAAGATCGTCGCTTTAAAATATGACCCTGAAAGTAAATGTGCTTCACCTTGATATTCCCAATCTCAAAAAGTCAAAAGCATGCAAAAAGGAAAATCAGTTTAATGTTTATGAATCCCTCTACAAGTTGCTAAATATTGACTAAAACCTAATCTATATAACTCCTTAACTCACGTTTAGAATATTCATTTTTCTTATATTATTTGTCATTTTAAATTATTAATAAAATATTAATTAATTCTTTTTTATTAATATAATTTTACTTCTTCCGTCTCTTCAATGAGTGACCTATTTACAAAAAAATATAATTATCTCAAAATAAATAACTTTTTAAATTTTTAATATAATATTTTTTATTTTCAATTGTATTCTCTAATTAATACTAATACATCACTCATAATTTAATATCTTTCATTTTACATTAATGATGATAAATTCACTAATAATTGATAAAGTAATTTAGTAAAAAAATTATTTTCTCTTTTATTTATATATTTTTCTTAATCTATATAAAATCATCAAATAGACTACTCATTATTGAACAAATGGATTATTTATTTGTATCTCATCTCATTGAATTAATCCACTAGCTACTATTAATAAAAGTATTTTAATAAATGAGACTCATTTTATATTAAAAATGAATAAATTCAATAGTTTTTTAAAGAAGTTTGCATAACTTAAAAAGAAAGTTAATGAGACAAAGGGAGTACCAATTATCATTGCTTACCCTTAATATAGAGATAATCAGTTTACTAGTAATTTATCGTAAGTTCAATACTTTGCTATTTGGGTGCTTTGGAAGCCTAATAATATTAAGTTACTAACCCTTACCGGTAATTTTTGGCACTATATGTTTTAGAAAAAACCTGCCTTAACTACTTTCAAGCCGGCAACCAAAACCAAATTAATTTTTGTATTAGACTAAATTATTTTAATATATCATCAATATAATATGATGCATGTGGTAGTGGTAGATATTATATATCCTTTGAACATTTAGTTTGAGAGTTTGATATTTAACATGTGCACATGGAAAAGTATGGAAAAATATATTGAGAAACATTTAGCTTCTTAAAATTTATTAATCGTTCAATTAAGATGAAACTGTTCAAATTTAAAATATATTATAAAACATTTAATTAAGATTAAACCACCAACAACATCATTGATTGTATGATTGCAGGAAAAATCCTATTCCTAATTTACCCAAAAATAAATTAGTTAATATCATCAAACATATTATTGCATGAAGAAATTGAATGAAGTAGTGAGAAAGCAACAAAAAAGGTTTTAATCATTACAAAGTTATCCTATCCCAACACATTTCCCAAGGAAAAACATGTTAATACATAATCTGCTCACGTTTTTATCTTCAATATATACCTTTTCCAAGTGTTAATGATAATATACATAGTAATGTCAACCACACATATCTATCTATATCTCTAAATTATATCCTCTAATGTAACTTTGTCATATATGACCAAATCAATATCATTCCTCCTCCATGTTTAACCATCTAAGTGATGTATATTAAATTTAGACTAAATACCACATGTAATCTCTTAATTTAATTTCGGTTAACGATTTAGTCTTTTATATTTTTCTTTTCTCGATTTGATCTTTTATGTTTTTAAATAATTTCAGGTTTACCCTTTAAGTGGAGTTCCATTAAGAAAAAGTTAAAAAATTTCTCATGTGAATCATTGCATATGTTCATCAAACTTCTAGAAACAATTGACATTGATTTGAAGTGATGTCTATGAAGTATAAATATCCATAGCTTCAGTTTTAACGCATCAATCCTACTACCAAACTTAGAACACAGTTATTTACATAAAAAGAAAATTCCATCCCTTGAAGAAAATAAAATAAAAAAGGCCACCCCATAACTTGAACTATTTTTTCAAGTACATTTTATTTTAAAACACAAGTGTGATAAATTTTTGTCCTAATCAACTAACTTATCACCTTTTTGGTATTGTAGGGTAACAAAATCCTTTTATATATATCCAACTGTGTAGAGCCATACTCTTAACATGAAAATCAACTAACTTCTTCTTATCCTCTGCCCCTACCCTGCATTAAGAACAGAGTCCTCTGTTTAGTGTTTAATACTACTACAATGCCATTATCATCATCATCACTGTCCTTTCATTTCTTCCATATGGTTCCTTTCTTCTATCTTCTTGTACTATCACTACTCACAATTTGTTCTAATGCTCAGGGTCCACCTTCACCTGGCTACTACCCTAGTTCCAAAATTAGTCCTATTAGCTTTGGTCAAGGATTTAGAAACCTTTGGGGACCTCAGCATCAGAGAGTGGACCAAGGTTCACTAACAATATGGCTTGACTCTAACTCAGGTAATGTAAATTTTATTCATGCAACGTTTTTCTGACGCAAGCCCTTACAATTTTGTCTTTCCTTAAAAAACATGTTGCCATTTTAAACAGAATAAGTTTATACACTATCTTTAGTCTGAATGACTAAACAATGTGGGACTTTATAATATAACTAAAAAAAATTAAATCCTTTAAAAAAAATTAACGACTTTTGAAACACAGGGAGTGGATTCAAGTCACTTCACTCATATAAATCTGGATACTTTGGTGCTGCAATTAAGCTTCAACCTGGCTATACTGCAGGAGTTATTACTTCTCTCTATGTAAGTTCAAATTACTCAATAATAGAACTTTGACTAATGTTTGAAATTAAATATGTTTCTTAAATTGCAAATTTTCATTGCATCACTAATTTTTTTTTGGTAATTGCAGCTTTCAAATAATCAAGATCATCCAGGACACCATGATGAAATTGACATTGAATTTCTTGGAACTATACCAGGTAAACCATATGTGTTGCAGACAAATGTATATATAAGAGGAAGTGGAGATGGGAACATTATAGGAAGAGAGATACAGTTTCATCTTTGGTTTGATCCAACTCAAGATTTTCACAACTATGCTATTCTATGGAGACCCAGTGAGATAATGTAATTTATTTTATTATTATTATTATTATTATTATTATTATTATTATTATTATTTGGTTTAGTGTTATTAAAGTTAATCAAATATAAATCTATTTATAAATGTACTGAATTTTTTTATTATGAACTGAATCATTCTTCTTTCACTCTAAATTTACTCTGCAAAAGAAAAAAAAATATAGAAGAGGAAAAAAATGACAAGAAAGAAAATATGTAAAACTTGTAATTTACTCGCAATAAAAAGATTTATTCAAACAAAAAAAGGAATTCGTATTAATTATTAGAAAAAAGTTAGATATCCATGAGATAAAATTAATCTAAAATTTAAATTATTTAAAAATTATTTAAAAATAAAAAATTGACATGGATAGCTAAACTCTTGCATGTTTTGCGTGTTATCAAATTCAAAAGATTATATATTAATTTTTGGCTAATCATTCATTTAGCACATTATTGCATGATGGATTGTGATTTTTCACCTGTACTAACTATTCATGTCAATTTAAAATCTTGATTATGAATCTAGTTTTGTTGGTTACTTACTAATTTGTCTTATAATTTGAAAACAAACATATACAGATTTTTAGTGGATGATGTTCCCATAAGGAGGTATCCTAGGAAAAGTGATGCCACCTACCCTTCAAGACCAATGTATGTGTACGGATCAATATGGGATGCATCCTCTTGGGCAACAGAAGATGGAAAGTACAAAGCAAATTATCAGTACCAACCCTTCATTGGAAGGTACAAAAACTTCAAATTACAAGGTTGTTCTATTGAATCCTCTGCCTCATGCAAACCACCCTCTACCTCTCCTTCAGGGTATGGTAGCCTTAGTCCTCAACAATACGTGGCCATGCAATGGGTCCAAAATAATTACATGGTGTATAATTATTGTCATGACCCCAGAAGAGACCACAATCTTATCCCCGAGTGCTAAGTATCGTGTTTAAAGTAACCAATGTTTATTTGAAGTTACCTTTGATACGCTCTGGTTGATTGAAATTTATACGGCTCCATTAAATTTATGTGTGACTACAAAATTTAGTGGAATCTATATAAATTTTAATTAATAAAATGAAGTGTGTTGAAAAGTTTGGGTTAAAAAATTTATTATTAGCACTTATATACTCTTAATATTTTATGAAAGAGTTTGCTATGAAGGGGTGGTTTTTGTGATGGTCCTGCTTGGTAAGTGTAATTGCAAGAGCGGTTGAACATCCAAGCCTTCCTATTATTGGAATGTTTTTGTTGTTTTTTTGTGTTGTGTTCTTGTTTGGGTCCTACAAATATTCTTGTTGAAATAAATTGATTTGGATGATTTCCAAAATCTTTGTGTGCTGGTGTGAATATAAAGAAAGGACATGTTGTACTGCAAACTATTTGAAATAAATTTCTTTATGGAATATTTTATGTTGCTTAGATTGGACCACCATAACTATGAAACAAATAACCAATAGGTCACTACTATTTTACAGTTAATGAAGTGTTTCTAATATATATAATACATAAATTTTATTTAAATGTACTAAATCAATGCTCTTTTTGTAAAAAGAAATTGGATATTGCACATTAAGAGCATATTTTATAGAATAAAAAAATATAAAATTTGTATTACCAAGAGCAGTTTTATATTTGATTTTTTAACATGTGTCCTTAAAGTATTTGTTAGCATTATAAAAAAATTATATGCACATAAGATCAAATATTTTTCTAGAATACAATATTATGTATTATAATCTATGATGTAATGAATTTCTTAAATAAAAATATATAATTTATAATGTAATGAATTAACTATAATTTCTAATTCATAGTTAATCTAGTTAGTTATGATTGAAGCGTTGAATCATTAAAATTATAATTAATAAGTCTTAGTTACTCTAATTAATTTAAATTAAGTTGTTGAATCATCAAAATAATAATTTTTAAGTTACGATTTATTTAATTAGTTAGGATTAAACTGTTGCGTAATTGAAATAAGAATTTTGAAATCTTTGTTAGTGTAATTAGGTTCGATGAAAACGTAGGATCATTGAAATTGGAGTTTTTAAGGTATAGTTAGATTAATTAAGTTAGATTAAACTGTTTGATTAAAAAATTAGAATTTCTAAGTCATAATTTGTCTAATTAGTTAAGATTCAATTGTTAGATCATTGAAATTAAAATTGTATAAGTCATAATTAGTCTAATTAATTAAGATTGAAATTATGTATGACAACCAGCCAAGGCGGGGCGGGTTTTGCAATCTCCACCCCTACCCCCGACTAATAGAGAAAATTTGCACTTGCCCCTGTTTGTTGTCATTGGATCATCGAAACTATAATTTATATGTCTTGGTTAGTCTATTTTGTTTAAACTGAACTGTTGAATCTTCGAAATTAAAATTTTTTAGTCGTAGTTACTCTAATTAGCTTAAATTGAATTATTGGATCATCGAAATTAAAGTTTCTAACTCTTTGTTAGTCTAATTAATTAAGATAAAACTGTTCACGACAAAATATAAGATATTTTACAACAACTTTTTCTCAACAACAATCAATTTGTTGGCAACAACATACATATAGCAACGACTTATTTAGATCGTTGCAACAAGATTTATATTTTTGCAACAATATTATCATGGCTTTTTTTTATACTACCACTAAGAAACAAATTAAATATCATACTACCACCAATTTTTAATTAAGTACCAATATACTATCGATTTGAAAATGGATTTATTTATAGCTGAGAAGTTGGATTGCCCAGGACCATTTCTCAATAATTATTATTTTAATTAAATAATTAATTTAAGTTTCATTAACTATTAATCTAAGTAATTATTATTTTAATTAAATAATTAATTTAAGTTTCATTAATTATTAAGTAATTATTATTTTAATTAAATAAATAAATACAATGTTAATTTTTTTATAATAATTATCTAATTAAATTTAACTTTTTATTATTATTAAAAAATTTAAATAAAATGGAGTCCATAAAAATAACAAAATTTAATTAAATATTATAATTAAAAATACAAATACAAAATGAAAAAAAATATAAACACAAATTTTATTACAGCAATTGGCATAATCTATTTTGCATTCGACATATATCATAAAACTTCACGAGCACATATTTTTGTTTTCAAATTGTCTATAACAACATCACCTTTTGTTCCTTCAGGATACGTGATAGTGTTTCAGCAAGTGTACTGAATCGTTGCAAGTAATAATAAAATGGTAGTACCGAGTGTCGAACTCATGGATTGCGTTTTACTATCGAGTTGTATTTAATTACTAAAATTGAACAAAAAGTTTTTGAATTGATTCAAATGATATTTAAAATTAACAAGAGTAATAGACTTGAACTTTTATAATAAGAAAAATGTTAGGGATGACTTTCACTTCGAATCCAACCTTGGATTCTAATTTGATCCTAGTTACTAAATTCCTTTATTGAACTATTACCGTTCTCTTTATTATTCTTGTCCTAATGTCTTAGTGACATAATCTTTAATTCCAAAGTAACCCCTAATTCTTAAGTGGATTTAAGATTGGAATTAAGCTTTATAGTACAAGAATTCTCTTATTAAACTATTGCCTCTGCAATTAATTCAATTGGTTTTATGACCCGCATCTATCCCTAGAATACAATATCATGAATTTCTCATCTAAAGCATTCGTAAAGTCCACTTCCGTTTCAAAATACGAATCGTAAAACATTTTAAAGGTGATCAACCAATAAAAAACATTAAGCACAGAGATGAAAAAAATAATTCAATAAACTTATTCATATAACTAGAAATCAAATCAGAAAAATAAGGGTTTCATCTTGTTTCACTCAGCCCTAACAAATAGGGTTTAGTTACTCATGACAAAGATACAAAAGATAGAGATTAAAGAATTATTTCAAGAAGTATTCATGAATGATTCTTGATAAAACTCCTCCAATGGTGTTAGAAACAACTGTCTTTGAGTTTCTCTAGTAGGGCACAAGTCTCCAAACATCCTAATTGTCAAAAAGATCCCTAGAAAGTGAGAAAAACGGCGCTCCCCAGGCGCGGGATTTGCGCTCCGGGAGCACCTGGACATAATCAAGATGTGAAAATATTGTGGAAATGGGCTTCGGGCGCTCTTCAAGCGCACACCATCTTTTGTCTGGCGTTTAGTGCATTTTTCTCCTCTTTTTAGTCCGAATTTGGTTCCGGTGTCTTCATGAAAGTTGTAGATATGGATCTTAGTTTTCATATTCACTTGGTTTGGCTCCAATTGGACATCTAAAGCTCGAGATATGATTGAAATACTCCACATAGGTCACGTTGATTTCTCACCAAAATTCAGCACTGCACTAAAACAAAGAGACAGCGTAAAACTACGAAAAATCCCTACTTAATCAAGGAAATAAAAGCATAAACATTTTATTAACTCAAGGAAATAGAATCAACAAGATATATCAATTAACTCCTCAAATTAACTAATAATCACAGATAGATAAGACTAAAAACAGTAAAAAAAATTATGCATATTATGAAGAGTCATCAATACGCCATGACTCAACCAGGCATCACATACTACAGGAGACAAATCAATGATTGGAGTCAAGATGCAGTGAAATGGCTTGATGATATTCCAAAGGAACAATGGCTACAAGCATATGATGAAGGTAAACGTTGGGGACACATGAATAATGTATTAAAGGGGACACGCAATCTTCCAATCAGTTCTTTGGTGCAGGCAACATACTACATAGTGATTGCAAAATTTGAAGAAATAGGAACACATGCCCAAGCAATGATGGCATCGGGTTTTATTTACTCAAATACAATCATTCAAAACCTTAACAAGGAACGAGTAATATCGAACTCCCATGAAGTTGTTATTCACAATCGAGCACATAGTATCTTTACAGTTAAGGAGTTGGTTCGCCCACCAAGCGGTCGTCCTGTAGGGACATTCAAGGTAGACCTCGACAAACGATGGTGTGATTGTGGTGAATTTCAAGCATTACACTATCCATGTTCACATGGCATCGTCGTCTGTTCGTTTATTCACCGTGACTACATGATGTATGTGTCTTCCAAGTATACATTGTAATGTATCTTTGACGTTTACAAGGAAGAGTTCCAAGCAATTCTTCTTCAATCATATTGGCCAGAATACAATGGAATAGAATTGTGCCACAATCTAGCCATGAGAAGAGTTCAAAAGGTCGTCCACAGTCTAGTCGCATTCATACTGAAATGGATCAACGGGACAAAAATACACACCTCAAGAGATATGGTTTGTGTCGGAATGAGGGACATAGCAAGAATAAATGCCCTTATTGTATTGATGCTCCCAATGGAAACTAGTTCATTGTAATAAAATTAGTTCATTTTGTATTTGTATTTTTAATTATAATATTTAATTAAATTTTGTTATTTTTATGGACTCCATTTTATTTAAATTTTTTTAATAATTATAAAAAGTAAAATTTAATTAGATAATTATTATAAAAAAAAATTAACATTGTATATATTTATTTAGTTAAAATAATAATTACTTAAATTAATAATCAATGAAACTTAAATTAATTATTTCATTAAAATAATAATTATTGAATAATAAAATGTATATTTATTATTATGAAAGATGTTAAACTGTGAGGCATTATCTCACATTTACAAATTATAACTATCCACTCCCTTTCGTACGTGTGCATGTCATCGTTAATTAATTGATCAAACTCTTTGTATTTGTATCTACTAAATAGCACTACTAATAAAAACAAATACATATATTTAATAATAAAAAAACAAAAAAAAACCTCCGCATTGATAAATCGATTTGTGCCACACCGATTTCCCTTCACTCTATTAAAAAAATTGTCTTTGAGAAATCGGTCCTGGGCAATCCAACTTCTCACCTATAAAAAAGGTTCATTTTCAAAACAATGGTATATTGATACTTAATTAAAAATTGGTGGTAGTATGGTATTTAATTTGTTCTTAATAGTAGTATAAAAAAAACCACAATATCGTTGGCACATAACATATTGTTTGGAATAATATAACATTTTAACAGTAACATAATTTTTATTAGGAATAATATAGCTTTTTTTGCAACTACATAAATTTTCTCTACGAATAAAAAAATATTTTAATAGTAGCATAATTTGTATTATAAAAAACAACTTTTTTTTTACAATAACACAACTTTTCATTGCAAATAAAACAATATTTTGACAACATCAAGTTCGCTAAAAATTGTATAATTTTTTGGCAACAGTATTACTTAGGATGATAAAAGTATAATTTTTTGACATAGATGTTTTAGCAAAAGCATATACTTATACCAACAACATAACGTGTTGCTAAAAATATTTTAAAAAATTACGCTTGTTCTCAATTTATATATAGGGTGCGTTTGTTTGAGCTTAAATAAAAATGATTTTTAGTTTAAAAAATTTAGAGATTATTTTGTAGAGATTTATCTAAAAATAATTTTTTTATTTCCGTTTGTTTACTATCATAAAAATGATTTTTTTTAAAAAATGATTTTTAATCTGTTTGTATACAATCTTATAAAAGTGATTTTTTAAACTACAAAATTACCACAAAGGACATGACTTTTATAATACCCTACAAAATTTATAAGTTTAATCCATTTCTTATACACATTTTAAAATTGATTAATGTAACTTAAGTACTCATCAAAAAGTAATAAATAAACAAAAAAAAGCAACAAAAAAAAAATAGTATCAATATATGAATGATGTAAAAATAAAATAATTCAAATAAAAGGCGTATAAACAATAAAAAACTATGTGGAAAAATTGAAAAGGAGAATGAAATTTACTTGATGAAAAACTTATATGAGAGCCTCATATAAGGAGACAAACAATCACAATTGAGTACGTGAAACTGATGCAGTATAGAGAAAACCCATTAAAAATTGATGGAGAGTAATTTTGGATTTTTGAAAAAGGGTAAGGGTAATTACATCATTTTCTCTTATCATTGGGTTAAGTTCCGTGTTTTTAAAATTTTTGGCATCTTTCTCTCTCATCTATCGTAGTAGCGAATTTGAGAAGCTACTATTTTTAGCTTTTCATTTTTAGCCAAAAAATGATTTTTTTTAACAAAATGATTTTTAAAAAATCTGAAACAAACACCCTTCAAACCCTACAAAATGATTTTTGGTTTAAAAAAATAGATTTTTTCATGAAAAAATCTGAAACAAACGAACCCATAATTACGATGGTAAAAACACGACATTTTTGCGGCAACATTATAAAGTGGTTGAAAAATGATATAACGTCGAACATCGTAACTTTTTTTTGGTTGGGAATAATATTAACATATAGTAGTACTTATCTCATTTAGCAATATTACATTGGAGTAAAATGAGATAAGTAAACAATTAGAAATTAACATATAAGTAGTTATTAATTAATGCAATCTATTTCTAAAAGAAAACTTCATGTATTAAAATATTTTCCACTAATTTAATGTTTAAATAGGTGTAAAATGAGATTTAAATATAATCTCTTCTAACAAATTTAGATATCTCTTCTAACAAAAATTCTAATTTGAAAATTCTTTTTGATAAACCTAACTTAGTTATAATTTTTTTTTTTTTGGTATAAGTAAAAAATAATAGGTTATATAAAATGAAGTGCTTTACAACATTTTATATCATATGCTGGCTATAAGCAACGAAAAGACTCTAGATTATTAATATAAATTAGATGCTAGGTTCTTTAGTTTGACAGGATATACATATTAATTTGATATTTTTGTAAGTATAAAAAAGTTTAATAGTACTGTAAACACTATGATTATCTGACCGCCAGAGGCGGATCTTCTACATAATTAATGGGGATCTTGCCCATACAAAAAAAAAAACAGTGTAATAATACTATTATTTTTAGGTTTAATTGCAGTTTTAGTCCTCCTATTTATACTGATTCACGAGATTGGTCCCTCTTTTATTTTAAAAGTCGACAGTTTTGGTCTCTCCCCCTGATTTTTTTAGCTGAAAAGTGAGATGTTTTAAATAACATAACATATGATACGATGATGTAGAGTGATTAACACCCATGAAATTGGAATAAAACATTGTAAAAACTTAAGTTTTAACTTTGAAATTTTTTCGTATGTTTAATTTAATTAATGACATATGGTTAATTAATGGATCTAGATGGTTTTATATCATAGAATTGTATGTCACATAATTTAAAATATATCAAATCGTCATTTTTTAGTTTAAAAATCTAAATGACGGACCAAAACTGACGACTTTTAAAATAGGGGGGACCAATTTCGTGAATCAGTATAAATAAGGGGACTAAAATTGCAATTAAGCCTTTTTTTAAGTCACACCATACCATTTATAATCATAGATTTTAAGTACAATTGTTGCACCACAAGATCTTGAGGTATGGTGTGGTTTAAATAAGCGCAAAAAAATAACACTTCATCAAGTTTTGGACCAAAATTCTGTTTGGGGACTAAAACTGGAGAGAAATAAAATGGGGGGACTATTTTCGTGATTCAGCTACAATAGAGGGACCAAAACTGCAATTAAGCCTTATTTTTATTAAACCTCCATAAATTCTTTTGGTTTTAAAAATATATTGTATATTTAATAATATATTTATTTTTAAAGTTAGTTTTGATTTTGTTTGTGGCGACTGTAACTATTAAAATATGTGTATGTGCCATGAATTTTGTGAAAAATCATATTTTATTTTTAAAATATAAAATATTTGATAATATTGACAACGAAAAATTCATTGAATATTTTCGAAATATAAAATCTCATATACGACAATTGTAATCTGTAGAAACTTTAATGTGTATTGACTTTATTTAGTTTATTTAGTTACTATAATTATTTATTTTGTAATAATGAATAATAGTTTTATTTGATCTAATATATACTATTTTATTGTCTTCCTCGAAAAAAAAAATATATAAATCCACTGATGATATTGGTATATGTTTCTTAGCACTAAAAAGCATTGGATATCCGCTCACTTATGAGTATGCTGTCAATTAAGTCACAATTTCTAACACCCTTTAAAAAATTATCAATAAGCCCATAATATTATATGTTTATTAAAATAATTTTTTAAAATTTCATTCCATTATTTTTTGTAGGTTTGAGTAAGTGGACTCATATCCCTGATATTTTGTTAATTTAGACTTTATCAGCAAAAATCAAAAAAAAAATATTAATTATTTTTTTATAGAAAAATTTTGTGAGAAAAAATTAAAAAGATTTTGTAAATCATTTTTTATCAAAAAATTTTTATCGAAATTTTTTTAGAAAAAATATCAATAAAAAGATTGTCGATATTTTTAAATAAATAAAAAAATAGATGTTGCGGCCTAAAATTTCGAGTGTTTCTCGAATTCAATGGAGTCGCCACCAAAGTTTATTTTAAAATAGGGAAAATATTGGAAAACCCTTAAAAATAAAAAATGGTCTTTGAAACTAAATTTTGAGTTCGGGAGTCGATAATGCGTCGGGAAGGTATTAGCACCTACGACATGCGTAAAAAAACGATTACCTATAATTTATTGTGAAAATTTAATATTAACTTAAATATATTTATTTCTCCTTCTTAAAATGCAAATATCATCTTTTTATGAAAATAATCTAATGATAAAAGTACATTTAAAATATAGAGAGAGAAAAAAAAATTTGTTATTATGCTTGACAAGAGTGCGATCTTGCTCCTACGTATCTCCCGGTGCGATGGAGAAATCAAAGCTACGTAGTTCTTGGGTAGAAAACGCGGATGTGTTGATTACTTTTAAAGAAATTGTGTTTTGTTGTTGATAAAAAAAAGTTTTTGACGGAAAAAAGAAAGAAATAGTTTGTTTGATTTGAATAATTATTTTTTAAAAAATATGAATTTTAAGACTATCAAGTTGTACAACTTGTGTCTCAAAAATTTAAGGAGTAAAAAGATGTCACATCTAATTTAATAATTTTAAGAATATTTTATCATTTTTGGTTTTAAATATTAAGTTTTAAAATTGTAAGTAATATAACTAGTATCTCGAAAAATTTAAGGAGTAAAAAGATGTCACATATAATTTAATCATTTTAAGAATATTTTATCATTTTTCGGTTTTAAATATTAAGTTTTAAAAATGTCAAGTAGTAAAATATGGATCTCGAAAAATTTAAGGAGTAAAAAGATGTCACATCTAATTTAATCCTTTTAATCATATTTTATCATTTTTTGGTTTTAAATATTAAGTTTTAAAAATGTCAAGTAGTAAAATTTGTGTATTAAAAATTTAAGGGGTAAAAAGATGTCACATCTAATTTAACCCTTTTAAATATATTTTATCATTGTTTTCTTTTTAGGAAAAAAAATAGATACTAAAGTTTAAGTGATTCTTCGAAATAAAATTAGTAATAACAAAAAATAGCAACAAAAGAAACATATGGGCTTGTAACAACACATTTTAATAATAGAACCAAAAATACTAATTCCAAGTGTGAGTCTCTTTTAAAATATTTTATAATTTAATAAGTGAGGGAACATAATTCATTTTAATATTAAATAGCATAACCCAAAAAGAAAAATTTGTTATAATATTAAATAAATGATATTTATCGCAAATTAATAATGTTCATAATTATTTACATTAAACAGAATTATTTATGTTAAATGGAATAAATATAGCTAGAGATTTATTAGTTAAATAAAATAAACATACGGGAGCAATAATTATTAGCTAACGTGAATATAGGAGCAGCGCAAGAAGAAAGCGATCAGACTCTGACCAAACAGTTTTCCAACGTGAATATAGAAACAGGAAGAAAGCGATCACACTCTAAACAAGCAGTTTTCCAACACAACAGAAAACAAAAACAAAAAAATCTCAAACAAAAACACCACCACACATCTACACAAAACAATCATTTACACAAAACCAAACAAAATCTCATCTTTCACATAATCAACTCTAGTTTTAAATCTTAGTTTCTAAAGTTTACATATTTCAATAGTATACAGTTTGAACAAAAGAATGAAAAAATACATGGCTTTCCGGATGCCAGTGAAGATCGAGGCGGTGGTGTGCGGTTGTAGCGATTCTCTTGTCTATTTTTGTCAGTTGTGTTGTTAAAATGGGTTTGAGTATGTTTATGGGTATGTATTTTCTTCTCTTTTGGTTTTTTGTGTGAGTGAACAAAACTCTCCCTTCTAACTCTTGAGTTTTCTCTACCAAAAAATCATGCCCCAATTTCAACTGATTTTTGTCTCAATTTATAGATTAAAGGATTAATCGTTGTGTCTACAAGATAAACTTAAGCTCTGAATTTTGTATTGTTTTACCACCAATTTTAATTGGATTTTGCATTGTGTTTTTAACAGTTTTTAAGCAATGTATATTTTACAAGTAATTACTTCATTAAGTTAAAAATAAATCAAATTAGGCAAGAAACTGATTTGTAGGATGTAGTGATTTTGAAAAGTGTTTCTGTGTTGCTGTGTTTGCAAGTGATTTTGAAAAGTGGAAAAGTATTCCTGTGTTTGCAAGTGATTTTGAAAGAGGCGTGTTGCTGTTGCTGTTGCTGTTTGCGTGTTGCAGGAAAGAGTCGTGTGCTGTATTGGTATACTATATGAAATGAAAACTGGCAGGGCAAGAAAATCATGAAAATAAAATGAAGTTAAATAAAATGAATGAAAAATAAAATGAATGAAAAACAATAAAATAAAATGAAAATTAAATTAAATTAAATTAAATTAAATGAAAATAAAATGAAATTAAATAAAATGAAAGTAAAATAAAATGAATGAAATAAAATAAAATGAAGTTAAACAGTACAATAAAATTAAAATTAAAATTATATGCATATTGTTAGAGTTATTTTTAGTTAATCAGACAAAATTGAGGTACTACAGCTGCCCCTATTTAATTATTTTTTATTAGTAAAAGATAATTAAATATAAGGACCTAAATTTTGTATAAATTAAAACAAGAGTTTGTGATTGGCAAAATAAAAAGTGTAGTTTCTGATGGATGGTTCATCGACAGAAATAAAAACATGATTGTCTTCGATTTGGACATAAAAAATGATCGTCTTCGGATTGGTTACTGATGCGTAGATCGATGTAAAATGATCGTTTTCGGATTAGTTACCGATGCGTAGATCGATATAAATAAAATGATCATAAATAAAATGATCGTCTTCGGATTGGTCACCGATGCTTAGACCGACATTAATAAAATGATCGTCTTCGGATTGGTTTTTGATGCGTAGATCGACATAAATAAAATGTTCGTCTTCGGATTGATTACCGATGCGTAGATTGACATAAATAAAATGATCGTCTTCGGATTGTTTACCGATGATGCGTAGATCGACATAAATAAAATGATCGTCTTCGAATTGGTTATCGATGCGTAGACCGACATTAATAAAATGATGATCATAAACAAACATGTAGGTGCAATTTAGAAAGTAAATAAAGCGAGAGAAATTTATTTTTTTTTGTTTATATATATATATAATAAACAAATAAAAGAGAACCATGTTTATGGTAATTACAACGCAAACGTATAATGAACAATGTGAAACAAAAGTTGTCGAGTATAAATATAAGATATGCATGACTCATTCATTATGCATTGCACAAGGTTGTTGAGTATATTTAAAATATGAATGAAGATGCATAGATCATTTGTGACTACATGAAAAATGTAAGATGCATGCAATATAGATAAATTCTTTTCTTTTTAATTTTTTAATTTTTTGGTTCCCCGATCCTTATGCGACTTTATACGTCTACAAGATTCAATGGATCAATGAAGATGACAACCGTTCTTTGCATGACGACTCTAGTATATCTTGTATGACTTCCCCTTTTTTCGAGGTGAATGTATTGTTTAAAATAATTACCTTTTTTTTTAGATACCCCACATATGTTGAGAATCTATCGAGTTCCAGTGTATACATTTTTTCAAGTGTCAAAATAATTAAAATATATTTTTAATATTTACACATATTTCAGATTCCAAAAATTTATCATCATAAAATAACATTTTCTTTAAAAAAATACTAAAACAAAAAAAAACATGAGGCTGAATCAGCTTAGAAAAAAGGTAATGTATAGCATCGAATGACAAGATTGGAAAATGTACATTCATTACTTTGAGAATAATACAGTTGAACTAAAGGTTACAATGTAGGGATGAATGTGTTTAGCTTTAGTTGGAGAGATAATAACGCTAGTCATTCCTGTAATTTAGGACTTCTAAGAATAATAAAATGCCCCAGTTTGAACTACTTGATCTTTTTGTTATCCCTGACTTTTGCATGGACCGTTCTTTCAAATTTTCAATCCATTAGGATGCTCTAATTTTTGCCTAGGTTGCCTTTTTAGGTTTTCAACCTAGCGAGCCCATTTTTTTTCAATTTTTTTTAAGCATACTATTTTTTGACCGCATCTGAGTTTACTGAAAGTGGAAACTCATCTCCATCCATTTCTGCAAGTATTAGAGCTCCCCCAGAGAAATTTTTTCACAACATATGGTTCCTTGTAGTTCGGGGTTCGTTTTCCACGAGAATCCCTTTTTATGGGCAATATTTTCTTTAACACTAAGTCTCCTTCTTGAAACTCTCGAGGACGAATTTTTTTGTCATATGCTTTTTTAAGTCTTCTTTGATATAGCTGGCCATGGCACAAAACTATCATTCTCTTCTCTTCTATAAGATTCAATTGGTCATATCGTGATTGAACCCACTCTGCCTCTTCTAGTTTTGTTTCCATCAGGACTTTGATCGAGGGAATTTCAACTTCAATGGGAAGTACCGCTTCCATTCCATACACCACTGAGAAAGGAGTTGCCCATGTTGACGTGCAAACAGAGGTTCTATAACCATGTAATGCAAAAGGAAGCATTTCATGCCAATCCTTATATGTCTCCACCATCTTTTGTATGATCTTGTTGATATTTTTATTTGCTGCTTCTACAGCCCCATTCATTTTTAGCGATACGGAGAAGAATTATGGTGCTGAATTTTAAAATTATCACACAACTCCTTCATCAATTTATTATTCAAATTGGTCGCATTGCCAGTGATGATCTTATTTGGCAAGCCATATCGACAAATCAATTCTCTTTTGATGAATCTGACAACCACACTTCTCGTCACATTGGCATAAGAAGCGACTTCAACCCATTTTGTGAAATAATCAATTGCTACTAGGATAAATCGGTGCCCATTTGATGCTTTAGGCTCGATGAGTCCAATAACATCCATCCCCCACATTGAAAAGGGCCATGGTGATGTTAAAACATTCAGAGAGGTGGGCGGTACATGTACTTTATTAGCATAGATTTGACATTTATGACATTTCTTTACGTAACTAAAGCAATCGGACTCCATGGTCAACCAATAGTAGCCAGCCCTTAAGATTTTTCTCGCCATAGCATACCAATTTGCATGAGTTCTGAAAGAACCTTCGTGAACCTCTTGAATGATTTTCTCTGCTTCCGCTTGATCCACGCATCTGAGGAGAACCATATCATGATTTCTCTTATAAAGCACCTCACCATTTAAGAAGAAGTTCATTGACAACCTCCTTAAAACCCTTTTGTCGTTCTCTGAAATACCCAATGGATATTCCTTATTCTTGACATAAGATTTGATATCATAAAACCATGGCTTGGCGTCGGACTCTTCTTCTATTGATAAACAATATGCAAGTTTATCCCTTTGTTGAATTTTTATGACCGACATGTCATGACCGGTGCTTATTTTGAACATTGACGACAATGTGGCCAGGGCATCAGCTAATTGGTTTTCTTCTGAATGGATATGGTGAAAAGTAATCTTCTCGAATTGTTCTGTCAATTCTTTGATATGGGTATGATACGGAATCAATTTGGAATCTCGCGTTTCCTACTCTCCTTTCGTCTGATGGATGACTAACAACGAGTCTCCATATACCTCGAGAATTTTTGCTTTTGATTCAATAGCAGCTTTAATGCCCATAACACATGCCTCATATTCTGCAATATTGTTTGTGCAATCAAAACACAACCTAGCAGTAAATGGAGTGAACTGATTCTCTGGGGAAATCAAAATGGCCCCCATTCCATGTCCTAACGCGTTAGAAGCACCATCACACACCATCTTCTATTTTTCTTTATCAGATGATTCAGTCTCTTCAAATAAAGTAATTATGCCTTCATCGGGAAATTCACACTACATTGATTGATATTCTTCTATAGGTTGTTGGGCCAAATACTCTGCTAGGGCGCTTCCTTTGATGGCTTTTTGTGTAACGTATACCAAATCGTATTCTGATAACAACATCTGCCAACGGGCAATCCATCCAGTAAGAGCAAGTTTCTCAAAGATGTATTTAATTGGGTCCATTTTAGACACCAACCAAGTTGTATGACATAACATGTATTGCCTCAACCGACGAGCAGCCCATGCTAATGCGCAACATGTTCGTTCAAGCAGTGAATACCGTATTTCACAACTGGTGAACTTTTTACTCAAATAATAAATAACATGTTCTTTTTTACCAGATTCGTCATGCTGCCCCAATACACAACCCATTGACTCGTCAAGTACTGTTAAGTACATAATAAGCAGTTTCCTAGGGATAAGAGGTACTAAGAATGGAGGTTTTGACAAGTACTATTTAATCTTTTCAAAAGCTTTTTGACAATTCTCATTCCATTCAACCTTTTGGTCTTTGCGCAACAACTTGAAAATTGGCTCGCATGTAGCGGTGAGATGCAACATGAACCTGACAATGTAATTCAATCTATCCAAAAAGCCACGAACTTCTTTTTCTGTGCGTGGAGCGGACATTTCTTGTATTGCTCTTACTTTATCTGGGTCCACTTCTATCCCTTTTTGACTAACGATAAAATCAGGTAACTTGTCTGATCTTACACCAAAAGTACATTTAGTAGGGTTTAAACGGAGTCTGAACTTCCTTAGTCGCACAAATAACTTTTGAAGGTTAACAACATGGTCTTCTTCGGTCCGAGATTTGGCAATCATATCGTCCACGTAAACCTCTATTTCCTTATGCATCATGTCATGAAACAAAGTTACCATTGCGCTTTGATAGGTTGCCGCAACATTCTTCAATCCAAATGACATCACTTTATAACAGAAAGTCCCCAATTGTGTGATGAATGTAGTTTTCTCCATATCTTCGGGAGCCATCTTGATTTGATTATATCCTGAGAAACCATCCATGAATGAGAAAAGAGAATATTGAGCAGTGCTATCTACTAGGACATCAATGTGAGGCAAAGGAAAATCATCTTTAGGACTAGCTTTATTTAAATCCCAATAATCAACGCACATTCGAACCTTTCCATCCTTTTTTGGAACTGGGACAATATTAGAAACCCATTGAGGATATTTTGCTACTGCTAAGAAACCAGCATCAAATTGCTTCTTGGCCTCTTCTCTAATTTTAAGTAAAATATCAGGCCTCATCCTCCTCAATTTTGGTTTAATTGGAGCACATTCGGGCTTGAGAGTTAGCTTGTGTTCAACTATGTTAGTATCTAGCCCAGGCATATCTTGGTATCACCATGCAAAGTTATCCATATAATCAAATAAAAGTTTAACCAACTTTTCTCGTTCAGTTTCTTTCATAGTCATTCCAATATAAATTTCTTTCTTATCATGCTCAGTCCCTAAATTGATCACCTCAACAGGTTCTTGATAAAAGTGGATTATCTTAGCTTCCTGTTCAATTAACCTTTCTAGTTCTGGGGGAGGCTCACAATCGTCTTCACAATCCTCATGAGCGTGATTAATTGGGCGTTCAAAATTACAAGAATGGGTTCTAGCGCTGCTATTTTCAACATATTCGTTTTCGACTCTACATAGTTTAAATTAAGAAGAAAAAGAAAAAAGAAAATATGAACAAAGATTGCCAAAAAGAGAAAAAAAGAAAAACAAAAGCAGTTGAAGAATTCAAAAATGCATTTATTGATAATAAGTACGGAATTGAAATACATGCGCCCTAATTAGTTATCCTTATAGCCTTGGCAGAGCAAAAGGAGTTAAAATACATAATTACTTTGAACATGAATTAACAAACACGGGAAACTCGATGATCTTCCAATTGTTGAGACTGGTGTTAGGAGGACAAAGGTACACCAATTTGAGAGTATCATCATGAACATGATCCTCTTCTTCCGCAACAGCCACATGGTCAGCATATATTATCTCATCATCAATAACATTGACAAAGGTATCTTTGTGGCCCGGTAAGGGATTACTCCCTACGTTGGGACCGTCTTCCTTGAAGGTAAGCCATTTTGCATTAACCAATTCTTGCACTTTAGATTTTAGGGCTTGGCAATCTTCAATGGAATGCCCTACAGCTCCAGCATGGTATTCACATTTGGCGTTTGGGTTATACCATTTTGGGAATGGTGGTTCAAGAGGTTTCATTGGTCTCAAGACTACCATTGAATTCTGGAGTAGATGTGGCAGCAATTGGCTGTATGTCACGGGAATTGGGTCAAAATGGCTTATCTTCTTTTCTCGATTGATTGGTGGTTTGTATGGATTCGGGTTTCGTTGGTTTTTTTGGGAAAACATAACAGGTGGGGGTTGGACCAAAGGTGGTTGATAGAAAGGTGGCCTTGAAGAGTGATATTGAGGGTATGGAGTTTGTGAGGTTGCAGCCACATATGGATAGGGAATGTAGGGGATTTGGGGTATCGGGGGCTGGAAATTTGGAGGTCAATAAGAATTCATGGATGGAAAAGAGGAGACTCCCCTTCTTACCATTACAGCATTAGCATCCCCTTCTTTCTTTTTTGTGAATCCCATCTGGGGTTTCTTCACAACACTTGTTGCACATACGATCTTGCCACTCCTCATTCCACTTTCTATTCTTTCTCCTATCATGACCATGTCAGAAAAGTTTGATGACATACTCCCAATCATCTTCTCATAAAAAGGCGACTGAAGAGTATCCATAAACATACCCACCATTTCTCTTTCAGGTAAAGGAGGATCTACTTGCGATGCGACTTCTCTCCACCGTTGTGCATATTCTTTGAATGTTTCATTGTCCTTTTTTGACGAATTTTGCAATTGCATCATGTCAGGGGCTATGTCAATGTTATACCTGTATTGTTTTAGGAAGGCATCAGTCAAATATTTCCATGAACGGATTCGATTTCGCTCAAGATGCATATACCAATTTAATGATGCCCCACTTAAACTGTCTTAAAAAAAATGGATGAGAAGTTTGTCATCATGAGCATGAGAATCCATTTTTCTACAATACATGGTCAGATGGTTTTTAGGACATGTGACTCCTTTGTATTTTTCAAACTCAGGTATCTTGAATTTTGAAGGAATCACCACGCGAAATTGTTGGGTAGTTGGGGTAAAGCCTGGTGGGTGAGACGGGGTAGCTTGGTGTTCTTCATTTGTAGTTGGAGGATTCTCATCTACATTATCTTTCGTTTTCAAAGTCTGTATAGCCTCTAGGATTCTATCAACCTTGTCCTTCAATTGGCTAACATCCGCTCTCATCACTTCTTGGTTTTGCTCAAGTTCGTCCATGATCTTGGAGTTTGCACGAGTCCGATAAGGGTGTCGGGGAAACAACTTTATTGGTTTTTTCTGAAAGATCATATGATGCTAGTTAAAAAAAAATGAAGATTTATATGCATGCATGTGGGTATTAGAGAACCATTGATTTTGCAACCTAGGCACAAACATCTTTTTAGAAAACCCAAAACAAGCTCGTTCATTGATAATTAAAAGGGTAGAAGTGAAACATTTTTCTCAACATCTGAAATACATTGTTTCTATCACTCTCGGCGAATTAAACTATTCATTGCTTAATTCAATGGTTCTCTAATGGACCAACATAAAAATGAATGATTATGAATAATGTATGGTATGATGTTGAAAATAATTTTTTAATGCATGAAAGAAATGCATGGTACTAGAAAATTTAACTTTATCATTAACGATGAAAGCTACTTGCATTGATGCAACAAAAAAAAAGAGGTATACTAATGTCGGATGATGGAACAAATAAAAAATAAATAAATTAAAAATTAAAAAAAAATTAAAAAAAAAATTGCCATTTAAAAGCAAGAAAGCTAGGATATGACTTAGATGCATTCTAACCAATATTAGAGAAATTTTAAAGTCTATAAGCTTCTAAATTCATGAATTCTTTCCTGGGTGGGTTCTATAGTCCTAAAATTCATTGGTCTCTAGAGCCAAGCATCGTATTGAAACATCACTACAAATAGGAAGTACATCCAAAATGTAGGTATTTTCAATGGAGTCACACTCTAGACGAGATTTTCGCAATAACCAAATAGGAAGTACATCCAACATGATTGCCACTAAACCCTTAACTAAACTCAGGCCCGGGTATAGGGTCTCACTCATAAGTGTGTGTGTGTGTGTAAGTGAATGTGTAGTGTGTGAAATAAACATAATTCAATAATTCATAATGTTAATCCAACATGATTGCCACTAAACCCTTAACTAAACTCAGGCCCGGGTATAGGGTCTCACTCATAAGTGTGTGTGTGTGTGTGTAAGTGAATGTGTAGTGTGTGAAATAAACATAATTCAATAATTCATAATGTTAATAAAACACATAATAATAATAATAATAATAATAATAATAATAATAATAATAATAATAATAAAATGATCTACTAGTTTACGAGAATATTATAATGACAATTAATATTTAAGAAATAATAAACACATAAAGTAAAAGAAATGAAAAACAAACAAATATAGAAGAAAAAAGTACACAATAAAATAAAATAAAATTGCACAATTAATTATGTTAGGCTTGACTCTCTAAGTATCCCCAGTGGAGTCGCAAGCTGTCGCGGTCTAAAATTTTGATTGGTTCTCGAATTCAATGGAGTCGCCACCAAAGTTTATTTTAAAATAGGGAAAATATTGGAAAACCCTTAAAAATAAAAATAAAAATAAAAAATGGTTTTTGAAACCAAATTTTGAGATCGGGAGTCGATTATGTGTATGGAAGTTATTAGCACCCTACGACATCCGTAAAAAAACGGTTACCTATAACTAATTATGCAAAATTAATATTAACTTAAATATATTTATTTCTCCTTTTTAAAATGCAAATACGATCTTTTTAAGAAAATAATATAATGATAAAAGTACATTTAAAATATAGAGAGAGAGAGAGAGAGAAAAAAAAAAGTTTTTGTTATTATGCTTGACAAGAGTGCGATCTTGCTCTTACGTATCTCTCGGAGCGATGGAGAAATCAAAGCTACGTAGTTCTTGGGTAGAAAACGCGGATGTGTTGATTGATTTTAAAGAAATTGTGTTTTGTTGACGA
>JBBPBP010009779.1:27420580-27442487 GCA_037974735.1 Cicer chorassanicum
TGTTTTTGTGTTGCTTTACAGTTGATGTGCGTTGATGTGCCAGAGAAAAGGTTGCGTGATGTGGCAGGAAAAAGGTTGTGTGAACTTGTGGCTGTTGTGGCTGGCAGGGAAAAGGTTGCGTGAACAGTTGATGTGCATTGATGTGCCAGAGAAAAGGTTGCGTGATGTGGCAGGAAAAAGGTTGTGTGAACTTGTGGCTGTTGTGGCTGGCAGGGAAAAGGTTGCGTGAACAGGCTGTTGTGGCAAGGGCAAATAGGGTTAACCAAATGAAAATTGAAATGGATAACCAAATAAGCAAATAGGGCTAACCAAATGAAAATTGAAATGGCTAACCAAATAAAATTGTAAAATGATTATATACTTTATTAAAAATAATGAGATATAATTGTAAAATACAAAGGTGGCATCAGATTTTCTTATTTAGATTTTTTTATGATAATAATTGCAAAATAATTATTAAACATATCATTATATACGGCCCCTATTTAATTATATTTTACTAGTAAAAATAATATAATGGTAAAAGATAATTAAATATAAGTACCTAAATTTTGTATAACGTATGAAAGTAAATTAATTTCGAATGCAAGAAGAAAAATGAAAGCATCATCGTAGTTTTCGATGGATAGTTGATCAACAGAAATAAAAAAAATGATCGTCTTCGGATTGGATACCGATGCGTGGATCGACATAAATAAAATGATCGTCTTCGGATTGGTTACCGATGTGTAGATTGACATAAATAAAATGATCGTCTTCGGATTGGTTACTGACATAAATAAAATGATCGTCTTCGGATTGGTTACCGATGCGTAGATCGACATAAATAAAATGATCGTCTTCGGATTGATCGTCTTCGGATTGGTTACCGATGCGTAGATCGATAAAATGATGACTATAAACAAACATGTATTGTCTAGTTTAAAAAGTAGATAAAGAGAGAAATTTGTTTTTTGTTTTTGTTTATATATATATATATATATATATATATATATATATATATATATATATAATTTGTTTTTTGTTTTTTTGTTTTTTTTTATATATATAAAAGAGAAACGTGTTTATGGTAATTGTAATGCAAACGTATAATGAACAATGTGACAAAAAAGTTGTTGAGTATAAATAAAGTATAAATATAAGATATGCGTGACTAATTTATTATGTATTGCACAAGGATGTTGAGTATATTTAAAATATGAATGAAGATGCATAGATCATGTGTGACTACATGAAAAATGTAAGATGCATGCGGTCTAAAAAATTTTTATTATATTTTTTCTTTTTTTTTTTTGTTCCCCGATCCTTATACGACTTTATACGCCTACAAGATTCAATGGATCAATGAATATAACAATCATTCTTTGTATGATGACTTTAGTATATCTTGTATGACTTCCCCTTTTTTCGAGGCGAATGTATTGTTTAAAATAATTACCCTTTTTTTTATACCCCATATACGTTGAGAATCCATTGAGTTCCCATGTATATATTTTCAAGTGTCAAAATAATTAAAATATATATATTTTTTTTATATATTTACACATATTTCAAATTTCAAAAATTTATTATCATAAAATAACATTTAAAAAAAAAACTAGAACCAAAAAATACATGAGGCTGAATCAGCTTAGAAAGAGGGTAATGTATAGCATTGAATGACAAGATTGGAAAATGTACATTCATTACTTTGAGAATAATACAAATGAGCTAAGGATTACAATGTAGGGATGAGTGTGTTTAGCTTTAGTTGAAGAGATAACAACGCTAGTCATTCTTGTAATTTAGACTTCTAAGAATAATAAATGCCCCAGTTTGAACCACTTGATATGTTTGTTATCCCTAACTTGTGCATGGACCGCTCTTTCAAGTTTTCAATCCATCGGGATGCTCTAATTTTTGCCTAGGTCGCCTTTTTTAGGTTTTCAACCTAGCGAGCCCATTTTTTTCATTTTTTTTAAGCATAATACTTTTTGACTGCATCTGAGTTTACTGGAAGTGGAAGCTCATCTCCATCCATTTCTGCAAGTATTAGAGCTCCCCCAGAGAAAGCTTTTTTCACAACATATGGCCCCTCATAGTTCGGGGTCCATTTTCCACGAGAATCTCTTTTGATGGGCAATATTTTCTTTAACACTAAGTCTCCTTCTTGAAACTCTCGAGGACGAACTTTTTTCTCATATGCTTTTTTAAGTCTTCTCTGATAGAGCTGGCCATGGCACAAAGCTATCATTCTCTTCTCTTCTATGAGATTCAATTGGTCATATCGTGATTGAACCCACTCCGCCTCTTCTAGTTTTGTTTCCATCAGGACTTTGATCGAGGGAATTTCAACTTCAATGGGAAGTACCGCTTCCATTCCGTACACCAATGAGAAAGGAGTTGCCCCTGTTGAGGTTCGAACAGAAGTTTTGTAGCCATGTAATGCAAAGGGAAGCATTTCGTGCCAATCCTTATATGTCTCCACCATCTTTTGTACGATCTTCTTGATATTCTTATTTGCTGCTTCTACAGCCCCATTCATTTTTGGACGATATGGAGAAGAATTATGGTGCTGAATTTTAAAATTATCACGCAACTCCTTCATCATTTTATTATTCAGATTGGTCGCATTGTCAGTGATTATCTTATTTGGCAAGCCATATCGACAAATCAATTCTCTTTTGACGAATTTGACAACCACACTTCTCGTCACATTGGCATAAGAAGCGGTTTCAACCCATTTTGTGAAATAATCAATAGCTACCAAGATAAATCGGTGTCCATTCGAAGCTTTAGGCTCGATGAGTCCAATGACATCTATCCCCCACATTGAAAATGGCCATGGTGATGTCAAAATGTTCATAGAGGTGGGCGGTACATGTACTTTGTCAGCATAGATTTGACATTTATGACATTTCTTTACGTAACTAAAGCAATCGGACTCCATGGTCAACCAATAGTAGCCAGCCCTTAAGATTTTGCTCGCCATAGCGTGCCCATTTGCATGAGTTCCGAAAGAACCTTCGTGAACCTCTTGAATGATTTTCTTTGCTTCCGCTTGATCCACGCATCTGAGGAGAACCATATCATGATTTCTCTTGTAAAGCACCTCACCATTTAAGAAGAAGTTCATTGACAACCTCCTTAAAACCCTTTTTTCGTTCTCTGAAATACCCAATGGATATTCCTTATTCTTGACATAGGATTTGATATCATAAAACCATGGCTTGCCGTCGAACTCTTCTTCTATTGATAAACAATATGCAGGTTTATCCCTTTGTTGAATTTTTATGATTGGCATGTCCTGACTGGTGCTAATTTTGAACATTGACGACAATGTGGCCAGGCCGATAGCTAATTGGTTTTCTTCTCGAGGGATATGGTGAAAAGTAATCTTCTCGCGTTTCCCACTCTCCTTTCGTTTGATGGATGACTAACAACGAGTCTCCATATACCTCGAGAATTTTTGCTTTTGATTCAATAGCAGCTTTAATGCCCATAACATATGTCTCGTATTCTGCAATATTGTTTGTGCCGTCAAAACACAACCTAGCAGTAAATGGAGTTAACTATTTCTCTGGGGAAATCAAATTGGCTCCAGTTCCATGTCCTAACGCGTTAGAAGCACCATCAAACACCAATGTCCATTTTTCTCTATTAGATGATTCAGTCTCTTCAAATAAAGTCATTATGCCTTCATTGGGGAATTCACACTGCATTGATTGATAATCTTCTACAGGTTGTTGGGCCAAGTACTCTGCCAGGGCGCTTCCTTTGATAGCTTTTTGTGTAACGTATACCAAATCATATTCTGATAACAACATCTGCCAACGGGCAATCCTCCCAGTAAGAGCAGGTTTCTCAAAGATGTATTTAATTGGATCCATTTTAGACACCAACCAAGTTGTATGACCCAACATGTATTGCCTCAACCGCGAGTAGCCTATGCTAATGCGCAACATGTTCGTTCAAGGAGTGAATACCTTGTTTCACAGCTGGTGAACTTTTTGCTCAAATAATAGATAGCATGTTCTTTCTTACCGGATTTGTCATGCTGCCCTAATACACAACCCATTGACTCGTCAAGTACTGTTAAGTACATAATAAGCGGTTTCCCAGGAACAGGAGGTACTAAGATTGGAGGTTTTGACAAGTACTGTTTAATCTTTTCAAAAGCTTTTTGACAATTCTCATTCCATTCAACCTTTCGCAACAACTTGAAAATTGGCTCGCATGTAGCGGCGAGATGCAATATGAACCTGGCAATGTAATTCAATCTACCCAAAAAGCCACAAACTTCTTTTTCCGTGCGTGGAGCGGGCATTTCTTGTATTGCTCTTACTTTATCTGGGTCCACTTCTATCCCTTTTTGACTAACGATAAAACCAAGTAACTTGCATGATCTTACACCAAAAGTGCATTTAGCAGGGTTTAAACGGAGTCTGAACTTCCTTAGTCGTACAAATAACTTTTGAAGGTTAACAACATGGTTTTCTTCGGTTCGAGATTTGGCAATCGTTTCGTCCACGTAAACCTCGATTTCCTTATGCATCATGTCATGAAACAAAGTTACCATTGCTCTTTGATAGGTTGCCCCAGCATTCTTCAATCCAAATGGCATCACTTTATAATAGAAAGTCCCCCATTGTGTGATGAATGTAGTTTTCTCCATATCTTCGGGAGCCATCTTGATTTGATTATACCCTGAGAAGCCACCCATGAAGGAGAAAAGAGAATATTAAGCAGTGCTATGTACTAAGACATCAATGTGAGGCAAAGGAAAATCATCTTTAGGACTAGCTTTATTTAAATCCCGATAATCAACGCACATTCGAACCTTTCCGTCCTTTTTTGGAACTGGGACAATATTAGTAACCCATTGAGGATATTTGGCTACTGCTAAGAAACCAGCATCAAATTGTTTCTTGACCTCTTCTCTAATTTTAAGTGACATATCAGGCCTCATCCTCCTCAATTTTTGTTTAATTGGAGCACATTCAGGCTTGAGTGGTAGCTTGTGTTCAACTATGTTAGTATCTAGCCCAGCCATATCTTGGTATAACCATGCAAAGATATCCACATCATCAAATAAAAGTTTAACCAACTTTTCTCGTTCAGTTTCTTTCATAAACATTCCAATTTTAATTTCTTTCTTATCATGCTCAGTCCCTAGATTGATCACCTCAACAGGTTCTTGATAGGGTTGGATTATCTTAGCTTCTTGTTCAATTAAACATTCTAGTTCTGGGGGAGGCTCATAATCGTCTTCACCATCCTCATCAGTGTGATTAATTGGGCGTTCAAAATTACAAGAATGGGTTCTAGCGCTGCTATTTTCAACATATTCGTTTTCGACTCTGCATTGTTTGAATTAAGAAGAAAAAGAAAAAAAAGAAAATATGAATAAAGATGGCCAAAAAGAGAAAAGAGAAAAACAAAAGCAGTTGAAGAATTCAAAAATGCATTGTTTAAATTAAGAAGAAAAAGGAAAAGGAAAATATGAATAAAGATTGCCAAAAAAAAAGAAAGGAGAAAAACAAAAGCAGTTGAAGAATTCAAAAATGCATTTATTGATAATAAGTACGGAATTGAAATACATGTGCCCTAATTAGTTATCCTTATAGCCTTGGGCAGAGCAAAAGGAGTTAAAGTACACAATTACTTTGAACATGAATTTACAAACACGGGAAACTCGATGATCTTCCAATTGTTGAGACTAGTGTTTTGAGAACAAAGGTACACCAATTTGAGGGTATCATCATCAACATGGTCCTCTTCTTCCGCAGCAGCCACATGGTCAACATATACTATTCCCGCGCTCTGAAATGTTTGGCGAATGTCACAAATAGAAATCTTCTATGAATTCAGTGTCTGATTTTCCAAACGAGCCATCTTGCTTTCCCTTTTTTCTTTTACAGCATTTTCTTTGTCAGTTTCAGTAGGTACATATCCCAAACCGTACCTATCGTTCTTTTCGGGTATATCTAACAATTTTCCCAATTTAGCAAAAACTCCTCCTTCCAACATCGATTTGGTAGACTTTAAGGATGTGGTAGGCAACTTTGGTTCTTTTAAAGGAGATCCTTCACCCATGAAGATAGCATTGGCGATTTCTAATGCTTGAAAGGAAGTCTCTATGGCTTCCTCCGTGTCCTCATTGTAGCCCTAGAAGACAGATGACTAACTATCATATCTTCTTCCCCATATATTATCACCAGCTTATTGTTCACTATAAACTTTAGCTTTTGATGAAGAGTGGATGTTACTGCTCCAGCAGCGTGAATCCACGGTCTCCCTAAAAGGCAACTGTGTGCTGGTTTAATATCCATCACTTGGAAGGTTATTCCAAAGTTATGGGGTCCGATTTGAATTGGCAGGTCAATTTCACCAACAACTTGTCTTCTTGATCCATCAAACGCTTTCACCACCAAAGCACTCGGCTTCAAACAAGCTTCATCAACAAATAGTTTTGATAATGTTGATTTCGGCATGACATTCAACGATGGACCATTATCAACAAGCACTCGTGCAAGAATATAATTATGACACTTCACAGAGATGTGTAGTGCTTTATTATGCTTTATCCCTTCAGCTGGTAATTCGACATCGCTAAAACTTAGACAGCTACTAGCAGTGATGTTACCGACAACCCCATCAAACTGGTCGATAGTGATATCATGATTAACATGGGCCTCATTTAAAACCTTCATCAGTGCCCCTCTATGTGCTTCAGAATTCAATAACAAAGAGAGAACAAATATCTTGGAAGGAGTTTGACTTAGTTGGTCCACCACTTTATATTCACTTTGCTTGATGAATTTCAAAAATTCGTTAGCTTCTTCTTCAGGCACCGTCCTCTTGCTAGTCTCTGGTCCTTTCATAGCATGACCTTCTTTTTCCTGAATTGTTCAGGAGCATATACTCGACCACTCCGAGTCACCCCACCAATTCCTGAAATGTTAGTGACATCAATTCCTTTAGGTTCGCAGTTACCACTTGATTGATGATCGGCTAAATGGGACGTGGCTTCATAATTCCATGGTACTGTCTTGGTATTTTTATAAGGAAAAGGAGTTGGTGCTTGGACAATTATTGCATTGAGCCTGTGAAGAGTTGGGTTGAGATTCTCTTTTCTATAGAGGATTTCCAATGGTCTTTGGAAAGATCTACTATTTTCCATGCACGACTTTATGGTCAACACACGATCATCTTTTGCACACTTTTCAATGGCGTTGACAGAGGTATCCCCATGGCCTGGCAAAGGGTTACTCCCTACGTTGGGACCGTCTTCCTTGAAGGTAAGCCATTTTGCATTGATCAGTTCTTGCACTTTAGATTTTAGGGCTTGACAATCTTCGATGGAATGCCCTACGGCTCCTGCGTGGTATTCACATTTGGCATTTGGGTTGTACCATTTTAGGAATGGTGGTTCCAGAGGTTTCATTGGCCTTAGAACTACCATTGAATTCTGGAGTAGGTGAGGCAACAGTTGGCTATATGTGATGGGAATCGGGTCGAAACGGGTTATGTTCTTTTCTCGATTAACCGATGGTCTATAGTGATTCGGGATTGGATTTGGGTTCCATTGGTTTTGTTGCGAAAACACAGCAGGTGGTGGTTGGACCAAAGGTGGTTGATAATAAGGTGGCCTTGAAGGGTGATATTGCGGGTATGGAGTTTGTGAGGTCACAGCCACATATGGATAAGGAATGTAGGGAATTTGGGGTATCGGAGGCTGAAAATTCGGAGGTCGATAAGAATTCATGGCTGGAGAATAAGAAACCCTAGGGTTTGCCATTACAGTGTTAGCATCCCCCTCTTTCTTCTTTGTGAATCCCATCTGGGGTTTCTTCACACCACTCGTTGCACATGTGATCTTACCACTTCTCATGCCACTTTCAACTCTTTCTCCTATCATGACCTATCAGAAAAGTTTGATGACATACTCCCAATCATCTTATCATAAAAGGGAGACTGAAGAGTATCCATAAACATACCAACCATTTCCCTTTCAGATAAAGGAGGATCTACTTGCGATGCCAATTCTCTCCACCGTTGTGCATATTCTTTGAATGTTTCATTGTCCTTTTTTGCAAATTTGGCAATTGCATCCTATCAGGGGCTATGTCAATGTTATACATGTATTGTTTTAGGAAGGCATCAGCCAAATCTTTCCATGAACGGATTCGATTTCGCTCGAGATGCATATACCAATTTAATGATGCCCCACTTAAAGTGTCTTGAAAAAAATGGATGAGAAGTTTGTCATTATGAGCATGAGAAGCCATTTTTCTACAATACATAGTCAGATGGTTTTTAGGGCATGTGACACCTCTGTATTTTTCAAACTCAAGTATCTTGAATTTTGAAGGGATCGCCACATCGGGAACCAAGCACATATCAAAAGCTTCGAGACCATAGACATTACTTCCTTCAATTACTTTTATTCGTTCTTCTAAAACATGGAATTTTTCTTTCGACTGTGTATCGTCACCAACATGAGGTTGTTGCCAATTTCCATTAGCATTAAAATGGGGTACTTGGGGTGCACTAAATGGAATATTTTCTGAAGGTATAGTGTTTTGGGGTGGCACGTAGCCCTGAGGAGATGGGATTTGTGGTTGGTTTAGGCTTTGAGAGTTGATATTTGAATGGTTTAGATTATTGTCCATGGGATTGATGACTAACGGTGGAGTATAACTATGTGGGAGACCATACATAGGAAATTGCATGGCTGGCGCGCGAAATTGTAGGGTAGTTGGGGTAAAGCCTGGTGGGTGAGACGGGGTAGCTCGATGTTCTTCACTTGTAGTGGGAGGATTCTCATCTGTATTATCCTTCGTTGTTAAAGCTTGTATAGCCTCTAGGATTCGATCAACCTTGTCCTTCAATAGGCTAACATCCACTCTCATCACTTCTTGGTTTTGCTCAATTTTGTCCATGATCTTGGAGTTTGCGCGAGTCCGATAAGGGTGTTGGGAAAACAGCTTTATTATTTTTTTCTGAAAGATCATATGATGCTAGTTAAAAAAAATGAAGATTTATATGTATGCATGTGGGTATTAGAGAACCATTGATTTCGCAACCTAGCCACAAACATCTTTTTAGAAAACTCAAAACAAGTTCTTTCATTGATAATTAAAAAGGGTACAAGTGCAACATTTCTCTCTATATCTGAAATACATTGTTTCTATCGCTCTCGGGCGAATTAAACTATTCATTGCTTCTATCAAACTATTACAATGTTGAATGAAAGTAATAATCTCAGCAGGTGTGACAGATGGAACTATGCTTGCTTCTGCTTTCCTTAAGAGTACGGGAACCCTTTCGATGGCTTGGTTGGTTATGGAAGTGAGTTTTTTACAACGATCCATCCACATTATCCCTTCTTTCCCAAGCATCTCTATTGCCTCCACTTGTTCCAACATTCGGTTTCTTAACATATTTGCTTCCTCTTGTTCCTTCAACCACGTATCTCAGTACATAGCAACAACTTCTTGTTTCTCAATTTTTTCTTCTTCTATCCTTGTCTTATATTCTACTACCACTCTCTCCAACTGTTGTTTTAAATCTTCCAATTGTCTCTTCGCATTTCTTTCACTGCTTTTTGAATCTTTCAACCATTTTCTCAACTTTTCAACCTCCTCTCGCGCCTGGTCTCTTTCTTGTCTTCTCAAACATAAAGACTCGTCTGAAGCCCTTAAATTGCATTGAAGCTTGAGCTTATAATCCTCTTCTACCTTTGCCCTCTTATTTGATCTTTCAAGGGAAATCGTCTTCTGCTCATTTTCCAACAGGGCGAACTCATATGCTCGATGGACTACCATCAACTCTTCTCGCATATTCTTCTTTTCCTCTTCCGCCTCTAGAATTGATGCTTGCAACTTCTCAATTTCTTCACTAACGATAATGGGTTGCATTGGTGTTTCATCGACCACCTCAGAGGTACGGCGAAAAGACAGCTTAATCTTTTGGACCCTATTCTTGACCCACTGTCGGTAACAATCATCTGCACCACAACTTCTACTTCCAAGTTCCTTCCCTTTTCTGTTTATCGTCTTCCAAGATTGACGTACTTTCCTCAAATCTTCAATGTTTTCTAAACCCATGTCATAAAGAATAAAAGGGGTTATTAGTTTTGGCATTGGTTCTCCTAGGATAGGATACCCAAGTTGCCTCAAGGCCAATACTGGATTATAATTCACACAACCTCTAGTCCCCATAAGCGGCACATTAGGGAATGTTCCACATTGGTATATTACTTCTTTTACCTCTCGCCATCTCGCATACCATCGAACTGTTTTTTCATTAAGATCTACCAACCTCTGAGCCCATTCTCGATCATCCTTTATGTCAACACAATAGTTCTTGAAATCATTGATAGGGCAACGCTTTTGGCACCCACTATCAAACATATGATTCACCAACCAAACGTACAAAACCGGTAAACAACACAAAATTCGTTTGCCTTTTTTTTCATGACAGTAGTTAGGTGTATAGTACACGTCAGCGAGGACGGTTGTTGTAGCTTCATCACTCGGGAATAGGACAACTCCATAGATGGTGAGAGCTAGCACCTCCATAAAAGCACTCCAATCTTGGGCTTTAGCTAAATGATGTGCTCTTTTCTCAAAAAAACTTCTTAGGAAACCAGAAGTCTCTTTCTTCTTTTGGCTAATCAATATTTCCTCTTCAACCCTTAGTATCTCAGCTATTTTGGTTGTTGATGGATAATTCCCCCTGTAACGATAAGGTTTCCCTTTTTCTAGTCTGTAGCATGTTTATAATAGGGATCTTAATAAAACCAAGAAAACAAAAGAATACATGATTTTGAAACAACATTCAAAATGAATTCAAAATGAAGAAGATGTGTGTTGCTGAGATGAGATGTTGTGTTCTGTTTTGTAGAAAGTTGTTGTTTTTGTGTTGCTTTGGCAGGGAAAAGGTTGTGTGAACAGGTGTTTGTGGCTGGAAGGGAAAAGGTTGCGTGAACAGGCTGTTGTGGCAGGGGCAAATAGGGCTAACCAAATGAAAATTGAAATGGGTAACCAAATAAAATTGTAAAATGATTATATACTTTATTAAACATAATGAGATATAATTGTAAAATACAAATGTGGCATTAGATTTTCTTATTTAGATTTTTTTTTATAATAATTGCAAAATAATTATTAAACATATCATTATATACTTTAGAGTTATTTTTAGTTAATCGGACAAAATTGAGGTGCTACATTGACGACGCCTTGATACATCACGAGTTTTTTGTTGTTCTTCTTCTTCTTGATCTTCGTCTTCTTGGTGTTGAGGATGTCTAGGAGGAAGTGCTGCAGAAGAACTACTTCCACCTTGAGTCCAGTTGTATATTTGATTCAACGGAGTGTATGCATTCCCAAAGCTTGGAATCTGAAAGCTTTGTTGACACATATTATTCAGTAACTGGGTAGTAGACTCCGGTGTATTATAACGAGTGTAGAACGTGTTATACAACAATTCCTCTTTGCTTGATGCAAAGGATAGTCGACGATTGTTTCTTGATGTGGTTGTTGGCTGTCAAAGTTAAATTATTCCCCCAGCATGAACCCGTAAGATTGATGTGGTGTGTGGGTAAAAGTATGAGGAGGCGGTTGAGTGTCAGGAGGTGTTGCTATATAATATTGATTTTTTTGTGTTGAGTTGGTCCTTGATTCCTGAAAAAAAATGTTGGCTAGATTGTGGTGGAGGTTGAGGTTGAAAAAATTGTTGCCTAGATTGTGGTGGAGGTTGGCGTGGATTAACAAGAGGATCAACCAATTGGTTTTCTACATAAATAAATCGTTTAGAATTTTTGCGAAATCAAACCATGTATTCATAATTTGGTTTAAATTCAACATTTAGAGGTTGACTATGAAGAATATGATTATCTCGTTCATTTCACTCTTTGTTCTCATTTTCGTAAAATAATTTCCAACTATAGTCAACTTGTTTATGCAAATCTACCTTATGATACTTTATCATGTTCCTCAGGGGATGTGGAATTTCTTGAGGTAGTCCAAATTGTAGTTTCACTCTATCGGTATGATGCATTTCTATTATGTAGAAACAAATCAAATATGTAGATGCATTCCATAACCAATTGTCTTCTGGATTATCGTATGTTAGACATAGGTAGGGCCTCCAGAGAAACTGATATATAACAATTTTGTTAGTAATATATGCATAAGAATAAATAAAATAATAGAAATAAAGTAATGTTTTAATATATTACATCGTTAACGGTCTTGTGATCAACTTTTTATTGATATCCATCGGTATGATAACGAGGTGAATCGCCAAATTTAATGCCCTTTCCACTATATCTACGAAAATAAATTTGAATATTAGTGAATTAATTAATAGTTTTATAAATATAATATTTACCTTTTTTGATGTTTACCTTTTTGCGAACGAAAGATGAGGTTCAAGATTACTTATTGGTGCAAGAAATGGCATATGGTACCATTCCACGTTTGAAGTAGATGTGAACATCCACCGATCGAATAACACCAGGTTCAAATGCACGACACAATTCTCTATAAAGTGTTGCCAAGCACGTTGAACCCCAATCGTATTCTCCCGTCTCTCGCAAATCTCTCAACAAGTGCAACCACATAATATGTACTCTGTTGTGGGATTTGTCAGGCATTAATATGCCGCCAATCAATTCTAAAATCTATGTTCTAAAATGTATAATTATTTCTCCATTCGATGATTCTGGAGTTAACATTGAAAATGTATCTCTTAGCCATTTTAATTTTATAAAATTCCCTTATCTTCGAGATTCAGGTGGCATGACTCCTAACAAATCTAAAATATCATTTGTCCATGATACCATAGTTGATCCAGTTACTACTTTACCCCCAACACGTAAGCCAAGTAGTAGTACAACATCTTCTAATGTTATGGTACATTCACCCGTTGGAAGATGAAATATGTGGGTTTCAGGTCTCCATCTTTCAACTAAAGCAATTATAAGTGAATTGTCTATTTTATAATCTTCTATTTGTGATACGTTACCAAACCCAGCTTGATTCAACAATGGAATTATTAAAAAAATTGGTGCAATGTGTTTATGGCTAAGTGATCTTAAATTTTGAGATGAATCCTGTAATAAGCAAAGATTAAAAATATATTTGAAGATATTAGAATGAGATGAATCCTATATTTACAAGGATTATAATAAAACTATATTTTAGAATGAAACTTAGTATAAAATATATAAGAAAAGATTAAAAATATAACATAAAGTATTGTATTGCTTACAAAATTTTGAATCTGGTGTAGCGCTGATCTGTGATTATCATCATTCCATAACAATGTCATTTAGATGACAATAAAATTGTGACTAAGAGCAAAGAAGAAATATAAAGAGTAGAAGAGTGAAAATATAAGGAAGAGTGAAGTTGTGAAGAAATATAAAGAAGAGTGAAGAAATATGATCATAAACTTGGCCTATTTATAGAGAAGAAATGTGTATATTTAAATATATACATGCTCAATTAAGGACTTCAATGACCAATGGAATCCTATGCATGGCTTCACACAAGAAAGCACTTTGAAAATGAACACTTTTGGACGGAGAAAATTGAACATGATGGAGAGAATTAGGCTGGACAGATAGATTATCACATTTTTGCAATTTCCCTATATATTCCCATCCAAATCGCATGTTAGAAAGGCGATTTCTCAAAGCACCATGCAAGGTCACCTTTTGGAATGGCGACTTGCCAAAGCATATGTCACGGGGTCGCCTTTGGGAAAGGCGACTTGCCAAAGGATGTCATGCATGCACGAGTGCATGTATCACAATATCACAATTGGTTGCAGCAGTCCGTGTATAAGTATGATATATCATTTTCATTACATTTCATCTCAATCTCAATATCTCATTTTCATATCAATGGCACCAAAAAATACAGTTTTTTTGATTTTTACAATGGTGAAATATGTGAAAGACAAGATATTGGTAAATATTTCAAAAGTGATGAAAAAAAGCTATTTGAGTTCATTTTGGATGCAACCTTACTTACTTGAAGAAAAAAAATTGAAGCAAAGTTGAAGTTAGAAAATAAGAGGATGTCTAATATCATTTTTCGACACCCAGTCTCATTTGCACAAGGCCTAATGTCACGTTTGAGGATGGTAATCTATTATACGATGTTGGTCAACCATCATCCTCAACCACACCTCACCCTGAATACCATTTTCAAACACAAAACACTTATTCTTTTCAAAATTATGAATCTTACCTACCTGAACCATACTTTGATAAGGCCGAAACATCTGAACCCGAACCATCTCAACCTGAACTGTATATTCCACTGGGTGATGTGGCCAATTTTGATCAACTAGAAATAAGTTATGAGGGTGAAGAAGAAACATAATTTCACAAGGACGAGGACGAGGACGATGACAATGGCGACGATCTAGAGCCAGAACCTCATGTAATTGCAACTACATACGATCCACCATTCCATGTGTGTAATCTAAACTAGGATTATGTTTACCAATCCTCCAAATTTGATATGCCATCTAATGAACCACCTTGATTAAATGCGTCTCTTGAGATTGGAATGAAGTTTAATAGCAAACCAGATTGTCAATTTGCAATTAAGCATTATCACAAAAAACACTCACTCAATTACCATGTAGTGCAATCTGATCAATACAGGTATGTAATCAAATGTGTGAATCCACAATGCTTGTTCAAATGCAGGCTTCGCTAAGCCAAAAAAGTCAACAATGGGTGATTGGTCGTTTGAAAAGGCCCCACAATTGTGCAAATTCCTCTATGTCACAAGATCATACCAATCTTGACTCTAACATCATATGCGAAAGCATAAAGTCACTTTTGAAAGTTGATCCATCAATTAAAGTGAAGGTGATCATTGCACATATTCGGGAACGATACAACTACACAATCACCTATAGAAAGGCATGGATGGCAAAGAACAAAGCTATCAAAACGATTTATGGGAATTGGGAAAAGTCTTACAATGACCTTCCAAGGTGGTTGTTGGCTATGCAAAAAATTCTTCCAAAAACTATTGTGGAAATGGAAGTATCACATGCATATTCTGATAATACTCTGTTACAGGGGTCAAAAATTTTCAAACAACTATTTTGGGCTTTCCCTCCATGCATATATGTGTTTAAATTTTGTAAACCATTGGTCTCAGTGGATGGAACTTGGTTGTACGGCAAGTACAATGGGACTCTTTTGCGTGCTATTGCACAAGATGGAAACAAAAATACAATTCCCGTTGCTTATGAACTTGTGGAAGGTGAGAGGGTGCTTGAGCTTCTTTTTGAAAAATCTAAGAAGATATATAACACCTCAAGTCGACGTTTGTTTGATTTCAGATAGACACCAATCCATTAAAATAGCTTATAATAATCCAAATAATGGTTGACATGATCCTCCGTCAACACATGTGTACTGCATCCGACACATTGCACAAATTTTCATGAGAGAGTTCAAGGACAAGGAACTTCAAAGAAAACTTGTTTGTATGGGTAATGATCTAATTCTTCTTAGTATATTTTCCACTTATCACTTTATCATATTTGATAAGTTTTACATCATTTATAACAAGATATGCATTAAATGAGTCATCATTCAAATATCACCGCAATGAAATCAAGATGGCAAATCCATAAGCTTTAAGATGGATCAATAATATCCCCCAGAACAATGGACTATGGCTTATTCTCAAGGTCGACGATGAGGACACATGACAACAAACATTTCCGAGTCAATCAACGCAGTGCTCAATGGTACACGCAATCTCCCAATCACTGCTTTGGTACAATCAACATACTATAGATTAGGAGTTTTATATGCAGAAAGGGGACAACAACATCAGACATCATTAGCTTCTGGTGAGTATACACAGACGATTGCATGGACAAGATTAAATATGAAGTAGGTAAATCTAATACTCACCAAGTCATGCAATTCGACCGAAATTGTTATTTTTTCATGGTGCATGAAACAATAAACCCAAAAGATGTGCGACCAATTGGTCATTTTGAAGTTAACCTTCAAAGAAAATGGTGTGATTGTGGAAAATTTCAGGCTATACATGTTCCTTGTTTACATGTCATAGCTCTATGTTCTTACGCTCGTCAAAACTATTTAGTGTTTCTACCTGACGTGTACAAGGTTGTTAATGTATTTAACATCTACAAAGAAAAGTTTCCACCTATACCCAATGAAAGATATTGACCCACGTATAAAGGTGAAACATTGTATCACAATTTTGAAATGCGGAGAATTAAAAAAGACCGTCCAAATAGTACCCGTATTAGAACTGAAATGGACGTTAAAGAAAAAGTAACAAGAAAATATGGACTATGTCGGTTAATTGGTCATACTCGAAAATATTGTCCAATGTTAGAGGCAGCTCTAGTCAATCTATGTAATTTAAAATTTGTATTTATGTATTTTATGAATTATATATATATATATATATATATATATATATATTATTTTTGTTATTTGGAAAAAAATTAAATTAAATTTTATTTTATTTAAAAAAAAAACCTTTAGAAAGTCGCCTTTTGTAACTTGGGCTTCTTTAAAGAAGTCACCATTCCAAATGATGACTTGTGACTTAGGAAAAAGCGGGATATTTTGGTTAATAAATTTAAAAAGGGAGTATTTGAGTAATTTTTTTGAAAATAAGATTATTTTTATTAAAAAAAAAAACTCAAATATAGCCACTTCATTTAAATCTATGTATAAAAACTTAATATTTTTTAATATGAATCTCTTAATTTCACTTAATCATCACACTACATAGATAAATTATTTAATAAAAATTTATTAACACATTGATAACAATATTGATTGACCAAAATATATTCTTCTGAAATAAATTTTCAAATAAAATAATAAAAAATTTAAAGAAAATAAATATTTCAATAAGAGATAGCACATAACATGCAAAACATACACTTAGCAAAAATTAAATCTAAACCTACTCATACTCGACCAATGATGAACCTCAGTGATTTGATATTTAGTCTCCTTCTGTTTATGAAGGTGAAACTAGTTTAGTTATTATCTGATTCAGAAGTAAAGAAAGAAGAAAGAGAGTGAAAAACAGGACACAAACATGAAATGAGTCCCATCAATAGAAACAATATGCAGTCATGCCAATGGTTGGATGCTTTCCATTTTTCCAAGCATTGATTTTGACAACCCCATACCGTATCCGTGACCACTGACACCCCATTTACTTTGCAATTGCAAATACACTATTCAAATTACTACCATCATAAAGTTCCTGACACCCCACTTCCCTCCTCTTCCTCTATTCATCTCCATTCTCATTAATCATTTCACTCACCAAACACCAATTTCTCTTCAACCCTTTCCCACTTTTATCTCCGTTTTTCTAAACCTTTTGTCACACACCCCACACTACCTTTACCAGCTTTCGAGTTAACATCAATAAAATTAAATCCAAAATCCAAGACACACTAATTTCGAAAAATGACTATTCCTTTCATTATTTATATATTATATATTTCTTTTTATTTACAAGCAAAAATGATTTTACAAAATCCATCCTCCATCAACATTTGGATTTGCATGATGATTAATCAAAACTATATTCATGTACATAAATCACAAGATGATTTTTTTTTTCCTTTTCCAAACCGAACGGCCATCGAATCAATATCAGCCACGTCACCATTCATGTACTCAAGTAGGGCCCATCAAAAATTCCAGCTGTACTCCACTAACTATTTTCGTTCTTTTTATTTTTTCCATATGTTTGTGAAAATCTACGTGTGTAGGTGCTCACTGTTCAGACCCCACGTTGTAAAGAACCAACATACTGCCAAATTCAAACCCATTACGTGTCAAAATCTAATTGGCGTGAAACCCTGGAACTCCTATAAGACCTATCCAGCTTTTCGCTCAAATACAAAAGGACCTGCCACGTGGCATCACCTTCCTGGACCCTACTATTAAAAAGAAGGGCCTTTCTAGTTTGTGGGTCCCACAAATTCCTCTGAATGGCACTCAGGTTAGTCGCCGCCACTTGTTCCAAAATCTCCGCCAGATTTCCGACATCGCTCTCCGCCACCGTGACCGATATTTCCGACCACTTCACGGCAGATGAAAACGGCAACCGGATACCATCCGCTATAATAACCGGCACGCAACCCAAAGCAACAGATTCAACAAGCCTTGGACTCCATGGGGCCCACCCCAAAGGACATAAACAAAACACTGAACGTGCAATCTCTGACTGGTAACCGGGAAACCTATGCCTCCGTAAGTAAAATCTCCGGTCACCGTTGAACTTTTTCCATATCACAGTTCGCACTTTCCTTCAAGGACAAAACCGTAAATTAATAAAAAATTAAAAAATACAAATTAGCACAATCACTTATTTGATCAGAGATATTAATTAGAATTAAAACGGTTATTACTTGCTGTAAAATCTTCCACTAACGTTCTTAGGATGAACCTCCATTTTTCCCCGGAAGAAAACCCAAATATCTCGCCGTCCGTTTACCGGAAAATTAACCATCGTATTCCGTATACTTTCCGGCGAAACATACGGCGGTATCACAACATGCTCAACCTTCTGACACGGATGATCGTAATTAACACCAAACGTTTGTAACACGATCGATTTCTTCATAATTTCAGGTACCCCATCTTTCATCGCCACGTCCTCCTTCACAAAAAAAAAAAAATTCAATACAGACACAAATAAAAAACATGTTTAACATAACGCGAAGTTGTTAACAGACATACGAGGGTGTGAAAACAAGAACCGAAATCGTGAGAAGCTACGAAAACATGGTCAGAACCTCTGCTTCTGTTCCAAAAAGGGTATTCTGACGAAATAAGTTTCACTGCTGAAGAAATTAAGGAACGCGCGTGACCAATCGCGGGGAACCCATTAACGGTGCTGAAGTTGCACGAAACGTAAACGGGTACGAAGAAGAAATCAGCTTCATAAGGGTCAAAAGTTCGAACATCACTTGTTAATAAAGCTCTGTGAATAGCAACTTCTGAAGCAAATAAATGAGTGCTGCATCGTTCGTTTGAAAGCCAATTTGTGTTGTAGTTTGGTGGAAGATCGTAGATAAACAATTTAAGATTGTTCAAATGAGATTTAGTTTTGTTGGTTGAAAAGGATTGAGAAAGTGATATTGAGACATGTGTTGTAGTTGTTTTAGGGTGTTTTATGTTGTTGTTGTTGTTGTTGATGAGGTAAGAGGAGAAGAAATAGAAGGAAAGTGAAAGCCAAAGAACATATTTGTAATATTTAATAAAGAAGTTTTTTTCTTGTTGAGGTCTACCATGTTTGTGCATGAGTTTCATTTTAACATAGTAACCTCTGTTTTTTGAGGGTCTTTTGTTATGATTTTCCATTTCATTTATGAAGAATTGGAGAAAGAAGAAGGTGAGTGGTAGTTGAAAGGGTGTTTTCGTGGTCTGGTGTTGCGAGAAGTGGAGGCGAAGAAACAGTGACAGGAGAGAAAAGAAAGGGAATGTAGGGAGGTTTTGCAAAGAGGATAAAAGAATTGGGGTTTTTTAATTTTGGAAAAGTGGGTTCAATGGATAATAGTTATGGGTTTATTATTTTGTTACATGGTATTGTAAGTAGTAGTTGTTGTTGTATATTCCGAAATTTGATTATTCCCTAATTACTGAATGGACATTGTATTAGAAAAGTGGGTTCAATAATTTTTGTATTATATTGACCTTTTTCAAAAATATCGTTTTTATGGTTGAAATTATAATTTAATTCTGAATTGAATTTTGAGATAAACAATTTTGTTTTTGTATTGAATTGACTTTATTTAAATTATTTTTTTAACTTATATTAGTATCATTTGTGTCTTATTTATAAGAAAATATATTAAAATTAATATAATTATTATTTTATATATTTTTTTTGAAAATTATTGATAGAGTTTTGAAACACTGTTAATATATGATATGATGGATCATTAATGAAAGCTGTCCACCTTGACGTCTAGGAAAGGAAAAATTCAGACATGGAGAGATAAATTTGTTTTGGATGTCACATAGATGATTAATGACTTATGAGGCAGTGATAGATCAGATATGATCTCTGCGAGGGGTCTCGATAATATGCAGCTTTAGCTTTGTTCGTATTTTACTTCATCGGTTTACTTTTCCCTTTTTCGAACAAAAATTAAATGTATGTTTTTTATGGAAGTAAAATTGAAAGAATACAATGGGATTTAAAATTGAAAGAATACAATGGGATTTAAAATTGAAAGAATCCAATGGAAGTAAATTTGAATAGCTAAAAATTAAATAAACTTTAAAAATTAATTTTATTAAATTTAATTGAGATTTTATATGTAAAAAGAATATTTTATTTAATAGTTTAATTATTATATAATGAATATAAAAATGTATATATTATTAATACATTACAATCATTCATAAAAATTATGTTAAATATAATTTTAATAAAAATTAAATATTTTTAATGATTTAATGGTTGTAATTGACTTTAATTCGTCCTAACTTGTGTAGAGAGAATATACACTTACAATCCTCCTAACTCGTCAAACTCTTATTTCCATCATTGATCCTCGATCGGTCTTTTATTATATCCAAAAACCCTACCAAATTATCGCTAAAAAGTGACAGATTAACATTTAATTTGTAGGAGTCAATATGAGGCGCATTATAGTGAACTACGTGAGTGTTGATGATTCTTTTGACTTTGTTTGTGATGGATAATTGAAATATATAGTTGAATTTCCATGAGAAACGACAACATTTTGGAAACCGTTAAGGTTACAAGTAAGTTTCAATCTTCAAAACAAGTTTTATTCTTAAGTGAAATGATTCTGTAGGTTATGGTTGTTGCAATCTCTACTATTTCTTTATTATTAGTATCAAAGATCTTGGACAAAAATTGCTCAAATTGTTCATCCTAATTTTTGTTGAACTTGACGTAAAAGCAAATTTGGACAATTTAAATATTTCTATTTAAAAAGGTGACCAATTTATTAAGAGCCAAAATACACTCTTCATTTATCAACGCCACGACTAAACAACTTTTTCGCCACCAAGCACCTATTACCACCGCTACTGCTTCATATTGTATTTTGCTACCCATTCACTGCCACTCAGTGGTGGATCTTTTAAAGAATGGGTGGGGTTATGACCCTCTAAACTTTCCATTTTTAATAGGTATATATAGACACTGTAGCGTCATTCTTATGTCACATATATTATGATTTCCAAATAAATAGCCAAAGTGAATGTCGATTCGAATGAATTTCACAATTAAGAGGGAAGCTATTATTCCAATATAATAGTCTTGACTACTTTTTTTAATCGTTTGATATACTTTTATATTTAGTTATTTTAATAATATATATATATATATATAAAAAGTTTCTTTGTAAAAAATTAGTATAAATAAGATAGTAAAAGAATTATGTTTGATTGATAAATTTATCTGTATTGTTGATACTTTTAGTCTATACTACAGCTATGGGAAGAGTTTTGTCAACAAGAAAAATTGTCAAGACAAAACATATAAACAAAATTAAAGATAAAATTTCTGCAAATAATTTGATTATTTACATTGAAAAAGACATTGTTAACTTATTTATCACAACATCAACTATAAATAAACTTGATTATTTGAAACATCCTCGAACTCAATTTTTCAAAATTATTACAAATTTATTTGTTAAATAATTATGTTTAATATTAAATTTTAAAAGTATATATTTTATATTATCTTTTATGCTTGAAACTTCATAAAATTTATTCTTGTTGGTCACCTATAATTGTCTGTGATTTTTAAGTGACTTTTATCACTTTGTCTGCATTAAAAAAATGATATTTTTCATTTATATCTTGTTAATTTAAAAAAAT
>JBBPBP010009779.1:27455744-27470864 GCA_037974735.1 Cicer chorassanicum
AAAATAATCCAAACATTTTATGTCAAAAAATTTTTTAATGGGAATTTTTTGGTATATGTTTTTTTTTTTAAAAAAATCAAAAGCTTTTTTCTCGAAAAAAATCGATATTTTCTTTTTGAAAGAATTTCAAAATTCATTTTCCAAAGAATTAGTTCGAAATCTATCTTAACTAGAAACTTGTTCAAAATATTAAACTAGTTTGTATTTATAAATTAGTTTTAAATCGGTTCAGAACTGATACTGAAGTTGATTTGAATGTGATTTTTAAAAACTGAATCAAATAATTAATGTGGTCAAATTCAATTCAGTTTTTACACTATGAACAACTATAACCCTACCCAATAAATAAAATATTAATAATTAATAATAATATATATTCTTATGAGACGGGTCGATCACGACGGTTTGAAATCTTGAACCCGCCCGCGTCAACCTTGCCAAACCCAAAATTTTTATCTATCCGATTAAGCCGATCCAACCCATTCATTTCTTTTTCACTCGTAGCTTTCGGAGACGGGGCTCGCCCCCATCCAGCCCTACTTATATCGTAAACTTTTTTAAATTATTTACACCGATTGTTATATATGTCAAAATTCACTACACATTCATTGATTTTTTCCCAATAATAATCAGCAGCCACTCATTTTCCGATTTTTTCCGAATAATAATGAACAAGAATGTTGTACAACTAAATAATAATGATACAAGAATGCGGAGAAGATTTTCCCTCCAAAAACAGAGCGAATGAACCATCAACATAGGTTGGTTTGTTTTTGAGCCCATCAATCAAAATATTTGCTTAGAAATCCCTTTGGCGCTTTCTCTCTTCTCTCAAACACCATTCTACTTTGGAAACCCACAAACAACACTTTCAACTTCAACACTCATGGACGATCCTTTGGATTTCGAGGTTGAAGACGAACTTCTCTCACCCCTTCCAATCAACAACAAAAGGTATTCATTCATTCCTTCCCCAATCCTTTCAACTTTCAATTTTTTTCTTCCATTTTTCCATTTTTGAATTTTTAGGGTTTTATTATACTTTAGTTTTTTCTTCTTCCCAATTCCAACTTTTATGCGAAATGTGTTGTTGTTTGTTATGTGGATTCTAACAAGTAATTAAATTCATGTGAACTAGGAAGAAAGTTATTGGGTTGGATGATCTTCTTAATGATCATTACAAAGAACAGGATAAACTTTTAGAGAAGCAGAATAAGGCTAAGAAAAAGGCTAAGGCAAAGGAAAAGAGGAAATACGACGATGAAGATCGTAAGGAAGCTTGGTTGACTAGGATTGTTGAGAAATGTCACAATCAGGCATACTATTTACTTTCTATTTACCTGTGTTGACACTTTTAATTGAAAGGGTGTCCGATACCGACACATTTGATTACATTTAATCATGTTCATTTTCTCAAATTATCATTGGTGTCAATGTATCAGCATTGTGTTCGGCATCTGTTTCAGTGGTTCGAAGGTTTTTAATTTTTGTAATCGATACTGTATGTTACTGATTACTTATGCATTCTCATCCAGTTGAAAGCTTTTGGAGAAGAAAATGACATTCCACTTTGGGGGGTAAAAGTTTTTGGAGAACAGGTCATCATTTATAATAAATAAATCAAATTCTCAGTAGTTTTCTATATATGGTTGTTTTTATCTCTTAATTATATGTATACTTTAGATTAGTAATGTTTTCATTCTGTGTACTGCAGAAATCCTTTCCTCCTTTGGACTCTCCTGACCTTGGAAGTTGTAATTTCATACAATCTTTTTTTAACAATAGACTAAATTCTGTGGTGGAGTTGGCTGCAGACAAAGGTTGCTATAATGTTTTGTTTGTTGAAGCTATAATGTTGTCATTTATCGGTTTTCAATTCATAAAGTGAATGAACCATCACTTCCAAGTTCCTAGGATTGCAAAACAGCACACTAAATTTAGCCATTTTTATATTTGGATACTGCTTGAACATGCTATCAGATGAAACTGATTTATCTGTTTGTAATTCGTTATCTCGGTTGATGCTGTGTGTTCTTTCAGGAGATAGCTTTCTTGAAGGGTTACTATCAAATGGTTGGCTTTCAAAACTAGCTTTTCTTTCTGGTCATGTTGAAAAACCTGTAGCTATTTGGGTCTTCAACACAAGTAAGTGAAAGAAAGCATGGCTTGTTTCATGTTTATATTGTCATTATCTGTGAGCATAAAATCATGATTGTCGTACCTCTGTTTTGCTTTGTTATTTCAGTGTTATATTCATCGAAAGAAGATCTTCAAAACTCTTCCAGCGATTTTTGGCATGCAGTTCTCTCTTCTAGAAGGGAGGTAAACCTGTTTATTATGTTAACTTTGGGCAGTGTACCTTCAGTAGAATTAGAAATGATGACTTTGCATGTTTATATCAATGCTTTTATTCTCCAATGATATTACTCATGGTCATTCTTTACCAGGTTGATCAATTTTCTGTCAAAATTGATTGGTTTCCCGAGTACACAGATTTGAGAAGTGCTCTTGACACTTACGGGTTTCTCTTTAAGTTTTCATCCAGTGGTGAGCGTGAAAGTTCAGGTATCTGTCGTATATCTGTTCTAGCTTATCTATGCAACGTGGAAGACATATTTTCTTTCCATAAGAGATATAACTAAGAGACAAAAATATTTCTATATTTTCATATATTCTAATTCATCATGAAATTTTCATGAATATCTTATTTCTTTTTCGGTTGCTCTTAATTTAGAGATGTTTGCATCATTTCAATTGCAATGCAAGTATCTTGCCATATCTATTAATTTACTTCTAAGAACAATATATGCCGTTGTATTTAGATTCTAACAATGAAGGTCCACCTCAAAATATTAGAGCCTGGATCAGATTTGTCACTTCTTGTTGTCTGATAAGGTATGCAACAACAGCTAGTCTACCCAGGATAACCTAAATGATTTATCTGTCATTTTTGTCTTTTTTTAGTTATCATTTGAGTTATAAAGTTGCATTCCCCGTTGAGTGCAGCATGTTGGAAGTATGCTATTGGCAACTAATAACTCTTGATTCTAATTGCAGGAGTAAAAAAGCTGTCTTCTCTACTGTAGAAGCTGAAGAGATTGTTGAAATTATTATATGTATGTTCCTAGATCGTCGGTTTCAGGGGTTGTCGATGCTTTTAAACGACTGCATGCAAGCAACTGTCGATTACTTTACTGACCAAGAATGGTGCTCAAGTTGTGAGAACATAGCAAAATTCATTGCTTGCAGGTTATTACTTCTATTGTTTGTTCTTGCTATTATATGTTGGCTACAGTATATTAACTGTTTTCAGTCAGTAATGTTACTTTTGTCTGTTGGCCAATCGTTAATCATACTCGAGTAGCAGCATAAAAGTAGGCCTATGTATATTGTAGTTATAGTTTTTCTGCATGTTTGTGTCTGGATTAGTGAAATGATACAACTCCTAAGTGGATTTAATTGCAGACAGTAACCTAGATTTCTGTACATTCTCAACTCTCAAGTTTCTTTACACAGTTATGAATGAAATTAGTAGCTAAATGTATTATGTACTGTAAACTTTATACTGAAGTGTATGTTGATTGTTGATACTTATTTTTTAGATCTTGTACATAAGCTATCTTTGCTTCATTTCTCTTATTCTTGCTGTCTTGGATTTGCAGAGTTTCGGAGGATTTGAATTGCATCCAGACTGTTGAATGTGTTTCAGAAGTTAGTTCTCGTTGTAAGCAACTTAGGAGCGCAATTGCCTGTCAAAACCTGCTTTCTTGTTTTAATGGAGTATGATACTTGCCCCTCCATCAAGTTTATTTATATTATAGAGTACGAAACTTTTGCATCACTTGATATTTGTAATAAGCTCTTAACATCAACCATAGGATTCAAGCACAGTAGATGAGATATTAGAATGCTTCTGTTGTGATAGAAAAGTACTGCTTTCATTGCTAAAAGACTTGCAATGTTGTATGGAAATAAATGTTGGTTAATAGCCAACAAGAAATTAAATTTAGTTTTGTAGAGATGAAATGTTTTGACGGATGAGTGATTAAACAAAATAGGAATAAGAATGAAATCCTCGTAGATAGTCTCATCTTCGGTAATTTGGACATATGCAAAGAAGTGCAAAGGATAGTCCAATAGTTAGAGGTAGAGTGGAGATCAAAGAAACTATAGGTCAAACATTTCGTGAGTAACGGCTTTAGCTATTTTTGTTGTAATTTTTCTCGCATTCAAAGGGCTCAAACATTTTCACCACCAAAATTTTCAAAACAGATTCTTAATATTTCTATGCTTGTTAGTTCAATTCAATGTATTATGCAGTAGAGAATATAGTCCTGTCTGAGTGCCCAATATATAGATATATTCTTTGATATTAATGATGCAATGCTGGTTTATGTCTATAGATAAATTCTTTAAATAAGTGACATTGACCTTTTTTCCTCAGGCCAGTAGTGGAGAAGTGATCCTCAAATCACTTGATGCAAGTAACTTCAAAGACAAAAGTTGTGATTTCTTCAAAATGTACATTCACTTAGTTTTGGCAGAGAATTGGGTTTTGTCCAGCTCACTTGTTGAAGACAATCCAGTAATCTATGAGATGTTCTGTTCTTTTCTCAAAAATTGTTCTAGCTTAATTTCCGCGACCGACCTACGATCTTATGCATCGAAGGTGAATGGAATATCATTTCTTATCTTTAATCAGTTATTTTGGTTCCAGTGTAATTTGACATACATCTATAATTTTGTTTCAGGTTCGTCATAAGGCTTCATATCTTCTACATTTCTCCATCTAGATATCTTGGTTTGGCTTGAATCAAGATATCTTGCATAGCATCGTAGGATATAAATTGTAACATGTTACAGCAGCATGCGTGCAGAATAATTCACCGGCATGTCTGTGTCCATTAGGTCCAGGTGTATCTTAAGTTAAAATCCAAGTGTGCTTTCCCTCGTTTCTTTTGTGCCACCAACTTGTATTCAAGAAAATTCTCCCAATTTTGAAATAGGGATCAGAATGGGAAAGGTCTGAATTTTGAAGGAAAGAAAGTACTCACATTTGACTCATCTTGTATTCTTTCTCGTTGGATATTTAACTAGTATTTAGATTCATTATGATATTATCTTCATTTTGAATGACTTGAAAATGGATTTATATGTTAGGCAACTTGCAAGCTATGGTATATTAGAAAGTAACGTTGTATTTGAAGCAAAGTCTTATGTCTAATTAGACAGCAGAAATTTACACATGTTTTCTGTTATTTTCGCACATATAATCTTTACTAGTTTTAATATAAAATAAAAAACAAAATGACATCAATCTATTGTGGTTTCAAGACTTTGGCTCCTCATAAGGAGAAAAAGGTGAGAAAATAAAGAATTTTTATTTCAAAAAACTTGTAATTTGTTATGATGTGCTTACATTATTCTTTGATTTATTAACTAATAATTGATGGTTCATACTAGTTGCCATATATTTAAAAGTGAGTTTATTTTGTAGGAGTTAAATCTCTATTTCAAATAATAAATGACGTTTAATCTACTAAATAATATTGAACATGTGAGTTTGATCTCTGTAGTGCCATTTGAGAAAGACAGGTATAAATCTTTTTTCCAATATTTAGTGAGCTGAAGTTTTCACTGCCTTGAACTAAAATACTATTTTCTTATTCTAAATTTTTCATAACTAAAAACTAGCAAATTGTATTAAAACAATAATAGATATATATTATTAAAGTTGAGTAAATTATGTCATAATAAATTAAAAGAGAATAAATATTTAAGGAAAAATTAGTCAAATTAATGAAGGATATATTATAATATTTAAATTTAAAATATTAAAATTGATATAATCTATCTATTTGGTATATATAAAAAATAAAATTAGATAACTGTACCCAAAAAAAATAAGATAATACTTTTTCTTTTACTAAACTTATGAAGATTTAATGGATGTGTACTATTTGAAAGTATCACAAAAAAAAGTATTGATTCAAAAACAAAAAAAAAAAGTATTGAAAGTGAAAGTTTGGGGCTCGCTTTTTGAATGTGATTCGTTAATTTGAAACGGTTGTTGGGAAGGGTTTGAAATATTTGAAAATTAGGTTCGAAAGACAACGGTAATTTTCCTTTTCTTTTCTTTTTGTTTCCTTTCTTTTGTGTTGCTTACTCCACACTCATTCTCTTTCTCTCTACAGAATCTTACGTTCTTTCATTAAACACTGAACTAAAGCAACTGATATCTCTGTGTTTTCTGAACTAAGTTGAATTGACAGTTATTACAACGGTATGAGCATGCAAACGGAGAATCATAATAATCAGAAAATGACGAAGAAATCAATTGGAAGCTTAATGCGGAAAAAGCTTTCCGATATCACTAATTCTCACTCTCAACAACATAATAACAATAATAATATCACACTCGATACACACCCCTCCGATAACAATAACAATTGCATCCAACAACTCCTAAAGGTACATTAACACTACTCTTTTATTATTATTATTACTATTTTTCATCCTTTTTTAATTTCTCATTTTTCTGCCATTGAATTCTGTTGCAGGAAAGAGCGAATTTAATTCAACTCCTTGCGGACAGAAAGTATCCTCTCATTTACTCCTAATAATAATCAGACATCAATAATTTTAATTTCTACCATCAAAAGTGAAAATTGATTCATTTGAATTTTTTGTGGGAGAAATTCGAAAGTGTATTTTTTTTTCTTCCTTGATTTAGTATTGAACAGTAAAATGATAGAAAGGAATGGAGGTGAGGTGCAGAGGCTGAGAGCTGATGTTAAGAAGCTTCAAATGCAAAACTGGAATCTTGCTCAGTCCAATAGCCTCATGTTAGCGGTTAGTAGTTCATCATCCATTTGCATAATTCATTGCGAATTACTGAATTACTCATTATTATTCAATAATAAACACTCAACTAAATTGATGATTAGTGAACTAAATTTGAATTTCTTGTGGTGAATTTTGTAGGAACTTAATTTGGGGAGAGATAAAGTGAGTTCATTCTTCCAACTTCAATTTTTTTTTCCTCTTGAACTCAAAATGTTTGTCTTAGTGAAAGGTTTTTTTAAATAAGTTTGAATTTGATGGTACTTGTGTTTCAGATAAAAACACTGCAGCATGAAATTTTGTGGAGAGCTGCTTTGATTAATGGAAAGACCTTGAACATGCAGGTTGTTCTTTTAAGCCTGATTCTTGGTTACTTATGTGTTTAGTTATTTGTGAAAAAAATTTCGTTTAGAGATAAAAAGCATTTTCGTTTTTGAGCCAAAATAGTCTAACCTTTAACATCTAAACATGTTAAAATTAATTTTATATTTCTAGAATCACTTATATTCAATAGTAGGGTGTCAATGTGTTATGTGTAAGAAGTTGGAAAAAAAAAATGTAATATTCATATCCTTTTTTAATTGCTGCATGGAAATGTCAAGTGCTTATAGTATATCTTTTTCCCCATCTTTATGGAATGATTGACCGCCAAATTATTTTAAATTATGATTCAATAGCCATTGTGAATGTGTTTCTCCTCAATTGATGAGTGTTGCTTTTTAAGGCATCTTCAAATAGTTTGTTTTTATGTTCTAATTAAGTTTTTCCATGGCCTTTTCATTGTTATCCCTTTCTTCAGTATTTTCTGTTAATAATCAAGAGACCTCATTATATGTAGAAAAGGCCTAGTACCCATTTTAGACTGAGTAAAATGATCCAAATTCATAGGCTTAAAACAATGGTCTAACTAACCATTTTTGCAGGAAAAAGTGGAGATTGACTCAGAAAGGAAGGCTTTATCACAGTTACAGGTGCCTGATAAACCCTTCACTTATTTTTGTCATGTTGAAGGGATTGATGAATGGTGTTCCTCATTCTTTCTTTGTTGTATATTTTGATTGGTTCAAGGAAGGAGATGAAAATGAAGCGCAGCCATCCCCTGAAACTAGCAACGATGAAAAACAGAATTGTTTGAACAGAAGACGCATAAGGAATAGATGTAAGTGCTAGGACTTACCTTCTTCATTGACATTTTCTTCTTAATTATGTTTAACTTTGTTATGGAACATTGCAGCTACTGGTTCTTCTATTGCTTCCACAAAGAATACAAGCAAAGAAAAGGTTAAAGACAATAGGTTAGTTCTTCCCTATGAAGCAATGACATATACACGAACACTAGAAATAACATTGTCATGTAGTCACCGATAATAATTTAAGAAATTGAAGGTGGTGAATATACGCGTGTCGTTGTCACATCAATTTCTGACAACGACATGCGTTAGACATCGGTCACGTGAGTCAATGGTACATAGATTCTCGTACTCATTTGATATCTTAGTTCATTGAACGAAGCATCTAATTTTTTTGACAAAGGTGAAGCATCTAATTAATCTCACTACGTAACAAAATACAAGTAAAAAAAGTATGTATTTGTTCTAAATTTGGAGTAGTTCCAATGAATGCTTGAGGTTAGTTACATCGATGAGATTCCAAAGTTCCAAAATAATAATTTAATATGAAAATTTGTCAATGTGATAAGTTCCTCTATTTTGTTGGTACACAGGAGGCGTTTGAGGAGACATTCTGCTACGTTTAAAATCCATGAACATGAACCTCTAGAAAATTTGTTCGAGATAGAGGATGCTCAGTATGCTCTCACCCAATCTAGACCCAACAAGCTGAGTTTTGCAGTTGTAAAAACCGAAAGAGGAGAAAACTCTGGTTTAAGAAATGAAGCTCCAAGGTATTCTTTTGGAAGACCCTTGCGAAGGGCAGTTGAGAAGGTTCCATCTTACAAGGAGATTCCTCTAAATGTCAAGATGAGAAGGCTAGTATAAACCAAATATAGGACTATAATATTCCTTCAATCATTTATCATTTTGTATCATACGTTCATGTTGATTTATATGTGTTGTATGTATCCTATATTGTAACCTATGTCCTTCGTTTGTTAAGTTATCATTCATTAAGTGAATGCCCCTTCATAGTTTAATCCCCATTTTTTATTAAATGAAAATAGTAGACACTTTGGACAAGTCTTAATTTTCATGGTTTGATTTATGTTATCTTCATCTGCAATTCTATTCCTTGCTTTTCACTACAGTGATCAAAACTTCATGCAATTCTACCGCGATAGTTTTTTTATCGTCCATATTTAAAGTTTAGATTTTTAAAACAATAAATTTACTTTAAATTTCGACTGTCTGATCTTTGATCGGACGATTAAACAACTCGGACTGCAAGAATTCATGCAGTTTTGACTTCATAGAATTCAAATCCCTACTACAATTAGTTTTTGGCGACTAAATAAAATGGATTGGAATGGAGAAACGAAATAGAATCACAGCCCAATGTGAAACACCTTGTCTAATTATATACGATACTCCGTTACTCTTACTCTAACAGTTAGTTGGAAGATACATGTCCAATGAATCACCAATTTGAAGAATGACAATTTTTTGGGTCAGGAATTAGTGTCACTTACTGTTACAATTTCTGTTTTTATTTGAGTTTTAAGTTTTCCGATTTTTAGTGCAAATCCCAAATACTTTAACATTGCGGCATTTTCATAGTTAGATTCGAATCCTTTTATCTGAACAAAAATTTGCATATACATATCTATAAAAAAAACAAACTAATTTTAAGCTTTAGAAGTTATACTGATGAATATAAGGTTTATATTCTGTAGTCATTTATATTATTTAGTTATACCAGATAAGTTTTTAAATTTTTTTTTTTGTCTAAATAGGTATTTTAAATTACATTAGTTTATGCTTATACCATTATCCTTTTCAACACATTATGTTATAAAAATTCACAATTATATGTAATGTTGATGGCGTGCAAGATTCAGGATAATTACATGTTAACATCTCATTTTTAATTTGAGATATTTTCAAAATGGATGTCACTTTCGTCTATAAAATGTCTACCCTGGTAGAAGCCAACAAAAGAAAAAATAATAATCCACCATATTTGTTAAAATTATAATTCAACAATCAACTTATAATAAAAAAACAATCTTATAGGATAAGTGACCAACCTCGTTCGTACCACGTCAAAACTTATATATATTTGTAAAAGAAAGCATAAATATTGAAGCAGTGTACACATAATGTGAATTAAAATAACTATTTAGGAAAAAAAAAAATTAAAAGACTGTTCTGATATATAATTAATTAAAAGACTAAGGGATGTATTTTGCTTTTTATAAACGAAGAGATGAAAAGTAGCTTCCCATTTTTTTTGCTCAATGCTTGTTGAAGTTTCACTTGCAAACAAGAAATCCAAGCCCATCAAGTTTCAATCCTAGAGTCCAATCCAAGTCAGAGTTATATTATATTACAATAAAGAAGTTGGACCCAAAATTAAAAAAAAAAAGTAATCAAAACATTGAATTAAAGATAACGACACGAGAAATGATTTTCAGCTTTAAGGTCTTAAAGCCATGCGAACTTTTTCTTGACAAGTGATTTCTCACCAAATCGAAATTGTGCAACCATGTGACACAAGAGATATATAGTCAATAATACCACAAATATTTGGTGATTTGTGTGAGTAGCATCATCCATGTTCTTCCAGGAATCTAAACCTTTATTTATGGAGAAACCGTGTGGGTCCTCCTCTTTGCTTTTTTTCTTTCTATTTTTATGAGTAATTAATCACAGTGGTAATCGTTTCCTTTTGAGACAATGATGTCCATTCTATTAGTATATATTTATTATTAATTCTATTAGAATATATTATTACTATTATTAACTCAAACTAAAATGGTAGGAGTACAATTTTTTCAAAGCTCTAGATCCGTGTCCTTATTATGGATAGCTTTATTTTAATCACTAGATTTCACCTGAATTTTCATGAGTCTTCCCCACCACTTTTAAATACAACTATAATCTTGTTGATTATTTATTGAAGTCTCACGTTCAAGAGATAGGTGTATTTAAAATTTAAATATTAAGATAATATTACAATTTATTCACAATCCAATAGATTAAAGTTCACCATCAAAATATCAAATCTCAAGCTTGAGTTTGCAAAAGAGTAATCTAGTGGTTTGGATTGAGATATTATTTGAATTATTTATCAAATGAGTTAAATGCTTTAGAATAACAAAAGATTTTGACACTATATCTCTACTAAATTTTTTAAAATATTAGGTATTTCAATCATTTCGATTATATATTTAATAATTAACCAATTCATAATTATTGTATCACTAATCACTTACACTAAAACTCAACACCTCTTAACTCGATCAAAAATGATATGTAACATTTATGCCTTATATTAGTTACAATTGAAATGGAGGACACCTCTATGTTTAGTTGATGCATGCGAAGATATTGGTCTTTTACTTTCTTTGAAGTGGGTATATGATTTGCAACTTACTGATGTGCATTTTGAGTTATTCTTTCAAAGAATGCTTAAAAGTTTAACCCTATTTTACCCAATTGTAGAAATTTTATTTATTTTTCATTTTAAATGTCTCATTTATATTGGACATAGTTTATAAGAACTAATTAGTTGTGTTGATTTTAATGATAAAATAGGTCTCGTTTACTTAAATACATTTATTAATTGCAATTAATTGATAAATTTGATGAATTGAGATATAATAAATAATAACATATTAGTAGAAGAAATAATTAATGTTGTATCGATATTATAAAATGACAAATAATTTGAGATAAAAAATTACAAATAAATCATTTATTGTGAAATAGAAATAGTAATTATTTAACAAACTCTTGTGTTTTATTCATTAACAAGCAAATAAATGGGGCAATTCATGTCTTAAGTATGATAGATTGATAGTTCCATCTAATAAAATGATAATTTTGCAACTTTAATTAAAAAATGGGTATAGAAAGAAATACATTTTCAAAGAAACATTTGGCAAAATTAGGTTTTTGGTTTAAGACATACGTATTCTTATAATAAAATAGTTTTTACATTAATTTTTTTTTTAAATGGTCAATGTTAGTTGTTAATTGTTAATTTTTATTGGAGGAGGAGTAGAATTTAAGACCTATTTATCACTTCAATCCTTGTGTTCCTTTCCCAAATCACTTTATAACTCCCTTGCAACCTACTAGTGTAATGACCATACACTGTAAACTAGTTTTACACCGTCGTCAAATAAAAACTCATTAATCGTCAATGTAACTTATAAAAATAGTTTACACTAACTATGTATTTCATTTTTTTCTCTATTTTTATTGGACTAACTTATAAACCATTAATCGTTAAACTCTAAAATTAGTTGACATTCATAATGTATATCCTATTTTCTTGTAAAAGTTGGTTAACAAGTATTTCCTCCGATCACTATTATAAACAAAAATAATTATTTTTACAATTATTAAGAAAAATTAAGTGCAATTAATTATTATATTTCATGTAAAACATAATTCAAATTTACTAAATTGTTCTTTGAATGTCAAACATTCAATTAGCGACATTAAATTTTTTTTAATTAAAATGATGTATATTATGAATACTAACATTAAATGAGTTTAAAATAATTAATTTTTATTTATACTAATAATCAAATAATCAAAATTTTAATAATCAAAATTGATGTCATTTATTTTTCTTATAAAAGTGGCCAGAAGGAGTAGTATTTTGTTGAAGAATAAAGAAATAAGTTTATCATCAATATAACAATTGGGTGATGCTAAGGGCCGTGTGAAAAATTCCACACAAAAACTAAAATACACAACTAAATAAATAGACACCAAACTCATAATTTCCAATGCAAATTATAAGCACCAATTCACAAAATAATATTATTATCTTTACTTCTTTAACGTGTCTTTGTAGACATTATTTGTTACTACATTTATCTCTAATTATAAGTACTATTTTAGAAGGAAAAAAATTGTTTGAATATAAATTTTTTTTCAATTTATTAGGTGCGCTTATTTTTTTTAAACATACTCCTTGTTAATACTACTATTTTTTTTAAAATATGAAAAGTTAAGTTTAATACATTAAAATATAAATATTATTTTAAAATATTAACCCATTAAATGAATAATTAACTCATCTATCAACTTTTTTTAATAAGAGTCAAAAAAATAATGAATACTTATCCTAAATGATAGAGGTAGCAGCATTTGCCTTAAGGGTGAGATTGGTAATGGAAAGAAAGTGAGAAGAGAGAAATAAGTGCGTAAGAGTGTGGGAAGATAAAAATGTGAGAATTTTAAAATATATTTAGAGTATTATTTGGTATAAGAGAAAGAGAAGAGAAATAGAAAAAAGAGAAGTGTATTTATTTTTTAAAAGATGTAAATACCGTTTAATAGAAAGCTTAATATAAATTTATTTTGAATTTTTTATTTAATGAAATTGAGATTATTTTATTTTTCTTGAGTCCACGGGTAAAAAACTAGACCCATAACATATATAAAAATAAAATATGAAGGATCAAGCAAACCAAATGAAGCAGTTTCAAATCTTAAAAAAAAAAATTAGATGAAAGTCATTTTTGAAAGATCGAGCAAACAAAAATTCTGAAAGACTCATATCTTGATCAAACAAAATGAAGCAAAAACATTGTGCAAGTATTTCAAATTTGTTCAAATGAATTTGTCACTCTCCTCACCTCTCTCTCTTTCACGGCTTTAGAATTAAACTAAGAATGCACGTTCATTAGATCTGGCGTGAGAGTTGTGGTGGTGATTGATGTTAGCAAAGGGTATAACTAGAAAATCTATTTTCTCGACTCATTTCTTCAATCCAGAGAGATCTTGAAAATGTGTGGGGTCCACGGATTTTTAATATCTATGCACAATTTATCTGCTATTCCAAGTTGAAGAAGTGTCCCATTTCTTGTCTACTTCTCTCTAGATTATTTCTCTCATTCATTTTTCTCTTATTCCAAACAGAGCTTAAAAGAATGTTGTGCTATTTGTCGGAATTTTTTTTTAAAAAAGTTAGTTGTAATTTTAGTCTTTTTATTTTTAGTAAATTACGAAATTGATTTTTTATTTTAAAATATGACAATTTTAGTCATTTATTATAATTTTTAACTAAAAAATAACGATATGACATATTTAGATAACTTAGTTATGGTACAATAATATAAAATGGTTAACATCTATGAAATCGCAATAAATTTTTTTAAAAACTTTACTTTCAATTTCGAAAAATTTCCAATTTTGTAATTTAATTAATAACATATAAATATTAATGCATCTATATAATTTTATATTATAACATTTAAAATATATCAAATTATTTTCTTTTTAGTGGCTGATTTGTAAGTAACTGTTTTTGGAGTCTTGATGTTGCCTTAATGTGTTCCCATAATCCAATTCATCTATATTTTATTTAATAAAAAAATTATATTAAATCATTAGTTTTTTAGTTAAAAATATGAAAAACAGATCAAAATTAATAATTTTTAAAATAGAAAAATTAATTTCATAAATTAATAAAAATAATTGTTAGATCAATAAAAAGAAGAAACAAGTCTCGTGACCAATAAAGGAATGAATGCCACACATTCCGAGGCAAAAACGTCCTCTATTTTTGTTTTTGGGATTATTGGAAGGTTTTGTTGGAATATACTGAGTGGGTCACGCGCCAATATCAACGGTATCTAAGTACATTATGAATATTAATAATAAAAGTTGTGCTATTTAGTTATTTAGTAGGAAGCAAATTTTGAAAAAACACAAAAATGAATAGTTATTAAATTATGAAAGGTTGATTAAAGAATTATCTCCTATGTAGTAGAGAACATGAGAGTGAGAATGTAAAACAAACCAATTTTAAATCTTTACATTTTTATTTATTACATTCACTTTCTTACGATTCAATATTTCTCTAATAATAAATGTTTTTACACTTAATATATTTCGTACAGAAAATGAATAAAATTAAATATATTAAAAATTAATGTTGATCATATTTAATATATTAATTCCAATAAAAAATTTAAATTTATTGTATAAATAAAATTTAATGACTACTCATTTCGTTTCAAAATAAATGACTCATTTATTAAAAAAAAAACTTTTTTTAATTAAAAAAATATATTTTGACTTTTTGGATTGTGCTTTACATGAAATATAAAAAATTAATTTTATATAAATTTTCTTAATA
>JBBPBP010009779.1:27484968-27508391 GCA_037974735.1 Cicer chorassanicum
TCTGTTTTTAGAATTTTAGACAATTGTTCACTTCAAAAGAGTTTTTTTTTTTTTTGCAACCATCAATTTTAGTAATTAATATTACTAATTTTGTTAATATTTTACTAGGTGAAAATCGAACTTACAACTTCTTTATCACTTTACTTCCTAACTCTCCTACACGTCAATCACCAAACCAACTTTATATCTAATTTTCAATAGAATATCTTAGTTCTTTATTAACAAAATAAAACAAACATAAATTTAAAATTTAAAAAAATAAAAATAAGAGATATTTATGGCAAAAAGTAAACTGCTCTAAAAAAATCTTGTATTATTAAATAGAATTTTGTATGTCTTATTTTGTGTTTTTTTCTCCAACTCCAATCACAAAAGAACCATCACCATAACAGTAACTTGGACTACTTCTTATAAAAGACCTTCATTTCAACCATCCCCCAAAACCTTCCTAGCTCCCATTTCTCTCTCTCTCTCTCTCTCTCTCTCTCTCTCTCTCATTCTCTCCTAAAGCCAAAAAAAACATTACATAATTATAACTTACATCAATTTGATATTTTGAGACTTAGAGCATGGACAATCAACGTACCCCTCTTCTAACTTGGGCTTACTACTGCCAAGGAAAGGTACCTACTTTCTCCTTCACATCTTTTCTTTCATAATTCAAATTCTTGTTCAACATCCCAATTTTTTAAATTATAATGTACTTTTATATGGTAAAGTTAGATTTTTTATGAAGTTTAAGTAACATCACTCATTTGCATTTTATATGGTAAAGTTGAGGACTAATTATTGTTTGTGTAATAAAGTCAATGGAGGAACTAAAGCAAACCTTGATGTACACAACAATGGAGCTTGAACAAACAAGAGCAACAGTACAAGAAGAACTAAGAAAAAGAGATGATCAACTTATCAACCTAAAAGAACTTCTCAACAAAGTCATAAGAGAAAGAGATGAAGCACAAGAAAAATGCCAAAGACTTTTCTTAGAAAAGTTACTTTTCCAACAACAACAACAACAAGATCCTCTGTCTGGAATTTCAAGCATTGAAGAAGAACAACAACAGCAACAAAGAAGAGGAATTGATTCATCTAACAACAATGGTTTATCTTCATCAGATTGTGAAGAAAGCATAGTTTCATCACCAGTTATTGACCCTTTGAATTCATCAAATGCATCACTACATCAACAAGTTGTTGTGACAGAATCACCAATGATTGAGTTAATAGCAAAAGATAAACCTTTACCTGAAAAAGGTAAACTTTTACAAGCTGTTATGAAAGCTGGTCCTTTGCTTCAGACCCTTCTTCTTGCAGGACCATTACCTCAATGGAGACATCCACCACCACCATTGGAGTCTTTTGAGATTCCACCTGTTACAATTCCTTCACCGCCCTTACAACACCAACTATTTCACCAAGACTCCTTTAATGGTAGCATCACTGCTACTACTACTACCAACTGTGGAAGAGTCAATAGAAAAAGGGTTTTCTGTGAAGGTTCTGATTCTCCTTCTGCAGAGAATAAGTATCAGAGGATTGTACTTCATTGACTACCTACCAATTTTACCTGTTTGTATCCTCTCCATTTATTAGATGGTTTCATGAGAATATAAAAAGACACATTTTGTAAAATAATATTACTTTTACGGTATTAATATTTTACTATTCGTGTCTTTTTTTCTTTTATAAAAACCATCTGATAATTCTAAAAGAGGATTCATAACTCAAAGTTACTACTAAGTCATTTTTACCAACTTAGTTTTTAATTTATATGATAAAATATGTTTACTAGTTAATTATTTTTTGAATTAGAGGGTAGCATTAGAAGTTGGTATTTTACTGATCTAGCATATGTATAGTTGTGGAGGAAGAAGAAGAAAAAATGCTTGATTTTGGATTTCTAGTAATGTTTGTGGAGAAGGATTTATCATTGGCATTTTCCTCTACTCACATTCTCCTTTTGTTTCATGTGAAAGGAAAAGGGTCATTGTAATATAATTGTATAATGTAACTAAATATTTTTAGTCTAGCTAGTGATTTGAGTGTGTGTGAGATAGTGAGAGAGATTGATCTATTACAAGATCACATCAAAAATTAAGAGGAATAGTTTTTTGGTTGTGTAGTCGTTAGGATTGGAAGATGGTATGGCCAACAACCAAGGATTGAAGGCCATGACCTATGCATGTTGGGTTGTGTAGACCCCACAAATCAGAATCAGGATCTAGTGTTGGTGTAATGTTATGATTATATATATTAAGCTTTTTGTTAGACAAGTTATCATTATTCAATTTCTAATATATTTTTAAACATATTTCCTTTTCTTTATCCTTTGCAATACTAATTATTATTCACTAAAGCTTCTTTATTTTTTTTTAATCTGCTCCCACTCAATCTTTTTGTTCTTTCATTCTCAATAGGCAGAACAAGAGTAGCAGATAATTTTGACTAATATATTTCTATTTTACCTATCATGTTCGATTAAAGCATGACAATGAAACCAAAATTCATACACTTCCTCCAACAAATGAAACATACTTAAATTATTATGGTATAAAAAGTTTAAAATTATAACCAATAGTCCAAGAAATGAATAAAAAATGAGAGTTTATCCTTCTAATTCATAGTACGTTATTTTTGTTTTGAGTACAATTGTTAACCAAAATTCTTTTTTATTTGTTACCAAACTCTCATTACTTTTGTCCCAATTTTGCATCTTTCAAGATCTAATAGAAGGGTGTCATGTGAACAAAAAACAGAACAGTTCATACTAAAAATGTTTGTAGCCATGTTCTACAACAGTTATGTTGGTTGTTCAAGATGACAGGGTCAAAGGCAGGTATAGAGAGGTCACATGGATAATCTTCTCTATAGGAGACAAAGTAGATAAGGAGAGTGCATGGGTTTTTTCAAAGATAGTGAGCAAGGTTTAAAATTGTAGTAATGGTGGCATAGTTATCTTTGATATTACGGAGAATTGTGATCAAATACAACTAATACACCTTCAATTGCAGCCATGGTGCAACGCGAAGACATAAAAATACTTTATTGTTGAGTCCTAATTATAGTAGTCAACCTTTTTGGTCGTCTCAATCGCATTGCAGTCGCAATGATATAATTTTTTCAGAACCTATTTAACCCAAATTTACATGTGTAGATCTTTTTACTAAAATATTGATAATTAGTACCAATGTAGCACAACACCTTTAAATTAAAGATGTGTTTGATGTTTCATATATATATCGGTATCAAATATTGATACGATACATATATATACATGGTTGTATTCAATTACTAATATTTTCTCTCATCAAACTTAATTGATGTTACGTGTCAAATATTTGTGTTTGTGACGGTACTTCATAGTTGCATACCGCACAAAAGTTTCAAAATTGGTGCATATGAAACTATTCATGTACAAGATTATATGGAATTTTGACTACAGAATTCTCCTATGCAATGCAAGGTAAGGTATATAGCAAATAGCTTTCATAGTCGTTAAAAAGAACAAAAATGGTAACTATCATCCAGCTAGTTTAGATCTGGTAATGAACATCAAATGCATAATCATTTTCAGTGACGGTAACAACAAGTTCAATAAAACACGCTAAGACAATTGTGAACGTTGAACACGGGCTGCGCAAATGACGCGTCTTATTCCTTATAAAGACAAGAGTAATCGGTGGTTTAGTCAACTGTTGGCTAATTAAGCCAAATAAAAATAACTTGATGGACACGAGTTAATTAATACGATCACATTAAAGTATGGAGAATTCAATAAAAGGCCAGGCCCATAATTTGAGATGGGCCAAAATGTAAATCGTTTGTATATGTTGAAATAAAAATAATAATAATTTTTGACAAAAAGTAAAAAGAAATAAAAATGATTAATTAAATGGATTGATAAACAAAATTATTTGTAACTCGCAAATAGTTCTTTTTTATTTTTATTTTAGAAATGATGATAAATTACATCATAATTAACACGCACAAATGTGAGGTTTTTCGAACTTGAAACAAGAAATTAACCTAACAATATTGTCATTTGTCATTTGAATAGGACTTAAAGACCACTCACAAATAGTTCTTAAATGTTGCAAATTGACAAAAAAAACATCTCTATAATTATATCAATAATTTTTTATTTTATTTTAGAAAAGATGTTAAATTTCACCATAATTAACTCACACAAGGTCCCGGGTTCGAACCCGAGACAAAATGTTCAACTTAACAGTATCGACATTTATCAGTAGAGGCAGACAAAAATAATTATTTTTTAACTATTTAAGGACTATTTTAATTGATACTCATAATTTCAAGCACCAACTTGTCTGATCAGTAATCATTCAGTGAAAAATAGATCGAAACAAAAGCATATCCTTATTCAAGCCTGCAAAATTAGGAACCCAAAGCAATACAAAGTGAAAACGGTTTAAGAAGGTTTATTCTACAAAACGCGGAGGCTTGAAGATTATTGATCACTTTCTTGACTAGATTACTGATACACACCCCATGGTTCAAAAAATTAGGCAGATACCTATATATGTTTCCTTCATAGCAATCATTGAATTGAACCTAGTCCATTTTTCTCTATCAAGTGTCAACAAGACTCCATGGTGGTGGGAATAACTTTCAATCTTATCTTTTGAGTCTCGTTCACAGGAGCATTACCATTAGATAATAATATTCCAAACAGCGACATCAAAACTAGCCCAATACAACAATTTACTATTGAAAAATCAAATTCAAAGGTAAAGACTCCGCAAGGCAATCAAGACATGTTTTCTGAGATAGAAATTTTTATCTTCGATAAATCATCATTTTTGAGTCTTGAAATTGTAAGCAGTAATCAAATTTATGAAATATCAAATTTATGAGACCTCAAATTTATGAAATATCAAATTGCTCTCTCAAATTGTCTAACATTAATCAAAATGTTCTTTGAACTTTCTAACCCATAGACAAAAAGTTCTCTAAAACATTTAACGGATGAAACACTTACAGTTTCAAGACTCCAAATAATAAATAATAATTCACTCAAAAAAATTAGTAGTCCCATTATACTAAACTCTTTCAAAAAGAAGACTAATTATACTTTTGTTTTGGAAATTTCAGGATGGCTGATTCTAAGCCTTATGCTTTCAAATGCTTAAAATAAAAATATTATATATTTCATTCAAGTAAGAGTTTAAATTGGCTACTTTACCAATTTACCTTATCGGATAGCTTAAAGGACATTTCAACTATTGACAAGGAAATCATCATTGATTTTCTCGAATTTTTTAGATGTCTTACTTTATCCTCTAAGGTGAATCACTCAAAGATTTGTCCCTCATCTTTTCTTTGCATGTCTGAATTCACCAATAAATCACAAGACTTAACAATTTAAGGTCTAGGGTTTGTTTTACATGGGTGAGCTCACACAATGGGTTTTGTGCCAAGGCATCAGCCATGCATGATAATGCAGCTTAATCACACCCACACAAGAAAATGAAAAAACATTTCCTCAATTAGGATAAACCTTGCTCTTGACACCATTAAAAAGCTTTAGAGAAGGCAACGACAAAGGGTTATGTTAAAAAGTTTACAAGGAAAAGAAAATAGTATAATTAACTAAAAAAATTCCTAAACGTAGATTTTTTTATTTTGACAACCTTTCAAAATAGATAGAACCCAATTTTGGTGCTAATATTTTTTTGGTTCCCAAGGATCCCCCAACCAAAAAACAGACTAATTACAAAAATCTATTTAGGGAACAAGCCTCTCCCAACAGATGCCAATATCTTATGCAATTGTTAATAGAACGTGATCTAAAAATTCTGGATTGACACATCGATTATTGCACCTACTAATTAAAAAATACAATCAAAAACAATCAAAATTTTATCAAACTGAAAATTATTTTATTATCATACTGATATTCATTAATATTTTTCTTTGTATTGACGATCTGTCATTAGTTACTCTTATCAAACTATGATCCCAGTCATCACACCCTATGAATAATAAAATATTACTATCTGAGAGCAAATTTTGCTTAATTTGGAAATACGAAGAATTGATTTAAGCAATTATTAGAAAAGTACAATTAAACCTTGAAGAAAAAACGGCTAACTATTTTTAGACTGCGCTTTTTCACCATTTTCTCAGATAAAGATATTATGAAGTACGGATACCAAACACGACATTGACACATCGATAATTAAGGTGTCCGTGTCTATCAGTATCAGACACACCTTCGATTAGAAGTGTTTGATGCTTGCTAATATAAGAAAAAATAACAAAGGTAGCATGATTTAAACAAAGGGTACCTACTACAAGAGGATTGAATATTATTTTCATACCACGGTAAATCATTATAAGTTTATAACAAATGAACTACAACATTGAGATGCCGTGAGCATGCCTAAAATGTTATGTTGTTCTCGTCACCACTAGTATCATATGATAAAAGAAAAGAACTGATACCTACACGATCAGTACTGGACAAATTGGGTTCCTTCTGCAACAAGATCTAAATTACACGCTTTAAGTGCAAATATCTACTGTTTGGAGCCAAATTCCATGAGCCTACTCCATGTTGTATGCCAAATTCCTAATTATGTTGAATAAGCAGTTATGTTCTCTGACCTATTTGCTTTAAGTTAAAGAATTTGCATCGAAACATCTACTCACATGGGCTTATAAAAGTAATGCTGAGATTTCATAGTTTAACGACCTGAGAAGCAAGGAAACTTTTTCCCTCAATCATCTTCATTGTCATCCATGTTGCCGTTGTGATTATGTTTTTGAGCTTTATACATTTCAGCAACCTGAAAGAAAGTGATTATAGAATGACCCAATAATTCAATTTTATTTCCTCCATTCCTCCTTCTCAATCGTCTATCATCATGTATTGTTAGTCTGATAATGAAGCATTGTATTAAACTTTACCTGCTCAGACGATGAGGCCTGTTCAGGAGCTTTGTCAGGCCGAACTCGTACTAGACGCGGAAATCGAAGAGATATGCCCTTTATTTAGAAAATGTGAAAGTACCACCACTAGAAGTTAAAAGCTATCCTCATCAACTAAACAATGTTAACCAGTAGGCCTCCAAAGTAAATTAAAACACTTGTATCATCAATTCATTTTTTTCTAATACCTTATCGGAATGTACAGTGCCAACTGCAGCTCGGTAAACAGGGCTAATGGTCAGGTCTGCAGCTTTCACCTCCCACACCTAGATGAAATAAGATAATATATAACTAATGCAAAAATATTTGCTACTGAGCATAATGCAATTTTATTGGATAAAAATTAAATAGCAACAAAATATAACAAGGTGTTTGCAAAAATTTATGCCAACTCCAGATCTTGCACTTCTTGTTTAAAAATCAGATAGCCGCAATAATAAAAGTCAAAAATTTTGTTACCTCACTGGCATCAAACCAAACATCTGGTTTGATTGCTTCTCCATATTGATAATATGACTGAAATGAAGGATCATGTTTGAATTAGTTCATAAAAAACTAAGCATGACTCGGAAAAGGTTCAAAGAGAAACAAGAGCAACTAACCTTTGGTTTGGGAATCACTTTAGAGCGAAGGCTAGTAGAACGTTCTTCAAGCACTTCTTCAGAGAATCCAGTTCCTACCCATCATATCGTGTGAATCCATGAGAGAATTAAGTTTAATAATCAAAGGAACTCAGTAGAGACTTGACAGAATAAAATACTTACCTATCTTACAAATACTTTGAAATTCTTCATTATCATTGTCATAGCAAGCAAGGAGAAAGGCACCGTAGACTCCTACAATACATCATGTCACTAATTCATTTAAGACCACTTTCACTTTGAGCTAAAGGTTTGTGTTAGCAGCACATAAAGGCCTAGCCATATTCCAGATGTAATTGGAAATATTACAGGTCAGTGGCTTAAAAATTATAAGAAAAGTAACAAACATAGGCATCGCCGCACTAAAGAGCGTGTTTCATGATCACCTGTACGTTTCCCACGACCGTGGAAAGCAGCAATAGGCACCAAATCTAGTGAATCCCCTATACTGCAAAGTAGAGCCAATATATAAAGAGAAACACAATTAATATAAAACTGAAATATGAAAAATTAATATTGCGTCCTTACTTTTCCATATAATCTTTCTTCAGTTTCAGCCAGTTGAGCGACCGCTTGGAGGGTTCATATGTAGCATCTTCATTTAATGTTTTAATAATTAATCCCTCACAACTGAAAAGCAAGAGATAAGGCAAATAATAAATAAGTGTACAAATTATTGCAAGAGAAACCAAAAGTTGTAAGAACTGTGAAAGTTAAGTATACAACTAAGCAGTCTAATGTCTTAAAATGCTCATCAAATGCTTTTGATGATAATGTAATCACATGAAGATAACTAAAGAGCATACTGAATTAGGAAGAAGTGGTGCAAATTATTTCAACTGAAATCAAGAAAATTCTATCTAAATGAATTTAAATTGACTAGAAGAATTATAAAAACCTTCCATCAACAGCTTCATTAAGAAATCTCTGTATTTCCTCAATATCATTTGATGTTATTGATGTTGCAAACTGAAGGAATCCAGATTCTTCCTCAAAAGAGGCGTAGAGATGCTGCATAGAAGAAATTGGACCCTCATTACAGATACATGACATACAATCAGGAATTAACTTTTAACACAAACATTTGATGATAAACAGGATAAAAGAGATTCAATTGGCCTGCCTCCCTAGCAAACTGAAAAACCTTTATGATTCTAATCTTCTGTGTTCCCAACTAGAAATTGTTGCATTTTTGTTTGAAATACATATTTGAACGAGAACTTGATAAAAGACCACAAGCCAAAGCCATCCGATTTTACTATAAAATGAAACTGCTGGCAATGCAAAGATAAAAGGTTTTACCTCTCTACGGATTTTCAGGGTTTCCTGAAGAAGTGCTTGACCATTAAGGTACAACAAATCGAAAGCAAATATGCAAACTTCAACTTTTATGTCACTCAAAGCTACATTTTTGCGGGCCCGAGTACTAAGCACCTGTCAAGGTATAAGGTTATAACATTATCTAATCTCAACTTCTCAAACTCAATAAACTGGAAAGCTGCATCACCAATATAAGTAAAACAAGTAAACAACACAGACGTTAATTACAAAAGGATTTAATTTTGATCGACAGACAATGTAAAAATAATTCAAACTATAATTAAATGATGTATCGACACCCATAAAGATAAAAGACCAGAAATGAGGTTACCTGGAAAGGAAGGATTCTCTTTTTTTCACGATCATATGCAACAAGTTCACAATCAAGGATAAATGATGATACCGATGTTTTCTTTAACCTGTTCACTGACAGAAAATATCAGAAAGTATGATGTTGAAACGCGGTATTGGGAAGCAACTGGTATATATTTGTCGAAATATAATAAATAGTCACTGTTTGTTTATGTTGGAATATTAGAAAAATATCTCAACATATTATTCTATAATAAAATAAATTAGTATTTTAGATTATCTCATTGGTTCTCATATTTCCTTATATATCATGTTTTGTTTCCTTTTTATTTGGATTTGGAGTCTAATGTTGGTAGAAATGATGATTAGTGCCTTGTCTTCTCTAAATGATATCCAACATATCATTTGCATCATGATTCATATCAATGTTCAATTTATTATTTTGAGTATTAATTAATTTCCTCCCTTCATATCTAAAGGACTAAACACTATAATTTCAATATAGTATCATTATAATACCATCCTCTACAACCTATCCTTGTCACAATTTCACTGCTGAGTTTCGCCAAAATCTGGAACTCTAATATCACAATGTCCTTATCTCAATGTGTTATCTGGAACTCTAATGTCACAATTCTTTTCTTTTCACCAGAAACTCACAAATTCTTTTCTCTATTATTATTATGAATGAATATTCTTTTTCCTTCTTTTATTTATAAATAAAAGATTAAGCACAAAAACTTCAACAGTTTCATTAAATGCAGCTTCAAGCTATTGGGAAAATGTTCAAAATTGGCCCGAAAAGATACTATCAGACCTCAAATACATTATTCTTAGCTCAGTTTGACTGTTTTTTACCTTGAAACTGCAGCAACAACATCAGGAAACTTCCCAGTATTCCGTTCAGCATTTCTACTGTAAATCTCAACCGAGCCATCCTCCATGTAATGTATCTGTCTCAATACAGAAAATGTTATTGCATAGAATAAGTATCATAAGCAGTATATTTCCAATGAAATATTTGACCATGAAGCATCACCTGAGCACGCTCTCCATCGTATTTGTATTCACATGTAAACTCCACATCCTGGAACTTATCTAGAATTTCAGATACACCCTTGGTTGCTTTTGACAACATAGGCCCAACGGGAACACCAGGAGTAAAATTACATCTGTTTGGAAGTTCCCATACACCATCCGTAAGCAGTGCAGACAACATTTTGTCATAGTCAGGAAGAACAGAGTAAACTTTTTTAACAATCTTTGCAGCCTGATGCAAAATGAAACCAGAAGTGAAAAACATATACAAAAGGAATCAACAGCAGCTCTCCATCTTCAACTCTTCGTGCTAATGCACCCCAAAAGTTTAAAATGCAAAGCACATATCGCTATTTCACCCCATCCTCACAAGAATGAGTCATTTAAACTAATTTACTCTACTTCAATAAGATTAGTTTACCTCTTCAAAAGGAGACTGAATTCCAGGAGGCGGTTTAGAATGTTCTTCAGTGTACACTGCAGCTTGGCCTAATGCAGCTAAGAGAGTTTGCTCGGCATATCCAATTCGCAACTTTGTCTAGAAAACAAATCCAAGTAAGTAACTTATAGAAGTACACCCACCAGATAATTTGAATAACAGTTGAATTTCAACCTGTAGCAAACGGATTATATATAGAGGTTCACAATCAGTTGCAGCAACAAGAAGTGACTTTATGTGATTCTTTTTCTTCTCTTGACTGTTATTTCCAGATTCCTGTAAACATTTATCAATAAGGGAAAATCAGTAGCAAACTCTAACTCTCATTAAAAATTGTTCCAAATCCCAAGAATTTCATCTTTCCTTCTCTTATAGCCATGTCATTTAACTTCCAACATACACACAAAACAACAAAAACAAACATCCGGCAAATAATTTCTTAACTCTTAGCTTTTGGCAAAAGACATATGCCTGCAATATAGAAAAGCTATAACAAAAGAAACTCTAACCAAAAAGACATTATTTTGGCGCATGCAATGTAAAATATCAAATAAACTTTCGACCATGATTAATAAAGTATCAAAACAAGCTGCAAAAGGCTGTTGTGTTTTAATGACAAATATCAAAACAGGAACAGATAACATGGTCCAGGTCATCAACATCAGATTATCTCGAATTCATATTTGTGAGGTCTTTGTGTTTTGACCACATTATCAAATACAACTAAAGTATCCATGAAAAAGCTCATGCTTCAATTGTTTTCTTTAACTGTTTTCAATATTGTATGGAACCCAATAATTTTAAGGTCTATCTTATCCATCAGAAGACCAACTTCAATTGCTAACTGCTCAGTCTCACTACTAAAACAAATTATTTATTAAGGACTGAAACATTTGATAAAGAATAAACTTATGTACACAGCACTAAACCCTGATATCTTAAACAACAAAGCACCAAACTTAAACTCAAAAATTGACAATATAATATCTTTTTCTTACTGGTTAATGTTAAACAAAATGTATATAAAGGACTGATATACACAGCACTAATCACTGATATCTCAAACAACAAACCCACAAACTGAAACTAAAAAATTGACACTGTATACCTTTGCAATAAGATGAAAGGTGTTGAAAACCTTCCTAATAGTCAAAGCATCAGGCTTCCGCATCATAGACTGTGAAGAACGGCTAGCTTTAGCAACCAAACCCAAGTCACCTTTATCCTGCAAACAACAAACTTAACAATTATCATCTTCTTAAATAAAACCACAACTACAATAATGTGAAAAAATTGGAACAAACAAAAAACCTTATACTGAATTTTAATCTGTTGTTCAGTCCTTCCACATGCCTCGGCAAGCGCCTTAATAATAGAAGCATCTCCGATTCCCAATTCTAACCCTTCATGCGCAGGAGCAATTCTGTTAGCAGAAAGATAAACAACGGGAACAAGATCCTCCGGTGTAGCCTGCATGACTGTCCTCAATAGATTGCACACAATGTCAGTCATCACAATCCTTCCGGTCTCTTCTGATATCAAGTCGAACGCCAAGCATAGGAAAAGGAACGGTACAGGTTTGTCTTTCCCCCAGCAAGCAACGGAGCTGGGATTGAAATCAGAGGGTTTTTTCTTTAGATTCGGAACTCGTTCCTTTAATTCGGCGATAATCTCCTTCGAAGGTGAAGATGACGTGTTGCGGATCTTGTTCGGTGGTTCTTGCTGAGCGATTTCTTGAGGTTTTTGAACGGTTTGGAGGGTTTCGGGGGTTTTGAGGTTGTTAGGGTTTTGATGAAGAGTGGATGGAGAAGCGGAAGGGGGAGGGGTTTTTCTTTTTTTGGGAGATGAGGAACCGGGGAGGGGTTTCTTTTTTGCGGCGGCGGCGCGTGCGCCAGACATGAGAGCGTCGAAGGCGGAGGGAGGAGGCTTTGACATTATGAGGCGAGGGAAGAGGGAAGAAGAAGGGGATTTAAGGGAAATGCGGAAAGATAAGGGAAGAGAGAAGCAGGGTTTGAAATGGAATGCGAGCATCAACAATGGTTAGGACGGGAAAGATGATAGAAATGGCGGGAAGATTGGATGTAGGAATTTTTATTCACTTCCTGTTTGAGCTACAGCACATCTATGAATCACCGGAAGAACACTTATTGTATTGTTCCACTTAATAACGGACTACATTTTAAAAAATGTCACTTGTATAAACTTTATTTTGTAAAAATAATCACTTTTCAATATTTTGTTTGTGTGCTTTCTTTTTTATAAAAAGGATCAGCCAAACTTCTTTTATCATATAACTTAATTAAAATTTTGGTGTTTTGAAATTTATAATCTAATCGGTCTTTTCTATTTTAAATTTTTGTACTAAAAAGTTGTGGTGTATATTACTGGATGCAAGTTAGATTAATTAGACCGTAAACTAGTTAGTTTTCACCTTCCATATTTTCCATGTGCAGAAATCTATTTAAACTAGGTATTTGTTTTTGTTTTAGCTAGTTACATATTTAGTTTAGAACTCTATCTATTTCAGCTTAGTATGGAAGTTTGTAACTATTCTTTTGTAACTAACTTTTGATGAAAACCATTCAGTTTCACGAATTGATTTTTGAAGCTTTTTATGTTGTTGCTCCTCTTCAATATTCTTGTTGAGATTTTCCTCGTTGACTCTTTCCTTTTATGTTTTTGTTTTCTAATTTTCTTGCATGCTACAACAGTCATCATGGAAATTCAATTAACGAATTTAGTCTTCATTCATCATTTTGATTCTCCTGGTCAAGTGCTTGTCACTCATAGAGAAAATTATTTTACTCGGAAATTAGCTATAAAATTGGTTTTGATCGGTAGAAAAAAAAAAATCAATAAATATTACATGCTTATAAAAATGCACGATAAATATAATATATATTTGTTAATAAAAATAAAAAACAAACATCTAAAATTTTAATTTTCATGTCAAACACATTTTATAATATGAAAAATAACGTACAAATTAACACACAAAGAAAAAACATACAAATCACTTTTCATACATAACATTATTAATATACATTTTAAATATATTATTTAACTCTACAAAACTTTAAATTTAACTAGTATTGAAGAGTTGGGTCTGATTTATTGTTTTCTCTTACTCGTCCAACTATTATTACAGGTTTACTTACAAACTACATTAAACAAAAAAACACAAATATATAATAACAAAAAACTAAAATATACATATAAAAAAATATATATACACCAAGAATAGCTCAAAAATGAAGAAGGATAGAGAAGAAATATAGAATATAATGCTCGTAGATTAGAAAATATAATAAAAAAAGTAAATAGAAAAGAGAGGAAGAAAACAATAAGTTGGAAATGGGAAAAAAAAAATAAAGAAAATAAGAGAAAAAGGAGGAAGAGACACTAACGAAAAGAAAATGAGCGTGGGTGAATGCTTTAGCTCTCAGAAATTTTATGAGCAAATCAGTGAGAGGTTTATCTCTCAAAAACCTGTCTCTCGTGTCAATCAGTGAAGACTTTGACCATCAATCAATGCAAAAATACATTTACCGATGACTTTAGTGCTAGGTAATGTGAAATTTTGAAGAAGAAAAAATCCGCCCTTATTTTGTGGAAGGGCTTTAGCCCTAACAAAATTTTAATGCACCATCGCTTAGGGTTATGACCCTTGCAAAATACAAATACCCATATTTTCCCTAGACTTTGACCCTAGCAAAATAACTTAACTATTTAGTTAGGGTTGTGACCCTAAAAAAATCAACACAAATGTATAGTGAGGGCTAAAAGGCCCTAACCAATCTCCTACGACAAGCCCTATGAATGACCCTAGCTATTTGAGCTTATTCTTGTAGTGAAAATTTTCTTTAGTTATCCTGCTGATTTTAATCCTAAATAATGTTTAGTTTGTCATTTGTCTGAGCAAAAACAACTATTCTTTATTTCTTATAATATTTTTTTAACTCGTACATTTGACTTGATTCAATGTGATACGCATAGATAATTCTCACACTCTACTCATGATGGGAAAAGGTGTTTCCACATTATCACATGGATTCATCTTGTGCATCATAAATCTAAGGCTTCTCACGTAATAAAAATGTTTTTTTATATGTTATAATTCAATTTGACAAATCTATAAAAAGTATTAGGTCAGAAAATGCCAAATAATCTTTGGTTACATATTTTTTGCAGCATATGAGTGCTCAACATCAATTTGCTTGCTCTTATAGACCATAATACAACTGAGTAGTGGGACACAAACATCATTATGTCTTGAATGTTGCTCGTGCCTTACTTTATCAGGTTAATGTACATATTCATTAATATGACATGTTTTAAATGATGTCGCATACTATACGATGATGTGTAATAATCAACACTTATGAAAATCATCTAAAAACTAAAATTTTCAACTTAAAAGATTATTTGTAATTTAATCAATGACAATGCTAATAATTATTTTATCTAGATAATTCTATATCGTCAAATCGTATTTCACATAATTTAAAATATATCACATTCTCAATTTTACGTTCAAAAATTTGAGAGAGACTAACATTAGAGGATTTTAAGACTCTGTTTGACAAAAATAACGGATAAACTAGTTAATATTGTTTAACGGATAAATTAAACTAATATATGATAATTAATAAACTAATTGATTTAGTTTGAAGTGTTTAATAAAATTATCAGTTAAACTAATTGAAAATTATAAAAATAACATATTTTGTAATTAATATAAGAATGACAATGGGTAAGGTTTGAGTAGCGTACTATAGTACCCGTACTCATATTCGTAGTTTAAAAAAATATTCATATCCGTATCCTCATGAGTATCCTCTTTAATTCTCGTCTCCTTTCCCTTTGGCTACCTTAATGCTCGTGCCCATATTAGCATTTTAACTAAAATAGATTGATAAATAATCGATATTGTTGTGATTAATTTTTTTTCTTTCAAATATCTTAGATTCAAATCATAATGTATTACAAACCAAAATATTTTTTAATGATTCCACATTACTACAATTAACATCCAAAATATATCAAGTGATTCCACATTACTACAATAACCATCCAAACATCTAGAATAATATTTTATAATGTTTTTTTTTTTTACTTTAAACTAATGATAAAAAATTAAGTATTTAACAACAAAATATTAAAACAAATAATACTATGTTAATTACTGGAAAATAGAAAATTCATATAAGTGAATATGTTTTATTGATGGACAAATGTGACAATTGCTATAATATGAAACTTAAAATATTATAATATATATATACATACATATATATATATATATATATAAGTGTAGATACAAGGTGAATACTATACTCGTACCTACACTCATGTTGTTAAATTTTACGTGTAATTATCCGCCTTTATATTTATATTAATTATACGAATTATTGTGAGTCTTTTGTAAATAAAATAATGAAGATAAAAATAAAAGAAAAAAAATGAAAACGTTAAATAGACTCTAAAATGGAAACCAATGTGAATATCACTTCGGGATCCATCTCCAAAATTTCGACGCTCTCAAACGGTGTTTTCTTACCGCGCATGATTTGATTTTGAAGGGCAAACAACGTAGTAGATGGGGGGAAAACGACAGAACTAAAAAAATCAGATTATTAATTATTATAAAATGGTCGATCAAAATCAGAACAAAACCGAACGCAAACAAAAAAAAAAAAAACACAAACTCTCAACTCAAGTCTCAGCCATACCAAACACAACCAAATCCAATTATGAAATCAGCCAAAAAAAAACATATTATAACTTTAAGCCACTGAACCTAATAAGTTCCTTTACCCGGTCTTGTCTCTGTTTCACCTTCTTCCACAATCACTTTCACAAACCACTTCAATTTCCGTCATTCATTTCTTTTTAATTTCTTTTTCTCTTCCACACCCAGTTTCTAATTCAGTTACTATTCGTTATTATAGTTAAAAAAAATCCATCTTTTCATTAGCTACTTAGATCTGGTTTCTGACCCATTAATATTTTTACATGGAGTGAAGTGAATGAGATTAATGGGGTTCTTTTTTTCGTGGTTTTGAAGTGCTTTAGTAGAGAAAGTTTCAATTTTGATGTGGCGGTGTTAGTGTTGTTGTTTTTTGTGCATGTGAAAATGGAGGCTAGGATGAAGAAGTTTAGACAAGTGAGTCCTGGGAGGGCTAAAGTGTGGACTGAGAAATCACCAAAATACCATCAGAATCTTAAGGTAGCTGTGATTTATTATCTTTGTCGAAATAGGCAACTTGAACACCCTCATTTCATGGAGGTTCCACTTTCTTCTCCAGATGGTTTATACTTAAGAGGTATACAATGGAAAAAGTAAATTATTATTATTTTTTAAAATTTTGGAATGTGGTTATTGTTTAATTGATTTTTTTGTGGATGGTGATTTTTGAGGGGTTGTTTATGTTTTGTGTGCAGATGTGATTGATAGACTAAATGTGTTGAGAGGTAGAGGCATGGCTTCTTTGTATTCATGGTCTTGTAAAAGGTGAGTTAGTTATTACATTTTCTATGTTCTTAGGTATTATGTACTATTGTTCAATTTTTGTGTTTGTATGTTGAGAAAAGAAAGAGAAAAGAGAGGGGGGAAAAGAACAAAATGGAAACTTGATTGGATTTATTATTTTTGCTCCTTGTTTTCTTTTTGAATGTCAGGAATGTGATTATTTGAATTTGGATACAGATACACTTCTCACCATTGATGTTTGTTCTTCATGTAATTCAGAAGCTACAAGAATGGATTTGTGTGGCATGATCTTTGTGAAGCTGATCTAATTCTACCAGCTCATGGAAACGAGTATGTCCTCAAAGGCTCTGAGCTCTTTGATGAATCAAATTCAGGTAAAGTAGATTTCTATCTATGAGGTTGCAGCTCAGCTGTAACTTGTAAGAACTCGGTCTTGAAATCTTTAAGGACAAAGTTAAAATCCCGAAAATAATCATTAGTGTCACTTTGATTGATAATAATTTGAAAAAGATAAAATAAATTATAGTTCATGAATGGAATTATATTCCTGCAACCTTAGCTGTGGTAGATTTTTCTTTTCAGATCGTTTCAGTCCAATCAGTGATGTTAAAACACAAAGCGTTAAGCTGTTGACGGGGCCAGCTTCTTGTCGGAGTCACGACGAAGCTTCCTCCTCTTCTAGCATGAACGGTAAAGAGACAAGACACTCCCAAGATGACGAGCTTTCCCAAGAACAGCATACGGGTTCCTCTGATGTTTCACCAGAGTCAAGAGCTGGAAAGAGCGATCCACTAAGCTTGGCATTGACAGAGTACAAAATTTTCAAGACCGATGGATTGGCAGATGCTTCAACTCAGACAGAAGAAAATATTAGCAGATCGAGGACTCGGAAAACTTGCACAAGGGGTGTATCGACCGATGACGGTTCATTAGAATCCGAATGTCATGAAATATGTCAAACCGAAGTTCCACAAGTGAAACATAATCCAGAAATCTGCAAGGATACCATTTCTCCTTCTCCCTCAACTTCAAGTCCTTTATCTTTTGGAGGGAAGACTGAAACTTTGGAATCTTTGATTAGAGCTGACGCAAGTAAAGTGAACAGCTTTAGGATTCTCGAAGAGGAGGACATTCGTATGCCAGCCAACACAAGGCTGAAGGCTTCAAATTTGCTGATGCAACTTATCTCTTGTGGATCAATATCAGTGAAAAACCACAGTTTTGGCCTCATTCCTTCGTATAAGCCTCGGTTTTCTCATTCGAAATTCCCTTCGCCGCTGTTCTCAACTTCTTTTGTGCTAGGGGAATTTGATTGCTTGACAGATAATCAAAAGCTTATGAACCTCAGATTGGAAGACAAAGAATATTTTAGTGGGAGCTTAATTGAGACAAAACTGAAGGAAGCAGAAGCGCACAATGTTCTGAAACGTTCTTCTTCGTACAATGACGAGAGGTAAGAATCTTTGGAATAATAAAGAGAGACATATATCGGACGTTGTAATGAACTTCATTGTTGTTTATTTCTTTTTTACGAAATACGCTTTATAACATGCCATTGAAAATGACTTGTAATCAAGAATTATTGTGGTTAGCTTGATGGATTCATGGTTAAGAGTTTCTGTAATTGGTTTTGATTGTTCATTCGATTAGAACATGGTAATCATCACATCTTGGCCAATTCACAAATATGCAGGACATGCAAAGAACAGAAACCAAAAGAAGACAAAGAGGAATCATCCTCAGGACATTCAAAATGCATTCCGCGATCAATTAAAGCTTCACTGACCAAGCATCCACGAAGCGAATCCATGAGATCCCCTATTTCCGATGGACCAAGAAACTCATCCGATAGAATTGACGGCTCTGCCATATCCTCAATATCATCTAATGGTAGCAGCCAAAGAATCACCGAGCCTTTGTCAGGGAAAAAACAATCCAAGAGGATAGATTCGTTTCGGGAAGAAGAGGTGATCAAAATTGAAGAAAGTTAAGTGTCGACTCTATCATGTTACCTTTAACATTCTTAAACTTATCATTATGTTCTTACAGTTTTCATCACAACATAGACTAATAAAATTTGATGTTTGCACAACAGGCTTGCTTCGGGAGCTCGGGTTATAATTCAATCGAAACCCTTTTGCGACATGGCATCCGGAAGCTGTTAAAAGTTTTAATTTTAATTGTTTAGACAATAGCAAAGGTGCTGGTTTATCAGCTTTAGTTTTAACTCAACATGATTGTATATAGTTTGGTAGGTGCATAGGACTTTCTCCTAACCCTACAATGTGAAGTATTTTGACAATGACTCGGGGAAAAGAGAGGTAGTAGTGAAGGTTGGTCCTAGTGGTCAGTTTCCTATAACTATATTGTGCTGTTTAGAGAGGGACTTGGTATGCTAAAATGAAGTCATTGCACATGTTGTAGCTACAAGGCAGTTCTTTTTTTATTATTGTGGACCACTACAATTTCTAACCACTAGATTGATATCTATATTGTAGTTCTATTAGATCTAGCGTGGTTTTGTGGAGACTAAAATTAAATTTTAGGAAATTGATTTTAGTTAAAAGTGAATTGAAGGTAAAGAAATTTATATTTGGATATGTCTAGATAAAAGTGAGTTTAATAGTAAATTTCAATGTAAAAATCACGATTGGACTTAAAAGCTACAAATCTTAGCTTCAAGCTAAAATCAATTTTGAATGCTGAATCAATTTTGTTCGACAATATCCAAACACGTTAAAAATCAATTTTTCACATTCAAAAATGATTTTGACCTCTCCAAAATTGAAACCAAACATGCACTTAATCATTTCTCTCCTTGCTCCAATTTCTTTCCCCTTGCATCCTTTCTTTTTTATCCATATAGAGTGTAAACAAGGACAAAAATAATAGCACATTTTTGGGGTGTGGAAATTGATTATTTTGTGCACCCCTAGTTTCAATCCCACTCATTCTCCTTTCAATTTTTCTAAAATCATACATCTTCACGTAGAATTTCCAACACACAATGGCGTAGAACACCTAAGAAGAAAACTAAGAGCATCTTCAACGATGAATGAGTTCATTAAATAGGGTCCACTGTGTCACATCCATTCATTTTTTAACTCTTAAGAACCATATTAGGTGCCACAACTTTAATTCATACATTAATATTTTATTTATATTTAATTTTATTACAACTTAAAATATTAATTTAAATATTTTAATTAATATTATTATACATTATTTTAAATTTTAATTTAAAATAAAATTGAACTTAAATTTTTATAACAATTTTTGTTTGAAACAATAAGATGAAAAAATAAGTAAAAAGGTATTGTTAATAGAAGCTTAAAGAAAAAAACTTGTGTAACAAAAATTGTGAAAGAAAAAGTAAGAGTAAGAAAAACAAATTGTTCCAATTAATAAGAAAATGAAGTTCATATACAAAATTAACGGTAAAAAAAAACTAACGGTGATAAATTAAAAAAAGCTAAGGGTTATAAATTAATAAAAAAGGTAACTGTCATAAATTTATTATTAAATTGTGAAAGTACCGTTCCTTACCCGTTATAACAGTTTGACTAAAACTCCAATAGTGAACTCGTCAAAAACTGAATTTTACATAATTCCACATTGGCAGACGAAGAGATTTGACAATCATTGGAGATGCTCTAAGAAATCCAATAAGGAACATAAGAAATGATGGTGTAGAATAGTAGTAATGTTTCAATTCTCTCATTCATTTATGATTTTAGGATTCTCATAACTTAAGATTGTGTAATTTTAGATTTTTGTTAAATTTGATTTTTGGTTTGGAATTAAAATCTAGTTAAAGTTTAAAGTTCAATTCCAATTCGATTTTACTTTTTAAAAATCGGTTCAGTTAGTAAACTACAATTCAATTTTTTGGTTTTTTGAACACCCCACCAAAAACTATGGGAGAATTATAAGGATTCAACCATGATCGACAAGGTTTGGGCTTTAGAAATATTAATGTTACACAAATGTAAATTCAGAGCTAGATGGTTGGAAGGTTGACTAATAGCAAAGTTGTCTTTGACGATAGTTAGAGAGAGGAGATGGGAATTAAAGAGAGAGAGAGAATGTTGATGGATAAGATATGGTGTAAATTATGAAATGTTCATCATATTACTAGGAAGATTAGATGAATTCAATGGTGAATAATTGTGGTGTATGGTAAACTATGATTTGAAGTTGTTGCAATGACAAATTCCACACAATTAACAAATCGATGGCTGTCGGATCGAGATTTGACAAGATTTTAAATTTAGTATTTTAGAGTTTAAAAAAATTAAAATATTTTAATTTCAATATAACGATTATTGATATGGTGTAAATGTTTGAATTTGTAATATCAAAATCTTCTAAGATGGCGATTCATGTAGTTAGATAGTGCAAACTTAAGTAACAAAATATTCCTTTTGGCTTTGGAACACTTTTTTTCTTCTTAATTTCTCATAGGTGCTTAGGGCAAAAGATGGGGGATAATGCTGTTGTTTTCAAATCCATCCCTTGGCAATTGGTGCTGATGTCAAATGCCAATATGCTATACATGTGACATTTGACTTTGATATTAATTGTATGGGCTTTTGTCTTAAACTTCAAATTAACATCGCTTAAATGACTAGATTTAATTCTTAAAGCTAAAAGGTCAATAAAAAGCTACTTTTATTTATGACCCTCTTTTTTTAAAACATTCAAAGGGAGCTTTATTTATGAACCCTTTTATAGTCAATATTCAAAAGTTGGGACTTTCTTTCTTGGAAACCAAAATGTCTACTGACAAATTGGCATTTTGATTCCTCTAGTTCTGAGGCTCCATTAGAATTGTCCACAATGATCATGTAGGGGGGTGATTGGACTGGCAATTTCAATTTGAGTACTTAGATAATATCAATATTTTAAAAATCAATTATTATTTAATCAACGAGATATCTAAGTCATATCTGAATGGATTCAACTATTTGATTTGGTCTGATTTTTAAAACATTAAATTATATAGTTGGCTTCTATATTTGATAATACATAGTTTATTTATACTAATTTGGAATAAAATATAAAAAAGTGTATTTAATTGATATATTTGATCTCAATTTTTAATTAATTTATCAACTTTTAAAATATGTAATGGTATAAAGTACAAAATACATTACTAAAGAAGTCTATAATAGGATTATCAAGTCAAAATAGAAACACTTACGAGAAATAAAGATGATTTTGCTTAATCTAAAATGATCTATTATGCATTATGTTAAGAACTATCTAGTATGTTAGAGTGTAGTTGTCTTATTGTGGGTCTCCATCATCTTTATATTTGGATTTTATGGCATCATAATGGGTATGGGATCATAATGGATATGAATGAAAAGAAAATTAGCATCTGTTTGGAGCTGCGTTTGAAATCCATTTTTCACATTTCTGCTGTAATAATACATAAGTTACAATATTAAGTTTTCACGTTAACGTGATTTCTTGTTGTGAGAGTGCAAGTGTTTTAAAATTGTTTTAAACATGCACCAAATATATTCTTTTTATTATGAAGTAGGATATACTCGAATTGTGTCGTAATTAGGTGTGAAAATAGACCATACCGCCTAACATTTGTCAAGTCAAGACCAAACCAAATTATATATTTTTTAAAAAAATTGAAAAGACCAAAATTTCTTTAAAAGTCTATTTAACCAAAATTTCTTTTTATTATGAACTTTTTGTTACATATTGAACATTAGTAATTTAAGCATACTAGCCTATTTAATTTTAACATATTTAAATGTATTATTATAAAATATAATTGAAGAATAATGTCATATAAAGTCATATTTTTAAAAATATCATATTAAATCTCAAAATAAAACTTAATTTTATTGATATATTAGTTAATTAGTCTATTTACATATTGAGCTTGCAAATTTACACCCACTCATTTTTGTTGTTGGTGTAAATTAACAAGGTGCACACTTTTATTTTGGACAAAAGAATCTAACCATCTCTTTTAGAAAATTTCATCAATGAGTGGTAAGAATGTAATTTACATTTTTAACTTATTTTCTCTACTTATCATGTAAAATGAAACTTACAAATTACCTTTCCATTTTATTTATTTAAAATAGTAAATAGAATATTTTTGTCTAAATAAAAAGGTGTATTTTGTTAATCTACACCTAAAAAATAGAAGATGTAAATTAACAACTTACACATTTTTTTATTAACAATTAATTGAAATTTA
>JBBPBP010009779.1:27508551-27520413 GCA_037974735.1 Cicer chorassanicum
AATTTACTTATTTAAAATAGTAATGAATGGTTTTTTTATGCAAATAAAAAAGTGTATGTTACTAAATTACACGTTCATAATACGAGATGCGTGCAAATTAACAAATCTTTTTAAAAATATGTTTTGATTACTTATTTAAAGATATTAAAATAAAATAAAAAAACTTTTAAATATAATAATTATATTAAAAGTATTAGAATCAGACTTTAAAAGTGAATATATGACATACCACAAATCAAATTTAAACCTTAAATTATTTTTTAGAACACTTAAATTTGAGTTAAATTTTACAAAGTCTACTTGAGCTTAACCTTATTCGTAATACACTACTTTTGTAGGAAGACATTAATCCCAATCGACAATAAGGATCTTAATATTAATGTTAGGCAATTTTGTCCCAAAAATGTATGGTCTACTTGAATAAATATATTCAAGTGTAACAGACTAAACTTTGTTAGAAGTCTTCAGGCAGAAATATAAATAGAGGACTCTCAAAAGCTGGGTATTGTATCCTATGACCTATGATATATGGGTCCCCATTCTGTCTTTTGCTACAAATAGAGAAAAAAATAATCATAAATTAAAGCTAACAATCTAAAAGCTTTTTGTCTGGAAAGGCACATAGGGGGTAGTCCTTTCATGCCTTTGTCTAGCTATTGAGATCTTGTGTGACCCTTAAAATCATTCCTTTCCCAATTAACAAATCTTGGGCTTCACTCAAAAGCAAAGGACATGTAGGGCACTATGTGCGTTCATCAATTTCCTTTTTCTCCATCTTTTTCGTGTCTTATTGGATTTCAATTTCACGTCACATAGGACCTATAATACGATAAGGCTCGGTGTTACATAATTTGTGGGTGAAAGGTGATATATAAGAAAAGTGAAAAACTATCTATCATTCTTTCACTTTTATCTCCTACTACTCAAAGCACATTATATATATATATATATATATATATATATATATTTTCAATAATCTGATAGTTAATTTTTTTTTGAAATTTTAAAAAAATGTAAAACTTTCAAAATATAATTTTTCTAAAAATTTAAAACTTTAGATAAATGTGAAACTTTCTAAATGTCATTTTTTCAAAAGTTTAAAAAAGTTTCAAAACTTTGAATGTGAAATTTTCAAAATGCAATTTTTTATAAAATTTCAAAAAATTTCGAGACTTTGGAATAATGAGAAACTTCTGAAATGCAATTTTTTCAAAAGTTTAAAAAATATTTAAAGTTTTAGATGAATGTGAAACTTTCAAAATACAACTTTTTCAGATTTTTTTAAATAAATTCAAAATTTTGAAATTATCGAAATGTTATTAATTTAAAAAATTTTGACCATCAAATAGTAGAGGGTAAAATGATATTTTCATGTGTTTTGGGAGGTGAGAGATAAATGTGAGGGTATGGGTGTAACACCCCAAATTTTGTAAGAAACTATTTTATTAATTAAATATTATTTAAATAATTAATTTGGCGTTAAAATTATTTTAGATATATGTTAATTAGTTTTATGATTAATTTTTTTTATACGTGTGTTTTCTATGATGTGTTAATCTGTACCTATTTGACTAAATGAGTGATGTAAATAATAAATATTATAATTTATTATTTTATATCTAAACATAATAGTATTTTAGAGAATAAGATTTAGGCGATCTTACGCGTATATATGAGTTGGTAACTAATGTGATATTTTCTTGTGCGTTTGACTAATACTAAATATGCACTTAATTATATTTAATTAATTCTAAATATATTTTATTTTAATTATTTATTTTATAAATAATTATCTTAGGATATTAGTAATGTTGTGTTTGATTCCCTTTATTTTGATATACTTGTTATGGCATTGTGATTTTATATAATTTTATTATGATTTATTAATTAATATAATGTGTTGATGTTATATTATTTATTTTGTGATTTTGAGCATTCTTTAATGATGGTAGTATTTGACTATTTTGAAAAAATAGGTATAACTATAGTGATTATTTTGAATATGAGAGTTTCAATTGTTAGTAATATGTATTTTTTAAAAGGTTAATTATTTTAATTACTCTAATTTATCATATATATTAGTTATGAAATATTAGTAATGTTTTGAAAATTAAATGATGTTTGGAGGAGTATTAAAAATGAGATTAAGTAACTATTAATTTTTGTTTTAGCAAAATAAAAATAATAATAGTAAAACATAAAATAAATAAGACGATCAATGGGTTTCACCCATGTATGTGAACTCTAATAAAATAAAAATGGAGCTACTTGTGGCTGCCGCCGTAGAAGGAAGAGGAAACACAACAACGCTATCATTGACACTAGTGATCGATAACTGTTCTAGAAAACTTTCACTATTTTTGTTCAAATTTCAGTTTGTTGTTTCACTCATTAAGTTAGTCAAATAAACCCAATTTCTCAAATTTTTGACCATCTCAATTTCTCTCTAAAATACTCAACTTCTCTGTTTGTGAAATTTGTTATTTTGTATCGTTCTTCTTCACTGTAAGTCCGATTTGAGTGAAACCAATGCCAAGACGATTGTTTGAAAAGTGGCTATATTATCCGCTGATTGGTTTTTTGATTTATGGTAAGTTTCGTTGACCGAATTTCGAAATTAGTTTTACGATGTCTTCTCATAATTTCTTTTTAACGTTTACCCATAAACTGTCGAGTTAGACCGATTGAAGAACAAAAAGTCAATGAACAAAGGTTGTTTGCTTACGGAATCGTATTCGTGTGTGAAAGCGTCGAAATAAGGTAAGAGGTGAAAGAGCGTTTGAATTCATGAGTATAATATATTGTAAGATGAACGGGAAAACCGTATTTACCAACGATTCATCCAGGGCTCGCTACGTACGGTAGTAGCCCTTTGAGGGATAAACTAATTAATGTGCTAACATGGAAATTGTGAGATTAAAATATAAAATAGAAATATTTGTAAGATGTTGATTGATTTAATTTCTTTAAATGTGTGGTAATTGATATTATTGTGATATTGGGTGTCGAATGAATTTTAGGTATATGTTTGATTAGATGAGTTATGTGATGTGATAATAAAATATGGATGCATTGTGATAATTTTATGTGATAATGATGATGTATGACTAATAATTGTGATGTTATAAATTTGTGATAAGTTTATGTGATGAAGTATGATTGATGATAGTGATGCTATAAATTTGTGATGAGTTTATGTGATGATGATGATGTGTGATTAATGATAGTGATGTTATAAATTTGTGATAAGAATATTGAAGTAACCTCATAGTTGATGAAATAATTGTGATTCCAATTTGTGTTTGAGATGACGGTCTTAATGGAGTATCATAGGTCAATGAGGGGAGAAAATAAATATTGAGAATTTGTGAAGTGGAGATTATTTTGTCATCATATAGGTAGGGCCTGACAAGCCTAGTGATTATGGGGAAGTACAACTAAATGAGTCTGATCGTGGCAGTCTGCTGTTGAGCCTTAAGGCAAGATTGTTAGACCTTGGAGGTATTTGGGTGGGGAATTCCTAGGTGACTTGGAGGTAGCACTCCAAATGTCGGCAGCTACCATGCAACACACGTTTACCTCGATTGTCGCGTATATGTGTCTCAGGTTGAGTTGAGGGGATCTATGAGGACAAAGCCAATTTGAATTGTTCGTCCACCGGGATGGTGGCATAGTATCAATCATCCTAACTAAGTACTTCAGAGTTAGAATGGTACCACATTGTGAAGTAGAGTTTAAGCTCATACATATCATTGCATTTTGTTGTGATTAATGTGTATCGCATGCGATAATAGTTTCTCTTAGACAATTTGATGTCATAGTGAAAGGTATTGATTTTCCTTTAGTGATTTTGACTTTTTAATGTGATATTTTTCTTGAGCAATGTTTGTGTAGTGATACGGTTCTATTATGATTGTTTGCGTGTTCTTCTTACTTGTATTATACTATCAACAAGATTTCGAAACTCATCTCCTTCGTTATTTGTGTTTGATTGGCTTGCCCTACGTTTGCGAAATCGCACTTGTTACAAGTTAATAAGTCTTGAATTTCAAGTTTGGGAAGGAACTCCGCTCTGATAAGTGATACTGAAAATAAAAGTTGTAATTTGTATTTTATTTATTTAATTTGAAACGCCTTTTTGTATGAAAACCTTATAAGTACTAGTAAGTTCTTAAAATTAAATCAAGTAATTATACTTAAATCAAGCTTACTTAAATCAAGCTTATTGAGATTGCACTATTTTATAGGAGTAAAGAAGTTTAAAGTGTTTCTGTTGATTTTTGAAAACCATAATATCCTAAATTAAAAATAAAAGTTTTCATTTTTTTGGAAACAAATTTTTATTTATCTGCTGTAAATTTTATAGAAATATGATATAAATTATTGTATATATTATTTTGGGGTTTATGCTGTCACAGTGGGAGGTAGATTTATCAAGAAAGCACATGTGAAAGTCATTATATTTTTTTTCATCTATATCATCTTTTTAAAATAAAATAAAATTCTAATATATTATATTTTGAAACTAATATACAAAAGTGTTGTATTTTTTTTACCTCCAGACAATCGTCAAGCGACAATACAGCTATATAAAACAATTGTTTTTTTGAGGTAGCTTCATGGACAAACTAATATTTTATTATATCTAACATAAAGTTAATTATATTATATTTATTTTGGATGGACGTTTCATTGCAGTCTTGAAAAATAAAATCTAGGCTTTTAACTTTTTAAAATGCATTATTGTTTCTTTAGAAAATGATAATAGAAGTGGATAGCCGATAACAAGTTCAAGAGCATAGCGTAACAAAAAACTTTTTCCACCCACTCACCACACACTATCAAATTGGATGTTCGTTCTATTGCATAATTTTCTTTTTTAAACGTGGTTAATGATTTTTTAAGAGATATTGGTAGAAACTATAAAATATATTCTTTATTGGTGAATGGTAGTTTTACTTGTGAAGTTAGCATTGTTTTTGTTTGTGGTAACTGCAATAATCGAAAGAAGTTATTCCTTTTTGATAAAATATGAAAATATGTAGAAAATAATTATAATTTTTAAATATTAACGTGTCTTTAATTTTTTGATATACAATGGTATAATTTATATAATCTCTAGCTGGTTGCTTAATGATAATGATTATCATTTTATTACTTATAAATTTTTATACTTTTGTATAAATATTTATCACAAATAACCATGATCCCATGTGTTGAAATTTCTAGATCTGTCTCTAATAAGACTAAACACCTTTTTGCATGCATCTAACTTGGATTGTCTTTCTGAAATATTTAGGGTATAATGTCTGATATATGAAGACATGCACGAGTATAGATACAAGAACATCCATGAGTCAAGCCAACATTCTATCTTACTACTTGTGACATCAATTCATTCATGTTCACAAAAAGAGAATGAGCAAATGGCATTTAAGAGTTAATCTTTAGATCATAGGCTGATTGTATAATTCGTCCAACAGAACTCGAATTTATACATGTTTATTTTGAAAGATAGTAGCAAAGTTATTTAACAAAATTCTTGAAAAGAGTGTCAAAGTGCATATTTCTACCCAGGAGAATACCACTTGTGGCTTGCCAATGAGAAAAAGAACGAACATTATTAAAATTGAAGCTATTATCATCGCAATTGATTCTTTTTGAGGTTACTAATACTCTACTTAATTTGAGACCATAGTTCAAATATATTATTTATTCAAGAAATTAATGAAAGATTTTTCGTTAAAAAGAAAGAGATAAGAAATATTTGGGTGAGTATCATAATAGACCTAACTGTCGAGCAATGAAAGACTTGGATGAGTATAAATGTAGATCCAACATTTGCGCAATGAATAGTATCGGTATAGACTTGACCCTCAAACAATGAAAGACTTGAACGAGTATCAGTGGAGACTCGACTCTTAGGAAATGAAAAACTTGAGAGAGTATTAATATAGAGCCAATTCTCCAACAACGAAGGACTTGGGTGAGTATTTATATAGGCCCAACCCTCTGGCCGTGTAAAACCTAAGGGCAACATAAGACATTTCCGTAAGACATTTTCAAATCAAGTTAAATCCCACACAAATTTTACGAGTGGTCGACTAAGATAAACTCTCCAATTAAAAGATTGTGGTCGAGCAAGATAAAGTCTCCCACTGAAAGACTATGCTTGGGGTACCATTATGTAGGTGTCTTACTATTTTGACTTATTACCTCAAGCATTTCGCCCTTACAAGCCTCGTGCTTAGGGGTCGTGGATGGAAATATATTTATTTATATCCAATGTAAACTACTATTTACCTCAAATGTGGCATTGATTGCATAGTGGAATGATATCCTAGTTAAAAGATCCTTGCACGAAAGGGAAAGAGGTTAACTTCACAACTACTATAAATAAACCAACCACCATAGTTGGAAAAGGGAGAGAATTACGTAGTTTTGATTACCTTACTGCACCAAAGGATATATAGGAGCAGAGAAACACCATGTCGAGTTATTTATTGTTCCAATATACACCCAGACCTTAATCACAACTCATCGTCAACAATGTCTACTAAAAACTCATAAAATGCATCCTCAAACACCCTAAAATCTTGATCACGGTATACTTCTGACAAACGCTCGAAAGTTAAGTAAGAATAAAATACTTTGGAGCTATGGTGGAAAATGGAACCAAGAGATTTGAATTCTCATAGTACAAAATGCAAACAACTTCATTATATAGAGGAGATTATAGCTACCAGGAATAAAAGCCAACCTACTAATTAAGAGTTTGCTTTACATAGATCAAAGACGATTATATACAAGTACTAATTAGAGGACTAATATAATTGTTACAACACAACACTAAATAGAAGACAAACAACATATTTTAATCCTTAATTTTTGTACTTTCTTCTCTTTCCCTGAGCTGGATCAAAAGGATTGGGTGATCCAAGCTTGAACAATAGATGATGTAACTATGTGTTTGGCGACATATTAATAAATAGATCAGCAAGTTGATCATGATTGAGTACAAGCACTTTGAATAACATGGTTCTATATATTTTTTAAATTGGATATCTTCTGCGCGCAACTGCAGAGACTAATCTCTCGAGTCAAGTAAGACTATAATAGACGGTAAAAAATTTCTTCAAGAGTTTTAACGTTGTTGCATTTCTAAGACTGTATTCGAACCTAAAACATCTGTTTAAATTGGAAAAGACTTCAACCATCTCATCTAAGTGCTTGGGTATAACACGCTTTTATAATTGTTGAGGAACATCAATGTGTTTTCTTCATTCATGGTTGGCTTCAACTATGTATATATCGACCCAATTCTCACAAAAAATAATAGGGAGACTACTAGAAAAACATAGATAGATCAGCAAGAAGGCCCAAGAGGCCTTAAGCCATAACATTTCATTGAAATAAAAAAAACTATTTAAGGTAGATGAGTATCTGTTTTAAATAATATTTATATAAACTTTAAAAAGTTATTTTTTGTTTCAAGCTAGTTCAATCCAATGTGAGTTATACCCCACACCAGATTAGGCTAAGTCAAAAGCAATAATCACAATTATTTTACTTTATTTGATTTTGTTGATCCAACCTACACATTTTTTTGAGCTATTCTAATTGCTACTTTGAACTCATCCTATTTTTACACCATTTTTTTTTTCAAAAGTATTTTTAAACAAAGTGAGGTTAGATTTTTTCTTTCTATAATAGAATTTTAGGGTGTGGGAACAGTGCATCAGATCAAAGTAGAGAAGACCTTAAAATTTAAAAAAAATTATATTTATCACTCTTTCATAATATTAGCGGAACTTGAATCCACAACTAGTTCAACATGCAACCCATTGTGCTAATCCATTTTGTAATTCTGCACGATAAATGATATGTTGCAGTAAAACATACTGTAAAATAATTTAGTTGAACAAGTGATACAAGTACTCATCAGTTTCAACAAAGATACACATAAAACACCTAATGACTAGTTTCAATTTTTTTTTGGAATAGTTTCACTCATTTAATATTTCTATTATTACCCTTTTTCACATGTGTGTTTTATCCTTCTCTTCTTAACATCTACCCACTTGACTTTTTAAGTAAAAAACCACTGGAATTAGGGTCTTTGGCACCCTACTATGAAGTATCTTTAAAAACTTTCATCATTTAGATTGACTATAAAACTAATATCTGCGAGTGTTTTGGTCACAACTTAAAACTCTTCGTCCTTTCAAAAAGCTTATTATGCGGGGATCATAATGTAGTCCTCCCCCACAAACTCTTAACTAAATGAGTCACACAGGTGCTGCTTGAATTTGGTGCTTATTTTTATTTATTTAATTACATATTTTTGTATGAACACATCATGACCCCATTACTTTAATGCAACTTCACTTAAGTTTAATCTTTGCTATGTGCCATATTTTCTAGCTACATTAGCATTTAGCAGACATTATATCTTAAAATTTGCATTATTTGTAGCAACAAGTCTGAACCAGTTGCAAATGGAAAGAAGACCCATTATGTTTAACCATATATAACAAGTATGTAGAAATACATTTTGGAACTGTGACCCCTTAGGAACATAATAATCCAAAAGATAGAAGAAAAAAATCATTAAAGAATAGCACTGCATAACGGAAATTGAATCCCATTGACAAAATTTGGAGCTTAATTGACTCTTTTCTTGAGGAAGCTTTCTACACTCTTCCAATATCATCAGAGGCATGAAGGTTAATTTACAATTTTGACTCGTTAAGTTATATTTCACTTTGGTCTCCTAGTTTTTTTCGTTCTATTTTAGTCCATTAAGTTACAAACCTAAGATACTTGGTCCTTCCTATCAATTTTGCTTTTGAGTCTGTCAAATGTTTCCTACGTTTCACATTACGTTTTGGTGATTAGGTGTCTGACTCAAGAAGAAGAAGAAAGAAACATATGAAACATTTGACGAACTCAAATGAAAAACCGACAAAAAATGACTAAAGTGTCTTAATGTTTGTAAATGGACCAAAATGAAATGAAAAAAGTTAAGCGATCAAACTGAAATCTAAAAGCAACTTAAGCGACCAAAGTGAAATATAAAAATAACTTACGAGACCAAAAGTGTAATTTAGACTCAAGAATTATACTAAACTAGACTTGAGAAAATGGCAAGAGCTGATTCCATCTCTGAGGAAAGACATGGTTCAGAATCAAAGTTTCTTTTGCAACTAAAGCTCATCTAACCGTCTCTTCAACCCTAGAGGAGCATGAGCTAGAAGGTACTCCTTGTATCTGTCTTGTGTTGTATGAATTGCAACTTAAACACTTATGTGCCACAACGTGGAATTGCACATTGGAGTTTACACCACAATCATTGCACAGTATCCACACCTGGTTTCATACAAGTACTATGGTTAGAAATGTATGATTAGTTACCATTCACATTCATGGATCAAGAAAGCTTTGCAGTTAGAGTTGTTACTTACCATCTTATTTCTATACGTTACTGGCATTGGAGTTGTGGAAATCTGACCAAAGTTTCAACACAAGAAAGTCACTATTACATGAAGTCGAAATACATTGATGTAAACAATGTCAGTGTACAAATGTTTTTACATTGTCAATTATTTATAACCGTCAGACTATATAAATTATTTGACTTTAATCATACCTACTTCTAAAGTCACACGTATGATTGATTGTGATTTGTTGATAGTGAACATTTTACATTGACAGTATAAACTTCGAAAAAATGTCATCTAACATACCACTTGATCAAGGTTCTTCCACACACTTGACATATCACAGATAGATTTTGAGCAAACAGGACATGAGTACCTGGATGTTCAAAGAATGAACTAATAACATAAGGAAAACAATAGTAGCTATGATAGCATAAGATGGATACTCCATATATTATGACATATACCATAAACATAAATAAGAATCATAACTTTTCAATACTTCATTAGATACACACAAATTCCCTTACCTATGATGTTGTTCCATCTGTTTAACACACTCAAAATGTATAGTATGCCCGCAAGGTAAAACGGTGATTTCTCGTAATGTATCAAACAGATACTGCAAGAGAGATAAAATAAAATCATCTCAATAAGAATCAGATAGAATTCTTTCAAAAAAATTCAGACTAGAATACTACCGGCATTTTATTTTTTTTGGTTTTACCTCAAAGCAAATAGGGCAATTATGATGCATTGCTCTTTCTACACAATGATGCCCCTCTTTGATTACCTTAGAATAGCAACATCCTAAACAAGAATAGACAGATTTATAGCAATTATATGATGTACAAAAAGTGAAGAAGAAACTAAAATATGTGACTTGGAACAGTGAACTCATTAACTCACCACATATTTTGCAATGGAAAAAGTTGTCCTTGCCACCAGTTCTGTAAAAGCCATTATGTAAAAGAGAAAATTGATCAAATTCTATCAAGCAATGTTGAATAGGAAATATAACATTTATCAAATTGATGGATGAACTTTACCTGCAGATGCCACATTCATCACAGTGATATTGTTGCTTTGAAGTCTGAAAAATTGAACAATGTTTCAATACAATATGTGCATATAAGGCCTGGCACTAACAGTGTTGTCAATCACAAATTGCAAAAAATAGAAGTTTGTTCAAATTCTGCTACACTACAGTTATATAGTACCGCCATAGCCTCTTTGTCAATACTTGTACTAAATAGCATATTGCTGAACAACCGTGATTTGTTCAAATTTTGCTAACCTATAGTACTATCACGCCGCTATTTGACAACACTCCATTAAATTAAAAAAGAAAACATGACTCAATTTCTTAGCACCCGAGATAACTTACATCATCATCAAAGAATTTGCATATACCACAAAAGTATTTTCCCATGCATACTCCACAGTTTATACAGTACTGTTGAACCTGCAACAATTACAGACAATCAACACATTAGGACATCAGCAGCCACAATCAATAGCTATATATAGACATTGATTAGTATAGTTCAGAATTTAGGAACTCACATCTTGCTCTGTGTCACATGAGGAACATATAATCTGAAAAGTTACAAATGAAATAGAATAGAGTAAGCAAGAGAGTGAACAACAAGGTGAGATATGGTATAACAACATAATAAGATAAATATGACAAGAATCATAAAATTATAAATTTTAGGCTTAAATTCAATTTCAATTCCTCTATTTTAACTGATTCACGTTTTTTAATCCTCTAGTTCTAAATCCTAAAATATAGTAGTCCCTCAATTTTTAAATTTTCAGTAATTTTCTTCACCACTAAATTTCAAACTAATTTTTACTGATGTGTCAGATTGAATAATGAGATTTTAATATAAGTTGCAAATTGTAAACTATAATCTTGAATGATAACAGAATAATCCTGCATCTGCTTTATTGTTGGAGAGGCAGGCACAATTGGCCGAACTACGTGATTAAACATTGTGTTTTTTTTTTCTTCGCGATCTCTTATCTTTACTCTTTTGAATAGGGGTTGGTGTTCTAACCAATTTAATCAAATGCAAAGCAAACCTTTTTAATTATGGTAAAAAAGTGCTCTAATGAAACGTAAAGCAAACCTTTTTAATTTCATGACGCGGTATATCATGAGGATCAACAACATTAATCTCCTCGTTATTCTGTTCAGATTAAAAAAAAAACTAAGAATCATATACATAATTTTTTTTTGTTGAGTTTTCTATTAAAATAAAAAAAGAAAGAAGATAAATTTAGACCTTAGTTTCGTTGTGACAGTGTCTACAGCCAAAAACCTCGTTACAACATGGTGCCACGATCTTGCATCTCCTTCTATAGTGAGTGCAACTAAATCGAACAATATGTTATTTAATTAGAAAGAAAAAAAAAA
>JBBPBP010009779.1:27529726-27565277 GCA_037974735.1 Cicer chorassanicum
GGGGGGGGGGGGGGGGTGCATGGTATAAAATCCTATTCTATCATATTCCTTCTCACAAGATACAAATATCAGATTAGGCCCACATCCTTTAAAAGATGTGTAACAGTTGGCCCAATAGCCATTGGGCTCAAAGGTAGCCCATCTAGCTAACTCCTTATTTTTCGCATCTCATTCGAAAACGATGTACTTGGTAATGGAACTCTAAAGCAAATTTTGTACCTTCCCATAACTCCATAGTCGCGTCTTCAATTCCTCTAAAAGCTTAGTAGCAGCAGCAATGAAGCCTCCACCCTCGTCTCTCAAAACCATCCCTAGCTTCAATGTCTATCATGTTGTAGTGAAAATATCACATTTTTAAAGAATGAACTCATATTAAGTGAACAAAAATACTTCTTGTGTGTGATCTCTCTATTTCTACTGCATATGGACTCAAAGAGCACAAAATTACATCTCTTGAAACTAAGATTACAAATCGAGGCTCCCTTACACTCCAAAGGATTTAAAAACCGATAATTGAAATCATAACTAAAATCTACTACATTTGATTTAACCTGAACCCATGACAGACGTTGCACTTTTTCAAACAAGAACGATGCGTTAAACTCAACCCAATGAAAATAATTCTCTTACGCATTTTCCATATAGCTGAAACATAAGCCATCCAAATAACTCCCAAACATTGAACATATCCCTTTATGACAAACACTTAACCCCCATAATTGATGAGCATCCGCCTCTACTCCATTAAACAAAGCACAACAGACCTCCTACCACTATAAATTAAATTGCCGTCCATATTGTTATATACAACACATACAATTGTTGTAACAAATATCTAGTTTTCTAAGTAAACACGTGAGAAATGTATTTACTAAGTGCATGTTATATAGTTCATATATATTGAACTTAGTTCATAGATATAATGATTCTATTGAACTTAGTTCATAGATATAAATAATGAATGACTCAATATTATAATAGAATATACAATAAATTACCTTTATTTTTTTTTTTAATTGTACGAAGAAATACCACAAACATATTATATAGTAATTGTATTATTGAAAAAGGCTGAATAGTAAACTAACCCAACGACAGTAAACCAACCCAAATCTAATAAAAAAAGAATAAGGAGTCTAATAGGTAGAGAGGTAGGAGGAATATTTTGAGTATTATTTAAAAAATGAGTGAAATGTCAAATATAATCAAGAGGGTGGGGTACCATCTTCCTTCCAAATATAGAAGTTGAGCTTGCATTCCTATAATTTTTTTTTTTATTTAAATTGAATTCCTATAATTTCATACTATATAATGTTACCGGTGTTAATATAAAGTGTGATTAATTATTATCAATGAGGCTTAATTATGGGAGAGAAGAGGTAAATTAAGGGGCAGAGCTTCTTCGAAATATAGGGTGGATATAGTCATTCCAAATTTCTCAATAATCTTTTAAAAATTACTACTATTTTAGGAAACAAGTTGATTATAATTTGGGAATAGATATGGACCAGACCTTTAACCTTGTGTAAATAGGGTCTCAACTCAATTAAGAGGTATTAATTTTTCTTTTATAATATAATTGAACTTTTAAAAATTGTATTTATATATTAATTTTTTACACTCTAATCATTTTAAAATTTGATATTTGTACTTTATGTCTACAATACTCAGATTATAAAATTAGTATCGTATTTCCATTAGACCTTTCTCTCTATATTCTCCTTCTCTATCATATCTTATCTCTAAATATACTAACCTAGTTTGTTAAAAAAAATTAAAAAAATAATAATTATTAATTGTGACAAAGTTGTGAAAATCAAATTATGTAAGTTTATGGGACAATTGTGGTTTGATATTTATTAATCGGTTGTGATGAATTTCGACTAGACTTGACATGACATATGCTAATAAATATGCTAATTAATATAGATATTGTGGTGTATGTTGTTGTAATTTTAAGTTCTATAATTGGTATATTTTACGAGTAAAATTATTTTTATGAGTAGAATTATGATTGTTGAGTTATCATTACTAAAAATATGTTTGAGTCTAATATATAAATGTGACATGTTATCTGTACATATTTTCTTGTTATATAAATTAACCTAATTAAATAAATTACATGCATAATGTAGAACGATAGATGAACTAAAATTTATTTTACCAAATTTTTTAATAATTAAAATCAGACTTTTTTTTAGTTGACTCAATTTTTTAATTATTATTTTTTTTATATATAATATAATATTATATTTTTTATTTATTTATTAAAATTTTGGATCAAATTCCAAATGAGGTAATTGAATTTGTGTGAGGATTGTGGCAAATAAAAGGGGCACGCGTAAGCTTCAACCTCATGTGTTGTCTAACACGTTCCTTTTTGTGTGATCCATATTCTTCCTTTAATTTTGTTACTATATATGCTCTGATTTATTTTGATTGCTAGAAGAAGAAAAATTATTATTGTGATTAAAGCATGCTTGCTTACCTCATTTTATTATGTTGTTAGTATTATTTTACTAGTACAAGTCAACAATTATATGGAAGATCTAGAACTTTGGTAATTTTATTGAGTCAATGAGAGCCAAAAAGAATAGAATCTGTGCACATGTATATATGTTACTAATTAAGTTGACAGTTTAATTTGGAGTGGTTATTGCATCTTTAATTAGTATATAGTTAGTAATTAAAACAAAAGTTAAAGCATGATCACTTAGCTAACTATATAAAATAATAGCTAAACGTTTGGTTCCAGCTTGCATATTGTAGCTCAGCAATTACGTAGTAGTATTAATTAAGTAATAATTTAATTATTTTGTTACTTGAGTTGCTTTCCTTAACAGGACTTCGCAATTATTTTTAATTTGATCAAATAAAAAAAATGAGAGGAATAACGTCACTATGTTCCCATTTGATTCTGTTCACACTTCACACATATTTTTTAGCAACTTAATTGACCAATGATTTTGAGTTTGTGTGTCAAGTGCAAGAGTGTTATATAAAACTCTTGAGGAAAATATTTATTGTTTATATAATTAATTAATTAATACTCATATACCCAATTTTGAGAGATTAGTCTACACAATCTTCATCAACTTTTATATATTTGGGGAAATATTATGTGACTGAAAGTGACCATCAAAATAGTGAGGATATGCATGCTACCGATTTTAATTAATTTCAGAAGTCGTGAGCATTTATGCACTGAGACATCAATCAGCAAAATAAAATAATGATATCAATGCTAATTAATAATCCAGCATGATGTGAAAATGAAATCTGTGGCTACATACGCAGAATTGCATTTTGACATTTTTTTTTGAACAGTTACACGTTTCTACTAATAATGTGGGCGTTTCACATTTAATATATCATCGACATTTCACTAATCTCAAAGAGCATTCACTAAAGAATGAAAAAGAAGATTCTTTTAATGTATTTATTCCTTACGGCACAATGTTAGTTTTTATTTTTTATTTTTTTTATTGGCAAACGTTAATATGTATTAAATTATGTTAGTATTTTTTCTTCCATCAGAGTTTTAATTTCAGTCATTTCATTTTCAACTCTTTCAATTTATTAGTTTAAACTAGTTGAGTTATTCAACCCCTAATTGATCTTATTTGTTAAATTTAGACTTAAGGTGTGAAGATTTCGTGAAGTGTTGAACGAGAATCCAACGTAGCTATTAACACAAGAGTAATTGGTTCCATATTTAGTCTCTTATGTTTATTTTAAATTTTATTTTGGTACCTTATCTTCTAAAAGTTCAATTTAATCATTTACGTTAATAACATTATGATTAGTCAGTTCCTTCAATGTCTTAACACTTTGTAAAAAATGTGACGAAAAACATGATAGAATTCTATCAAAATCTATAATACAACATATCATTCAATATTTAAAATTTTTACATCTTCAAAATTTTCTCCCATAGTTTGCAAGAGTCTTTGTATTTCTACGAAGAGAATTGATGATTGTGGGAGACATGACAATTTCATTATGCCTTTGCTAGAAAACACGTTCAAAAGAGACCAACTAATCCTAATATTACTAACATAAAGAATCAAATTGAAACTTCTAAGACATAGGAGACCAAAGTAAAACTTAAAAATAAATGTAAAAATCAAATATGAAATTAAGGCCTTTATAAAAATACTTACGTCGGGTTTCTCTTAGACATGTCACAAGTTATTTACAACATTAAGTCGAAACTTAACAGAAAGAACCAACTAATCATAAACGTTACTAACGTAAGAGACCAAATTGAAACTTAAAATGTAGGAAATCAAAGTAAAACCTGAAATAAACATAAAAGACCAAATGTAGAAGTAAACCTAAATCTAAAGACATAAAATTGTATTTGTTTAGATCTAACGGTCTCTACAGATGTTGCATACTGCAAGTCTTGTAGATGATCCAAGTTCATTTTTTCTACCAGTGACTATATGAATTGCTTTTTGAAACTTAATAGTAGATTTTTTTTTTTTATTTTATGAATTAATTAATACATTTTTAAAATTGTAATGCCCCATATAAAATAGTCCATTTGTTTTCTGCCACTAGAGCTTGTGACATGACACATTAAGTTTATATATGAACATTTCATTCACACGTCAATATCACATCAGTAAAATTTTATTTGACATGTTAAATTCTTGCATTTCATGTCAATTTTAAATATGACATCTCAAAATTAAATACATTAAATAATTTTAATTCATAAATTTCATATGCAATTTAGGCCTTAAAAATATAATATTGATATAAACTTTATGTAAAATACTGCATATTCATTATTTCAGGTTTTTTATTTTATTTTAAAATAATCAATTTTAATAGTTAATTATTAATTTTATTAAAGAAAAAAGTTGAACTCATTTAACCTCATATATTAACAAATAAATCATTATGTGACAAACATAAAATATGAAATTTGCTTCAAATAGCAACTTTCAAACTTTTTTTTTTCTAAAAAAAATAGCAACTTTTAAATTCATCTGCTGTAGGTAGCTCTATCATATTCCATTCACACCAAAATTATCATATTAAAAATGAATTAATAATTAGCCATTATTCATCTCATATCAAAGTTCTATATATTACAATTAGACCACTTACTCACTCACTCAATCACTCACCATATGTTCCAAACTTTCAACCAACATACACACAATGGATTTTTATCCAGAGACTCTTGAACACATTAACAATAACTTTGAGCTACATGATTTCATCCAAGATCCAAACTTTGATCAATTCATAAATTTGATTCGTGGAGAGAATGAAGATACTACTATCTTTAACATAAATTCTGACCTTATGAATGGAAATTTTATTGATAACTCATTCCTTTCATACCCTGCAAATCCATTTGATCAATGCAACAATAATAATAATATTAATAACAATTTTGTCACCCCTTTTGATCCAACTTCTTCACTTAGCTCTTTCTCTTGTTTTGATGGAGAAGCCAAAAGGGAAATAGGAGAAGAAAATGATGATGGTGATAATTATTCTTCTCCAACAACAACTACAAGTGTTGATACTAAGCCAAGGTCAAAAACCGATAGATCCAAGACTTTGATTTCCGAGCGGAGGCGAAGAGGACGAATGAAGGAGAAGCTTTACGCATTGCGTTCTTTAGTTCCCAATATAACTAAGGTACACATCGCTATCTTAAAATTTATGTTGAGTCTAACCGAATGTTAAAAGTTTATTGTTGATAAGGTTAACGTAGTAAATATTTCATACAAGTCTTTTTATAATTTAAATGTGATCAATTGGTCCTCTAAGGTGAAACTTAGTGTATGAGTTGAGACGTTGCAAAATATTCGAAAAGAAGTCCAAAGTTCAACTCCAGTAGTTAACAAATTTTGTCTTTGTTAATAAACTTACTACTAACTTTTACATTTGCTTATAGAAAATGTGAACAATTAATTTTAACATGCTTTACATAAGTATAAATTTAACTTATATTATATGCATAGATGGATAAGGCTTCTATCATTGGAGATGCAGTTTCATATATGTATGAACTTAAATCACAATCCAAGAAGCTTAAAGCTGAGGTTGCAGGACTTGAAGCATCCTTAGCAGTGTCCAAATCTCATCAAGGATCAATTGAAAACTCCAAAAAAAATCAATTCACTAACAATAATGGTTCAATTTGCAAGAAGATTGTTCAGGTTTGTTTGATAAAAACTCCATTAACTTATACACAAAGATATTAATGTAATTTGTAACATATTTGAATGTGGCTTTGTGTAGATGGATATGTTTCAAGTGGATGAAAGAGGGTTTTATGTTAAAATAGTGTGCAATAAGGGAGAAAGGGTGGCTGCTTCATTATACAAATCTCTTGAATCTTTGAGAGGCTTCAATCTTCAGAATTCAAACTTGGCCACTGTTTCTGACAATTTTCTACTTACATTTTCATTGAATGTAAGATATATATCATTTCTTTGTACTTTATTTATCAAATCTTATAATCTATGTTTGAATTAATTTGTCTTTAGTTCATGCATTTACTTCTTAGTCCTTACAAATTATAAAATTGTATGTTTTTAATTTGTCTATAGAAATTAAAAATGTGCAATTTTGTAATTTGTAGGATTAAAATGAAAGTTAAGTGTCTTAAAAACAGAAAAGTTATTTTTATAGAAATTAAAAATATATTTAATTAAATTTTTAATCTTATTTTTTATTATTTAGTTATATTTTTTTTCTACTTGATATATTAATTTATGTGTGTTATCAATTGTATCTGCTAATTCTTTATAATGTGTACTTTGTTGAAAACAGATGAAAGAGTCTGAACCAGAAATCAATTTGTCCAATTTAAAGATATGGGTGATTGACGCTTTTCTAAACCAAGGCTTTGTATTCACACCTTCTTTTTACGTTTGACTAAGTTTTAGATGAAATACTTTAAATTTTTTTGATAATTTTTTACTTTACATTATATTACGAATGAATAGCGTAATGTTGTAATCTAATTAAGGTTGTATTAGATGGATTATGATGAGTAATATTCATACATGTGGATGGTGGTTAACTATGAGCATGAATGAGTGACACATAAATCTCTAATTTGAGCCATTATTATCGGCCAATAGTGTGTGTAGAACTAAAGAGGAATCAAATTCTACCAAGAATTTACCCTGTCTGTATTGATGCCTCTGTTTTTCTACAAGGGGATCATAAGATTAATTTAATTTAAAACTACCCCCTCCCAAGACTTGTGATATTACAATTGTTGCCCCCAAATATATTTTCTAAACTCACATACCCTCATTATATATTTTATTTATTTTCTTATTTATTCCATGACATTTCTTGTGAATTTAATTCTTCTTGAAATAATTTCTTAATATATTTTATTTATTTCTCAATTAAATTTTAAATTATTAGAGTTTTTTTTTTTAAATCGACAACTAAGACACAAACGTTAACAGTTATTGTTTCCTCGTCCTTTCTTTTAGTCTCTTTTTATAGTGTTATTCTCACACCGCCAAAGACATAATTATATCGATGTCAATACAAAATATGATAGTTCTAAAAGTCTTTTGTTTTTGTTAAGACTAAAATCTTAGATAAATAGTTCAAAATAAAATAAGTGCTGTTTACGTATGTAAAATGTCATAAATGAATGAAGTTTTCTCTTAGCTTAAGAACAAACTAGAGGGATAGAACGCTATTTGAGTCTTTATGAATCTCCCCTACTCTTAAATTCCTACCAATTGTATAGACAAATCTTTGTATGGTAATTGACCAGTTCTTTGGAAGTCCATTAAGTTAACTAAAGAAAACCCCAAAGCTCATTTTTTAGGTCTGATTGAGTGCGTGAGGGGATGCCACATTTGTTCTTCTCTACTTTGTACTTGCCCGTACTAGATGACCGTGAATTGTGCCACGTTAGATCTTCTAGTGATTGTTTGGCTTGTCTTCAAAGGGTAGAGTAGAGGCATCTTGTCATGCTCAACCTATATGCCCCTTGAATCCTCTTACCAGCTTATTTCATCTTGGTTGGTTGGTCTGCCTATGAAACAATTTTATTGACTTATCTCATCTTATTGAATCGACCTTTCCTAGAATCCTCTTGTTGACTTTTGCTGATTTACTTTAACCCAATCGACCATGCTTGTCTAAGAACCATTACATAAATATTTGATTCAGTGCAATTTGTTGTAGTAGCACCACTAAAGAAAAATATAAATTTCTTTTGCATATGAGAGTGTTTACATGTTTTCTTCGTACAAACACATATGTTCATTTAAACTGACACGCCTCGTGTCTTTAAAATAATAATAATAATAATAATAATAATAATAATAATAATAATAATAATAATAATAATAATAATAATAATATAATAATAATAATAATAATAATAATAAAAATAAATAAATAATTAAAATCAACTACCCCACTTTCCCCTTTCTTTTCTCCCTTCCGGTTACAACACCCCTCACCCCATTTTTCTTTTTTGTTGTTGTTTTTCTTTCCTCCTCATTCTTCTCTTTCCCTCTCGGTTACCTCGCCATCACCTCCATTTTTCATTTTTTTTTGTTGCTCTTCTTCTTCTTCTTCTCACTTAAAATCACAAGTTAGTCTCCTTAAATCTTAAACCCATAGGAAGGGTATACAAGTTCTTGGGTAAGATTTTTGGGTTTGGGTTTGAGCTCTAAGGAAGAAGAATGATACCAATTTATTGAGAGTTGTTATTAAGACTCTTTGAGTTAAATCACAACACTTATGTTAATAAATCTCTAGAAAATGTAGTTTTGCTTCAAAATCTTATTTTGTGCTTAGAGTAGATTTAATGAATTTTTATGGTTTCCTAGAGTTAGCTAAACTTTAGAATAATTTTTTCTAAAGACTTAAGAATATTTTTGATACTCATATTTGTCAACTGAGGTCCTGCCGGCTACTCTGGGAGTTGTTGGAGAACAAACGTAGCCGATTCTCCGTAGTTGTGAGTTGACGACGGTTATCGTCATTTATTTTTTTACGCTATAATTATTATTTTACTCGTTTTCTATGTTAAAATATTTATTTAAAAATTTGGGAAACACAACCTTTGAAATTTTATCTCGACTTCGTCATTTATTTATTTTAATGTTCTTTATTATATAATATGTTATTAATTCGATATACGTATGCGTTAAAAGTATTTAAATTGTGAATTGTTATGCGATTGAATATATTTTCCATGAATTACAATGAATTGAAAGATGATTTTAAATAGGTGTTTTGGGAAATCGTTGCTATGATTATTAAATCTTTAACGGCGTTAGGTGCACCTAGTTACCTCGTTTTGATTAGGGAAATTTACCCGTTAGATGGAGCCGCCCCTATGTGAAATGTCATCCGTAGGAGGAGAGGGCTATCAACGAGATGTAAGCTCCCTAATTGATGTGTGATGATTTGTTGCGGGATTGAGAGGAGAGAGCTATCCGTTAGATGGAGCCACCCCTAAGGGAAATGCCACCCTTAGGAGGAAAAAGCTATCAATGAGATGAAGCCGCCTCTTGGTTCTCAATAATTATTATTTTTACTTGTTTGATCTTCTATGATGATTTTAATGTTATTCATTTTGATTTCGCTTCGCTATTAATTGGATTTTTATATTTCTATCTGAACGGCTAAACTATAAATTTAATAATTTTATTATGTGTATACCATAATCGTCTCAAGGTTGTAAAATTGTTTTTCGTGCCTTTTTGTGTTTCCCTTCTAGTTGATGGTGATTGTTGTCTCCTCACTAAGTCTTTGTGACTTACTCCTTCATGTTGTTTATTTTTTTTTCAGATTCAAATATAGCTGAGTAGCAAGCTGATAGTAGGCTCAAGTCTCGGTCGTATTTTGTTTTGGTAGGCCTATTTGATCGATGACCATTTTTTTGTAAAGTCTGTTGAGTCATAATGTATTTTGTAGCTATTGGAGTTTAGATAGTCTTTTGGGTAATGTACTGAATGTTTATATTATGCTGTTTGAATTTGGCTGAATTTGAAGTTTAAACAGGGATTTTGTAAATTTGGAAATGTTGAAATTACAGAGGATACTCTGTCGAAATTTCGTGAAAAATTATATATATATATATATATATATATATTTTTGAAATGATTATTCAGAACTATTTATTTGGTAAATTGTTTAGTTAGTTGATAGGCTTGCCAGACTAGGGGTATAGCTTGTGCGCCGGTCACGGCGTTTAGTTTTTGGGTCGTGACAAAGTTGGTATCAGAGCTCAGTCGTAGGTCCTAATAGCTGCAAACATACGACGATAATAGATTCTTGTCAGTAAATTGTGTACCCGGACACAACTTACTTACAAGGGCTATTAGCACTCTATGAGAGTCTCATCTGTTGTCTAAATCTGTGTTTAAATTCATCATCAATATCTTTCCACATTTTCTTGTCGTCTTGCTCAATTTTTGATCAATGTTCTTTGATTAGGTGAGAATACCACCCAAGACTAGGAATCCTACTATAAGGGAAATTGCTGATGAGTCAACTGCCCAAGCCCAAGGCGCTCGTCAACGAGGTCGTGCTCGAAATAGGCGTAGAGCTAATGTTGGCGGACGTGGCTTGGATGCCAATGTTGAGGTACCTAGGAGGATGCGCGAAAATCCAGCCATGGAAGAGTTTGCTGCTGGTCTGTAGGGATTACAACAGGTTGTGCAACAACTTGTTGGGGTTGTCGTTGGACAACAACAGGAGGGTAATCAAAGACATGAAAATCCCAATGGTCAACAAGAGGTTAGACAAGTTGAGCATCAGACGACTACAGCAACAAGGGGTATTGAAGTTACTTTACCAGACTTCATGAAGCTTAAACCCCCTACTTTTTCTGGGTCTAGTGCGACTGAGGACCCACCACAATTCATTGATAGTCTAGAGCGGCTTTGGAGAGCATTGGGTTGTTCCGAGGTAAGAGCAGTGGAATTGACATCCTTTCAGCTAATAGGTGTAGCCCGAGATTGGTTTGATATAGTGTCAAGTGGTAGACAAGTGGGGTCACCTCCGTTAGCATGGAGAGAGTTCTCTGAGTTGATTATGGCTTGTTTTCTTCCGGAGAGTGTTAGAGATGGATTAGCTCATGAGTTTAAGCTATTGGAGAAAATAGAGGGTATGATAGTTTCGGAGTACAGTGCTCGGTTTACACAGCTTTCTAGATACGCTCCTTACCCTATCACTGAGGAAATGTGTGTCAAGAGGTTCATCAGAGGATTGAGGGATTACTTATTTAGATATGTGGTTGGGTTGAATTGTTCTACTTTTGCTGAGGTTTTGAGTTTAGCACTTCAGATTGAGCAACGACAGAAGGAAAAAGGAGGTAATAGACAAGATTCACGGAAGAAACAACGGGTTGAAGGATCCTACAGTAACTATCCGAATCGCGGTGGTGGATCTATGTTTGGTTATCAGGGGCAAAAAAGACTCATGTCTCAAAGAGGTGGTCATAGCGGGCAGTCTTCTAGGACAGTGCAAAGTCGTAGATTAGATTCTGGAGCAGCATCACAGTCCACTTTCCCTCATAGACATTCCGGCGTTTCAGCTACACGGTGTTCTATTTGTGGTAGGTTTCACTTTGTAAATTGTTCTAGAGATGGTAAGGTGTGCTATCAATGTGGCCAAATAGGTCACATCAGAAGGGATTGTCCTGTAGACACGACACGTCCATCCTCTAGTTATGCATCGGCCCCAACAGCTTTGGCATCTTCTCAGGCTCATTCTGCATCTGTGCGACAAAGTGGAAATTATTATGCTAGAGGTTCAGGAACATCTCAGCAGGGAGGTAGAGGATTTGGTGGTAGAGGTCAGATACCAGCAAGAAGAGGTCATGCTCGAGTGTTTGCTTTGACTCGTCAGGATGCTCAGACATCCAATGCAGTAGTTACAGGTATACTTTCTATTTGTTCGAGAGATGCTCATGTTTTGTTTGATCCTGGAGCTACTCATTCTTTTGTATCCTCATGGTTTGCTACTCGACTTGGTAAATGTTCATATTCTTTAGAAGAGGCTTTAGTTGTAGCTACACCTGTTGGAGGAAATTTGATTGCTAAGTCGGTGTATCGTTCTTGTGATATAACTATTGAGGGCAAGGTGTTGCCAGTAGATTTAGTAGTTATTGACTTGGTAGATTTTGATGTGATTTTGGGTATGGATTGGTTGGCTTTGCACCATGCCACTTTGGATTGTCATAACAAAGTGGTGAAATTTGAGATATCGGGACAATCAGTATTCTCGTTTCAAGGAGAACGTTGTTGGGCACCACATAACCAAATCTCAGCCTTGAGAGCTAGCAAGTTAATGAGAAGAGGTTGTCAAGTGTACTTAGCCTTGGTAAGGGATACACAAGTGGCTGAGGAGGAGTTGGAAAAACTTCCAATAGCAGGTGAATTTCCAGATGTTTTTCCTGAAGAACTTCCTGGGTTGCCACCTGACAGGGAGATTGAGTTCTCTATAGACTTGATTCCAAACACTCATCCTATATCCATACCTCCTTATCGTATGGCGCCAGCAGAACTTAAGGAGTTAAAGGAGCAACTTCAAGATCTTCTTGACAAGGGTTTTATTCGCCCAAGTTCTTCTCCTTGGGGAACACCAGTCTTATTTGTAAAGAAGAAAGATGGATCCATGTGGTTATGTGTGGACTATAGGCAGTTGAATAAAGTAACCATAATGAACAAATACCCTTTGTCACGCATTGATGAATTGTTTGACCAACTTCAAGGAGCTCAATGTTTTTCTAAGATTGATTTGCGGTCAGGGTATCACTAGTTGAAGATTAAGAAGGATGATATAGCGAAGACAGCTTTTCGCACGCGTTATGGACATTATGAATTCCTAGTTATGTCTTTTGGACTTACTAATGCTCCGGCAGCTTTTATGGATTTGATGAATCGCGTTTTTAAACCATTCTTGGATCAATTCGTGATTGTTTTTATTGATGATATCCTTGTTTATTCCAAGAGTAAAGAAGAACACGAGCGACATTTGAGGTTGGTTTTGCAAACTTTAAGAGATAAACAATTATATGCCAAATTCTCTAAATGTCAGTTTTGGCTAGATAATGTGGCATTTTTAGGTCATGTTGTGTTTAAGAATGGAATAAGTGTTGATCCAAGTAAGGTGGAAGCAGTGTAGAATTGGCCCAGACCTACCACAGTAAAGGAGATTCGGAGTTTTCTTGGTTTAACCGGTTATTATCGACGTTTTGTGAAGGATTTCTCAAAAATTGCATCTTCGTTGACTAGGTTGACCCAGAAGGGAGTTAAGTTCCAATGGAGTGATGCATGTGAGGAAAGCTTTCAAAAATTGAAGGAGTACTTGACGTCAGCACCTATTTTGGCATTACCCATAGATGGTGAAAGTTATGCAGTTTATTGTGATGCTTCTAGAGTTGGTCTCGGTTGTGTACTTATGCAACAAGGTAAGGTTATTGCTTATGCATCTAGACAACTCAAGAGGCACGAGGTAAACTATCCTACACATGATTTGGAAATGGCTGCAGTAATTTTCGCTCTTAAGATTTGGAAGCACTATCTATATGGTGAAACTTGCGAGATTTATACCGATCATAAAAGTCTTAAGTATATTTTTCAACAACGAGATTTAAATTTAAAACAAAGAAGATGAATGGAACTCTTGAAAGATTATGATTGCACAATCTTATGCCACCCAGGGAAGGCAAATGTTGTTGCAGATGCTTTGAGTAGGAAATCCATGGGCAGTCTCGCTCATATAGTAGAAGTAAAGAGGCCAATAGTTAGAGAATTTCAAGAAATTGTTGAAAGTGGAATTCAATTTGAACTTGATCATTCGAGGCTATTTTTAGCCCATGTACAAATTCGTCCAACCATAGTTGATGATGTCAAAGAAGCTCAAAGTCAAGACCCATACTTGGTGAATATGGTAAATAATGTTCAGAATGGTAAAATTTCAGACTTTTCGGTTGATTCTGATGGTGTGCTGAGGTTGAAGTATCGATTATGTGTTCCAAATGTTGGTGGCTTGAGAAGGAAAATTTTAGAGGAGGCTCATCATTCTTCTTATACTATTCACCCAGGTTCTAATAAGATGTATCAAGATTTGAGAGAGTTGTATTGGTGGGAAGGGATGAAGAGAGACGTAGCAGATTTTGTCTCTAAGTGCTTAGTGTGTCAACAAGTAAAGGCTGAACACCAAAAGCCTGCAGGGTTACTGCAACCTATTGAAATACCTGAATGGAAGTGGGAAGGCATCGCTATGGATTTCGTCACAGGATTACCACAAACCCAAAAGGGTTATGACTCGGTGTGGGTGATTATAGATCGGTTGACCAAATTTGCACATTTCTTGCCTGTGAAGACTACTTATACTGCATCTCAATATGCTAAACTTTATTTAGATGAAATTGTCTCTTTGCATGGTGTACCAGTGTCTATTATTTCTGACCGTGAGGCTCAATTTACTGCTCAATTTTGGAAGTCGTTTCAAACTTCATTAGGAACACGTTTGAAGCTTAGCACGGCTTTTCATCCTCAGACAGATGGCCAGTCTGAAAGGACTATACAGATATTGGAAGATATGCTTCATGCTTGTGTTCTGGATCTTGGGGGTAGTTGGGATCAACATCTGCCCTTGATGGAATTTGCATACAATAATAGTTATCAATCTAGTATTCAGATGGCTCCGTTTGAGGCTTTGTATGGAAGACGGTGTAAGTCTCCGATAGGATGGTTTGAAGTTGGAGAAGCCAAACTAGCCGGTCCAGAGTTGATTCAAGATGCCATTGAAAAAGTTAAATTGATTCGAGATCGCTTAGTGACAGCTCAAAGTAGACAAAAATCTTATTCTGATAAGAGGCGTCGTCCCTTAGAGTTTTCAGTGGGAGAACATGTATTCCTACGAGTTTCACCAATGAAAGGAGTTTTGCGGTTTGGTAAAAGGGGGAAACTAACTCCAAGGGTCATTGGACCATTTGAAATTTTAGAAAGGGTCGGACCTATAGCGTATCGCTTGGCACTTCCACCGGATCTCTCGGGAGTTCATCTGGTCTTCCATATTTCGATGCTTCGGAAGTAGCTTCATGACCCTTCTCATGTGATTAATCATGAAGATGTGCAGTTAGATGAGAGTCTATCATACGTTGAACATCCGGTAGCTATATTAGATCGCCAAGTGAGACGTTTACGCTCAAAGGATATCATTTCAATAAAAGTTCTTTGGCGTGGTCCATCTGGTGAAGAAAGTACGTGAGAACCCGAAGAAGTCATCCGTGCGAAGTATCCACACTTATTTGAAACTCAAGGTCAGTAATATTTAATTAAAAAAAAAAGTCAAATAAATTCGAGAAAGAATTTCTATAAGGGGAGGAGATTGACACGCCTCGTGTCTTTAAAAAATTAATAATAATAATAATAATAATAATAATAATAATAATAATAATAATAATAATAATAAATAATAATAATAATAATAATAATAATAATATAATAAATAAATAATTAAAACCAACCACCCCACTTTCCCCTTTCTTTTCTCCCTCCCGGCTAGAACACCCCTCACCCCATTTTTTTGTTTTTTGTTTTTCTTTCCTCTTCATTCTTCTCTTTCCCTCTCGGTTACCTCACCGTCACCTCCATTTTTCATTTTTTTTGTTGCTTTTCTTTCCTCTTCTTCTTCTTCTCACTTAAAATCACAAGTTAGTCTCCTTAAATCTTAAACCCATAGGAAGGGTATACAAGTTCTTGGGTAAGATTTTTGGATTTGGGTTTGAGCTCTAAGGAAGGAGAATGATACCAATTTCTTGAGGGTTGTTATTGAGACTCTTTGAGGTAAATCACAACTCTTATGTTAATAAATCTCTAGGAAATGTAGTTTTGCTTCAAAATCTTATTTTGTGCTTAGAGTAGATTTAATGAATTTTTATGGTTTCCTAGAGTTAGCTAAACTTTAGAATAATTTTTTCTAAAGACTTAAGAATATTTTTGATACTCATATTTGTCAACTGAGGTCCTGCCGGCTACTCTGGGAGTTGTTGGAGAACAAACGTAGCCGATTTTCCGTAGTTGTGAGTTGACGACGGTTATCGTCATTTATTTTTTTACACTATAATTATTATTTTACTCGTTTTCTATGTTAAAATATTTATTTAAAAATTTGGGAAACACAACCTTTGAAATTTTATCTCGATTTCGTCATTTATTTAATTTAATGCTCTTTATTATATAATATGTTATTAATTCGATATACGTATGTGTTAAAAGTATTTAAATTGTGAATTGTTAGGTGATTGAATATATTTTTCATGAATTACGATGAATTGAAAGATAATTTTAAATACGTGTTTTGGGAAATCGTTGCTATGATTATTAAATTTTTAACGGCGTTAGGTGCACCTAGTTACCTCGTTTTGATTAGGGAAAGTTACCCGTTAGATGGAGCCGCCCTTATGTGAAATGTCATCCGTAGGAGGAGAGGGCTATCAACGAGATGTAAGCTCCCTAATTGACGTGTGATGATGTGTTGCGAGATTGAGAGGAGAGGGCTATCCGTTAGATGGAGCCACCCCTAAGGGAAAGGCCACCCTTAGGAGGAAAAGGCTATCAATGAGATGAAGCCGCCTCTTGGTTCTCAATAATTATTATTTTTACTTGTTTGATCTTCTATGATGATTTTAATGTTATTCATTTTGATTTCGTTTCGCTATTAATTGGATTTTTATATTTCTATTTGAACGGCTAAACTATAAATTTAATAATTTTATTATGTGTATACCATAATCGTCTCAAGGTTGTAAAATTATTTTTCGTGCCTTTTTGTGTTTCCCTTCTAGTTGATGGTGATTGTTGTCTCCTCACTAAGTCTTTGTGACTTACTCCTTCATGTTGTTTATTTTTTTTCCAGATTCACAGGCAGCTGAGTAGCAAGCTGATAGTAGGCTCAAGTCTCGGTCGTATTTTGTTTTGGTAGGCCTCTTTGATCGAGGACCATTTTTTTGTAAAGTCTGTTGAGTTATAATTTATTTTGTAGCTATTGGAGTTTAGATAGTCTTTTGGGTAATGTACTGAATGTTTAGATTATGCTGTTTGAATTTGGCTGAATTTGAAGTTTAAACAGGGATTTTGTAAATTTGGAAATGTTGAAATTACAGAGGATACTCTATCGAAATTTCGTGAAAAATTATGTAAGATCAGATGTGCACCTAAGAGGGGGGGGGGTGAATTAGGTGTTTGGGTATTTTAACAGTTTTCAGAATTTAGTGATTGATTTTTGCGTTTAATGTTGGTAGATGAAGAAGTAAATAACAGTAAGTAAATGAACACTGCAGATTTATCCTAGTTCCCCTTATAACCAAGGGTACATCCAGTCCTCTTGCTCACCACAAGAGATTTTCTTCACTATCTGTCAGAATATGTACAAGTCCTCACCCTTGGACCTTTGCTACAATCTTCTAACAAACTTTCTATGATAGAACTCTACTATCTTAGATATAACACTTAAAGAAAGTACAACTTTCTTTTACAAACACTTGTTGTTTTGATAAGAGTATAGGAGTAAGAAGGAGGTAGAATGATAACAATCCAAGATTTATTCAAGTACGTTGAGAACCTTAAGGATATGAAAATGATATGCAAGTACTTGAATTTCTGAAAATAACTTTGAGAAAAATTCAGAAAAGTTGGTTCAAAATCTTTGAAATTGTGTAATTGGATTTCATTGTTTTGAATCTGAAGTTATGACATATTTATAGTCCATAAAACATCTCTTCAGATTCGTGGCCATTGATCCAAAAGGTTTGAGGAAGAATTGCAATGTTTTAGATTGAATTCAGAACTGAAAAATTGCATTGCTTCTAGTTGTATTCGATTACATGATATCTGTATTCGAATACAACTCGCTGCAACGTTTAAATTTATTCAAATTTTTCACTGTGTAGTCGAATACACTTTTGTGTAGTCGAATACAGATGAGGAGTTTTAGCTACTGACTTAGCAATTTTTCATCTGTATTCGAATACAACAGGATGTAGTCGAATACAGATGAGATGGTTTTGCTTCTGACTTAGCAATTTTTCATCTGTATTCGAATACACCTTGGTTGTAGTCGAATACAGATGAGACGTTTTTGCTACTGACTTAGCAATTTTCATCTGCATCCGAATACACATGTGTTGTATTCGATTACAATGTTGTATTTAGTCAAAAATAAAGATTTCTAACATTTTGAAAATATTATTTTGGACTTTTGAAAAAATTGTTTATGCATATGCAAAACATGTAAGGTTCTCTTGTAGTTGAATTATGGCTTGAATCATTTACCTTTACATAATCTATCTATTTTTAATTCATCAAAAGATGTTTGGAAATGTTTTGGAGGAATTCTTCTTTTTGTTGCTTTGAGCGTTGTCACCATTGGTCTTTGTGTATAATCAAAAACATGTATTTTTACATTCTCCCACTTTTTGATTATGACAAAACCATTGTTGTTTATTGATGACTCCCCCGTGATGTATGCACATTATACTCCCCCGTAATGTATGCAAACTTCTGTGTTGGAGGAGGAAGGGAAGATGTGTTGAGTACCTACATTTAAAATTTAATGGACAACAACAAAATACATATTTTTTCCCCCTTTTGACATGATCAAAAAGAAGAATACCAACAATAAGGGATGAAGGGATAACATAGAAGCAATTTAAAATAAACCAAGAACGATCATATTGACATAAGCAATCAGATAAAGTCATATAAAAGTCAGACAATAATACCAAAATGAAACGGAAAGTAGCAGAGATTACATTGAGCAAAACAGAAGGGTAATGCAATCCTAAAACAAAAGGCGAACTAGTCCTAGGAAAGGAAGTGCGAATCAGCGACGATCAGGAGGTAGATGGAGGTGATCAATTTTTTCGGCGATGATACACATCTCCTGGACAAGACTGTCATGGTTGGTAGCGATGGTTGATTCGAGAGCTTGAAAGCGAGCATCGACCGAAGTGGTAAATCCGGAGAAGCAGGTCTGGAGAGAGTCAAGTTTAGCCATAATCATTCGGTTGGAGACCTGATCATCATCAGATGCAGTATCTTCAGCAGCATCATCTGTAGGAGCAGTAGCAGGTGCAGAGGTGTCGGTAGGAGCATCAGCAGATGTTTGACCTATATCACTCAGATGGATGTATTTTTGAAGCGGTTCACTCCAAACGATTTTCATGCTAGGAAGGACACTTAAATCAAGCAGATTATCCTTAGTAACGGTATACACAACTTCCTCAGAGAAATCCACCCCAAAGTGTTCAATAATGCGAGAAACTTCCTTAGCATAAGGCAAACCAACAGCTTCTCGGGATACAAACATGACGGACTTAACAAAATACGCCCAGTTAAGGGGAAGGCCTTCAAACATGTAGTACATAATCTGGAGTTCAAACTCAGAAATCTGAGAGTAGTTACCGGCTTTAGGAACCAAAATGTAACTTAAGAAGTAATGAAGCAAACGATAATCGACAGTTAGATTTCCAACACCAAATCGTTGCTTTGCAAAAGTGGAGCCAGCCTGAAGTCTCTTGCGTTCCATAGTTTGTTTGTCAAAGCGACAAAGAGCCACATAGGCATCATATTTTGAAACATTATACCATTTGCATAAGTTAGTCGGACTAGTTTTCTGGCCGATATCGGGTATTTTCAAAATGTCACCAATAATATGAGAATCAAGTTCAATGGTTTTTCCTTTGACACGAGAAATCAACATTTTGCCATCCCAATGCAGGTTACAATAAAAGACTCGAACTAAATCAGGATATATTGGACCCTTGTAAGTAATAAATTCCTCAATACGTTGAGCCCTAAGTAAAGCAGGAAATTGAAAGGCAGAGAACGAATCTAAAGTACCGATTTTGGGAATGATGAGCCTCTTGTCGGAGTAAAGTGTGCGAAACCGAGTAATTTCTTCCGGAGAGTGCAGGAGACGGGATAAATCCGTGATGTTGGTGCTCTTGGTTCGTCTCTTGGAAGGACCCACGCTTGCATGCTTGGTGCGAGGTCCACGTTTGCATGCGTTTTGAACAGTGTTGGAGATGTTTGACATTGTGAGTGGAAGGAAATTTGGGGGTTTAGGGTTTTGGATTCGAGACAGTGTTTGTGAAAGGGAGAATGATTTCGTAATAACTTGGAGAAAGCAAAGGTAGGAACGCAATCTGGACTGAGAGAAGGAGTTGGAGTGTGATTCGGAAATACGAGAGGGATGGAGTGGCAAGGGAGAGATACCAAGAGGAAGGATAAAAGTGTATTCGAATACCTACTGTCACAGCTTTATATATGACAGAAAACTGTGAATCTGTAGTCGAATACAGTATGATGGTAATCGAATATAGTTTTCCAGAATCATCTGTATTCGAATACAGTTTGATTGTATCCGGCTACGACTTCCAAATTTTTGAAACAGACATGATTTTAACAAGCAGAGCATATCACAAACTTTATATAATCACAGAAAATGACATGTAGGCATAGACAACTGAATTCAATATGCGAAGACGAGAAATAACTCATACCTTTGACATGATGATAACAATTTACCTTATGTTTAAAGATCACTTTCACTTAAGATGCCGAGTTCGCGTCGTATTTTGAAAAAGGAGTCTTTAGGAAGTGGTTTAGTAAAGATGTCCGCAAGTTGGTTATGAGTATCCACAAAGGTTACTTCAACATTTCCTTTAAGCACATGATCGCGCAAAAAATGATGTCGTATATCAATGTGTTTGGTCCGAGAATGCATGATTGGATTCTTTGAAATATTGATTGCACTAGTGTTGTCGCATCGTAACAGAATACATCCAAGATCAATTCCATAATCACATAGTTGTTGCTTGAGCCATAGGATTTGTGCACAACAACTTCCTGCTGCTATGTATTCGGCTTCAGCAGTACTGAGTGCGACACATGCTTGCTTTTTACATGACCAAGATACGAGTGCATTGCCCAATACATGACAAGTGCCGCTTGTGCTTTTACGGTCTATTTTACATCATGCATAATCTGAATCAGAATATCCAACGAGACTACAGATGCTACCTTTAGGATACCATAGTCCTACATTGATGGTGCCTTTTAAATATTTCATGATTCTTTTGACAGCTACAAGATGTGATTCTTTCGGATCTGCCTGAAATCTAGCACATAGACAAACACTAAACATGATATCTGGCCTACTGGCCGTTAGATATAATAAAGATCCAATCATACCTCGATATTTTGAAATGTCTACAGACGCACCAGTTTCATCTTTATCAACATATGTTCCGGAACCCATGGGAGTTGCACTTTCCTTGCAATTTTCCATTTCAAATCTTTTTAGCAGTTCTTTGCAATATTTTGCTTGATTGATGAAGATGCCATGCTTGAGTTGTTTGATGTGAAGACCAAGAAAATAGTTTAATTTTCCCATCATGGACATTTCAAATTCACCTTGCATCATCAATGAGAATTCTTCACATATTTCATTGTTTGTTGATCCGAATATGATATCGTCAACATAAATTTGGACCAACAAGGTGTGACCATTATTTCGTTTAATAAATAATGTCTTGTCAACCTTGCCCTTTTCAAAACCTCTTTCACACAGGAAGGCACTCAATCTGTCGTACCAAGCTCTTGGTGCTTGTTTTAGACCATAGAGAGCTTTCCTTAGTTTGAATACATGTGTAGGTTTCTTGAAGTCCTCAAAGCCGGGTGGCTGCTTGACATATACTTCTTCATTAATGTATCCATTTAGAAATGCACTTTTCACATCCATCTGAAATAATTCAAAATTCATAGAACAGGCATAAGCAAGTAGTAAACGTATTGCTTCTAACCTTGCGACCGGGGCAAATGTTTCGTCAAAATCGATTCCTTCTTCTTGATTGTATCCTTGGGCGACCAATCTTGCTTTGTTGCGAACAACTATACCATTTTCGTCAAGTTTATTTTTAAATATCCATTTTGTACCATTTATGTGTTTGTCTCCTGGATTAGGAACAAGTTCCCAAACTTCATTTGTTTCGAATTGGTTAAGTTCTTCTTGCATTGCAAGTATCCATTGATCATCTTTTAGTGCTTCACCTATTTTGGAAGGTTTGATTTGCGAAACAAAAGCCATGTTTAAGCATGCATCTTGTAGTTTAAGTCTAGTTGTGACTCCTTTGTTGATATCACCAATAATGTTATCAATTGGATGATCTCGATGGGTTCTCCATTCCTTTGGTAGTTTATCGTTTTCTTTTTCAATGTTGACTTCATTGTCTTGACTCGGTTGATCAATTTGATCTTCTTTACTTGGATCACTACTTTCAGTATCATCATCATCATAAGAAATAGTTTTGTCCTCTTTTAAGGGGTTAGTTTCATCAAAAGTAACATGTATTGATTCTTCTACAATTAACGTTCTTTTATTGAAAATTCTAAATGCTTTACTAGATAATGCATACCCAATAAATATACCTTCATCTGCTTTTTCATCGAATTTTCCAAGATTGTCTTTTCCGTTATTTAGCACAAAACACTTGCATCCAAAGATGTGGAAGTGAGAGATATTGGGCTTTCTGCCTTTGTAGAGTTCATACGGAGTCTTCTTAAGAATCGGCCGAATGTTTACTCTGTCAGTAACATAGCATGTTAGTAGATTTGAATCACTTAACATAGTTCTTGCAAGTTCTATCAAGGTTCTGTTCTTTCTCTCAACAACCCCATTTTGTTGAGGTGTTCTAGGTGCAGAAAAATTGTGGAAAATTCCATTTTCTTCATAGAATTCTTCAAATAAGGTATTTTGAAATTCTTTTCCATGATCACTTCTAATCGATACAATTTTGGATGATTGTTCATTTTGGACTAGTTTGGCATAATTTTTAAATGCTTTAAAAGCTTCGTGTTTGTTTGCCAAAAACAAGGTCCATGTGTACCTTGAAAAGTCATCAACAATCACTAGTCCATATGAATTTCCACCAAGACTCTTAGTTCTTGATGGACCAAACAAATCCATGTGTATCAATTGAAGTGGTCTTGTAGTAGATATAACATTTATAGCTTTGAATGAAGTTTTCGTTTGTTTACCTTTTTGACATGCGTCACATAATTTATCCCTTCTAGTTGATCAATTTTGTCGGCGATGATACACATCTTCGCTTTGTCTTTTTGACATAATCGTCTCAAGGTTGTAAAATTGTTTTTCGTGCCTTTTTGTGTTTCCCTTCTAGTTGATGGTGATTGTTGTCTCCTCACTAAGTCTTTGTGACTTACTCCTTCATGTTGTTTATTTTTTTTCCAGATTCACAGGCAGCTGAGTAGCAAGCTGATAGTAGGCTCAAGTCTCGGTCGTATTTTGTTTTGGTAGGCCTCTTTGATCGAGGACCATTTTTTTGTAAAGTCTGTTGAGTCATAATTTATTTTGTAGCTATTGGAGTTTAGATAGTCTTTTGGGTAATGTACTGAATGTTTAGATTATGCTGTTTGAATTTGGCTGAATATGAAGTTTAAACAGGGATTTTGTAAATTTGGAAATGTTGAAATTACAGAGGATACTCTATCGAAATTTCGTGAAAAATTATATATATATATATATATATATTTTTGAAATGATTATTCAGAACTATTTAATTGATAAATTGTTAAGTTAGTTGATAGGCTTGTCAGGCTAGAGGTATAGCTTGTGCGCCGGTTACGGCGTTTAGTTTTTGGGTCGTGATATAAACGATGCTAACTTTCTAGTATAATGCATAAAAAACATAGGAGATTTATTATGCATATGAGGTCTCAATGCAGACACATGTATGTGAGTTGTTTCTTTTTAATCAATGCAATTTTTCTCATGAAATTTATCATATGATCCTCGAAAGGAATCATCTTTTTTTGGATTTATCCTTAAATAAAGCCCTTAGAAAATGCTAAATAATAATAGAAGAAGATGAAAGGTCAAAACAAAAAACAAATTAAAATAAGAAATAAAAAAGACCCAAATTAACAATAAAATATATAAATTTAATGATGAAATGAAATTAGAGAGAGACAAAGCGAAGACGTTGCATTTTTGAGAGGGAGAATGATAAGTTAAGGTGATGCTTCACCAAAAAGATATAAGTGATTTGTTTTATAAGAATCAAAACAAAATTCACCCGTAAATCCAAAGAAGAGCCATGCTCAACTCACACTTATAAACAAATTTCTTTAAATTTTGATTGATTTCAAATGAAGGGTTATATGACTATTTACATATGAAGAAGGCTAAACCTAATTATTTCTCTTATAATTTCGTATTAAATTTGAAGTCCATTTTGTCATGATGGAGGGGACTTTGATGTTTCAAATACGAGTTGTAGATAATTCTTGAAGTTTTTTATCACATCAAAAACACCTCAAATTATATCAAAAATAAACAATCAAGCCTATCACCAAATGAGAATTAAAGCTTAAACAAAATTCAAATTTAGTTCTTGTTCTAGCTTGAAGAAGGCTAAACCTAATTATTTCTCTTAGAATTTCATACTAAATTCAAAGTCCATTTTGTCATGATAAAGGGGACTTTGGTGCTTCAAATATGAGTTGCAAATTATTCTTGAAGCTTTTTATCACATGAAGAACACGTCAAATTGTAGCAAAAATAAACAATCAAGCCTATCACCAAATGAGAATTAAAGCTTAAACAAAATTCAAATTTAGTTATCGTTCCATAATTAGCTTGAATTTGGTTCTTGAGTCATTCATTTGAGGGTGATGCTTAATTTTGAGCTTATCAGCTTTGTTCATAACACTCATTTTCAAGCTTATGAGTAGTCTATGATGTTCAATCCAACTTATCAACCAAAACATCCACAACTTCGACACTTATCAATCAAATATTTCATCGTATCTATTTATATTAAAGTTGGACAAATGTCAAAGGCCTACGATAGGATCGGGTGGAAGTTTGTGGATGGTGTTTTGAGATCTATGGGTTATCCAAGCAGCTTGGTGGATGTGATTATGCAGTGTGTGTCCTCGATCTCTCACCAATTCCTAATCAATGGTCAACTAAGCCCTTCTTTCACACCTGAATGGGTTTGAGGCAAAGAAATCACCTTACTTATTCATTCTTTGTGTTGATGTGTTATCTGGTTTGCTCCGCAAATGTGTGTTGTCCAACAACCTTCATGGGATTAAGGTGGCAAGACAAGCCCCTCAAATCTCTCACTTGTTATTCGCAGACAATAGCCTTCTATTTATTAGAGCCAACCTCTCTAAAGAAAAATAAGTCCTTGAGATTCTAGCTCTATACCAAAACGCATCTGGACAGGTGGTAAACCTTGACAAATCCAAAGCTTCCTTTAGCTGAAATGTGCCAACAGAAGACAAAAACACGATCTATGAAATGATGGGAGTTAAGACAGTGGAGGCTTAGTCAAGATACCTTGGGTTTCCAGTTCCCTTTGGAATATCAAAAAAGGCAATATTCTCATTTGTCATAGATTGCTGGAAAAATATCAAATGGTGGTAGGAGCGATGCCTATCACGAGCAGGTAAAAAAATCACTCATCAAAGCAGTTGCACAGACAATTCCCACTTACAAACTTAGTTGTTACCAAATACCCGAGGGATGCTGCAAGGAGATTGATTCAATGCTAGCCAAGTTTTGATGGGGATCAAATGAAGAGAGTAGGAAGAGTCGTTGAATGAGTTGTGGGAAATTGTCTAGAGCTAATAACAGATGGGGGATGGGATTCAAAAGTTTCATTGGGTTCAACAAGGCTTTGCTAGGAAAATATTGTTGGAGACTAGTCACTAGTGGAAATTCTCTTTCAGGAAATATTCTAAAAAACCTATATTATCCAAGAAACTCCTTTATGGAGGCAACCATGGACTATCAAACAAGCTACGCCTAGAGGAGCACCATTAGTGCTAGGCAATTTGTTGAAGAAAGGTATCTCTCTTGATTCTCTATGTTCAGTCCCCAACAAAATCCAGAACTTCATGCGGCAACTTGCGAAGAATATATTACCTACTAGAGCCAATTTGGTGAAGAAAGGCATGTCTCTTGATTTTCTATGTCCAATTCACAAAAAAATATAGAACTTCATGTGGCAACTTGCGAAGAATATATTACCTACTAGAGCCAGTGAGACAACAATGTCGAGCTAAACTGTTGGATTCTAAATTGTTGTCATGAAGCTAGTGAGACAACACAACAGTTGTTCATGCAATGTAACGTGGTTAAGCTGATTTTGTTTGCCTCCCAACTTGGATCACATGTTCCAAACAATGTCGAGCTAAACTGTTGGATTCTTAAATGGCTCACTTGTAAGGATACACTTGGTGTTCAATTGTTTTCTACACTCATGTGGACATTAGGGAATGCTCGAAACCAAGCTGTTTTCAACAATGTGAAAAGTTGACCCTGTGGCCATTGCTTCTGTCGCGGGCTTGTTTGTCCATGAATTTAATGTTGGTAATCCAACAAGGTCCTCTATTTCTTGTCAGTTAGATTTGGGCAGAGCAGACCAAGATGCAACAACGCAAATTTCTATATTTGTTGACGTATGATGCTTCTCCAATGGTCAGATAGGTTGGGGCCTGGTGGCTAAGGACCGACCATGGGTCATTCTGTTTAGCGCTACATGGCTGGAACACATTGTTGTTGAATTGATTTTTAGATGAAGCTCTGGATGTCCAATGGGAGCTGCAAATTGCGCTACAACATGACATTGACATGTTCTCTCTAGCTTCAGATGCTAAAATTGTAGTTAATTGTATCAATATAATTCTATCCTAGTGGTAGTTGATCATGTAATCAAGGATTGTATTGACCTTATGTCTTTTTTTTTTTTTTTTTTAATTCTGTCAATGTTAGATACCTTAGTAGAAACCTTAATTTTGATGCTCACTCTTTAGTTTTCTTCTCTAAACAAGTGAGTTCAAAATTCCGGTGAAGATGTCTCTATTAGTGACCATTATCCCTCATTTGTATTCTCTAACGTTGACTATTTTCCGACATTAATTTCATGAATTATATGATTCTTAAAAAGAAAAATCCTTTAGACTTATCATCTCCACCTATTTTGATAAGAAAAAAAAGTTTTAATATGTTTTTGGTATCTGTAAATATAATTTTTTTGATTTTGATCCTTGTAATTTTATTTTTTTTTGTTTACATATCTGTAATATCAAAAAAAATTATTTTTGGTCCTTAACGTTAAGTGGACGCTACAAAAACGTTAACCGTAAGATTAATTTGTATGTTATTTTATATTTAAGGGGATTTTTTAATATTGCTAATGAAATTCAAAAAAATATTTTCCAGTACTAAAACTGAAAATTGTTATATTTACTGAGACCAAAAACTGTTTCCCTTTTTTTAACGTCCACTCAACGTTAAAGACCAAAAATAATTTTTTTGATATTACAAAAATATAAACAAAAAAAATTACGAGGACCAAAATAAAAAAAAAAGTTTATATTTAAAGAAATTAAAAACATATTTAAACAAAAAAAATGATATCTACATGTTGATTGAAACACCAAAGAAGAATTATTCTTTCAATCATATTCTATATCATCAAAGTTTATTTGAGTCAAACTTATTTTTAGTCTAGTTCCAACACACGATACACGTTAAATTGATTATTGTTTATAACGATTAAAAAACATTTAACTATCTTAATATCTTTTCTCTACATATAAATAATGCACAATATAAATTTTCATTTATTTTATTTTTTGCTTCAATTAATTATCTATATCTTCTGTATTTCCATATTGAAGCCAAGACAACAATATCAATTATCAATCCAAATCTAAGAAGCTGACAAAATATTTTTTGAAAAACAAAACAATAGAGAAGTGTGTAGATAGATAGAGAAAGGGTAGAAAGTATAAAGTGTGTGTGATTTTGACTCACACATTCTCTGTTGCATTATCACAAACACCTAATCTCCATATCACAATGCAAATAGCAATGGCTTCTTCCCAAACTCTCGTTTCACCTTCACCACTCTCTTCTCAAACTCTTCTCCGATCATCCTTCTCCGGCGTCTCTCTTAAGCTCTCTCCCCAATTTCCAACTCTTTCCCCCTCAAATTTCAAGCCTCTCACTGTCGTTGCTGCTGCCAAGAAAGCCGTCGCCGTTCTTAAGGGTAACTCCGCTGTCGAAGGTGTCGTTACTCTCAGTCAAGAAGACGACGGTGACTCCTCATCTCTTTAAAAAATCTCCATTTCATTAATTTTCAATACTAGTTTGGGTTTTTTGTTACTGAAAATGGAAATGAATTTAATGCTTCATAACCAGAATGATTGAACTTAGCCTTGTAAATAATAACACATTAAATCCTTGCTGTTTTGGATAAATAATTCTATTCGTTCTAATTGGTTTTAAATTGCGGTATCCGCGGAATCTTAATATTGCTGTAAAATATGGATAGATGCAACTACAAGTCTACAAGTAAGGTTGTAATGCCGTTGCTTTTTAAAAAAAGAAGAAGTTTGCGATGCTGTTGCTGAAATCTCTAAAACTTTTTACAGCCGGATACCACAATTTAGAGCTATGGTTGTTAATTAGTTGTAGTTATCTTAAGTATGCGGTAATGTAATGATTAGTTTTTTGTGAGCTGAATTGAATTAACTAGTAGCTATTTGTGTGATGAGTATAGGTCCAACAACAGTTAATGTTCGTATCACTGGCCTTACTCCAGGGCTTCATGGTTTTCACCTTGTGAGTTTTACTTCATGCCCTTTCCTTCAAAATTGTTTATTTATTTATTAATTTGGCTCGATAAAATGTGCTGTTTGATCTTGCAGCATGAGTATGGTGATACAACAAATGGGTGTATCTCGACGGGTAAGGCAGCCTGACCTTACTTTCCATTTTTTTGTACCCTATCTTTGTTGGTATGGTTTAGTTTGATTGAAGAGGTTTGGATTGTTTGCTTCTTGAATCTCTTATTTAGGACCACATTTTAATCCTAAAAAATTGACTCATGGTGCTCCTGAGGATGAAATCCGTCATGCGGGTGACCTGGGAAACATAGTTGCTAATGCCGATGGTAATACTTGCTGTTTCTTTTCTTCTGCTTTGAAATGCTTTCTAGACCTCTTTATGTATCACTTTGTAATTTTTGTCAAACACAGGCGTTGCAGAGACAACAATCGTTGACAATCAGGTGCTCTGTGTTATTTTTTATTTTGATATTATAGTTATTTCAATCCGTGGTTCTCGTGCCTGGAGTCTGAATTCTGAGTTACTTTTTTAAGAGTATGATTCATTGTGAAAGTGGCTAACCGTGTTGTTTGACGAAATCATGCAGATACCACTCACTGGCCCCAATTCAGTCGTTGGGAGAGCCTTAGTGGTTCATGAACTTCCAGATGACCTTGGAAAAGGTTAGCTCTTCCATTTTAAATATTTATTTATATTTGCCATACGATTCTATGCTGTAGATGAAAATAGTACTGTCACAAGCTTCAGCACTTGTATAACCTTAATAAACAGTAGTTGAATGTGTACTTATCACAGGGGAGCAATAACATGTGAATGAAATTGGTTGTTGATGTTCTTACTAACAATATGTCTCATGTTGTGATTATAGTCTTGTATATCGAGTATGATGTGTTAATAATAACTGAAGTATTTTTACTTTGGTCTCATCTGCATCTACTTATACTTTTGCAGGTGGACATGAACTTAGTTTGACCACTGGAAATGCTGGTGGAAGATTAGCTTGTGGTAAGTAGAAAACATGCATTAAAACAGTTCTATCCTTGTCATATTTATTGATTCTTCGATGCATATATGACTATGTTATTTAATTTGCACCTCGCTTCAATTTTTGAAGATGAACAGTTTCTGTAACTTAGTGATTTATTTTCATTCTCGATATAAAGTACAATGACTTCTCTACAAACTGGTTCCAATAAGTAATGCACAGTTTCGATATGATTAGAAGCAAGCTCCATACATACATATAATTCTCAAGAGTTGTGCATTAAAGCCTGTGAGTAAGCTGGGTATCGATCTATAGCAGACGAACACTATCTGCTGCTAAATTGAACAGATGGCTTATTTTCATAATAACTGGAGGTCTAGAATATGAATGGTTATTGAGAAATGATGACTGGAGGTCTAGAATAACTTTTTGCATATATGCTTGTAGACCTGTGGCAATGATATCATATGATATTGGCTTGATATTATATTTGACAAATTTTGTGTTGAATGGTCTCAATATATTTAAATTAAAAGTGAAATCACAAGCTTGAATACATTTAAACTTGTAACCTTCAAAAAAATGCTTATAAACTGTCAAAATAAATTTACAAAGATATAAGTTTACATTTAAATTACAGTCTTTTCCAGCTTTAGTGATTGTATTTAAACTTATACAAGTATACACTTTCTGTTGAACATGCAATTTGTCTCAACATTTTTTTGGGCGTTAAAATGCTATAGAAGCACTTATTTATTGTCATCTATTGGGCATTAATATGCCCATTCTAAGGTAGGCATGGCAATACAGTGGATAGACCATAAGAGCATGTTTTTGGTCAAAGCATCCTTACTGTTAAAATCCTAACCTGCCTCGCAAGAACAATATGAAAACCTGCATCACCTATGTGACACTTGTTAATATTTGAAGATATGTTCATACAATAGTTTGTCTTAAATTTTTAGTTTTATTTCATATAAACAAAATAGCATATCAAGAATAATTGTTAAACCAGTGAAGACAAGTTGATATAACTTACTTTATTAATAAATAATACGAGCTTAAAGTTAATTTAGATAAGGGGTTAAATCTACTCTGTGCAGGGTGGCTACTCGTGTGTCAGGGTGAAATTGTTACGTTTATTGATATGACCCAAATAGAATAGATTTAGAGGTTACTCCACTTACGGAGCTATTTTCCTTACAACTTTAAAGTTGTTCTTCCCTTTCCTTACATTTATCCAATAATCCAGTTCTCAAAAGTTATAGCTGATGTTATATGTCTGCAATCTTTTTAGTGTTTATATTCAAATATTTGTGCATCATACACTATGTTTCTCCTCTATGGTAATGTATCTATTGTGCTTGTTTATTTGCAGGTGTGGTTGGCTTGACTCCACTATAAATGCTACGAATGCTTTTGTATCAGCAGTGTTATATTATCTGATATTTGATTTCTTCCGTTACCCTTGTTTTATGAAGCTTGATGGCTTACTATTATTTGCTTTCTTCGTTTTCTTCAGTTAGCAATGTAAACTATGAAGCTTAATGTCCTAGATGAGTGTGTAAACGGTACGTTAGTCTTTTACCAGAGAGATTCATCATGCAATCAGGTGCTTACTCCCCAATAAAATTTAATTTCTGATGTAGTTCTTGTTGCCTGCTTGTGAAAGAACCTATGTTGATATTCTGTAATACTTGTGTTCCTGGTTAGCTATAATGGTTCGAGTGCAAAAGCAGGGTATTTGTGTCTAAATGTTCATATATTCATTAGGCTGGGGTTATGCTTTTTCCCTCACGTTTTTTGCCACTCCATTGAGTTGAGATGTACACATCCGAAAAAGTCATTGTGTATCTGAAAGTGCACTTCTGGAAACATGAAATATTTTTAGTAGCTTAGGCGGGTGAAAATTAGCAACTTTTTTTGTGCCAAAGAGATTCATTTAGAGGTGATGAGAGCTCCAAGCCCAACTGGCTTACAAAGGTGGCCCAATAGTGAGATTGGCTAATGATTCTGCATTTCTATAGTCTTAGAATAAACATGAATTGTTGACAAAAAAAAAAAAAGAATAAACATGAATTGACTTCCCACTAACAAGGAATAAAACTAACTGAAATTTTGTTTCAAAAGAAAATTAACTAAAGTTGCAGGGGTGATGATTCTACAACTTAGTGCAATGGTCAAGGGTGTGTTTTATTTGTTTGAAAATCTTATTTGTGCAAAGTTGTGCTTCGGGAAAAATAATTACGCAAACCATTTTAAAGGAAGACTGATATTTTCTTGTAGTAACAAAATGAAGTCTAATTTAACATGGCTTTGGAAGGTTCATTTGATTCCTTTCCCGCTGATAATTATGAGTAGAGCTATCAATTAAGTCTTAAAATCTAAAATTCTTTTTAAAAAATCTCCTATTAAGTCCTTTAATACGAGGCTTTTTATTAAGATGGTTTTGTAAGATCTCATTCTATTATTTAATTATTTTTTGTAGACTTAAATGAGGAATTTATGAGTCCAATATTTTGTCAATTTAGATTTTCTTTTGAACTTTTTTTTAAATTTATTTTTCTTAGAAAAATATTGAAGCAAAATTTCTCAGAAAAGAATGGATTTTTTTTTATTGAAGAAATTTTTCTAAAAAAAAAGAAAATTTTTAAAATAATTTTTTTCTTGAAATTTTTTTAAAAAATAAATCAAAAATCTTTTTAAATTATTTTAAAAAAAAATCAAAACTTTTGTTCTCGAAAAGTTGAAAAAAAAAATTAAAAAATCAATTTTTTTTTTTGAAATATTGAACTCAAACTCCGCTACATCTACATAATTTTAAAATTCTTTTAAATTTTTGGAGCTTTAATATATAGGACCTTTCTAATTATGAATATTTTTGTCCGTTAACATATCAATTTATAATTAGTGAACTTATAAAATTAACATATAATTATTAGTAACCACTACAATGCCATAATTTTTTATTTTTTTGAATTATCAAAACTACTTCTAGCTAGTGACTACCTTTTATAGTTGGTGGTTGGACTTACAATGCAAGCATCCGTGCATACCCCACTTGACCTGCAGTAAATTTTTCTTATCTGAAGAGAAAAAAAAAAAAAAAATTACATTGTAATATATTGAATTCAAAAACCAGAACATGATATCAATTTACACATTATATAGAATGACTTCAATTTTTATAAATTCTACAAAATCCATGCCACTTTATCCTGTTTTCACAGGAAATAGCATATCATAAAAGAGTGAACAGTCATTGATATTAAATCTCCAATGATAATCTTACTAAAATAACTAATTAAACATTACCTAAAATAAGAAAACAACTAATTAATAAGTAATAACATTTTCGTTTAAATAAAATCTAAGGGTTATATGTAAATAAAAAAAAATCTATAAGTATAATTTTTCCCAAAATAAATCTTTTGGGCATGTCACTGTCTTGGACCGAATGGGATTGGCATTTGATTAATTAATGGATATCGTTGTGGATAATAGGAAAGCTTTTGTTTTCAGAGACTGTTCGTTTCTTGCTGACTAAAGAAAACTAAAATAGCAAAAATAAAATCTATTTAATTATTCATTCATTTTACAAGAGATCAGATCCACTTGAAAGTGCTTTAGCTGCAATCAACTTGTTTGTTTTCATGAGTGGTTCACGAGCATCACTTACTTGGTGAAATATGAAATATTAAAGATTTCAAGTGGATTTAGAGTTAGTGGACACCAAATGTTTTTTTTGTTTGTATATACTACTGAATAGAATTAAAATTTATGAATCGACCGGCGTTGAGTCTAACGGAAGAGATTAAACTCCTACAAGATAATAAATTCGAATTTGAATATCTGTTGAACTTACATTTAACATCCGGTACATCTCGAATATAATACATAAAAAATCATTGATTATTGACGAGTGTAACTAGTGTGTTTATACTATTGTTGTCCCTAAATATATATCTCTTGAAAATTTTATTGTTACTTTTTCTAGGATATAGATTTTTAACTATTTAGTTTTTCATTACCAAAATACCTATATGAATGGGAAAGATAAATTGATTTTTAATTCATAAGATGAACTTTTTTGCTAAAAAAACGTACTTTTGACTTTTCTTAGTAATTTTCTGAATTTGTAAATTTCTTTCATTTTCATTTGGTGGGTTCTACATATAATTCCCCCTTATTTCATGATGGTGTGCCTTTGACTCAACTTTTGTTTATTTTCTTAACGCAAATTATGCATGTATGGTTTTCAGAAGAATAACAGAACATTTATTCAAGTTACGACTTTCAGAATATTAAAAATTAAATACTATTGTAGCATGGTCTAAGGCTGCGATTTCATTTTTTTTTTCTTTTCTCAGTTTGAGTACAAAATGAGATAAAGGAGAATGCTATACTTTCTGATCCACTACTTATCCTTCTATATCGACAAATTTTCTATTCTTAATAAATTTCTAAACTTTATAAAAAAAGTTGAACAATTTATATATGCATGGTAATGAGAGTAGCAAGTAGCATCAAATCCTAAATTCTCATCACATTACGTGCCTCACACAACACAACTTACTACATTCAATTTGCTACGCTAAGAATCAACGTCCTTTTTCATCCCATTTCCAATCAATTTCACTCTAGTCTCAATTATAAAACAAAAAAAGAATTAGATATTTTTTTTTTATCTTATTTATAAAAAAAGTTGTAACTTTTAAAATAAATAATTTTTTTATTGTCATTTAATATTTATCTGTTAAATGTTAGTAAACATAATTAATATCTCACACTTTTTCGTGATTTTAATATATTTGTAAAAACATTCAAAAATTAATAATATTAAATAAATTTATTGACATTGTTAATTTTTTATTTTTCTCGGAGAGAATATTTTATACCCCTAGACAGATTATTAAAGCTGCAACCAAACCAAGATCTCAAGTGATATTACCATAAATATTGGTCCATTTTACATGCATCAAAGGTATTACATGCGCACGCACACACGGAATAAATTATCTCATAGCAAAGCGTGAAGTATATTCTTGCAACATAATGATGATTTAGGACGAAAATCGAAATTGTTGATTATGAAGCCAACAACTGAATAAAGACTTCTCCATATGAGAAATCAAACAAATTACTTCTACTCTTCTCGAATGAAACATTCATTTGATATTTTTATACAGATTAAAAAAATTATAAATAAAAGAGACATATCATATTTTTTATTAAATATTATTATTATTATTTTCAATGTTATAATTAAATACATAATAAAAAATATTTGTATTATAATTTCGTTTGGAAACACAAAATCATTAACACTGCAAATATATATTGTGACATGTGAGCTGTTAGCTCAATTTATCTTTGAGCAGAAGATTTTTTTTTAAACGACCAAAATTAAATTCAAATCTTCTAATTCCTTAATTATTAACTAAAACCGATGGAGTTATTCCATCCACCCTCTTAATTTAAGCACAAGATTAAGTTTATCTGATCAAAGTAAATAAAAGCATTTTATAAATAAATAATTAAAAAGAGCATGCTCCTTCTCTAAGAACAGTTATAATTAAAATTTGTGTACTTGTGTCTTGTGAAAACAGTTCAAGTACTTATTATATAAAAAAAATATATCAAAATTAATACATATATTTCAAATAAAATATAAACAAATAAAAGCAATTTCTCTTTTATTTAACAATATAATTTTAAATATTTGTTATTTAAATTAATTTTTTTATTTTTAATTAAATTTATTATTCAAAGAGAATTATTTAGGTAATAAATCTAGTTTTCATTTTTTTGGCAACATAAACTTCATTTTTATTGAAATTATATAGATTAAATATA
>JBBPBP010009779.1:27565287-27576610 GCA_037974735.1 Cicer chorassanicum
CATGTCATAGTAGTCTCTAATTTTGCTCTTACTGCGTGATAAAAATTTAACTAGAGATTTTTAATAAGATAAGATTAAGGATACATATTGTTAACTCACCAAAAAAATTAATAAGAGAAAATATTATAGTTTATCCTATTGACTTAACAACAAAGAATTTTAATATATTCTGCCTTTATTATCACCATCAAAAGAAACTTTCAAAATTGTTTCATTAATATGTGACAAGTTAAATATATTATATTATTATAAAATTTTCATTTATGGAAATGTTTGAGTTATAAATTAATAGAATACAATAATAAAATAATCTTAAAATTTTAATAATAAAATAATCGTTTCATAAAAGCCACACCTTGATCAATTAATAATATTATATTAATTAAAGTATATATATAATAATAAATCCAAAACAGAAAAACAGTAGCTAGTGGAAGTAGAAGTGAAACAGAAAGAGAGCGAAAAAGTGTGGTTATGATGAAAGCGTAGAAAACAGTGTAGTGAAAGGCGCGTGAGAAAACGAAAGAAACTTTTCTTGTTAGTAACACTTCGAAGGTTGGAAACGCAAGGTAGATTTTGTGTGACAGATTTACAAATAGCTGTTATAACAAAAAAAAAAAATTAAGGACGGCTTCAAAAACTCCTCTCTCTCTCTCCCAAATATATAAATACACACTCACACATAAAACTTGTTCACTCACACACACTCATATTTTTTGTGTCTATTTCTCTCTACATTATAACAGTTTTCATTTAGTGACTAATTAATAACAGTGGTTGTTATATTTTTTTTTTGAGATGGAAGAGTTTAGCAATGAAGAAAAGTTTGTGGATGCAACCTCCATAGCCAAAGGAAAACGCACCAAAAGGTTGAGATTTTTGTCATCTTGTGGTGTTGCTTCTACCTTAATGACATCAAGCTGCTCAAGTGGTGGTGAAAATGGGTATTTTGATGATCTTGAAGAAGAAGATGATGAAGATATGGCTAATTGTTTGATTCTTCTTGCTCAAGGAGGCAATTACCAAAAGCAACATAGTAGTGGTGGTGATGTTGGTGACAACAACAACATAGCTGAAAAGGGTAGTAATGGAAAGAAAAAAATTGGTGAGATTTTAACTGCCACCGCTACAACAAAAGTTGGGTTTTATATTTATGAATGCAAAACATGTAACCGAACTTTTCCTTCTTTTCAAGCTTTGGGTGGTCATAGAGCAAGTCATAAAAAGCTTAAAATTATGGCTGAGGAAAAAAGAGCGTCTCTCCAGCTGCCAGAGCCAAGATCTTATTTGCCACAAGATTCACAACCAATTAAATCGGTTGCGAACTGTGATGAATTTCAGGAAGAAAAGGAACCTCGTGGTGGGACCACAATTTCTTCTCTTCAAATGGTGAATCATGGTTTGAAAGCTTTTTATGGGAACAAGCACAAGATCCATGAGTGTTCCATTTGTGGATCAGAATTCACATCAGGACAAGCATTGGGTGGACACATGAGGAGGCATAGGACATCTTCGGCGAACGCCTCTGTTATAGACAATGATAGAGGAGTTCGGCCAAAAAATATTTTACAACTGGATCTTAATCTTCCCGCTCCCGAAGACGATCTTCGAGAGACAAAGTTTCAATTTGCAAATAGCAAATCAATGGTGATGTCCGCTTCTCCGACTTTGGTGGATTGTCATTATTAGACAAGGAGTTAATTGAAAGAAGAGTTGTTTTTTGTTTTTTATTTTGATTAATGATGATCAATGTGAATTATTCATTAAATTAATATTTTAATTTACAATTATTCATACTTATCTATATTCTTTGTATTTTAATTTACAATTATTCATAGTTATCTATATTCTTTGGTTTATTAATATTTGTTATTTTCTTATGATTCAAAATAGTTGAAGTTAGAATACTTTGAGTAACTAAGTGGTTAGTGTTCGTGGTGTTTGCCTTTCCTTCACGAAAAGTGAGTGATATGGCATCTTTATTTCTTTTATTTTATTTTTCCTTTTTTTTTTAATATATTTTATGTGCAAACTCAATTTAAGAGCAAATAAAGAGGTGTGTGTAGGTATCTAGGTGGAGTGAGTGTAGTGTCATGGAAATGGGCATGGTTAGCTAGGGTTTGGCAGCAGCACAACCACAATCAAAAGTCATGTGGATGGATTAGGTTCCCTTGTGTGCTTTTTATTTTATAATAATAAAGCTAAAAAATTTCTTTCTTTTGTTCTCTATCTCTCATTGGCCACCTCACTCCCACTCTTTTCATTAATGACAAGAATAAAGGATTAGTAACTGTATATGCCATTGCCATATGCACACCCATCACCATTTATCCTTTCAATTTATGAATTTGGCTAATGCAATGTAAGTTTTATCTTTAGAAAATAAAAGAATAAAAAAATGACAAAATATAGGTATATTTAATTATGTACTTTTTGTATGATTTTTAACTTATATTTTATTAAATTCGTAATTTCTTAAAGTTTGTTATAATTATAAAAAATGTGTTTTATATTAAAAATCATACAAAAAATACATAAAGAAATGTACATAAATTTTTTCCTAAAAAATTATCAAATGATACATAATAATACAAACAAATGATTTCTATAAAAAAATGTGTTCATAATAATACAAACAAATGATTTATGAATCAATAATTTAGATTATTTACTATATCTTATAAGGTGAATTGTTTACTTTAAAATAGTTACATGTCCTTCACTTTATATGGTTAGATATCCATCTGTTGCTATTATTTAAAATACACCATTGTATCTTAGTATATTCAAGATCCACGCCACCTCATATGATGATTAGTTTTAGCTTTTAAACTAATCAGTTTCACCTAATTGGCAATATATTTTGTTCGTACTCTGCATGTTCCTTAACTCAATATATTTATAAACATATTTAGTCAATTTTATTATACCTTTCTTTTGCTGTATAATATGTATTAAAAATGACAAATCAATAATTAGCTTAGGGATTGTCTCGTGGGAGTTCCAGCCAATACAAAGTTGATGCTCCCAAGAAAGATAGTGTTAACTTTCAAGCCACATATTTGATTAATTAGGAGTTATATTTACGATGATATGTCCACTATTTGGAAATGGACCCATCACCCATACGCACCCTTTTTTGTTACAAATTTCAGCCTTATTTATGTAGTTCACATAATGAAGCGTGAGAGAAAAGGACATGGTGAATAACAACATTTCTACTAACATGGGGTCGGGTATAACAAGAATTTAGATTCTAAATATAGATCCTAGCACCACATGTAAAAATCAGATGTCCTACTTCCAACGCTAAGATTAGTCCCACAATGCAATTTAAATGGAAAAAATTGCTAAAAAATATAGACATATACAAAATAACTCATGTTGTTGTATCATATTTGATGTAAAAACTAACTGTAAGACCGTATATTTTGAGGGACAATGAACCGGATAAAAATTTGTAATTCTTGTAGCTAACTCAACCATGGGATAAATTTTGTTCTCTAGACAACTATCTAAAATACAAAAAACCCTTTTATTTCTACTGAAAAAATATTTTCTCTCTCTCTACCATTTTTCATATATATTTATCTATCTCTATCCACTCTCACATTTATTATATTTTACATCTCTCTCTTTTATCTAGCTCTTCTTTCTCTCCTTTGTGAATATTTATCGTCATAAACGTCAATTACTCTTTTGCAGATCAAATATATCTTTAATGTGTAAAATATTTCACTATTAGACTTTTTAAAATAAAAAAATTAATCTCATAAGTCTTTGAAATATAAAATTAATCTCATAGGTCCAAAAGTCCTAAAAAGTAAGAATACTTTAAGATGCCCACATAAGAGTCAAAGACCCTAACTCTGGTGGATATAATAAAAAAAGAAAAAGTATATTGCTCATTTCCCCTCATCCATGAATAATAATAATGAGAAATAAAATGTACATAAATGATATTAATTTGAGTTATAGATTGACACATATTTTTTGCATTTAGAAAATCATGCATTTACACATATTAATAGATTTTGACTAACATTTGAAATCCGTTGGTTCATATTGGATGCGTTTGTTTTAGATTTTTTCAAACAAAAAATCATTTTTTAGAGTTTGAAAGGTGTTTTTTTTAGATTTTTAAAAAATTATTTTTTGGCTAAAAATGAAAATATAAAAATAGTACCTTCTCGCATTTTGCTATTGCGATAGATGAGAGAGAAAAATGAAATACAACCAAAAAACACGAAACTTAACTCATTATCGATAGAAAATGATGCAATTACCCCTACTTTATTTTGAAAATCCCAAATTACCTTCTGTCCATTTTTTATAAGTTGACCATTTTTTTCTCTTCCCACGACGTTGTTATTTTTCTCTTTCCATACCACCTTGTTTTCATCCAATAAATTTTGTTTTCTTTTTAGGTTTTTCTTGTTTTTTAGTTGTGTGTGTTTATTTATTGATTTTTGAGAAGTACTCAATTATAAAATTTTAAAATGTGTATATGGAATGGTCATTGTAATTTAAAAAAAATTATTTTTACAAAATTATATACAAACGAGTTAAAAATCATTTTTATAATAGTAATCAAACTGGAGTTAAAAAAAATCATTTTTTTTAAATCTCTAAATTATTTAAAATAAAAATCATTTTTATTTAAACTCAAATAAACGCACTCATTACATTTTCACAAAAATCGATTTTAAATATAGTGTGTGGAGTAATTATAGTGTGTGGAATCCAAATTCCCAACAATGCGTTTGAGATCATATAATCAGGGTAAAAAATGAGTCACACATTTAATTATAGTGTGTGGACTCCAAATTCCCAAAATCTCGTCGTCCTGCAATTAGTGTCATATTTGTTTATTTTATACATATTGATAAACAATTATATATAAATGAGAAAAATAGAATAATATAATTTTACCTCATTATCCTTAGTATACACTATTTGATTCACCATTATAATAAATACAAAGTAAAATATAATAATTTGAATGTGATACATATAATATCAATTGAATTTGACTCATCTAAAATGAGTAAATTAATTGTTAATTTTGTAACTATATATGATTGAATAATTATGTGCATATATATATAATATAAACAATTAATTTGTTTATCAACGATCAATACTTCTTATTTTATTTTCTAAAATAAATAAAATTTAGATAAATCTAACACATGTATTAATTAGAAATATATTAATCATAATTTCATATTTGTAAAATGGTACAGTTAAAAAATAAATAATTAATTTATATTAAAATTAATATTTATTTTAAAACAAATTTTATAAATATTACATTTATTCGTAAGACAAATATAATATATATATATATATATATATATATATATATATATATATATATATATATATTATTGAGTGAGAGATTAAATTAAGTTAAGCATCGTAGAGAGAGAAGGGAGAGATGGAAGACTTTTAAGTCACTTACACTTGCCACTTATCTAAAGTTAGTTTTTTTGGACTCAAAAGTTAGTTATATGCACGTTTTTTGGGAATGCTGGTAAGCGAAGCATGTGGGCACATACATTGCGTGAGGTGTCCGAATGCACACGTAATATTTTCTCCATTCCAAATTAAACGTTGTTTAAGATTTTTATATATATAATAAAAAATGCAAGTGTGTTATAAGTAGTTAAGTTGGTGAGTCAAGCAACATCAAAAATATTATAAGAAAGAGATTCAAAGTCATAAAGACTGCATTAACAATTAATTTATTAATATTTTACTTAAAAAAATATAATATAATAAGAATAATATTAATCAAATTATACAATTAAAAAAAATAATTAAAGTTGTATGATACAATTTATTTTGAAACAATTTTTTTTTCTTAAACTCGTATTCGTTGCAAAACATAAGAAGTATATAATAGAAGAAATCACTCATTGACATTATTAGCACATGTAGTTGGGGAGAGAGGTTCCCTCGTTGTCATTTAACCTCCAATTATCCCTCTATAAATTATAATTTATTTATGTAAAACTATTTCTATAAAAAGATTTACTTTTTACATATATAAAAAAATTTAGATATATTTATTTCTAGAAGTTCATTTGATTTAAGGCAGGTCTCAAACTCAAAGAAAGCTGAAGAAGTAATTATAGATTACTCATCAAAGAAGATCATCTATAAAAAATCTCCTTACATATGTATCAATATAGTTGGATTCACAATTTTGTGAATGTGAACCAACTTCTTACCAATTAAATCGATAGTTGAAAAAAAATAAAAAAGACTTAGACACTAATTAACAATACAATCATAAATTAAGCACTACTTTGCTTGTTCTAGAAAATGCCTATTTTAATTTCTAGTCACTCAACTTTCTGTACTATATATTCAACAATACCAACATTTCTTCAATAACCTTAGCAATAATTTCATAAACAAAAAAAACCTTAGCAATAATGACACTATCGCTTTGCCTTAATAAGACGCACCTATGATGATGATTATTATTATTATTTATTAATCCTCAATGAATAAGAAAAACAAGAAAATTTCCCAATATAATATGAATTTCTAAACAAGTGATGGGGTTGTGTACTAATTAAGCGTTTTCACTTGGCTACTTAATTTACTTACTCCAAATGGCCACAGTCGCCTAATTACAAGTCACGACGAGTGAAGGCCTACCAAGGGATTTGCTGAGATGTCATTGTCTTTTTTAAGATAAAGAATAAGAAAGAACTAGTAGTTTTCAGTGCGACTTTAGTAATTTATTTAACAAATTATAGCTAAAATGAGAATATTGCTATTGCTACATTTATACTCTTAGTCAATATATATTACTATTAGGTTTTAAAAAATAAACTACGATAATCAGCTATACAAAAAAAAAAAGTTAGTCGGTTACAACAAAAATTAAATTAGTCGGAAAATAAAAAAAATTAGTCACCAAAATATCTTTTTGTAAGCATGTACTGATCATAACATATTTTATATATATTATGAAAAGTTTTTAGTGTAATTAATATATATTTTATGTAAGATTATTATTACTAAATTATCATTTGTAAAGTATATTCAACCTTAACTTTCATTTTTAGTCAAAAAAAAAAAAACTTAACTTTCATCTTCCAAAACAAATGTATTTAGTAAATTACAAAGGAATTTATATTTAAAGAAAAATAATCTAAAATGAGCTTATAATTAGAGACCTAAGGATTATATTCATTTGTGATGTAGGAAATGAACTAAACTAGAGTCAAGTATGCATTGTGTTGAATGTAGTTGTAAATTTGCTATCTTTTTGGTTGGATGAGAAGTGTGTCGCTGTAGCATTGGTTCACAGTTTGGTGATAGAGACAAATGGCCTCAATTGCATGAGTTGGTTTACTATGTGGCTTTGTTGTCCCAACTTGTATTGTAATCCCATGAATGATGACCAATAAAGTAGGCATTGGCCGGTTTTTAGATCTATTTTTGTTATTAGCGTTAAATTAATTGAGGGAATATATAAATTCACTCTTTAAATTGTAGGTGAAATTAAATTAATCTTTAAATTTTATAAATTGATAAATATATTTTTGGAAGTATAAAATAGTTATCAAAATTGTTTATATTTGAACTTTTATTGTTAGAGATTATAATGTAATATGTTGATTGAATATTTCATTCCTCTAAATTGATTTTATATCAATGTCATCATAACCACTACAAGAAAATACTTGTGTACCTACGGAAAATTACCTACGAATCTCAGTCTGTAGCTAAATTAATTGTTATCTACGAAAAAACTGGGGGTATTATTTTAAAAAATAAATTGTTTTTTTTTAATTAATTTCAACGGCTATTCCGTAGGTAAAATTAAAAAAAATCCGTGAGTAACGAAAAAAAAATGATGCTCCCGCTTAAATTTTGTGAAATTTTTTCGTGTAATTTTAACTGTAACTTCTCCATAGGTAATTTCTTTTTCACCCGTAGGTAATTGTTATTTTTTTTATTAATTTATTTTTTTTAAAAAAAAGTTTGTGTTGAGTTTTTTTAAAAAAAGCTTCACTCATTCAAAAACAACGTATAAGCTCATTCTCAAAACAAAATAAAAAAACCACTCATTCATTCACAAAACAAAAAAAAAAAAGCCACTCATTCATCACTCATTCAGAAACCACGCGAAACCAGACTTCTTCTTCTTCCAACTCGCCCCGCCGACCCAGACTGTTGACGATCGCTCTCTCTCAAGGGTAAGTTATCTTCCTTTATTATCGTGCTCCTGGGTCTTCTTCTTCTCTCGGTGACTTTTTTTTTCGCCCTCGCTGAACCGGCTTCAATCTGAACTACGATTCAGATCGAGTCTTACCGAAATCAGTTTTCCTTTTCGTGTCATATGTGCTTAGACTTTCATTACTACTATCTAAAAAAGCCCCAATTTTTATTTAAAACCCTAACCATTTTCATTCAAATCTGAAATTATTCATATTCTTTAGATATGATTCTTTGTTTGTCTTACATAATGTTGTAGCTAATAATGTTGTAGGTAATAGTGTTAGTAGTTTATTTTGGGTTTTATCTTTCTTTCTTACAAGTCATTGTTCTTGCTGCCTTTACTAAATTAGACGCATTTTGTGCTCTTCAAGACCTGTGGCAATTCAAATATCTGTTAACCATAGTGCCTCTGATCAGGATCTCCAACAGGTATGCCTTTATGATATTTGGTTTATTTGATGTCTCCTTTGTTTGCAATGTAGTTTCAAGCAACATATTTACTTAATGGTAATATTCTTAGCAAGTCAGCACCCCTCATTTGGTGAAAATTCCTTTATTTTGTTACTGATTGTGGGATGTTTTCTACTCCTGTGTTGTAGTTAACAATGTATTAGTTGAAATTACTATGACAAGTTATATTAAGCATGTTTTCAAATTAGACTCAAAGTGATGAAAATGTGTTCTTGGTTTATGTTATAAAAGTGAATAAAAAGTTATGGTTTAGAATAGTATCACTGTTTGTTTCACATCCTAATTAAATATATCCTATGTTCTGTTTTTATATTTATCTGTGGATATAGCCAATATGGTAACGCTTCAATGTTAGGTTTCTATATGCATAAGTAGAGAAAGATTAGAAAAGGCACTTGCTTTCAATTTCTTTCTATTTTTTTGGTTTGGTAGTTGTAGACTATGATTTCAATTTTGGTCCAAATTAATAATGATTTTGTTTTTGGTTTAACTTTCCTAAATTATGCTTTATAATTAGTAAATGCACAATTTAAGTTTGCAAGATCCTAATCAAAACATGTTGGCAAGATTTTTCTCTCCTTCTAAAGCAATTTAAATAGATGAAATAACTTAGAATATGTTTACTTAATTGATTAATGATAGATAGCTAATCTCATATAAATTTGCTAAGACAAAGCCAAGGCAATGTCGTTTGTAAGCGACATTTCATTTATAGGGTTCTAATTAATCGGTAAGTCATTCTACCTACGGACGTTCCTTAAGTAAGTATATCCCGCTGCCTGTCCGTGGGTAAAAATTTTCCTACGAGCGAAATAGCTACGAACTCGTGTCCGTGGGTAGAGACAGTTTTTCTTGTAGTGAACATCGACTAATTTTTCTATGAAATTTAAATCTTTTATATACTAATTTGTCGGTAATTAGTCAGTGCATAATTACTAAATTTTATATGAAAATTTGTTTCCAGAAATATGACATTGATGTGAGATCAACGTAGATAAACAACATATTCAATTATAGTGTGACATTAAAAATTTTAACGACAAAACTTTACACAAAAACTATTTTGATTAATATTTTATAATGTTAGAGATGTATTCGACAATTCACAAGATTTAGAGACTAATTTAACCGTCGCTTACCATTTGAAAGATCAATTTACATATTCACTTTTAATTAATTTTATTACACTCAATAAAATCAATGGCTTCACTTTATTAAAGACTACTCCGTGGATCTTATTATAAATATCTCATTTAAGTTGGGCATAATTCTTAAAGAAACAATTAATTATATTAATTTCAATGATAAAATAAATTTTATTTACTAAAATACTCATATTTATTATAGTTAGGGAAGTAGTTAGATTACTTTGAGATACTATAAATAAAAGTATATTAATTAAAAATAATAATTAATGTTTCACTTGTAATATAAACTGACATATAATTTGAAATAAATAAAATTTAAATGAAATATTTCATACGAGACGAAAGAAATAATCTCTTATATAAAAAAGTCAAACACTATAGTATTTACCCAAATATCATATTAACTAAACCATGCATTCATTATTAAGTTACCACTTGAGGGAGAAATGCCAAGAGCTGCCTACCTCTCCTATTCATCATCTAATAGAGATCATTTATCTAATAGAGAAGAGTGATTTAGAGTCATTTATTTTTTTGTAAAATTATTTATTTAAATTGTTTTTTATCTAATTTTATTCAAATAAATAGTTTATATATATATATATATATATATATATATTTCGTTTTATTTTGTATTTTGTCCGTTATTTGTTCGTCTTGTAATATTATTTGATTTTCTGTTTTGTTGTATTCAATGTTATGAATTTGAAGACATAAATACTTTAGACATTTTAATTTTATCATATTTATAAGTATTTTACTCGTTTTTGCTATTAATTTAAATGACACAAGTTTATTTATAGTGACTTTAAATATTTTTAATTAATGTATTCAACTAATTTAAATAAATATATTTTTAATAAAAAAAAAAATTACCACTTGAGGTTGGGCATGCCGTGATGAAAGAACAAATGTGGATCTAGTATGATTTGAATTAATTAGTGGTATTCTTACTTTGGTTGAATGTGAGTACCTAAATTAATCTATCTGGTTTGGCTACCTTTTTCTGTAATGAGGTGTAGGTAGTTTAATTACCTTAGATCACAAGTATAAATTAACGAGGGAAATTCATCACGCAATCATTTAAATTACACAAAAATATAGATTAGTTTTTTTTAACAAGTCAGTATTTTATTTTTCTTTTAGTATCAAATTCGTTATTTATGTTTGTAAAATATTTATACTAATCATCCTAATTTCATATCGGTAAAATTGAAATTCAAAATTCACCCGAATTTTTCAATAAACCCGTGTAATTTTTAAAGGGTTTTGATTACAATAATCATAATAACATAAGTCTTTAATCAAATTTTAGAAAAATAATTAAATTAGAGATAATTCGACTGAGATAAATTTTAAGATTCTTAAAGTTAAACACAAAATTCTCTCAATTTACGCCATTAAATCACATGAAAATTTATTATGTTATTTTTATATGATTAAAACAAAAATCATAGAAC
>JBBPBP010009779.1:27582759-27635819 GCA_037974735.1 Cicer chorassanicum
TTAGAGAAAAAAACACATTGATTCCTTTAACTTAATTTAAAATAAATTATTTATTATTTTTCATGTTAAGTTATTTCTTAAGCTAAAAAACGCCAATAATATTAAAATAAAATTCATTTTTTTAGATTTAGATATTTGATTTGTCGTTACAAAAAATTCTAGTCTTTGTTATTTTTGTCCCGTAAATTTTTTCTTTTTAATTTAAATCTGTTTAATTTAGTTTTAAAATCATCTCTGCTTTTAGTTGTTGTTGACAAAAAGTTTATGGAGTAAACGGAGAAGTACCGTGGCAAATAAATAAATTAAATAATTAAAAAATGAAATTAAATAACTAAATTAATTAAAATGAGTTAGAGAAAAGAAGTGAAAAATTGAAGCAGTTATGTTTTAGTCACTTCATCTAAAATCAGAAATAAATTTAAGGATTATGGTTATCTCTTCATTCCTTTATCATCGCATCACTATTACCAAATCACTAACATCGAATTCTTTATCGCATCACCAACAAAAAATGACAAATATAAGAGTCTACAAAAGAAGAAAAAAATTAAACTTAGTAAATGTAAACTATAACTATAAAGAATAAACATAAAAATAATAGATTTAAGATAATTACTCACATCCCAAATCAGGACATTCCAAAATCGTCATTTAGGATTTTCATCAGTGTTAAAAATGAATATATGCAGTACTATCTTACACCTACATCCGGGCAATTGAAAACAAATTGAGTTTGTAAAAAAAAATTACAAAGAAAAAAATGAGAAAAATACAAACCCTAATGGATTGAAGACCATATCAACGGGGTCTTCCATCTTGCAAATAAGACATATCTTGTCTAGACAATCTTTGAAACGATACACTTATTTTCGTGTCTCTCGGCCACTTTATCACCTACTTTGATTTCACGTTACTTTGAAATATATATATAAATCGTTTCTAGATTATAGCTAGAACCTGTTTTTTTTTTTTGATCCATTTGACATCAATAACTCGGCCCCTACCACCTACACGTAGTTTTAGAAAAATTTCCTTTGAGATGAATACCTTAACAAATCAAATATTTAATTTTTTTTTTTTATCTAGGTTACCAAAAGTTTAACTTAACAATTCAAAAAGTTTTACATAAACTAAACTTTTAACTTTATCAAGATAACATCTTAATGAAATTTAACTAGTCTAATCCATCAAAATTAATATGATCATTATTTGTTTTATCTTAAATTACGATAATCTTTTTTTGTCAATAAACTCCAATTGTCGTATTGAATGATGAAATATTTTTTATCGTATTTCATTCAATGATTATGTACAAAATTTGTAAATTAAATACTAATTTTGTCAAAAAAGAAAATAATTAGTTTCAACCGCTCACCTATTTTAAAAATCAAATTGTCTAGGTTAATTGATTTAACCATGAATCGGTATTTTCAACGACTCAACTATTTGAGGGATTTAATTGTAGTTTGGTCTTGATTCGTGTAATTTAAAATTGTTAAAAACATATTTTGGGGATTTTGTCAAGTTGATGTTTTTATTCCATTTTTAAAATATAGAATTTTGGACCTTTTGCATGTAACTCTTTCAATATAATTAACTAAACCACTATACTACTCTTTCAAAAATAAGTAAAATCATTGTTTGATTAAGTGATTGACTCATGTGATTAATAAGCATCACTAAAAGAGGAATTGAGCATTCAAGTTTAAATTCTAATTAAAATAACAATATTTTATAGTGCTTTACTTATCCTTAGGTTTAATTTTTCTTTCCATAAAAAATACATAAAATAAAATTTTGTTTTAATATCCTCTTTAAAATATGATATGCTTTCTTGTAACAAAAAAAATGCATGTTTTTTTTTTACTTTGGAAATACTTATCTACTTATGAATAAAAAACGTAAATTTATTCAATCAAATCGGTAGAAATTACATCGATCGAAAAAATAATATAATTCAAAGTTGTTAAAACTTAAAAAGATAAATTTGCGAACAAACCCATAATACTCACGTTAATAGTATAAAAAAGTAAAATGTCTAAAAATGTGATAAATTTTTACAAATATAATAAAATTGAAGTATGTGAAATATCAATGCATTTAGAGTTATAAGATTGTCGACGAACAACTCTTTGACTGAATTTGCATAAAATCAAAGTTAATATGTGGATCCAATTGGATGCACATTACCAGATCTTGTACTTAGTGTAAATTTCTTGGCAAACTAGTAAGAAAATGAAGGAAAACTTTAGAAAATTCTACAATTAAGAAGTGAAAGAAAATACACAAATGGAATAAAATGAGAAGTGATAAACATGATCGCCATATTTAACATAAATGATAAGATCTAGTGATGAATTATCACAAGAGTAATAATGTTCTTGATAAGGATCTTGAAATGTGTAAAAATACATGTTTTTGATTATACACAAAGACCAATGATGACAACGCTCAAAGTAACAAAAAGAAGAAGTCCTCCAAAACATTTCCAAACATCCTTTGATGAATTAAAAATATATAGTTTATGTAAAGGTAAATGATTCAAGCCATAGTTCAACTACAAAGAGAACCTTACATTTTTTTGCATATGCATAAACAATATTTTCAAAAGTCCAAAATAATATTTTCAAAATGATAGAATCTTTATTTTTGACCAAATACAACATTGTAGTCGAATACAACACAGGTGTATTCGGATACAGATGAAAATTGCTAAGTCAGTAGCAAAAACGTCTCATCTGTATTCGACTACAACCAAGGTGTATTCGAATACAGATGAAAAATTGCTAAGTCAGAAACAAAACCATCTCATCTGTATTCGACTACATCCTGCTGTATTCGAATACAGATGAAAAATTGCTAAGTCAGTAGCTAAAACTCTTCATCTGTATTCGACTACACAAAAGTGTATTCGGCTACACAGTGAAAAATTTGAATAAATTTGAACGTTGCAGCGAGGTGTATTCGAATACATATATCTTGTAATCGAATACAACTGGAAGCAATGCAATTTTTCAGTTCTGAATTCAATCTAAAACATTGCAATTCTCCCTCAAACCTCTTGGATCAATGGCCACGAATCTGAAGAGATGTTTATGGACTATAAATATGTCATAACTTCAGATTCAAAATAATCAATCCAATTACACAATTTCAAAGACTTTGAACTAATTTTTCTGAATTTTTCTCAAAGTTATTTTCAGAAATTCAAGTACTTGCATATCATTTTCATATCCTTAAGGTTCTCAACGTACTTGAATAAATCTTGGATTGTTATCATTCTACCTCTTTCTTACTCCTATACTCTTATCAAAACAACAAGTGTTTGTAAAAGAAAGTTGTACGTTCTTTAAGTGTTATATCTAAGATAGTAGTGTTCTATCATAGAAAGTTTGTTAGAAGATTGTAGCAAAGGTCCCAGGGTGAGGACTTGTACATATTCTGACAAATAGTGAAGAAAATCTCTTGTGGTGAGCAAGAGGACTGGATGTACCCTTGGTTATAAGGGGAACCAGGATAAATCTGCAGTGTTCATTTACTTACTGCTATTTACTTCTTCATCTACCAACATTAAACGCAAAAATCAATCACTAAAATTCTGAAAATTGTTAAAATACCCAAACACCTAATTCACCCCCCCCTCTTAGGTGCACATCTGATCTTACAAAATGGTTAATGAAAGAACCTTGAGAAGCAATTCTAGCTCTCTCTTATCAATCAATGATTGAAATTTTACTTTGACTAAAATTTCTCAAATGAACTTCAACAAATGTATTGAGGTGACTTATTCTTCCACCTTCCAATGTTCTCAACCTCCAAATATGACTAGAATAGTCAATCCAAAGGTGTAAAATACATGTCCCAATTGGTCAATCCGGAGTGTATTTGAGGACTTTTGAAAATATTAGGGGTTGAAGAAAAAACTCACAAGTATTTATAGGTAAGCATAAAGACTAGCAAGATTGAGCTAAACCCAACAATGAAAACTGATAGCAACACACCAGTAGCAAACATGAAGCAATATACAACTCCAAAATAGAAATAGTCTAAACGTAAAACTAAATATTATTACAACAAACAAATAAACAAAGGAATATTATAAGAAAATGTCGTCTTCAAATTTAGTATGGATACACCATGTTGGTCGTTATTACAACTTGAACGAAACAAATATGACACCAAAATAAAAAAACCAAAACGATGATGCACTAATACGACAAACAAAACAATATTGTATAAGACAACAAAATAAAAATAAAAACACAAAAGAAAAATTAAATATTAAAGTATTTGTTGTAGTTTGTAATATATGACATTTTAAAAGTGTTTTTTTTTCTTTTACAAAAAGACATTTAATAGTTGAAGAAAGGAAACACATGGATATTTAAAAGAGGGACTAAAACATAATTTTGAAAATTTTTGGAAGAGAAAAATATATTTCACTAAACCCCCCCAAAAAAATATTATAATGATAATCATTGATTAGCTAATGAGTAGAAATAAAAATAAGAATTGACTAAAAAAAAAGAATTAGAGTTTTAATTACTAAGCATTAAAACAGTAAAAAAGCTTTATATGTCACTATTATACTTACTTTTAAAATATCTCTGCAAATAATTAGATATTACATGTTTAAAAATGTATATCGTGAATACATAGTCAATAAACTCTAAACTTATACGATTAGTAATTATAGGAGGCAAAAATAATATAGTTGAATAATTGTATCAAACTTCCGCTCAAAAGAAAAACTGCATCAAACTTAAGTTGAATAACTAAAAAAATCAAAATATTGTTCAGCAGAATTGTGCTTTACAAAAACTATTAGTAAGCACTCTCAAGTAACAGAAAAAATTACCCCTTTAAAACAAAACTGTAATCTTTCAATTGTATTTGATCATTAACATCAAGGTAGATCTGAACTTTGTTGATGAAAATGAAAATGGATATATACACATATTGACATACACGAGGTATTTGTCCTCAACTCTATCATTTACAGTTTACAATAAGTCATTAAAAACCTTTGGAACAATACTATATTCAATCGATATCAGCGTGCACATAGTCAACGAAAACGAAATTGTTTTGCAGTCGGTTTATGGCAAAAGCTAAGGCTGCGCTGACAAGCGCAAGTCCAGCCAAAACTACGCGCAGCTGAGTATCCGATGGAATCCCAGAAGTTGCGCAAAACACAACTGTTGCACCAATTAGAATTTTCTGCCATGTTTGGAATCCCTCATATGCTCCTTTACAAGATGAACACTTTAGTGTGTGCTGCTCAAATCTATCCAACATCTACAAGAAAACAAACACAAATTATCATCAAAGTTGTGTTTTATTCTTTGTTTTGTGGACAATGCGAATGTTCCGACCTCAAGTCAAGTCAGCTGCACTGTTTTTCTGAGGCATTGCCCTCACGGTTGTCTTTCAGAGATGCCTCAATGAGTTTAAAAGGGTGTGTTTATAAACTACTCTAAATTTCGATTCTCAAATAATTAAGATTTTTTGGTGTACTGGAATATGATCAAAATTAAATAACTTATCAAATTTCTATACCTGACGTTTTGATAGTACGGTTGAAGGCAACGGCTGACTGCTCTTGCTGAACCATTCCGGCTGGCCATTTCCGTGTCGCCTCAGCCAATTTCTAAACGCCAACACAAAACGATCAGCCTGTGTTGGTGTGAAGGTGAGGCTCGTGTACTGTTTGTTAATGTCGCCGCCTTGCTCGGTTTCTGAGAGAAAAACTTTCTCTTGACCTTGAAGGACAATCATGTCTCCATCATACACCTTGTTTGAAGTCCAATGTTCATACCATCTAGGAACAACCTGAGACATGAACAAGAAAATCGTTAGAATTTGCTTGTTCCTGGAAATATTTTATCCTCTAGATGATGGGGATGGAGAGGATCAAGAATTCTAATTTGTTTAACTCTTAGGAATAAAAATGTTTTGAATAGAAAGAAGCATAACATTCTTCAACGAGAATAGTGAATAATTGCTGTCAAGTTTTGGCTAAAATTATAATTGCTGTCAAGTTTAAGCAGAACTGAAAATTCATGTGCTTTGATCAAAGAAAATGGAAACAAAAGCATTGAAGATAGGAATCTTACTTGCCACCAGGCCGGCCCTGGCACGGTGAACTGAAAAAAATTCCGAGCGCTGCAAACAATGGAGCGAGTCTTACCGGGTGCCATGGGGACATTGAAGGAACATATCCATACAACCCATTTCTGGTCACCAACAATTGGGAGTTTGGTATCAATCTCAACCCTGAAATAATAGTGCTTAGTTTATTACTGAGCTTCATCAGCAACAAATGAAAAAAAGAAAACAGTAGCAGTCTAGCATATAAGCATAAAGTAATAGTAATTTGAAATGCATTTTGAAATACACTCGTTCTGTTCTTTTTTATTTGTCGTTTCTATAGAAATTTTTGTTACTATTTATCTGTCAGCTGCAAAGTCGAAGTGACACTAACCATTGTTTTGTCCATGAATGCAGTTCTTTTTAGGCCATGGACAAGTACATAAAATTCATATAGAAGTCCATCAAATAATGTACATGTGGAGGAAAAAACAGAATTTATATATAAATTACTTTAATGCAAAGGTCGCCGGAGGCTTACTTGTTTATATAATAACATGGTGCAACAAATTTGGAACTGATCCGCGGGTTCCCTTCATTAGCTCCCGAGAAGCCCCACGAACCACGCGAATCCATCTTGAATGGAAGAGGCTTGGCTCTATCTCTCCTTCCTGTAACCTATGGAGTGGAGATCATATTTATGTTAGTGATTTGGATTATCCTAACAAACAGAACTAAATAATGCATACCGGTATGCAAAATGAAAAGAAACATTGACCTTATAAGAGTTTGACCTTATAATGCATACCGGTATGCAAAATGAATAAGAGTTTGACCTTATAATTTAAGGGATGAAGTTCAAATTCTATCTGAGACAGTTGTAAAATGACTATTTGTGCCACTTTAATTAATAATAATTTTCCCTTCCTCAACTTTTTAATGATTTTTTTTTTATAAATTTAACAAATCTAGAGAGGAATTTGATCGCAGTGATTTAAAATATGCTGAGCAAGCAGCAGTTCCAATGAGTGAAGATATAAAAAAATGGAACCAACCAAAAGGCTCTCCCTTAACAACTTTTGGACCACATAACATCACTTAGTATATTTAATTTAACAAATTCCACTTACATCAATATCAGAATAAAATATTATCAACAAGCATACTCTTGGAAAATAAAAAATCCTGCACACCTAGAAGTCAAGTTGAAATGTGTCACTACTCATTAGTACCTTGTGATGAGCGAAATCAATGTGAGAAGGATCGGAGACATTCTCCATGAGAGTATCGTAGCCGTAGAACAGATCGCGCTGAATGTTCACCGTGGCATACTCTGGTTTTCCAAAGTCATCAGGCAACCTAACAAACACAATTCATAATTAGGGCATTTGACACGAAGTATTCTCACAAATTCAGGTCATTTTGACCCGTGAGGGACTAATATTCACTCGGATGATTAGGTCACAGCTTAAGATTTTTTGCCTCTCCACAAGAGTGTGAAAAGTTCAACACTGGTTAACCAACTGAGTCACACTCATTGCGTTAATCACAACAAGTTTAATAAACATAAATAATTTAACGAATAGGATTAAATAGACTAAAGACATAATTAAACTAATGATTACATTGGAGGCTTAGAGGCATTTGCTTTCTCCAAACCATTCTCATCAGGCCAAACAAAGAGCAAACCCTGAGACACCATGGTAGGAAACCTAGTGGCACATGCTCTAGGGGACCGGACAGCACGCGCTTCGGGACCTTCAGGTGAAGCCTGAGGGATCACAACACAAGTTCCACAGCCATCAAAAGACCATCCATGATAAGAACACTGCAAATTTCCACTTTCATCTATCCTTCCTTCCTGCAAAATCCAGACAAAATCCTCTTCATTCCATGTTCCTCTAACAACTTCAATTTATAGCCTGTTTGGATCGGCTTATTTAACTTCATCTACCAACATAAACACTCATGAGACCGTTTGAAGGAGCTCATGAAAATGGCATATCACATGTCAATAAGCTGCTCTCAATTTATTTCCATAAGTCCTCCAATATAGCTTATGAAAACAACTTTTAGTTTATATGAAAGCAATTTCACTTTATTTTATACATTGAATTTATCTATCGACTTAAACACCAGCTAATCTGTTTGGTAGAGCTTATGAAAACAGTTTATAACATGCATGTACATGAAATATTTTCAGCTTACTTTAACAAGCTCCTGGGGATTGCTAACAAAAACAGCTTATAACTTATATTAAAATATATTCACTTTATTTTGTATTTTGTGATAAAAATAGCTTATACATAATAAACAATACACACTTATGCTATAATTAATTAATAAATTAATTACACTGTTTATTCAAAGAGGAATCTTCAACAAAAAAAATTGCACTTACAGATAAAGGGGCAAGACGGTGAGGACATTTATCATCAAAAGCAACCCATTGAGAATTGGAATTATCAAACCAAATCACAATTTCACGACCCAGAAGTTGAAACGGTGTTGGCAAACGAGGGTTCAGATCTTCGATTAACGAAACTGGGTACCAATGATCCCTCCATGAAAACTTCGAAGATGAACTCTCATCACCAAATTCATCATCAATTTCGTTCCTTTCAGCTTCTGGGTACGATTGATTGGGTTCAACTGTTGTGGAAGGTGCTGCAACGCTTCTAACCGTTACGGAAAAGTTCCTTCTGTTTCTGGGTCTTGTTGATTTTGTCAACAATTGTGACTTTTTTGTGAAGGAAGAAAAGAGAAATGGTTTTGGAGGTTTGTTTCTTGGTGAAGAAAGTGTTGTTGTTGTTGCTAAGGCTGAGATTGTGTGTTGCAGTGCCATCAATGGTGTTTTTATTTTTATTGTTTTGAGTTTTCAGATGTTAATTGTGGAAGATTTTATATATAATATATATACTGAGATTCAAATGAAATGTTACGAAGAAAAAAACATGAATTGTTTGAGTCGTGCAAGTTACAAATGTTTCTCATATTTTCTTTTCGGTTTTCAGACAAAATGTTTGTTCAACAGTGTCACTGTCGGATCAAAATTTTTCCTTGTCTATTTTCTCAGTTCAGTGAATCAATGACTACTTGTTGTTAATGTTAATTGACGTTAAACTCGTGTTTAATCAAAAAAATATTATTGAAAATTTGTGTTTAAGGAGTTACTAATCACAGTATGTGGTAACATAAATGATAAAACTTTCGAATTGTTGGAGTCATTAAAGATATATTTGTAAAATTATTATTGTTAAAGTTTATTGTAGGGAAACATTCTATTTTTCTTTTTCATCTTAAAAAAGAAATAAATTTTATTATAATTTTAATTTAAAATAATACATTCAACTTAACAATATTTATGATTATCAAATGAATTAAAATTCAAAAAGACTATTTCACACTTTACTTTACTTTAATGACAAATTTTTCTCTTTAACTTTTATTTGTCATTAAAAATAAAGCGAAAGACTAATGTGGCTTAACGATGAACAACTTTGAATAGTCATCAAAGGTTGATGCCAAGTAGCACAAGTACGTACTTGCGAACCACGAGTTAGGTGCATGATGTATGGTATCTAACGTCGAGTCATCCAATTTTTAAATTTAAATATAAACAAAAATATTGTTAATAAAAATCAATATATTTAATTTAAATTTTGTAATAAATATATTTAATTTTATTCACTCATTTATATTTATAATTTATATTAGAGGCAGTATCTACCGTATGAACACTTCTAGAAAATAGTGGGAACATCAAATCTATGGATGGTTAACCCTTATGTGTCATGTGTAAATGTCAGCACCGTTTCAACATGTCATGTTCGAATTTTGTTCCAATTTGCAGCGTCTGGTTGCCAATTTCGTCTGCGTTTGTGTGAGATTAAAGAAAGTTAATCTTTAGTTTAAAAATTTAGAAATTATTTTTTAAGAATTAGTTTGAAAATAATTTTTGATTATTGTTTATTTATTATTATGAAAATAATTTTTAATTTGTATGATTTATAATTTTATAAAAGTGATTTTTTAAACTACAAAATTATCATAAAAGATATGATTTTTTTAATTATCATTTGTTAGATATATTTTAAAATTGATTAATATACCTTAAATACTCATAAAAAAGTAATAAATAAACATATAAAAGCAAAACAAATTCGTATCAACATATAAATAATGTATAAATAAAATAGAAAAATTGAAAAGGAGAAGAAAACTTATTTGATGAAAACCTATATCAAAGTCTCATGGAATGAGAAAAGCAGTTACAATTGAGTGTATGAAACTAATGTAGTAAGGAGAAAATCCTAGTAAAAATTGATGGAGAATAATTTTGAATTTTTAAAAAAGGATAAGAGTAATTATATTAAAAACATGAAACAAACACGGTTCAAACAATAAAAAATAAATTTTAATTTAAAAATAATTTTTTTTATAAAAAAATCTAAAACAAACGCACTATTTATTTACCGTTTAAACACAATTCAATAATAAAATTAGTGTAAAACAATTACTTGAGATCCAACAACTAATATTAAAAACAAAAAGCAAAATATTAGTCCAGCCAAGATTGGGGACCAATGAACAAAATGCAAGCTTTACCGTAAAGTTTTTCCCCGATAAATTGAATTGATAATTAATTTTAAATAAATAATTTATACTTGTATTCACAATAGTTTGAAAGCATGCATAAAAACGAAATGCAATCCAACATAGGTACCAATCGTATACTTGCAATTTTCAACTAAACATACACGTTGGTTTGGTGTGGGAGTAAGCTAGAATTATTGTCTTCCTATTTAAGATTCAAAATGAAAGTAAAGTTTCAAAATATACAATAATTACTTTTTTTATCTAACAGGTACAAGAAACAACAATGAATACAATTTTTTTATCCCAAAAAACAAACAATTAATAAAACTTCGGTTGAATAAAATTACCATGAATGTATAAAATCAAATTTACATATTTGAACACAAACTATACATCGCCAAATGATCATTTTGTCAAACAGCTTAAAACTAATATTTGGACAAGCAATATAGCATTTTTTATTTTATTTTATTTTATATAAAAAAAATTTAAGGTGAGAGGATGATACCTCAGTTTAAGATAGGAAATACTTTAAGGCTCATTAAATACTTATGAAATAATTTACATTTGTCTCCCTCCAATGGCACCAGCGAGTATCGAACCCGCAACATGTCAAACGCAATATGAATCTATGATTTGGAGGCAGGGATAAAGGTGAATAGGAAAGAAGAAGATGAATACTTTCATAAAGAGGATATATTGAAAATAGTGAAAATTCTCATGGTAGAAGATGAGAAAGAGCCTGGGAAGAGCATAAGATAAAAACATATCATTACACAAACATTCTTTAAGGAAAAACATAACATTATGAAGTCAAAACCACTCAAGGAAAATCAATACATTTCACTAATAACATCAAATCATCTAAGAAAAATTATTATGTCACACGATACATATTAATCACAACAAAAAAATCACAAGAAAATGCAATACCATGCATGAGCTTAGACTCTACTTCACAATGTGGTACCATTCTAACTAACTCTTAAGTACTTGGTTAGGAGGCTTGATTCTATGCCACCACCCGGATGGACGGACAATTCAAATTGACCATGTTCTCATAGATCCCCTCAACTTAACCCAAGACCCATATACGTGACAGTCGAGGTAAACGTGTGTTGCGTGGTAGCTCCCAACATTTGGAGTGCTACCTCCAAGTCACCTAGGAATTCCCCACCCAAATACCTCCAAGGTCTAACAATCTTGCCTTAAGGCTTAATAGTAGACCGCCACAATCAGACTCAATTCAGTTGTACTTCCTCGAAGTCACTAGACTTGTCAGACCCTACCTACATGATGACAAAATAATCTCCACTCATTGGCCTATGATACTCCATTAGGACCGTCATCTCAAACACAAATTGAAATCACTACTATTTAATCAACTATGGGGGTTACTTCAATATTCTCATCACAAATTTATAACATCACTATCAGTAATCATATATCATCATCAGCACATAAACTCATCACAAATCTATAACATCACTATCATCAATCATACATCATCACATAAACTTATCACAAATTTATAACATCACAATTATTAATCATACACCATCATCATGACATAAAATTATCACAATGCATCCATCTTTTATCATCACATCACATAAACTCATCTAATCAAACATATACATAAAATTCATTCGACACCTAATATCACAATAATATCAAATACCATACATTTAACGAAATTAAATCAATCAACACCTTACAAATATTTCTATTCCACATTTTAATCTCACAATTTTCATATTTGCACATAAATTCATTTATCCCTCAAAGGGCTACTGCCGTACGTACGAGCCCTCGAATGAATCGTTGAGAAATACGGTTTTCTCGTTCATCTGACAATGTATTATACTCATGAATTCAAATGCTCTCTCACCCCTTACCTTATTTCGACGTTATCACACACGAATACAATTCAACGAGCAAACAACCTTTGTGCTTTGACTCTTTGTCATTCAATTGATCCAACTCGACAGTTTATGGGTAAAGATCAAAAATAAATTATGAGAAGACACTCTAAAAACTAAATTTCAAAATTCGATCAAGAAAACTTACCATAAATTAGAAAATCAATAAATAGATAATATAACCACTTTTCACACAATCATTTTGGCATTGGTTTCACTCAAATTGGACTTACGGTGAAGAAGAACGGTGCAAAATAACGAATTCCACAAACAGAGAAGTCGGACATCTTAGCGAGAAATTGGGATTGGTTAAAAATCTGGGAAAATGTGTTTAATTGACTAGCTAAACGAGTAAAACAACATACTGAAATTTAGACGAAAACGGAGAAATTTTTCTGGAACAGTTATCGATCGTCAGTGTCAAACGATAATCCTAATTTATGTTTCCTCTTCCGTAAGCGGCTGCTGCTACTCCCTTATATTTTCGACCATCCTTCCTTATATTTTTATTTTATTATTATTTAATTAGGTTTTACTTGCATATGGCCCTAACCCATGAAACACATTTTTCTTTTTTTATTTGTTTTTGTTTAAAATAAAACCAACAATTACCAAAACTATTCTTTTAACACTTTTTTTTAAACACAATTTAATTGCTAATATTTTAAAACTAATTCTTTATAAAATAAAGTAATTAATCTTTTAAAATACATTAATAAACAAAACTCTTATATTCAAAATTATCACTATAATAATATTTATTTTTCAAAATACTCAAATTAAAATATTACCATCATTAGAGAATAGTCAAAACCATAAAATAAAGCAAACTTTATAATAATTATTATATCATAATAAATATATATAAAATAGAGTATAACGTACATTATGATAATAATAATAATAACATATAATGAAATTGAGTTGATCACACTTTACATGTTCAAATCTACGTTGACGATATCATATTTGGATCAACCAATAATGAAATATGTGAAGAATTCTCATTAATGATGCAAGGAAAATTTGAAATGTCTATGATGGGAAAGTTAAATTATTTCCTTGGTCTTCAAATAAAGCAACTCAAAAATGGCTTTTTCATCAATCAAACAAAGTATGTAAGGAACTATTACAGTGGTTTGAGATGGACAGTAGTAAAGAAAGTGCAACTCCTATGGGCTCCAGAACTTATGTAGATAAAGATAAAACTGATAAATCAATAGATATATCAAAATATCGAGGTATGATTGGTTTTCTTTTATATCTAACGACCAGTCGGTCAGATATTATGTTCAGTGTCTGTTTATGTGCAAGGTTTCAGACAGATCCTAAGGAATCACATCTTGCAGCAGTGAAGCGAATAATGAAATATTTGAAAGGAACAACCAATGTTGGCTTATAGTATCCAAAAGGCAGTATATGCAAAGTTGTTGGTTATTCTGATTCTGACTATGCAGGATGTAAAACAGATCAAAAAAGCACAAGCGGCACTTGTCATATCTTAGGTAATGTATTAGTGTCACTGTCCTGTAAAAAGCAAGCATGTGTGGCTCTAAGCACTACTGAAGCAGAATACATAGCAGCAGGCAGTTGCTGTGAACAGATTCTATGGCTCAAGCAACAGTTATGTTACTATGGACTTGATCTCGGATGCATCCCTCTAAGATGTGACAATACCAGTGCTATCAACATCACAAAGAACCTCATCATGCACTCTCGAACCAAACATATAGACATACACCATCACATTCTACGCGATCATGTTCTCAAGGGAAATGTTGAAGTTACATTTGTGGATACACATAATCAACTACCAGATATCTTCACAACGCCTTTTCCTAAAGATTCATTCTATAGGATACGAAGAGAACTTGGCATTCTAAATGAAAATGATCTCTAATACAAGGTATTGATACTTTGTAAGTCACTTCCTCTCAAAATCTTGAATCTTCACTTGCTAAGTTGATAGAATTGAATCTTTGATGCATGGATATATATTCTTTCTCAACATGATTATGTCTTTTAAATATTGTCTTTCAGTAAAACTTCGACTTAAAACATAAAAAAATTTCATCGTAGCCGAATACACGTGGTTTGTATTCGAATACACGTTTCTAGAAAAATTTGTATTCGACTACAACCAAAGAATTTGTATTTAAAAATTTGTAGCCGAATACAGATTCGAATTTTTTCCTATATTTATGTGATTTCGCGTTTTAGGTCATTTTTTTTACAACTTCAGTAGCCAAATACAGTTTTTACTCCACTTCCATTACTCCAAAACTTCATCCAATCTTACATGCAAACATTACCAAATCTATATACTATCATCAATTGCATCTAAGATTACTCCCAACTCAACATCAAAACCCCAAATCCCCAAATTTTTCCCAAATCCAAAAACTTCATCTTCTTCAATCTTTACCATGGATGCACGAAAACGAGGTTCCCGAACCAAGCATGCTTCAGTGGGTCCTTCAAAAAGGAGGGCTAAAAATGAAAATGTTGCAGACCTGTCCAAATTACTTCATTCACCCGAAGAAATCGATCAGTTCAGAACTTACTACTCGGATAAAATGCTGATGACTCCAAAATATGGTTCACTTGATTCCTTCTCAACTTTTAAATTTCCTGAGTTACTTAAAGTACAACATTTGGAGGCATTCATTAGTTATAATGGCCTAATCTATGCTGACTTAGTTAGGGTGTTTTACCGCAACCTTAAGAAAGAAGGATTTAAGTTGGTATCTCAAGTAAAAGGAAAATATATTGAGTTAAATACTCAAAAAATTGGAGAAATTCTGTTGTTACCTTTTGAGGGTCAGAAACTTAGGCCTGGAAATTTGTGTGAGTGGGAAAATGTGACAAAATATGATGCTTATGTATCATTGTACCGTTTTGATAAAAACACCATGGAAAGAAAACGAGCATAGACTGGTTCTGAATTTGCTAGGCAACGGTACGGTGTTGGAAATTTGACCGTTGAAAACAGGTTGCTGCATTATTTCTTCAGTTACATTCTGGTTCATAAGGCAGACAATTATTCTTTAATGGTTGAATTTGAGCTTCAGATTATGTTCTTTATGCTTGAAGGAACTGATCTTAATTGGTCATATTTTGTCCGGTCTATTCTGTTTGCTTCCAAGAATGCCATAGGTTTGCCTTATGCAAAAGAGATTATCAGGATCTTGGATCATTTTCAAGTGGACTTTTCTGGTGAAGTAATGTATATACCTTCCAAAGAAAATGTGATGGACTTGAATGTGCTGCCCAATATGAAGATTGTATGGAGCGAGCAACTTTAGACTTATGTCCACAAAAGCGATCTTGGATAATCATCTACGGTTACCCAGGATGAAGAAGAAGTAGAAGAAACGGCATCATATGATGATCATGTTTCAAATCGGATGGTAATGGGCAAGCTCAACTCCATTCACAACTTCATCACTGAACAATTTCAAACTATGGACACATCCATTAACAACAGATTCCAAAACATTGAGACAACCCTTGCCTAGAACCATGAGTTTCTGTTGAATGAACTCAATGATGCACTGTCCCTCAAGATTGACCAACTTCAAAACCCAACGAATGCTAACATGTAGTTTGCTGCTGTAGTTTATGTTGTTTTTTTTTCTTTAAAATGCTTTGTAAGACATTTTCATTTAAATTCTTAAATTGTTGATGTATGACTTAGACATGTTTAACTTTTAACTATGCTTTGATGTTATATTCCCTACCTTGTGATATGCTTCTATTCCCTGTATACTTTGTATGCTTGGAATATTTTTCTGTTGCTTTTTCTTCCTTTTTTATCATGTCAAAAGGGGGAGAAAATTGGTATGTTGTTTTTGTTAAAGAATTTGTAGGTTTTCAAACTTTCAAAACAGCATGAACTCAAGATCAAAAGGGGAGTAAGCATGCATTAAGGGGGAGAGAAATAAAAAAGATAAACTCTTTGAAGTTTCAACAACAACAAGGTTTTGTCATCATCAAAAATGGGGAGAATGTAAATATGCAAAAATACTTATGTTTTTGATGAAGACAAAGATCAAGTAAAGTGATCAAGTTGCAAGTTCAAAGTGAAGTCAACAATCAAAACAATCAATCCTAGTTGACTTGGAGGTAGCACTCCAAATGTCGGGAGCTACCATGCAACACACGTTTACCTCGACTGTCGGATATATGTGTCTCTGGTTGAGTTGAGGGGATCTATGAGGGCAGAGCCAATTTGAATTGTCCGTTCACCTGGGTGGTGGCATAGTATCAAGCCTCCTAACCAAGTACTTCAGAGTTAGAATGGTACCACATTATGAAGTAGAGTCTAAGCTCATGCATAACATTGCATTTCCTTATGATTGTTTTGTTGTGATTGATATGTTTCAAAAGTAATAATAGTTTCTCTTAGATGATTTGTGTAGTACCTCAATTTTGTTCGATTAACTAAAAATAACTCTAAAAATATGTATACAATAATATGTTTAATAGTTATTGTACAATTATTATAAAAAATCTAAAAAAATCATCATTTTACAAATCTGATTCAAATTTAAGTATATACCAAAAATAAATAACAAAACAAAGAAAGAGTTGTGAATTACAACAACCCAACTCTGGAAAGAATTTTCAGTTTTATTTTTATTGTCTTTCATTTTATTTGGTCTGCAACAATGCCCTGCCAACACAGGCAACACACATCAACTTCTGCCAGCCAAAACATAGCAACACAAGCTACTTCCTGCAAACACAACAACACACCTCTTCATTTTGAATGTTGTTTGATATTTACTGCAAAACAATAAAAAATCCAGAGCTCAAATTTATCTAATGAACAGAAACATTCACTGTTTTACCTATAAATTGAGACAAACAAAAAATCAAAAAGGAGGAAGAAAAAAAAAAGATTTTTGAAATAGGTCTGAGGCTAAGAAAAAGAGAAGAAGAAAGCAACACTCATAATAGTAGTTAAAATTGTTGGGAACCCTAAACTCATCAAAACAAACAGAAATAAATAGAAACCCCATCAAAAATGAAGAGAAACAAATAGAAGGGGTAAGGTATTTTCCTTTCCTCCCTTTTCATTATAATCTTCTTGTTATTATACACATGTAAAATTTTGATTTAGAATGATTTATATATGAAAAATAAAAATAAAAACTTTGTGGTTATACACATTAATAAAAAATAAATCTTTTTTATTCCCTCTCTTTTTTAAGCACACATTTATTTCAAAAAAAACAATTGATATTCATATTTAATAATAAGGATAAATAAGTATATTTAAGTTATTATTAATTTTGCACAATTAATTATAGGTAACCGTATTTTAACGGATGTCATAGGGTGCTAATACATTCTCTATGCATAATCGACTCCCGAACACAAAATTTGGTTTCAAATACCATTTTTTATTTTTTATTTTTAAGGGTTTTCCAATATTTTCCCTATTTTAAAATAAACTTTGGTGGTGACTCCATTGAATTCGAGAAACACTTGAAATTTTAGGCCGCGACAGCTGGCGACTCCACTGGGGACCCTTAGAGAGTCAAGTCTAACATAATTAATTGTGCAATTTTTTATTTTATTGTTTACTTTTTTCTTCTTCTATATTTGTTTGTTTTTCATTTCTTTTACTTTATGTGTTTATTATTTCTTAAATATTAGTTGCCATTATAATGTTCTTGTATACTAGTAGATCATTTTATTTTATTATTATCGTTAGTTATTATTATTATTATTATCATTATTATTATTATTATTACTATTATTATTATTATTATTATTTTCTTTTTCTATATATATGTGTTTTATTAGCATTATGAATTATTGAATTATGTTTATTCCGAACCCTACACCTTTGCTAAGACACACACTTATGTGTGAGACCCTATACCCACTCATAACACCAGAAAAGAGTATTTGACTCTAGAGACCAATGAATTTTAGGATTGTAGAGCCCGCCCAGGAAATAGTTCATGAATTTAGAAGCTTATAGACTTTAAAATTTCTCCAATCTTGGATAGAATGCATCTAAGTCATATCCTAGCCTTCTTGCTTTTAAATGGCAGATTTTTTTTTATTTTTTTTTCTCCACCATCCAATGTTAGTATACCTCTCAATTTTTTCTTTGTTGCATCAATGCAAGTAGCTTTCATCCTTAATGATAAAGTTAAATTTTTTAGTACCATGCATTCCTTTCATGCATTAAAAATTATTGGTTTAAATATGTTTTTGGTCCCTGTAAATATAACCTTTTTTGATTTTGGTCCTCGTAATTTTTTTTTTGGTTTACATCCCTGTAATATCAAAAAGATTTATTTTTGGTCCTTAACGTTAAGTGGACGTTACAAAAACGTTAACTCACAAATGGAAATAGTTTTTGGTCCCTGTAAATATAACACTTTTCAGTTTTAGTCCCTGAAATTTTTTTTTTTGAATTTCATCCCTGCAATATTCAAAAATCTCCTTAAATATCAAATAACATACAAATTGATATTTATTAATAATAAACTTATGTCAAGTAATGTTTAAAATATTTTCACTTCAATAATTTAAAATTTATTAATCTTCTGTTTTATTTAATTATTATTATTAATTTAATTATATTAGTATAAAATAATGATTAAAATAATATTATATTATATGTCTATTTTAATTACATTATATAATATTAATTATATTATATTATATTATATTAATTATATTATATTATATGTTTATTTTAATTATAATATATAATATTATAATTAAAATAAAATTAATATAATATTAACTACAATTATATTAGCATAAAATAATTATTCAAATAAATCTATCACATGATATATATTTTATTTATTTTAAGTTATAATGAACAAAATGTAAAGTGTAAAAGGAAATTTTAGTTAAAATTATAAAGCTATTTTAATCATTATTTTATACTAATATAATTAATTTAATAATAATAAATAAATAAAACAGAAGAATTTAGTGATTTTTTTGAAACACAAAATGACAATAAATTAATAATAATAAATAAATAAAACAGAAGATTAGTAAATTTTAAATTATTGAAGTGAAAATATTTTAAACATTACTTGACATAATTTTATTATTAATAAAGATCAATTTGTATGTTATTTTATATTTAAGGAGATTTTTAAATATTGCAGGGATGAAATTCAAAAAAAAAAATTTCAGGGACTAAAACTGAAAAATGTTTTATTTACAGGGACCAAAAACTGTTTCCCTTTGCCAGTTAACATTTTTGTAACGTCCACTTAACGTTAAGGACCAAAAATAAATCTTTTTGATATTACAGGGATGTAAACCAAAAAAAAAAATTACGAGGACCAAAATCAGAAAAGGTTATATTTATAGGGACCAAAAACATATTTAAACCAAAATTATTTTCAAGACCATACCATACATTATTCATAATCATTCATTTTTATGTAGGTCCATTAGAGAACCATTGAATTCAAAGCTAGGTGTGGATATTGTTGATTAAAAATGGGATCCAACAATGAAACTGCAATCTCAATGCTAAAGAAAACTGTGAATGTGAAAGCTAAAAAGCCTTAGGTTGATAGTTTAAAAGGACTTCGTAGCTTGTTTGAGCTTAATCATCGGTTAACATTTACTAAGAAATATGGAAAAATTCTTGATTTACTAGACGTGGACGTACAAATAGGGGCTATTACCGCTTTGGCTCAATTCTACGAATCTCCTTTGAGATGTTTCACCTTTCAAGACTTCCAGCTTGCACCTACTTTGGAAGAGTTTGGACCAATTTTAGGCTTCTCCTTAGGAAAAGGAAAACCTTATCGTTACATGGGGAATTATCCATCCACAACCAAAGTAGCTGAGATACTAAGGGTTGGAGAGTATATGTTGATTAGCCAAAAGAAGAAAGAGACTTTTGATTTTCTAAGAAGTTTTTTTTTGAGGAAAGAGCACATCATTTAGCTGAAGCCCAAGATTGGAGTGCTTTTATGGAGGTGCTAGCTCTCATCATCTATGGGGTTGTTCTATTCCCGAGTGATGAAAAAATTATTGATTTAGTAGCAATCGATGTCTTCCTAGCTTTGAAGAATAGAGGAGAAAATCCTACAACAGCCGTCCTCGCTGACGTGTACTATACACTTAACTACTGTCATGAAAAAAAAGGCAAGCGAATTTTGTGTTGTTTACCTGTTTTGTACGTCTGGTTGGTGAATCATATGTTTGATAGTGGGCGCCAAAAGCGTTGCCCTATCAATGATTTCAAGAATTGTTGTGTTGACATATAGGATAATCGAGAATGGGCTTGGAGGTTGGTAGATCTTAATGAAAAAATAGTTCAATGGTATGCGGGATGGCGAGAGGTAAAAAAAGTAATATACAATTGTGGAACATTCCCAAATGTGCCACTTATGGGGACTAGAGGTTGTGTGAATTATAACCCAATATTGGCTTTGAGGCAATTTGGGTATCCTATCATAGGAGAACCAATGCGAAAACTAATAAGCTATTTTATTCTTTATGACAAGGGTTTAGAAAACATTGAAGATTTGAGGAGAGTACGTCAATCTTGGAATACGATAATCAGAAAAGGGAATGAACTAGGAAGTAGAAGTTGTGGTGCAGATGATTGCTACCGATAGTGGGTCAAGAATGGGGTCCAAAAGATTAAGCTGCCTTTTCGTCGTACATCTGAGGTGGTCGATGAAACACCAACGCAACCCATTATCGTTAGTTAAGAAATTGAGAATTTGCAAGCATCAATTCTAGAGGTGGAAGAGGAAAAGAAGAATATGCGAGAAGAGTTTATGGTAGTCCGTCGATGATATGAGATTGCCTTGTTGGAAAATGAGCATAAGACGATTTATCTTGAAAGATCAAATAAGAGGACGAAGGTAGAGAATGATTATAAGCTCAAGCTTCAATGCAATTTAAGGGCTTCAGACGAGTCTTTATGTTTGAGAAGACAAGAAAGAGACCAAGCGCGAGAGGAGGATGAAAAGTTGAGAAAATGGTTGAAAGATTCAGAAATCAATGAAAGAAATGCAAAAAGACAATTGGAAGATTTGAAACAACAGTTGGAGAGAGTGGTAGTAGAATATAAGACAAGGATAAAAGAAGAAAAAATTGAAAAACAAGAAGTTGTTGCTATGTATCGAGATGCGTGGTGGAAGGAACAAGAGGAAGCAAATATGTTAAGAAACCGAATGATGGAACAAGTGGAAGCAATAGAGATGCTTGGGCAAGAAGGGATAATGTGGATGGATCGTTGTGAAAAACTCACTTTCATAGCCAACCAAGCCATCGACATTGTAATAGTTTGATAGAAGCAATGAATAGTTTAATTCCCCGAGAGCGATAGAAACAATGTATTTTAGATTTAGAGAGAAATGTTGCACTTGTACCCTTTTAATTATCAATGAACAAGCTTGTTTCGACTTTTCTAAAAAGATGTTTGTGTCTAGGTTGCGAAATCAATGGTTCTCTAATACCCACATGCATGGTTATAAATCTTCATTTTTTAACTAGCATCATATGATCTTTCAGAAAAAATCAATAAAGCTGTTTCCCTGATACCCTTATCGGACTCACGCAAACTCCAAGATCATGGATGAGCTTGAGCAAAACCAAGAAGTGATGAGAGCGGATGTTAGCCAATTGAAGGACAAGGTTGATAGAATCCTAGAGGCTAAACAGGCTTTGACAACGAAGGATAATACAAATGGGAATCCTTCCACTACAAATGAAGAACACCAAGCTACCCCGTCTCACCCACCAGGCTTTACCCCAACTACCCAACAGTTTTGCGCGCCAGCCATGCAAAGAACTAGTTCACTCCATTTACTTCTAGATTTGATTGCACAAACAATATTGCAGAATACGAGGCATGTGTTATGGGCATCAAAGCAGCTATTGAATCAAAAGCAAAAGTTTTTGAGGTATATGGAAACTCATTGTTGGTCATCCATCAGACGAAAGGAGAGTGGGAAACGCGAGATTCCAAATTGATTCCGTATCATACCCATATCAAAGAATTGACAGAACAATTCGAGAAGATTACTTTTCACCATATCCCTCGAGAAGGAAACCAATTAGCTGACCCCCTTGCCACATTGTCGTCAATGTTCAAAATAAGCACCGGTCAGGACGTGCCGGTCATAAAAATTCAACAAAGGGATAAACCTACATATTGCTTATCAATAGAAGAATAGTCTGATGGCAAGCCATGGTTTTATGATATCAAATCTTATGTCAAGAATAAGGAATATCCATTGGGTATTTCATTGAACGACAAAAGGGTTTTAAGGAGGTTGTCAATGAACTTCTTCTTAAATGGTGAGGTGCTTTATAAGAGAAATCATGATATGGTTCTCCTCAGATGCGTGGATCAAGTGGAAGCTGAGAAAATCATTCAAGAGGTTCACGAAGGTTATTTCGGAACTCATGCAAATGGGCACGCTGTGGCGAGAAAAATCTTAAGGGTTGACTACTATTGGTTGACCATGGAGTCCGATTGCTTTAGTTACGTAAAGAAATGTCATAAATGTCAAATCTATGCTGACAAAGTACATGTACCACCCACCTCTCTGAATGTTTTAACATCACCATGGCCATTTTCAATGTGGGGGATGGATGTTATTGGACTCATTGAGCCTAAAGCTTCAAATTAATGGGCACCGATTTATCCTAGTAGCTATTGATTACTTCGCAAAATGGGTTGAAGCCGCTTCTTATGCCAATGTGACGAGAAGTGTGGTTGTCAAATTCATCAAAAGAGAATTGATTTGTCGATATGGCTTGCCAAATAAGATAATCACTGACAATGTGACCAATCTGAATAATAAAATGATGAAGGAATTGTGTGATAATTTCAAAATTCAGCACCATAATTATTCGCCATATTGTCCAAAAATGAATGGGGCTGTAGAAGCAGCAAATAAGAATATCAAGAAGATCATACAAAAGATGGTGGAGACATATAAGGATTGGCACGAAATGCTTACCTTTGCACTACATGCCTACATAACTTTTGTTCGGACCTCAATAGGGGCAACTCTTTTCTCATTGGTGTACGGAATGGAAGTTGTACTTCCCATTGAAGTTGAAATTTCATATCAGAGTCCTGATGGAAACAAAACTAGAAGAGGCAGAGTGGTTTCAATCACGATATGACCAATTGAATCTCATAGAAGAGAAAATAATGATAGCTTTGTGCCATGGCCAGCTATATCAAAGAAGACTTAAAAAAACATATGAGAAAAAGTTCGTCCTCGAGAGTTTCAAGAAGGAGACTTAGTGTTAAAGAAAATATTGCCCATCAAAAGGGATTCTCGTGGAAAATGGACCTCGAACTGCGAAGGACCATATGTTGTGGAAAAAACTTTCTCTAGGGGAGCTCTAATACTTGCAAAAATGGATGGAGATGAGCTTCCACTTCCAGTAAACTCAGATGCAGTCAAAAAATATTATGCTTGAAAAAAAAATAATAAAATAAAAAATTTTAAAAAATGGGCTCGCTAGGTTGAAAACCTGAAAAGGCGACCTAGGAAAAAATTAGAGCATCCCGATGGATTGAAAACTTGAAAGAGCGGTCTATGAAGTCCTAAATTACAGGAATGACTAGCATTGTTATCTCTCCAACTAAAGCTAAACACACTCATCCCTACATTGTAACCCTTAGCTCAATTGTATTATTCTCAAAGTAATGAATGTACATTTTCCAATCTTGTCATTCGATGCTATACATTACCCTCTTTCTAAGCTAATTCATCCTCATGGTTGTTGGTTCTAGTATTTTTAAAAAATGTTATTTTATGATAATAAATTTTGGAATTTGAAATATGTATAAATATAAAAAATATTTTAATTATTTTGACACTTGAAAAATATATACACGGGAACTCGATAGATTCTCAACATATATATGGTATCAAAAAGAAAAAGAAAAAAAAGAGGGTAATTATTTTAAACAATGCACATTTGATTCGCCTCGAAAAACAAAAAAGGGGGAGGTCATACAAGATATACTAGAGTCATCATGCAAAGAACGATTGTTATCTTCATTGATCCATTGAATCTTGTAGGCGTATAAAGTCGCATAAGGATCGAGGAACCAAAAAATAAAAAAGAATTTATCTACATTGCACGCATCTTACATTTTTCATGTAGTCACACATGATCTATGCATCTTCATTCATATTTTAAACATACTCAACAACCTTGTGCAATGCATAATGAATGAATCGTGCATATCTTATATTTATACTTTATTTATACTCAACAGCCTTTGTATCACATTGTTCATTATATGTTTGCGTTGTAATTACCATAAACATGTTTCTCTTTTTATTTATTTATTTATTTTTCTTTAAACAAATTTGTCTCTCTTTATTTACTTTCTAAACTGGACCTACATGTTTGTTACTTTCTAAACTGGACCTTCATGTTATTAATATCGATCTACGCATCGATAACCAATCCAAAGACGATCATTTTATTTATGTCGATCTACGCATCGGTAGCCAATCCGAAGACGATCATTTTATTTACGTTGATCTACGCATTGGTAACCAATCCGAAGACGATCATTATATTTATGTCCAATCCGAAGACGATCATCTTATCTATGTCGATCTACGCATCGGCAATCAATCCGAAGACGATCATGTTTTTTATTTCTGTCGATCAACCATCCATCGGAAACTACCATGATGCTTTTTATTTTGCCAATCACCAACCCTTTTTACATTACATATCAAATTATTTTCTATTTTCAAAATTAATTTACTTTCATAATTTATACAAAATTTAAGTCCTGATATTTAATTATCTTTTACCACGATTATATTTTTTACTAGTAAAAAATAATTAAATAGGGGCAATAGTACCTCAATTTTGCCCGATTAACTAAAAATAACTATAAAAATATGTATTTAATAATATGTTTAATAATTATTTTACAATTATTATAAAAAATCTAAAAAAATCATCATTTTTATTTTTATTGTCTTTCATTTTATTTGTTCTGCAACACAGACACATGCCTTGCCAACACAATCTGCCAGCCAAAACACAACAAGCTTCTTTTATTCTTTTATTTCAAAATCACTATGTATTCTTTTATAAACATGTTACAAACCAGTTTCTTGCTTAATCTGATTTATTTTTTTAGCTTAATAAGGTTATTACTTGTACCACTTATACACTCATAAGGTTATTACTGGTACCACTTATACACTCAAGATATGATGTTGTTTAATATTTACTGCAAAACAATACAAAATCCAGAGCTCAAATCTAATGAACAGAAACATTCACTGTTTTACCTATAAATTGAGACACCAAAAATCAAAGAGAAGGAAGAAAAAGAAAACGATTTTTGAAATAGGTATGAGATTAAGAAAAAGAGAAGAAGAAAGCATCACTCAGAATAGTAGTTAAAATTGTTGGGAACCCTAAACTCATCAATGATAGAGCTAAATATCACTAGAAGGGGGGTTTAATAAGGATTTTGCCGTTTAAAAATTATTTTAACGAGCTTATGAATTTCTGTCCTCTCTGAGAGGATGCGATGGAGGATGGAAATTCAAACTCTTTAATCAAGAACAAAATAAATGCAGGAAGAGTATAACGAGATAGACACACAATTTTTATACTGGTTCACCCAAATATGGCTACGTCCAGTCCTCACACTCTTGTGAGATTTCACTAACAATCAGTCAGATCAACCTCTTACCGAGGATGATTACACTTTGTGTATTCTCAAGCTTCACCAAGCTTACAATCAAGTTTCAAATATTTTCAAGTACAACTTACTTGAAAATTACATAATGATATGAGTATGATTGCTCTCTCTTTTCTTAAACACTTTCTAAAAAGATATTTCAAAGATCTAGTGTATGAATGTAGAAAGTATGAAGAGAGGATGAATATTGCTTTTGATAAACTTAAGATTCTTGATCTTTTTCTGCAATATTGTTGTGTGTTTGATTATAGAGAGCTTGCTGCCTTTTATAGAGTTCTTGTACAGCTCTTCCATGTGTTTAAACACTGCATGACCGTTGAGGAGGATGCATCAAAGAGTTCAATGGTCTTTGAGCTGAAATTACAGAACAGCCATCCAACTGTCTTGAACAGTGCTAGTCCATCCTCAGCCTTGAGGTTCAAACCTCCTAGGAACTTGGTCCATTGTAGCCTTTTTCTTTTTCTTTCTTCAAGACATGAAACAGCTATTTCTTTGACTATGTGAGCTACAACAGGCTGAATTTGTGGAGTACCAGGTTTGAATTCAACTTTTGAAGAATGATGTGACAAATTGTTCAACCTTTTACCTAGTACTAGCTGTCCTCTACCTAGAACAGCCTATCCTCGTACTAGTCCAAATGTGCTTTCTGACCTCTTTAGATAATATGCTTTATTGGGTCATTCCTGGTTACAATCTTGTCATCTTAACCTGATTAAGAATCATGGTTACGTTGCTGGATGTATACTATGCCTTTGCGAGGCCATCCTCACGTAGGTTCAACCCATCCTCTAGCTTGTAAATATGATGGTTTTGAGTCATATGTTCATCCTTTTAGTCTTTATGATTAATAGCCTGTTCTCTACTATAAATCCACTCAAGAGCACAGGTTAGTCCTTAATCGTAATCATAATCTCTTAAGTAATTTTGTTATCATTAAAATCAATTGAGAGAGATTTTGTCTCAACAATCTCCCCCTATTTGATGATGACAAAATTCTTTAGATTATGATTTTTAAATATGAATGCATGATGAGATTTAATGTTTATGCTCCCCCTGAAGTGAGTAATCTTTTTTGTTTAAAATTTTTAAGTTCTAAAAATATTACTCCCCCTGAATGTATGCCAGAAATATGAATCTAACAGAATAAAGATCATAATGGTATTTCAAACCATAATGTTATAATGGCATAGTCATTTCAAAGATCAACAAAACATCAATTTAACAAACATCAAAACATTATAATCATGACAACAAAACAGCAAAACATTAATCAACAAAACATCAAAACATCATAATCATCAAAACATCATAATCATAGCAACAAAACATCATAATCTTTCTCCCCCTGAATTTGGCAGCAGCAAAAAATAGGAATGAGAAGGCTACTTAGGAGAGGATGGTTCATCAGAGGAGGAGGATGGTTCATCAGCAGTTGGAAGCTCAGGAGGATGTTCTCCAGGAGCAATTGTATTGATCAGATTTTTGGTGACCCATTCAAGAATGAGGCCAAACTACGTCATGGTGCGAAGAATTTTCTTTTGATCCTTCCTTATCGTTTTTAACAGCTTCATCTCCTTATTGAGATCCTTATCCTTAGGTTGCTTTCCTATGTTGGAGTCTTTGGGTGAGCTTTTATTTTGAGAGCTGCCAACTTTGTCTTTCGAAGTGTTGTCATTTGAGGTACGCAAAAATGAATCCAGAGAGCTAAATAGGCCAGTAACCTCAGGGAGAGGTTGTGATGGCTCTTCAGCAACAACAAGATAAGGATCAGATTCGTGCAATTCAGAAGGAAGTTCAGGCATTGACTCAGGAGGACTTTGAGGCGAGAAATGGTGATAAGTCAGATTGAGATCAACATAGATTTCTTCACCTTCCTCCATGAGTGCAGGAGGAGCATCTTGAACAGCATCCTTACGAGGAGGATCATCAGATGGGACGAAATCAGATGGCAGTAGAGGTGATTGTGGTGGTGAAGGAACATCAGGGGTATGATAAGGAGATGATGGATTTGGTTCAGCTTCCACAGTGGGCTCGTGAGGAGTTTGAGTGAGAGTATCCTCAGATGGAGTTTGAATGGGAGTATCCTCAGATGGAGGTTGACCTGATGATTGTTCTGGTGGAGAAGCAGCAGATGAGGAGCTTCGTGTTTTCCTTTTCTTTGATGAGGGGGCAACATGTGTTTCAGACGGCTGAAGACGCATTTGTTTAACATTCTTCATAGAGAATGTATGATTAAAATGCAAAGAAGGTTCATCATCCAAAGGAACCTTAAAAAACTTGAAAATCTTAGTCAAAATCATACCATAAGGTGCTGATCGACTCAGTGCAGCTGCATTTACCATAAAGTTGAAGATAATATTGCCCAGATGCAGAGATGTTCCAGTTATCAAGTGATGGATGAGAAGAACATCCAATTCTGTCACTTTCTCAAAGCTGCCTGCTCGTGGTACAATGTAGTGGACGCAGTTGTTGTGCAGTATACGACATATAGGAAGTAGGTTGGAAGCAACATGCGGCTTAGATGGTGAGATAAAGATGTTTTTTAGAATAGAGGAGCGAGTGATTTGGCACTGAGAATACCAATTTTCTAAAAAGAAATAGGCGCCTTCATCGCGAACATCTAATATATGACATAAAGATGCTGGATTGATTTCCATCAGAACGCCTTTGAGAATAATGTTTAATCCAGAAAGCCCTTTGCAACTGTTAGAGGCAACATAGAAGGCCCTAACCAATCTTGGATATTGGGGCTCATTGATCTTAAGAAAGGACTTCCAACCCAGTTGGTCAAAGACGTCTTCAATATTGAAGCCTCCTTCCATTAAGTCAGCAAGATCAATAATTTTCCCGTTGACCACATATTTATTCAACCATTTAGATATGTGGGTTCGGAATTTTTTGAGGTGGTGGTTTTTATAGGAGTCTTGATGGGTGGTGAATGAGGTGCTGGCTCAGTGGATAATGTTTGTTCTGAATCATCTGATTCAATCAGATGAACAGTGGAGTCTTGAGATACGGGGTTTTTTGATGAAAGAATTCCAGAAAGAATTTTGGAGGATCTTTTAGTGGGGGCCGAGGATGTAGAGGAGGATATAGGTTTAGAGGACTTAGGTGAAATAGAAGGAGTGAAGGTTGTTTCAGAAGGTTCGAAGAGACTGGTTTCTGATGAAGGCTCTTGATTGATAGTGGTGTTGAGTGATTCTTCTCCATGTTGATCAGACTTCGTGCTAGAGTAATGATCTTCAACGTCTTCAGAGGCTTGAGAGAAGATTTTTCGTTTGACAGCACACTTAGTTCTAGCCATAATTTTTGTTAATGGAAGATTTGAAAAGATGATTCTGGGTTGAGAGTGAGATGAATGCAAATGAAAATAGGCAGAGTTAAGTAAGGAGGATGGAAGATGGAAGGGAATGTCCGTTGGAGAAAGAAACGTTGATTGAATTTTGCCTAGGATGATGCACTCATGATTGATTAGATGGAGGCGTGCAGGCAGGCGTGTGCAGCACGCGTGTTGGGAAACGGCAGTTTCAGCCGTTGCAACATTAAATGCTCGCGTGGATTAAGGGGACGACGCCACATGGACGGCCCAATGAGAAAAGAGGCGCGTGCACGCAAAGACTGAGACAATTAAATGCAGATACACCAAAATGGATACTGTATCCTCTGGTTACTTGCCATCCTCTAAACTTTAGCCTTATATTAAAAGATCAGATTTGATCTTTTAGGGATTTGACAATTAAATAATTAAACAAAATAAAATAAGAGACATGCAATGAAGATAAAATGGATAAAACAATTAATCAATTAATTTTTGAAAAATTAATGATGGAGAGTTTTTTCAAGATATCTTTGAACCTATCCTCCTGAAGAGGTTTGGTGAAAATATCTGCTAGTTGATTTTCAGTATCAATGAAAATCAATTCTATATCTCTTTTTTGAACATGATCTCGTATGAAATGATGTTTAATTTCTATATGCTTAGATCTAGAATGCTGTATGGGGTTTTTTGAAAGATTAATGGCACTAGTATTGTCATAGAGGATAGGAATTTTAGTGTACCTTAGTGAATAATCTTCAAGTTGATTTCTTACCCATAGAATTTGAGAGCAGCATTGAGCAAATGATACATATTTAGCCTCCGTAGTTGAAAAGGCAATGGTGTTTTGCTTCTTGCATGACCAACTGATGAGAGAACTTCCAAGAAATTGACAAGCTCCACTTGTACTCTTTCTTTCCACTTTGTCTCCAGCATAGTCAGCATCGTAGTATGGTGTGAGGTCAATGTCTTGACACTTTTTATACCATAAACCCAGATCTGTTGAACCAACAAGATATCTCAAAATTCTTTTCACAGCTGTGAGGTGTGATTCTTTTGGTGAGGATTGGAATCTGGCACATAGACCCACGACAAATACTATATCAGGTCGACTTGCAGTTAAGTACAACAATGATCCAATCATTCCTCTGTACTCCTTTTCTGATATTGGAGTTCCTTCATCATCTCTGTGTAGCATGGAGGATGGGTGCATAGGAGTTCCCATACTCTTGGCTGAACTCATGTTGTATTTCTTAAGCAAATCTCTGGTATATTTTTCTTGAGATATGAAGATGCCATTCTTTAATTGCTTGATTTGTAAACCAAGAAAGAATTTTAATTCTCCCATCATACTCATTTCGAATTCACTTTGCATGAGGTTGGCAAAATCTTCACACATCTTTTCGTTTGTAGACCCAAAGATTATATCATCAACATAAATTTGCACAATTAATAAATCCTTTTCAATAGTTTTCTTGAAGAATGTTGTATCTATCTGTCCTATTAAGAAACCATTGTCTTTTAAAAATGAGCTTAACCTCTCATACCAAGCTCGAGGAGCTTGCTTTAAACCGTAAAGAACTTTTGAGTGTTTATAAACATGATTGGGCTTCTTTTCATCAATAAATCCAGGAGGTTGTTTAACATATACCTCCTCATTTAGAAAACCATTTAAAAAAGCACTTTTGACATCCATTTGGTATAGTTTGATACCTTTATGGGTGGCATATGCTAGGAGGATTCGAATAGCTTCAAGTCTAGCAACCGGTGCAAATGTTTCATCGTAGTCAATTCCTTCTTGTTGATTATAGCCTTGAGCAACTAGCCTTGCTTTGTCCTTATTACCTCTCCATCCTCATTCAGTTTGTTTCTGAAAATCCATTTTGTTCCAATGATGGATTTTTCATGTGGAAGAGGTACAAGGTTCCATACCTTGTTTCTTTCAAACTGTGAGAGTTCTTCCATCATGGCTTCAACCCATGATTTGTCACAAATATCTTGATCAATATTTTTGGGTTCAATTTGTTAAATCATGGCCATGTTAGCTGCATTTCCTCGTAGAGACTGTCTTGTTCTTACACCATCAGCTGTGTCTCCAATAATCAGATCTGGAGGATGATAAGTGACTATCTTCCATCCTCGTGGAGGTTGCTGAGAGGATGGATCAGACTCATCCTCTTCGTTTGGACTGGGAGCGTTGGAGGATGAAGGTTCATCTTCCTCAGATTTATCAATTTTTTCTAAGCACAAGTCATCAAACTCATCAAAAATAACATGCATGGATTCCTCCACAGTTTGAGTCCGAAGATTATATATTCTATAACCTTTAGACGAAGTGGAGTATCCTAAAAACAATCATTTTTCAGATTTTGAATCAAACTTTCCCAAATTTTCTTTATTATTTAGGATGTAACAATAACACCCAAATATATGAAAATATGAGATGTTTGGTTTTCTTCCTTTCCATAGTTCATATGGAGTTTTGTTTAAAATCTTCTTATGGATACACGATTTAAAACATAGCATGCCGTATTTATAGCTTCGGCCCAAAAATATTTTTCAATGTTGGCTTCATTTAAAATTGTTCTAGCCATTTCTTGTAATGTTTTATTTTTCCTTTCAACAACTCCATTTTGTTGAGGAGTTCTTGGGCACGAAAAATTGTGAGAAATACCATTTTCATCAAAAAGATTTTTGAAGGACTCATTTTCAAATTCACCTCCATGGCCACTTCTTACGGAGATAATTTTTGATCCCTTTTCATTTTGGATCTTTTTACAAAAATAATGAAAAGCCTCAAAGGCATCATTTTTATGTTTTAAAAACAAGACCCGGGTAAAACGTGAAAAGTCATCAACAATTACAAATCCGTACCTTTTTCCACTAAGGCTAGGAGTTTTAATAGGACCAAAAAGATCTATATGAAGTAGCTCAAGAGGATGGTTTGTGGAAACAACATTTTTAGAATGAAAGCTACTTTTAACTTGTTTTCCTTTGGCACAAGCTTCACAAATTTTGTCTTTTTCAAAATCAATTTTTGGAAGGCCTTTAACTAGTTCTAATTTAGACAATTTAGAAATAGTGTTTAAGCTTGTATGACCAGCCCGTTTGTGCCATACCCATTTATCATTTTCAATGGATACAAAACAAGATTCAGTAGGCAAATCATCAAGATATAGCTCATATAAATTCTTTTTTCTAAAACCGGAAAAGAAAACTCTACCTGAGGATGAGTGTTTAACCTCGCATAGATTGAGTTTAAAAATAACTTCAAAACCACTATCACAAAGTTGACTAATACTAAGCAAGTTATGTTTTAAACCATCCACATATTGAAAATTTTCAATTTTGGCAGAATTTTTATTACCAATGATACCGGTACCTTTTATTTGAGCTTTCTCATTGTTTCCAAATGTAACCGATCCTCCAACCTTTATTTCCAAGGAAATAAATCAATGTTTGTCCCCTGTCATATGCCTTGAGCAGCCACTGTCCAAGAACCATGGCTTTCTTTTCTTGATCAGAGAATGTACCTGAGGTTGAGTTTAATAGTGATTTAGGTACCCATATAGAAGTGGGTCCTTGTTGGTTAGTCCGTCCTCTTGTGAGGAATTTTCTTTTATGATAACAAATAAAGTCGTGATGTCCATGTTTACCACAGAATGAACATCCTTTCTTTATGTTATCTGCCTTTTTCTTGGCATAACATCTTTTGAAAGTATGTACAAGTTTTTTGCAAAAGGTGCATCTTGGCCTATCCTCTTGTTTCTTTTGAACGAAAAAATTTTCATAGAGTTTTTGTTTTTGAGAACTTTTAAATCCAATACCAGCTTTGTCAAAGATTCCAGATTGTGATCCCATTATCTTTTGAAAAGTATCAGTAGATTTAACAAAGTTGGTAAGATCATTTTTGAGTTCTTCAACCTCTATTTTCAAAATTTGCTTTTCTGTATCCTCTTCTGGAGGATGAGTTTTGATATTTCTTTTGTGAACACTAGATATTTGTTCAGACAACTTCTCATGAGATAACTGCAAGTCTAAAATGGTTTGTTCATATTTTTTATTTTTAGCTTGAAGTTCCTCATTTTGCCTCTTTATTTCATAAAGTTTATTTTTGAGAAAGCCACATTTATGAGATAAAGTATTTGAGTCATTCAAAAGATTGTCAAATTCTATTTCTAATTGTTCACAATTAGGACAAAGTTCAAATATGATTACCTTTTCATTTTCTGAGTTCGTCATGAGACAAAGGTTGGTCTCTTCTTCCTTTTCTTGTTCCGAGGATGAGTCATCACTATCATCCCACGTGATCATCATAGATTTGTTTTTGTAGGGAAATCTTCTTGAGTTCTTTTTGTTCATAGGACACTCAGTTTTGTAGTGACCCAGCTTGTTGCATCAAAAGCAAGTAATCTGACTTTTGTCAGTTTTTTCTTTTTGAGGAGATCTTTTTTCCTGTCCTCTACGATTTATCATCCTCTGGATTCTTCTGGAAATTAGAGCAAGTTCATCCTCTTTCTCAGATAGAGGATAGTCTGCATTTTCTTTCTTTGTGGCTTATTCAACTCTTTTGGAAGATGAGCTTTCTGTTTGGCTTGATTTTAGAGCTATCATTTTTCCTTTTTTGCTTGGTTTGTCAGCCAGCAGCAGAGGTTCGTGAGCTCTTAGAGTTCCAACCAGATCCTCTAGTTTCATGTTGGCCAAGTCTCTTGCTTCTGTGATGGCAGTCACCATTGGCCTCCATTCTTTTGGTAAACTCCTTAAGATTTTTCTTATCCTCTCTTGAACAGAATAAACCTTTCCAAGAGATCTCAAGTTGTTAAGTATGATTGTCAACCTTGAGAACATTTCATCAATCGTTTCATCCTCCTTGATTTCAAATAACTCGAACTCTCTTACTCCCATGTCAATCCTTGCTTCCTTTACGTGGCTTGATCCTTCATGATGAATCCTTAGAGTATCCCAGAGTTCCTTGGCGTTTTTGCATTCTTCCACTCTATCATATTCTTCCCTGCTCAAAGCACACGTTAGAAATAAATGAGCTTTAGAGTTTAGGAGTACCTTAGCATTTTCATCAGCCGTCCATTGTGCTTGAGGTTTCTCATCGGAGGTTGCATCTGTGTTGTTGATTCTGATGACATGATCCCCATTTTCAACAACAGACCACATGTTGTTATCTTGTGATATGAGAAACAATCTCATCTTACTTTTCCAGTGGTAGTAATCTGTACCATCAAAGTAGGGAGGTCTGGTGGAGGATCCTCCTTCAGGGACATACTTAGCTTTTGACATTTTTTCTTTGATCTTTTTCTCTTACACGGTTAAATGTAATATTTCTAGAGAACCTTGCTCTGAGGCCAATTGATGGAGCTAAATATCACTAGAAGGGGGGTTGAATAGGGATTTTGGCATTTAAAAATTATTTTAACGAGCTTATGAATTTCTGTCCTCTCTGAGAGGATGCGATGGAGGATGGAAATTCAAACTCTTTAATCAAGAACAAAATAAATGCAGGAAGAGTATAACGAGATAGACACACAATTTTTATACTGGTTCACCCAAATATGGCTACGTCCAGTCCTCACACTCTTGTGAGATTTCACTAACAATCAGTCAGATCAACCTCTTACCGAGGATGATTACACTTTGTGTATTCTCAAGCTTCACCAAGCTTACAATCAAGTTTCAAATATTTTCAAGTACAACTTACTTGAAAATTACAGAATGATATGAGTATGATTGCTCTCTCTTTTCTTAAACACTTTCTAAAAAGATATTTCAAAGATCTAGTGTATGAATGTAGAAAGTATGAAGAGAGGATGAATATTGCTTTTGATAAACTTAAGATTCTTGATCTTTTTCTGCAATATTGTTGTGTGTTTGATTATAGAGAGCTTGCTGCCTTTTATAAAGTTCTTGTACAGCTCTTCCATGTGTTTAAACACTTCATGACCGTTGAGGAGGATGCATCAAAGAGTCCAATGGTCTTTGAGCTGAAATTACAGAACAGCCATCGAGCTGTCTTGAACAGTGCTAGTCCATCCTCAGCCTTGAAGTTCAAACCTCCTAGGAACTTGGTCCATTGTAGCCTTTTTCTTTTTCTTTCTTCAAGACATGAAACAGCTATTTCTTTGACTATGTGAGCTACAACAGGCTGAATTCGTGGAGTACCAGGTTTGAATTCAACTTTTGAAGAATGATGTGACAATTTGTTCAACATTTTACCTAGTACTAGCCGTCCTCTACCTAGAACAGCCTATCCTCGTACTAGTCCAAATGTGCTTTCTGACCTCTTTAGATAATATGCTTTATTGGGTCATTCCTGGTTACAATCTTGTCATCTTAACCTGATTAAGAATCATGGTTACGTTGCTGGATGTATACTATGCTTTTGCGAGGCCATCCTCACGTAGGTTCAACCCATCCTCTAGCTTGTAAATATGATGGTTTTGAGTCATATGTTCATCCTTTTAGTCTTTATGATTAATAACATGTTCTCTACTATAAATCCACTCAAGAGCACAAATTAGTCCTTAATCCCAATCATAATCTCTTAAGTAATTTTGTTATCATTAAAATTAATTGAGAGAGATTTTGTCTCAACAATCAAAACAAACAAAACCAAATAGAAATCCCATCAAAAACGAATAGAAACAAATAGAAGAGGTAAGATATTTTCTTTTCCTCCCTTTACATTATAATCTTCTTGTTATTATACACATGTAAAATTTTGATTTAGGATGATTTATACATGAAAAATAAAAATAAAAACTTTGTGGTTATACAAATGTAATATTCTAATCTGAGATGAGTTATATATGAGAAGAATAAAAAGTTGTTTTTAAACCTTCGACGATACCGTCGCTGGAGTGACGACCATTTTTTTAGCCCCGACGTGCTTGACCTCTTGATCTCTTCCCCTCCTTCTCGATCCCACGTTGAGGTCTTCTCTTGTCCTCTCTAAGTCTCTTCTTTCTTGTTTTCTCTTTCCCCTTGTTTTTTCCTGCTTCTGCGTTATTCTTCTTCTTTGATTTGCTATTTTTCCTCTTCTCAACAGCAACAACGACGCCTCTTTTGATGGTATTAGGATTTCTTGTGTGGTTACACATCATTGCTATTTATATTTTTGCGTTTTTTTTCCTTTGTTTTTGTTTTTTTAATTATGTATAAGAAATTAGTTTCTTTAAAAAAAACTTTAGTTTGCATCTGTTTCTTTTTAACATTTTTTAAAAGAAAAAAGACTTTTCTTTTATTCCTCTACTTTGTTTTGTTTTTTCATTATATATATTAAATATCTGTTTTTTTTTAAATACCTTAAGTTTTACGTAGCTTGTTTCTTTTAAACATTTTTTTTTAAAAAGAGATCAAATCATTTTTTTATATACATTAATTTTAATTAGTTTCTAATAAATATTCTAAAAAAAAGAAATTTTAGTAAATGTTAATTAAATGTATGATCTTTTAATTTATTAGTTATCAAGATACAAGTTGTATAACTTAATAATTCTAAAACTCGTTTTTATAAATAAATTAATTTAATTTTTTATTTATTTAAAAATCTGATTAATTAGATGCGACATCTTTTAATCTTTGAGTTATTAAGACACAAGTTGTACTACTCGACAATTTTAAAACTTAATATTTAAAATCGAAAATGATAAAATATTCTTAAAATGATTAAATTAGATGTGACATCTTTATACTCCTTAAATTTTTCGAGACACGAGTTGTACAACTAGATAGTCTTAAAACTTGCATAAAACTTAATATTTAAAATCGACTATGATTGTTTGTGTGTTCTTCTTACTTATATTATACTATTAACATTATGACATGGTTGGCTAAATTCGTGATGGTAAAAAAAGTGGGGATGTGTACTCTATTGAAAAATCAAAAGATACATTTAAAAATCATTTTGAAGAGCGAAAACTACTTTATTTTTATGGATCACACACGCACAATATATAATATGAGGTTTATGTGTTTATCTCTTGAAGCGTTAACAAGTACAATGAAAAAAATGAAATTATGACACACACACACACATGGATATATATAGTGTTCATTTCTAATTTACTACTGTAGAGGAATATATATATATATATATATATATATATATATATATATATATATATATATATATATATATATATATATATATATATATATATATATATATATATATATATATATATATATAGCACTCGTTTCTACTTTATTGCCGTAGGGGAACTTGTACGCTAAAATACCAACTAATTTTATTAAATTAAATCATTAAATAATTCTTAAATTAAATTATCACTTTTCAATTTAATCGTTCTATCGTGTGATCATATAAACTCCCACTTTAAAGGCAATAATATAAAATATTAAATTAATAATAAATATTATAAACTATGATCGGCATCTAACAATTTGTTATTGTTACCAAATTAATGAGAGAATCGGTGATGCGATTTTAAACTAATCTTGACCATTTATTACTATGAAGTAATTGTCTTTTATCCAAATGTCTTAATTAAACACAAGGCATAAAACTATGATCCTTGTTAGGTCCAATAATTTTTTTTCTCAATTCTCAGGTAAACATATTATTACAAATGTATCCAATATTTTATATTGTTCTATTTTGGCGTGGCCACGGATATTTCACGTATCACTCTATTGAGAGGCTCTATACACAACTATTATCCAAAAGGTATGAATAGCAATGACGACGACAATTTTCATCAAAGAGATTACATATATGACATGGTTGGCTAACTTTGTGATGGTAAAAAATAGCCATTGAAAGTGGAGGATGTGTACTATGTTGGAAAATCAAGAAATATCTTTTAAAATCATTCTCAAGAGCGAAAATTATCTTGTTTACATGGATCACGCAAGCACAATATTTCACACTAGTTTTATGTGCTTATCTCTTGAAGGGTAGAGATAGACAAACTCAAGAACCGAGAGCTGCCCTGGGACTGCCGGAGGGAGCTTGCTTATAAAAAGAAGATAGGTGTATATATATATATATATATATATATATATATGATACAAGAAGTTAAATTGAAGTTTTATTTGTTTATCTCTTAAAGCGTTATGCAAGCACAATAAAGTCGAATTTATTTCACTTTTACCACCGACCATCCACTACCATTATGTAAACACTGTCCTTGAATTCTATTGTTCTCTATCAATATAACTTTTATCAATTTGAATAAACGATATAATATCGGTTTTAGTCAAAAAAAAAATTATGTAGATGAAATATAAGAAGGAGTGGTGTTGAAAGTATTTGTCGGGTGCTATTAAGGACTCGAAAAATTTACCCTGTACCCCATAATTTGACCCGTACCCCTAAATTTTTTTCAAAATGGCAAAAATACCCTCCAAATTTTTTTTACTATTTCACTAAAATCAGAGTAAATTTTTTTTCCGCCATTTCATCAATTCCGGTGCCGTAAACAAGAATTCCGGTAACTTCCGGAAACCTTTTAAAAAGATTTCTGATACACAACTGCCTTCCGGAAACCTTGGTTTGAAGATTTCCGGTACACAATAGGCTTTCGGAAAACTTATTTCAAGTTTTCCTGTACACAACAAAGTTTCGGAAACCTTGCTTTCAAAGCTGTATGGTACAGTACAGAAAAATTGTGTTCCGGAAAACTTAATTACAAGGTTTCCGGTACACAACTTTTTTTTTTTGTTTTTTTTTTCTAAGTTTTTTGAATTTTGTGTATTGTACCGAAGAGCTTTGAAAGCAAGGTTTCCGGAACTTTGTTGTGTACCGGAAAACTTGAAATAAGTTTTCCGAAAGCCTATTGTGTACCGGAAATCTTCAAACCAAGGTTTCCGGAAGGCAGTTGTGTACCAGAAATCTTCTTAAAAGGTTTCCGGAAGTTATCAAAATTCTTTTTTGGACTTTTAATATATAAGGAAGGGCGAAACGGTCATTTCACTGCTATTTTGGGGGTATAAGTATAATTAGGGGGTATGGGGTAAAATTTTCTAAGGACTCCTCAATATACAACTCCAATAACGGGCCGGGCCGGGCCTAAATTAGCGTATCATTCATTACAATATTGGACCCAAAAAAAAAAACCTGGTTGCATTCTCAATTTCCCAATTGCAAAACAAAGAGGCAGAACAGAAGCTACTCTGCTATGGGTTCCTCATAGCAAACAAACAATGTTCGAAAGAAAAATATAAAAAGGATTTGTACCATTTTAGAGGTTATTTTGTCAGAATATTTGAATTTGTATGATTTCATTATTATTCTAAATTCTAACTAACACTCACAAAACCAATTTAGGGTTTGCGATTTTGAAATCCATGGGACGAGGACGCAATTTAGCGGTTGCTGCTGGTTTAGTTGTTTTTGCTTCAGCAGGCATGGCGTTTCCATTCTACATGGCGTAAGTTAATTTGATTTAATTCGTAGCAACTCTCTATAATTATGATTTTTTTTATTTGTTGAGTTGATAATTTTTTGTTTTGTTTTTTGAATTGTTTCAGTTCTTCAAAGAAACCGGTTATTGATCCAACAAAGCCACTTCCACCACAAGCTACTTTTCGAGGTCCTTACATTAACACTGGTTCACGTGATATTGGTCCTGATCATGAGACTTACCAAAAGAAATGAAGAAGAAGAAACTTGAGAATCTATTTCAGACCAAGTTTATTTAACTTGATTGAATTTGAATTTCAAGTCTTGCAATGCAACTAACTCAGGGTATGGAAGTTCTTTTCTGTTGTAATACAATAATAATAATTTGTAGTTCATCAATCTGTATGATGGTTTATTTATGTCACTCAGTAAATTTGAATGTTTTTAATAAGAAAATGAATAATAATAATTACTATAATATGTTTCGTTTTGCAATGAATATTGTATTGCTTGTTCAAAGAGTAGTATTAATCTCTTTGGCAACATGAGCATTTGGCAATGTGTAGTTTGGTTTCAGGTTTGTAAATTTGATTCTATACATTCATGGTAATTTTATTCAACCGAAGTTTTATTAATTATTGCTTCTTGCACCTGTCAAGAAAAAGTAATTATTGTTTCTTACAAAACTCTTTCGTTTTAAATCTTAAATTATGTTCGGATTTGTATGATAAGACGGTAATTCTAGCTTACTCCCACGCCAAACCTAAGTGTATGTTTAGTTGAAAAATTGCAACTATACACGATTGGTGCCTGAATTGGATTGCATTTTGTTTTTGAGTAATGTTATTAGAATACAAAATTTGATACAACAAAATGGGTCACAAATACAATACCGTATAAAATACGGGTTATGTTTTGTTTTTAATAAAATGTGAAAGTGTTGTATTTATATTCCATTTTGTGTCAAGTTGTGTTCCAATACCATTACTTTTTGTTTTTATGCATGTCTTCAAACTATTGTGAATATAAGTATAAATTATTTATTTAAAATAAATATCAATTCAATTTATTGGGGAAAAACTATACAGTTAAGTTTCATAATTTTATGGCAGAAAGATGCATTTTGTTCATCTCCCCAATCTTGGCTGGACTAATATTTTGCTTTTTACATTACTGGTCCTTCTCCTGCCAGTCTTTAAACTAAAACAGAGGTTCTGATTAGAGATTGGTGCCATGGACAAAATTGTTGTATATGTTTAAGTACCCGACTCGATTTTGGAAATTTGTGAAGACTTGATTTTGGAAATTTGTGAAAGAAGCACTTTTGTTGGAGAGAAAACATGATCACTGAAATTTGGAATCAAATTCGAATGTGACATGTTCAAGATACACAAGTGTCACAAAGCATCTCCAATAGGTGCAATCTAAGAGCATTTTTAATGGGGAAGCTTAGAGCAATAGTATCTATTGGGTATTGCACATTTTTTACCTCTATTTAGGATTTAATCACATGAGTACTTATTAGTACCTCTATTGGTACTCTTCTCTCTCTTTCTCTTGTTTTTTTCCAAAGCATGTATAGTATTGTTGGGTTATAATTGAATGAATATTTGTTGGTGACGTTCATTTGATAAACTTATTGGAGGTGTTGAGTTTGAAAGATGGATATTATTAGGTACTATTTTTCTTACGGTGACATAAACTTTCAAGACAAAAATAGAGAACGATACTAACAAATAGATTAAATCGTATTAAAACATTCACCATTCACAAATTTAAGCCAACTCTAATGGCTAAACCAACCAAGCCACAGTCAAAAAGCTAAAAACCTATTACCAAACCAATATTTAAAACCTAACAATCGAACCAAATACTTATGCACATGGTCCATGAGAAAAGTATAGCAGTCAAACCACATATGGTCCATGAGAAAGGTATAGCGGTCAAAGTAAGAAAGAAACATGCTAGTTTTGTAAGAATGACATCTATCATACACTATCGGTTGAACAAATATTTTTGACAACAAATATTTTTGACAATTATTTTATTGGTGTAAAGTATTCATCGACTTTTATCAATGACTTGTTTCTGATAGGAAACCTACTCCCCCCATTTTTTATCAGAGATTTTCTTCTAATTAAACAATTGTTTACATTTCTAAAAAATAAAATAACGATAAAAAAATTGTTTTCGTTATTTCTATAAATGCATTTTCATTCATTAGCACTTCATCTTTTCTTCATGACAATGATTATCTTCAAAAGTCTCTCATCAAAACAAAATGAACACATTTAAAAAAAAAAAGAAAAAACACAATATTTACTATGTCATTTTCAGGTTTTTATAGCACTTATTTTTAGCTTTTAACCGCTATAAAAACATGCAATATTATTGGGGATCACCTATTATAGCATTTCGAATCACTATAAAAAAAAAAGTCATTTTATATCACGTAACCAAAAAACGCTATAATTAGTCAATTTTGTCTTAGGTTGTGGAACCAAAAAGCGCTACAAAAGGACATTTTAAGCGCTATAAAAGAATCGTTATATACGTCCAACTTTTTTTTTTTTTTTTTCTGTTGCACATTACTACATTCAAATACACGGCCTAAATTGCACAAATCGAAAATTGGTTCAAAGACATAATTAATCAAACAATATGAGAATTGGTTCAAAAATTGGTTAAAAACATCATATAAACTATAAATTAATCTTATATCCATGATTTATATCTATCTTTCTCAACAACTAACCTACAAATTTATCAATAATATATGTCTTTTTTTCATCTTTCAACTTCCAAATAAACTTCTTCACACAATGGTGTTTATAGTCTCGTGTAATAGAAAAATAAACAATAATGTCAATAATTTAAAAACAAGAAAATGAATACAACATAGTCTTTATACTTGATTAATGCGTGTACGTAATTTTTATTAAGTTTTAATATGAACAATTGTATTCCAGCTTCGATTCAGCTGAGCAAGGTGTTAAATAACATAACAACTGACATCCATCAAAATTGAAACCAACATCATCAAATTGATAACTAGCATTAACAAAAAAAAACTTATAGGTAAGTCTCATTCTAATGATGTCAAGCACAAAAGTAGACACACACACAAGCAAACGGTAAATAAACACTAGTTCCCCGTAATTTTCAATAACTCTTATATATGAGGGATATACAAATTCAATACTCGAACACTATGAATTACTCAATCTACCACTATTATAGTGGAAATGTTCGGTCTTTTTTACTAATTTAATACTTGTAGCTTCAAAAATGTGTAACGTTCTCTTCAATTTCAGACGAACTTGTAATCTTTTGTTTGAAATATAAATTACTAAAAAAAAGAATCTTACCAACAACATCTTCGATCATATACCAATCGTCTTTAACCTCAGCCAACATATGTTTTGAGTAGTTGACACATTTGTATTCCAAAAAGTACTTGAAATACAAAAATGGCATAAAATTGAGTTAGAATTGAATAACATGTGAGGCCTAAGATTACAAATAATAATTAAAATCATGTACATTTACATGGATCTTATTTTGATTTACCATGACCATTTCTTTCATAAATCTCATAATATAATATATGCGGTCAATATTTTTATTTTGGCGAAGACACTGCAAAATAATAGTTATATTGATAAATTTTACTCCACATAATTATTTAAAGATAACACTATAAAATATATGTATTTTTATCCATGTGATGTTATTTGACTTGGACTTTGATACTCTAGCTCCTCTTTTAGCACGATAAATTTTTAATGTTCTGACAAAATTAAATTAATTACAAATAAGTAATTATTATAAACTACCATATGTTCAACTATGTTACTATCTAGCCCAGACAAATCTTGATATGACCATTCAAAGACGTCCACATAGTCAAATAAAAGTTTAATTAGCTTTTCTCGCTCACTTTCTTTCATAGACATACCAATCTTAATTTATTACTTATCAGTTTCAGTCCCCAAATTGATCACCTCAACAGGTTCTTGATAGGGTTGGATTATCTAAGCTTCCTGTTCCATTAGCCTTTCAAGTTCTGGGGGAGGCTCACAATCATCTTCACAATCCTTATCAGCGTGATTAATTGGGAGTTCAAAACATATTCATTTTCAACTCTGCATTGTTTAAATTAAGAGGAAAAAAAAATATGAATAAAGATTGCTAAAAAAGAAAAGAGAAAAACAAAAACAGTTAAAGAATATAAAAATGCATTTATTGATAATAAGTACGGAATTGAAATATATGCGCCCTATTAGATATCCTTATAGCCTTGGGCGGAGCAAAAGGAGTTAAAATACACAATTACTTTGAAAATGAATTAACAAACTCGTGAAACTCAATGATCTTCCAATTGTTGAGATTGGTATTCGAAAGACAATGGTACATTAATTGGAAGGTATCATTGTAACAGCCTGTTTTTTTTTATTATTATTTTTTTAAATAAACTAAAATCGAATTCATAAATAAATAAAGAAAGAAATACTTTTGGATAAAATATTTAAGTCGTAACTCAACGAGAAAGCCAACAATATTTACAAACAATAAGTGATTTTGTGTCATTGGTTGAACATTTAGGTCATTTTCGTCCTCCCTAGGCTTATTCTAATCCAATTAGGGTTTTTAACCAATCTTTTGCATCCAATAAGTGATTTTGTGTCATTGTTTGAACATTTAGGTAATTTTCGTCCTACCTATGCTTATTCTAATCCAATTAGGGTTTTTATCCAATCTTGTGCTTCCAATAAGTACGTTTGTGTCGTTGGATTAACATTTAGGTCATTTTCGTCCTACCTAGGATTATTCTAATCCAATTGGGATTTTTAACCAATCTTGTGCATCCAATAAGTGATTTTGTGTCATTGGTTGAACATTTAGGTCATTTTCATCCTCCCTAGGCTTATTCTAATCTAATTAGAGTTTTTAACCAATCTTGTGCTTCCAATAAGTGCGTTTGTGTCGTTGGATTTATATTTAGGTCATTTTCATCCTCCCTAGGCTTATTCTAATCCAATAAGGATTTTTAACCAATCTTGTGCATCCAATAAGTGCATTTGTGACATAGGTTGAATATTTAGGTCATTTTTGTCATCCTTCGACTTATTCTAATCCAATTAGGGTTTTTAACCAATCTTGTTCATCCAATAAGTGCGTTTGTGTCATTGGTTTAACATTTAGGTCATTTTCGTCCTCCCTAGGCTTATTCTAATCCAATTAGGGGTTTTAACCAATCTTGTGCATCAAATAAGTGCGTTTGTGTCATTGTATTAACATTTTGGACATTTTAATCCTCCCTAGGCTTATTCTAATCCAATTAGGGTTATTAACCAATCTTGTGCATCCAATAAGTGATTTTGTGTCATTGGTTGTACATTTAGGTCATTTTCGACATCCTTCGACTTATTCAAATCCAATTAAGGTTTTTAACCATTATTTTGCATCCAATAAGTGATTTTGTGTAATTGGTTGAACATTTAGGTTATTTTCATCCTCCCAAGGCTTATAAAAATCCAATGAGCGTTTTTAACCAATCTTGTGGATCCAATAAGTGGGTTTGTGTAATTGGATTATCATTTAGGTGATTTTCGTCATCCTTCGACTTATTCTTATCCAATTAGAGTTTTTACCAATCTTGTGCATCCAGTAAGTGATATTGTGTCATTGGTTGAACATTTAGGTCATTTTCGTCATCTTACGACTTATTCTAATCCAATTAGGGTTTTTATCCAATCTTGTGCATTGAATAAGTGATTTTGTGTCATTGGTTGAACATTTGGGTCATTTTCGTCATCCTTAGGCCTATTCTATTCCAATTAGGGTTTTTAACCAATCGTGTGCATCTAATAAGTGCGTTTGTGTCATTGGATTAACATTTAGGTCATTTTTGTCCTCCTTAGGCTTAATCGAATCCAATTAGGGTTTTTAACCAATCTTGTGCATCCAATCAGAAATTTTGTGTCATTGGTTGAACATTTAGGTCATTTTAGTCCTCCATAGGCTTGTTCTAATCCAATTAGGGTTTTTAAACAATCTTGTGCATCCAATAAGTGATTTTGTGTCATTGGTTGAACATTTAGGTCATTTTCGTCCTCCCTAGGCTTCTTCTAATTAAATCAGGGTTTTTAAGCAATCTTTTGCATCCAATAAGTGATTTGGTGTCATTGTTTGAACATTTAGGTAATTTTCGTCCTCCCTAGGCTTATTCTAATCCAATTAGGATTTTTATCCAATCTTGTGCTTCCAATAAATGCGTGTGTGTTGTTGGATTAACATTTAGGTCATTTTCATCCTACCTAGGCTTATTCTAATCCAATTAGGATTTTTAACCAATCTTGTGCATCCAATAAGTGATTTTGTGTCATTGGTTTAACATTTAGGTCATTTTCGTCCTCCCTAGGCTTATTCTAATCCAATTAGGGTTTTTAACCAATCTTGTGCATCCAATAAGTGGGTTTGTGTCATTGGATTTACATTTAGGTCATTTTCTTCCTCTCTAGGTTTATTCTAATCCAATTAGGGTTTTTAACCAATCTTGTGCATCCAATAAGTGCGTTTATGTCATTGGGTGAATATTTAGGTCATTTTTGTCATCCTTCGACTTATTCTAATCCAATTAGGAGTTTTAACCAATCTTGTTCATCCAATAAGTGCGTTTGTGTCTTTAGTTTAACATTTAGGTCATTTTCATCCTCCCTAGGCTTATTCTAATCCAATTAGAATTTTTAACCAATCTTGTGGGTCCAATTGTGTAATTGGATTATAATTTAGGTCATTTTCGTCATCCTTCAACCTACTTTAATCCAATTCGGGTTTTTACTAATCTTATGCATCCAATAAGTGCGTTTGTGTTATTGGATTAACATTTTGGTCATTTTAGTCCTCCCGAGGTTGATTCTAATCTAATTAGGGATTTTAACCATTCTTGTGCATCCAATAAGTGATTTTGTGTCATTTGTTGAACATTTAGGTCATTTTTGTCCTCCTTATGCTTATTCGAATCCAATTAGGGTTTGTATCCAATCTTGTGCATCCAATAAGTGATTTTGTGTCATTGGTTGAACATTTAAGTCATTTTCGTCATCCTTCGACTTATTCTAATCCAATTAGGGTTTTTATCCAATCTTGTGCATCGAATAAGTGATTTTGTGTCGTTGGTTTAACATTTGGATCATTTACGTCCTCCCTAGGCTTATTCTAATCCAATTAGGGTTTTTAACCAATCGTGTGCATCCAATAAGTGCGTATGTGTCATTGGATTAACATAGGTCATTTTGTCATCCTTCGACTTATTCTAATCCAATTAGGGTTTTGAACAAATCTTGTGCATCCAATAAGTGCATTTGTGTCATTGGATTTACATTTTGGTCATTTTAGTCCCCCCGAGGCTTATTCTAATCCAATTAGGGTTTTTAACCAATCTTGTGCATCCAATAAGTGATTTGGTGTCATTGGTTGTACATTTAGGTCAATTTCGTCAACCTTCGACTTATTCTAATCCAATTAAGGTTTTTAACCAATCTTTAGCATCCAATAAGTGATTTTGTGTCATTGGTTGAACATTTAGGTCATTTTCATCCTCCCTAGGCTTATTCTAATCCAATTAGAGTTTTTAACCAATCTTGTGTTTCCAATAAGTGCGTTTGTGTCGTTGGATTTATATTTAGGTCATTTTCTTCCTCCCTATGCTTATTCTAATCCAATTAGGATTTTTAACCAATCTTGTGCATCCAATAAGTGCTTTTGTGTCATTGGTTTAACATTTAGGTCATTTTCGTCCTCCCTAGGCTTTTTCTAATCCAATTAGGGGTTTTAACCATTCTTGTGCATCAAATAAGTGCGTTTGAGTCATTGTATTAACATTTTGGACATTTTAGTCCTCCCTAGGCTTATTCTAATCCAATTAGGGTTTTTAACCAATCTTGTGCATCCAATAAGTGATTTTGTGTCATTGGTTGTACATTTAGGTCATTTTCGACATCCTTCGACTTATTCAAATCCAATTAAGGTTTTTAACCATTATTTTGCATCCAATAAGTGATTTTGTGTCGTTGGTTGAACATTTAGGTTATTTTCGTCCTCCCAAGGCTTATTCAAATCCAATGAGCGTTTTTAACCAATCTTGTGGATCCAATAAGTGGGTTTGTGTAATTGGATTATCATTTAGGTGATTTTCGTCATCCTTCGACTTATTCTTATCCAATTAGAGTTTTTACCAATCTTGTGCATCCAGTAAGTGATATTGTGTCATTGGTTGAACATTTAGGTCATTTTCGTCATCTTACGACTTATTCTAATCCAATTAGGGTTTTTATCCAATCTTGTGCATTGAATAAGTGATTTTGTGTCATTGGTTGAACATTTGGGTCATTTTCGTCATCCTTAGGCCTATTCTATTCCAATTAGGGTTTTTAACCAATCGTGTGCATCTAATAAGTGCGTTTGTGTCATTGGATTAACATTTAGGTCATTTTCGTCCTCCTTAGGCTTAATCGAATCCAATTAGGGTTTTTAACCAATGTTGTGCATCAAATCAGTAATTTTGTGTCATTGGTTGAACATTTAGGTCATTTTAGTCCTCCCTAGGCTTGTTCTAATCCAATTAGGGTTTTTAAACAATCTTGTGCATCCAATAAGTGATTTTGTGTCATTGGTTGAACATTTAGGTCATTTTCGTCCTCCCTATGATTCTTCTAATTAAATTAGGGTTTTTAAGCAATCTTTTGCATCCAATAAGTGATTTTGTGTCATTGTTTGAACATTTAGGTAATTTTCGTCCTCCCTAGGCTTATTCTAATCCAATTAGGGTTTTTATCCAATCCTGTGCTTCCAATAAGTGCGTGTGTGTTGTTGGATTAACATTTAGGTCATTTTCGTCCTACCTAGGCTTATTCTGATCCAATTAGGATTTTTAACCAATCTTGTGCATCCAATAAGTGATTTTGTGTCATTGGTTTAACATTTAGGTCATTTTCGTCCTCCCTAGGCTTATTCTAATCCAATTAGGGTTTTTAACCAATCTTGTGCATCCAATAAGTGGGTTTGTGTCATTGGATTTACATTTAGGTCATTTTCTTCCTCTCTAGGTTTATTCTAATCCAATTAGGGTTTTTAACCAATCTTGTGCATCCAATAAGTGCGTTTATGTCATTGGGTGAATATTTAGGTCATTTTTGTCATCCTTCGACTTATTCTAATCCAATTAGGAGTTTTAACCAATCTTGTTCATCCAATAAGTGCGTTTGTGTCATTAGTTTAACATTTAGGTCATTTTCGTCCTCCCTAGGCTTATTCTAATCCAATTAGAATTTTTAACCAATCTTGTGGGTCCAATTGTGTAATTGGATTATAATTTAGGTCATTTTCGTCATCCTTTAACCTACTTTAATCCAATTCGGGTTTTTACTAATCTTATGCATCCAATAAGTGCGTTTGTGTTATTGGATTAACATTTTGGTCATTTTAGTCCTCCCGAGGTTGATTCTAATCTAATTAGGGATTTTAACCATTCTTGTGCATCCAATAAGTGATTTTGTGTCATTTGTTGAACATTTAGGTCATTTTTGTCCTCCTTATGCTTATTCGAATCCAATTAGGGTTTGTATCCAATCTTGTGCATCCAATAAGTGATTTTGTGTCATTGGTTGAACATTTAGGTCATTTTCGTCATCCTTCGACTTATTCTAATCCAATTAGGGTTTTTATCCAATCTTGTGCATCGAATAAGTGATTTTGTGTCGTTGGTTTAACATTTGGATCATTTACGTCCTCCCTAGGCTTATTCTAATCCAATTAGGGTTTTTAACCAATCGTGTGCATCCAATAAGTGCGTATGTGTCATTGGATTAACATAGGTCATTTTGTCATCCTTCGACTTATTCTAATCCAATTAGGGTTTTGAACAAATTTTGTGCATCCAATAAGTGCGTTTGTGTCATTGGATTTACATTTTGGTCATTTTAATCCTCCCGAGGCTTATTCTAATCCAATTAGGGTTTTTAACCAATCTTGTGCATCCAATAAGTGATTTGGTGTCATTGGTTGTACATTTAGGTCAATTTCGTCAACCTTCGACTTATTCTAATCCAATTAAGGTTTTTAACCAATCTTTAGCATCCAATAAGTGATTTTGTGTCATTGGTTGAACATTTAGGTCATTTTCATCCTCCCTAGGCTTATTCTAATCCAATTTAAGTTTTTAACCAATCTTGTGTTTCCAATAAGTGCGTTTGTGTCGTTGGATTTATATTTAGGTCATTTTCTTCCTCCCTATGCTTATTCTAATCCAATTAGGATTTTTAACCAATCTTGTGCATCCAATAAGTGCTTTTGTGTCATTGGTTTAACATTTAGGTCATTTTCGTCCTCCCTAGGCTTATTCTAATCCAATTAGGGGTTTTAACCATTCTTGTGCATCAAATAAGTGCGTTTGTGTCATTGTATTAACATTTTGGACATTTTAGTCCTCCCTAGGCTTATTCTAATCCAATTAGGGTTTTTAACCAATCTTGTGCATCCAATAAGTGATTTTGTGTCATTGGTTGTACATTTAGGTCATTTTCGACATCCTTCGACTTATTCAAATCCAATTAAGGTTTTTAACCATTATTTTGCATCCAATAAGTGATTTTGTGTCATTGGTTGAACATTTAGGTTATTTTCGTCCTCCCAAGGCTTATTCAAATCCAATGAGCGTTTTTAACCAATCTTGTGGATCCAATAAGTGGGTTTGTTTAATTGGATTATCATTTAGGTGATTTTCGTCATCCTTCGACTTATTCTTATCCAATTAGAGTTTTTACCAATCTTGTGCATCCAGTAAGTGATATTGTGTCATTGGTTGAACATTTAGGTCATTTTCGTCATCTTACGACTTTATCTAATCCAATTAGGGTTTTTATCCAATCTTGTGCATTGAATAAGTGATTTTGTGTCATTGGTTGAACATTTGGGTCATTTTCGTCATCCTTAGGCCTATTCTATTCCAATTAGGGTTTTTAACCAATCGTGTGCATCTAATAAGTGCGTTTGTGTCATTGGATTAACATTTAGGTCATTTTCGTCCTCCTTAGGCTTAATCGAATCCAATTAGGGTTTTTAACCAATGTTGTGCATCCAATCGGTAATTTTGTGTCATTGGTTGAACATTTAGCTCATTTTAGTCCTCCCTAGGCTTGTTCTAATCCAATTAGGGTTTTTAAACAATCTTGTGCATCCAATAAGTGATTTTGTGTCATTAGTTGAACATTTAGGTCATTTTCGTCCTCCCTATGCTTCTTCTAATTAAATTAGGGTTTTTAAGCAATCTTTTGCATCCAATAAGTGATTTTGTGTCATTGTTTGAACATTAAGGTAATTTTCGTCCTCCCTAGGCTTATTCTAATCCAATTAGGGTTTTTATCCAATCCTGTGCTTCCAATAAGTGCGTGTGTGTTGTTGGATTAACATTTAGGTCATTTTCGTCCTACCTAGGCTTATTCTAATCCAATTAGGATTTTTAACCAATCTTGTGCATCCAATAAGTGATTTTGTGTCATTGGTTTAACATTTAGGTCATTTTCGTCCTCCCTAGGCTTATTCTAATCCAATTAGGGTTTTTAACCAATCTTGTGCATCCAATAAGTGGGTTTGTGTCATTGGATTTACATTTAGGTCATTTTCTTCCTCTCTAGGCTTATTCTAATCCAATTAGGGTTTTTAACCAATCTCTTGCATCCAATAAGTGCGTTTATGTCATTGGGTGAACATTTAGGTCATTTTTGTCATCCTTCGACTTATTCTAATCCAATTAGGAGTTTTAACCAATCTTGTTCATCCAATAAGTGCGTTTGTGTCATTAGTTTAACATTTAGGTCATTTTCGTCCTCCCTAGGCTTATTCTAATCCAATTAAATTTTTTTAACCAATCTTGTGGGTCCAATAAGTGTGTTTGTGTAATTGAATTATAATTTAGGTCATTTTCGTCATTCTTCAACCTACTTTAATCCAATTCGGGTTTTTACTAATCTTATGCATCCAATAAGTGCGTTTGTGTTATTGGATTAACATTTTGGTAATTTTAGTCCTCCCGAGGTTGATTCTAATCTAATTAGGGATTTTAACCATTCTTGTGCATCCAATAAGTGATTTTGTGTCATTTGTTGAACATTTAGAACATTTTCGTCCTCCTTATGCTTATTCGAATCCAATTAGGGTTTGTATCCAATCTTGTGCATCCAATAAGTGATTTTGTGTCATTTGTTGAACATTTAGGTCATTTTCGTCCTCCTTATGCTTATTCGAATCCAATTAGGGTTTTGAACAAATCTTGTGCATCCCATAAGTGCGTTTGTGTCATTGGATTAACATTTTGGTCATTTTAGTCGTCCCGAGGCTTATTCTAATCCAATTAGGGTTTTTAACCAATCTTGTGCATCCAATAAATGATTTTGTGTCATTGGTAGTACATTTAGGTCATTTTCGTCAATCTTCGACTTATTTTAATCCAATTAAGGTTTTTAACCAATCTTTAGCATCCAATAAGTGATTTTGTGTCATTGGTTGAACATTTAGGTCATTTTTGTCCTCCTTAGGTTTAATCTAATCCTATTAGGGTTTTTAACCAATCTTGTGGATCCAATAACTTGGTTTGTGTAATTGGATTATCATTTAGGTGATTTTAGTCATCCTTCCACTTATTCTAATCCAATTAGGGTTTTTAACCAATATTGTGCATCCAATCAGTGATTTTGTGTCATTGGTTGAACATTAAGGTCATTTTAGTCCTCCCTAGGCTTGTTCTAATCCTATTAGGGTTTTTTAACAATCTTGTGCATCCAATAAGTGATTTTGTGTCATTGGTTTAACATTTAGGTCATTTTCGTCCTCCCTAGGCTTCTTCTAATTAAATTAGGGTTTTTAACCAATCTTTTGCATCCAATAAGTGATTTTGTATCATGTTTGAACATTTAGATAATTTTCGTCCTCCCTAGGCTTATTCTAATCCAATTAGGGTTTTTAACCAATCTT
>JBBPBP010009779.1:27638220-27667089 GCA_037974735.1 Cicer chorassanicum
TTTTTATCCAATCTTGTGCTTCCAATAAATGCGTGTGTGTTGTTGGATTAACATTTAGGTCATTTTCATCCTACCTAGGCTTATTCTAATCCAATTAGGATTTTTAACCAATCTTGTGCATCCAATAAGTGATTTTGTGTCATTGGTTTAACATTTAGGTCATTTTCGTCCTCCCTAGGCTTATTCTAATCCAATTATGGTTTTTAACCAATCTTGTGCATCCAATAAGTGGGTTTGTGTCATTGGATTTACATTTAGGTCATTTTCTTCCTCTCTAGGTTTATTCTAATCCAATTAGGGTTTTTAACCAATCTTGTGCATCCAATAAGTGTGTTTATGTCATTGGGTGAACATTTAGGTCATTTTTGTCATCCTTCGACTTATTCTAATCCAATTAGGAGTTTTAACCAATCTTGTTCATCCAATAAGTGCGTTTGTGTCATTAGTTTAACATTTAGGTCATTTTCATCCTCCCTAGGCTTATTCTAATCCAATTAGAATTTTTAACCAATCTTGTGGGTCCAATTGTGTAATTGGATTATAATTTAGGTCATTTTCGTCATCCTTCAACCTACTTTAATCCAATTCGGGTTTTTACTAATCTTATGCATCCAATAAGTGCGTTTGTGTTATTGGATTAACATTTTGGTCATTTTAGTCCTCCCGAGGTTGATTCTAATCTAATTAGGGATTTTAACCATTCTTGTGCATCCAATAAGTGATTTTGTGTCATTTGTTGAACATTTAGGTCATTTTTGTCCTCCTTATGCTTATTCGAATCCAATTAGGGTTTGTATCCAATCTTGTGCATCCAATAAGTGATTTTGTGTCATTGGTTGAACATTTAGGTCATTTTCGTCATCCTTCGACTTATTCTAATCCAATTAGGGTTTTTATCCAATCTTGTGCATCGAATAAGTGATTTTGTGTCGTTGGTTTAACATTTGGATCATTTACGTCCTCCCTAGGCTTATTCTAATCCAATTAGGGTTTTTAACCAATCGTGTGCATCCAATAAGTGCGTATGTGTCATTGGATTAACATAGGTCATTTTGTCATCCTTCGACTTATTCTAATCCAATTAGGGTTTTGAACAAATCTTGTGCATCCAATAAGTGCGTTTGTGTCATTGGATTTACATTTTGGTCATTTTAGTCCTCCCGAGGCTTATTCTAATCCAATTAGGGTTTTTAACCAATCTTGTGCATCCAATAAGTGATTTGGTGTCATTGGTTGTACATTTAGGTCAATTTCGTCAGCCTTCGACTTATTCTAATCTAATTAAGGTTTTTAACCAATCTTGTGCATCCAATAAGTGATTTTGTGTCATTGGTTTATCATTAAGGTTATTTTCGTCATCCTTCAACTTATTCTAATTTAATTAGGGGTTTTTAACCAATCTTATGCATCCAATAAGTGAGTTTTTGTCATGGGAATAACATTTTGGTCAATTCAGTCCTCCCTAGGCTTATTCTAATCCAATTAGGGTTTTTAGCCAATCTTGTGCATCCAATAATTTTTTTTGTGTCATTGGTTGAACATTTAGGTCATTTTCGTCGTTCGTATGCTTATTCTAATCCAATTAGAGATTTTAACCAATCTTGTGCATCCAATAAGTTATTTTGTGACATTGGTTGAAAATGTAGGTCATTTTCGTCATTCTTCGACTTATTCTATTGCAATTAGGGTTTTTATCCAATTTTGTGCATCCAATAAGTGATTTTGTGTCGTTGGTTGAACATTTGGGTCATTTTCGTCTTCCCTAGGCTTATTTTAATCTAATTAGGGTTTTTAACCAATCTTGTGCAACCAATAACCGCATTTGTGTCATTGGATTAACATTTATGTCATTTTGTCATCGTTCGACTTATTCTAATCCAATTAGGGTTTTGAACCAATCTTGTGCATCCAATAAGTACGTTTGTGTCATTGGATTAACAGTTTGGTCATTTTAGTCCTCCCGAGGCTTATTCTAATCCAATTAGGGTTTTTAACCAATCTTGTGCATCCAATAAGTGATTTTGTGTCATTGGTTGTACATTTAGATCATTTTCGTCATCCTTCGACTTATTCTTATCCAATTAAGGGTTTTAACCAATCATTAGCATCCAATAAATGATTTTGTGTCATTGGTTGAACATTTGGGTCATTTTCGTCATCCCTAGGCTTATTCTAATCTAATTAGGGTTTTTAACCAATCTTGTGCATCCAGTAAGTGCATTTGTATCATTGGATTAACATTTATGTCATTTTGTCATCGTTCGATTCATTCTAATCCAATTAGGGTTTTGAACCAATCTTGTGCATCCAATAAATGCGTTTGTGTCATTGGATTAACATTTTGGTCATTTTAGTCCTCACGAGGCTTATTCTAATCCAATTAGGGTTTTTAACCAATCTTGTGCATCTAATAAGTGCGTTTGTGTCATTGAATTAACATTTAGGTCATTTTCGGCATCCTTTGACTTATTCTAATCCAATTAGGGTTTTATCCAATCTTATGCATCCAATAAGTGCGTTTGTGTCATTGGATTATCATTTAGGTCATTTTCGTCCTCCCTAGGCTTATTCTATTCCATTTAGGGTTTTTAACTATTTTTGTGCATCTAATAATTGCGTTTGTGTCATTGGATTAACATTTAGGTCATTTTCGTCTTCCATAGTCTTATTCTAATCCAATCAGGGTTTTTAAACAATCTTGTGCATCCAATAAGTGATTTTGTGTCATTATTTGATCATTTAGGTCATTTTCGTCCTCCCTAGGCTTCTTCTAATTAAATTAGGGTTTTTTTACCAATCTTTTGCATCCAATAAGTGATTTTGTATCGTGTTTGAACATTTAGATAATTTTCGTCTTCCCTAGGCTTATTCTAATCCAATAAGGGTTTTTAGCCAATCTTGTGCTTCCAATAAGTGTGTTTGTGTCGTTGGATTAACATTTAGGTCAGTTTGGTCCTACCTAGGTTTATTCTAATCCAATTAGGATTTTTAACTAATCTTGTGCATCCAATAAAAAATTTTGTGTCCTTGGTTGAATATATATGTCATTTTCGTCCTCCCTAAGCTTATTCTAATCCAATTAGGGTTTTTAACCAATCTTATAGGTCCAATAAGTGCGTTTGTCAAATTGGATTTTCATTTAGGTCATTTTCGTCATCCTTCGACTTAGTTTATTCCAATTCATGTTTTTAACCAATCTTGTGCATCCAATAAGTGCGTTTGTGTCATTGGTTGAACATTTAGGTCATTTTTGTCATCCTTCAACTTATTCTAATTCAATTCGGGTATTTAACCAATCTTGTGCATCCAATAAGTGTATTTGTGTCATTGGATTAACATTTTGGTAATTTTAGTCCTCCCGAGGCTGATTCTAATCTAATTAGGGGTTTTAAACATTCTTGTGCATCCAATAAGTGATTTTGTGTCATTTGTTGAATATTTAGGTCTTTTTCGTACTCCCTAGGATTATTCTAATCCAATTAGGGTTTTTAACCAATCTTGTGCATCCAATAGGAGATTTTATGTCATTGGTTGAACATTTAGGTCATTTTCGTCATCCTTCAACCTATTCTAATTTAATTAGCGGTTTTTAACCAATCTTACGCATCCAATAAGTGAGTTTTTGTCATGGGATTAACATTTAGGTCAATTCAGTCCTCCGTAGGCTTGTTCAAATCCAATTAGGGTTTTTAGCCAATCTTGTGCATCCAATAAGTGATTTTGTGTCGTTGGTTGAACATTTAGGTCATTTATGTCCTCCTTAGGCTTATTCTAATCCAATTAGGGTTTTTAACCAATCGTGTGCATCCAATAAGTTCGTTTGTGTCATTGGATTAACATTTTGGTCATTTTGTCATCCTTCGACTTATTCTAATCGAATTAGGGTTTTGAACAAATCTTGTGCATCAAATAAGTGCGTGTGTGTCATTCGATTAACATTTTGGTAATTTTAGTCCTCCCGAGGCTGATTCTAATCTAATTAGGGGTTTTAACCTTTTTTGTGCATCCAATAAGTGATTTTGTGTCATTTGTTGAACATTTAGGTCATTTTCGTCCTCCCAAGGCTTATTCTAATCCAATAAGGGTTTTTAAACAATATAGTGCATCCAATAAGTGATTTTGTGTCATTGGTTTATCATTTAGGTCATTTTCGTCATCCTTCAACTTATTCTAATTTAATTAGGGGTTTTTAACCAATCTTATGCATCCAATAAGTGAGTTTTTGTCATGGGATTAACATTTTGGTCAATTCAGTCCTCCCTAGGCATATTCTAATCCAATTAGGGTTTTTAGCCAATCTTGTGCATCCAATAAATTTTTTTGTGTCATTGGTTGAACATTTAGGTCATTTTCGTCGTTCGTATGCTTATTCTAATGCAATTAGAGTTTTTAACCAATCTTGTGCATCCAATAAGTTATTTTGTGACATTGGTTGAACATGTAGGTCATTTTCGACATTCTTCGACTTATTCTATTGCAATTAGGGTTTTTATCCAATTTTGTGCATCCAATAAGTGATTTTGTGTCGTTGGTTGAACATTTGGGTCATTTTCGTCTTCCCTAGGCTTATTCTAATCTAATTAGGGTTTTTAACCAATCTTGTGCAACCAATAAGCGCATTTGTGTCATTGGATTAACATTTATGTCATTTTGTCATCGTTCGACTTATTCTAATCCAATTAGGGTTTTGAACCAATCTTGTGCATCCAATAAGTACGTTTGTGTCATTGGATTAACAGTTTTGGTCATTTTAGTCCTCCCGAGGCTTATTCTAATCCAATTAGGGTTTTTAACCAATCTTGTGCATCCAATAAGTGATTTTGTGTCATTGGTTGTACATTTAGATCATTTTCGTCATCGTTCGACTTATTCTTATCCAATTAAGGGTTTTAACCAATCTTTAGCATCCAATAAATGATTTTGTGTCATTGGTTGAACATTTGGGTCATTTTCGTCATCCCTAGGCTTATTCTAATCTAATTAGGGTTTTTAACCAATCTTGTGCATCCAATAAGTGCATTTGTGTCATTGGATTAACATTTATGTCATTTTGTCATCGTTCGACTCATTCTAATCCGATTAGGGTTTTGAACCAATCTTGTGCATCCAATAAATGCGTTTGTGTCATTGGATTAACATTTTGGTCATTTTAGTCCTCACGAGGCTTATTCTAATCCAATTAGGGTTTTTAACCAATCTTGTGCATCTAATAAGTGCGTTTGTGTCATTGAATTAACATTTAGGTCATTTTCGTCATCCTTCGACTTATTCTAATCCAATTAGGGTTTTATCCAATCTTATGCATCCAATAAGTGCGTTTGTGTCATTGGATTAACATTTAGGTCATTTTCGTCCTCCCTAGGCTTATTCTATTCCAATTAGGGTTTTTAACTATTTTTGTGCATCTAATAAGTGCGTTTGTGTCATTGGATTAACATTTAGGTCATTTTCGTCTTCCATAGTCTTATTCTAATCCAATTAGGGTTTTTAAACAATCTTGTACATCCAATAAGTGATTTTGTGTCATTATTTGATCATTTAGGTCATTTTCGTCCTCCCTAGGCTTCTTCTAATTAAATTAGGGTTTTTTACCAATCTTTTGCATCCAATAAGTGATTTTGTATCGTGTTTGAACATTTAGATAATTTTCATCTTCCCTAGGCTTATTCTAATCCAATAAGGGTTTTTAGCCAATCTTGTGCTTCCAATAAGGGTGTTTGTGTCGTTGGATTAACATTTAGGTCAGTTTGGTCCTACCTAGGCTTATTCTAATCCAATTAGGATTTTTAACTAATCTTGTGCATCCAATAAATAATTTTGTGTCCTTGGTTGAATATATATGTCATTTTCGTCCTCCCTAAGCTTATTCTAATCCAATTAGGGTTTTTAACCAATCTTAAGGGTCCAATAAGTGCGTTTGTGTAATTGGATTATCATTTAGGTCATTTTCGTCATCCTTCGACATAGTTTATTCCAATTCGGGTTTTTAACCAATCTTGTGCATCCAATAAGTGCGTTTGTGTCATTGGTTGAACATTTAGGTCATTTTTGTCATCCTTCGACTTATTCTAATTCAATTCAGGTATTTAACCAATCTTGTGCATCCAATAAGTGTATTTGTGTCATGGGATTAACATTTTGGTAATTTTTGTCCTCCCGAGGCTGATGCTAATATAATTAGGGGTTTTAAACATTCTTGTGCATCCAATAAGTGATTTTGTGTCATTTGTTGAATATTTAGGTCTTTTTCGTCCTCCCTAGGATTATTTTAATCCAATTAGGATTTTTAACCAATCTTGTGCATCCAATAGGTGATTTTATGTCATTGGTTGAACATTTAGGTCATTTTCGTCATCCTTCAACTTATTCTAATTTAATTAGGTGTTTTTAACCAATCTTACGCATCCAATAAGTGAGTTTTTGTCATGGGATTAACATTTAGGTCAATTCAGTCCTCCGTAGGCTTATTCTAATCCAATTAGGGTTTTTAGCCAATCTTGTGCATCCAATAAAATTTTTTGTGTCATTGGTTGAACATTTAGATCATTTTCGTCGTTCGTATGCTTATATTAATCCAATTAGGGTTTTTAACCAATCTTGTGCATCCAATAAGTGATTTTGTGACATTGGTTGAACATGTAGGTCATTTTCGTCATTCTTCGACTTATTCTAATCCAATAAGGGTTTTTATCCAATCTTGTGCATCCAATAAGTCATTTTGTGTCATTGCTTGAACATTTGGGTCATTTTCGTCCTCCCTAGGCTTACTCTAATCTAATAAGTGCGTTTGTGTCATTGGATTAACATTTAGGTCATTTTCGTCTTCCATAGGCTTATTCTAATCCAATTAGGGTTTTTATCCAATCTTGTGCATCCAAATAGTGATTTTGTGTCATTGGTTGAACATTTAGGACATTTTTGTCCTTCCTAGGCTTGTTCTAATCCAATTAGAGTTTTTAATCAATCTTGTACATCCAATAAGTGATTTTGTGTCATTGGTTGTACATTTAGGTCTTTTTTGTCATCCTTCGACTTATTCTTATCCAATTAAGGTTTTTAACCAATCTTTAGCATCCAATAAGTGATTTTGTGTCATTGGTGGAACATTTGGGTAATTTTAGTCCTCCCGAGGCTGATTCTAATCTAATTAGGGGTTTTAAACATTCTTGTGCATCCAATAAGTGATTTTGTGTCATTTGTTGAATATTTAGATCTTTTTCGTCCTCCATAGGATTATTCAAATCCAATTAGAGTTTTTAACCAATCTTGTGCATCCAATAAAATTTTTTGTGTCATTGGTTGGACATTTAGGTCATTTTCGTCGTTCGTATGCTTATTCTAATCCAATTAGAGTTTTTAACCAATCTTGTGCATCCAATAAGTGATTTTGTGACATTGGTTGAACATGTAGGTCATTTTCGTCATCCTTCGACTTATTCTAACCCAATAAGGGTTTTTATCCAATCTTGTGCATCCAATAAGTCATTTTGTGTCATTGGTTGAACATTTGGGTCATTTTCGTCCTCCCTAGGCTTATTCTAATCTAATTAGGATTTTTAACCAATCTTGTGCATTCAATAAGTGCGTTTGTGTCATTGGATTAACATTTTGGTCATTTTAGTCCTCACGAGGCTTATTCTAATCCAATTAGGGTTTTTAACAAATCTTGTGCATCTAATAAGTGCGTTTGTGTCATTGAATTTATATTTAGGTCATTTTCGTCATCCTTCGAATTATTCTAATCCAATTAGGGTTTTATCCAAACTTATGCATCCAATAAGTGCGTTTGTGTCTTTGGATTAACATTTTGGTCATTTTAGTCCTCCCGAGGCTTATTCTAATCCAATTAGGGTTTTTAACCAATCTTTTTCATCCAATAAGTGATTTTATGTCATTGGTTGTACATTTAGCTCATTTTCATCATCCTTCGTCTTATTCTAATCCAATTAAGGTTTTTAACCAATCTTTAGCATCCAATAAGTGATTTTGTGTCATTGGTTGAACATTTAGGTCATTTTCGTCCTCCTTAGGCTTAATCTAATCCAATTAGGGTTTTTAACGAATCCTATGGATCCAATAAGTGGATTTGTGTAGTTGGATTATCATTTAGGTCATTTTCGTCATCCTTCGACTTATTATAATCCAATTAGGTTTTTTAACCAATCTTGTGCATCCAATAAGTGATTTTGTGTCATTGGTTGAACCTTTAGGTCATTTTAGTCCTCCCTAGGCTTGTTCTAATCCAATTAGGGTTTTTAAACAATCTCGTGCATCCAATAAGTGATTTTAAGTCATTGGTTTAACGTTTAGGTCATTTTCGTCCTACCTAGGCTTCTTCTAATTAAATTAGGGTTTTTAACCAATCTTTTGCATCCAATAAGTGATTTTGTATCATGTTTGAACATTTAGATAATTTTCGTCCTCCCTAGGCTTATTTTAATCCAATTAGGGTTTTTAACCAATCTTGTGCTTCCAATAAGTATGTTTGTGTCGTTGGATTAACATTTAGGTCAGTTTGGTCCTACCTAGGCTTATTGTAATCCAATTAGGATTTTTAACCAATCTTGTGCATCTAATAAATAATTTTGTGTCACTGGTTGAATATTTAGGTCATTTTCATCCTCCCTAGGCTTATTCTAATCCAATTAGGGGTTTAACCAATCTTAAGGGTCCAATAAGTGCGTTTGTCTAATTGGATTGTCATTTAGTTCATTTTCGTGATCCTTCGACTTAGTTTAATCCAATTCGGGTTTTTAACCAATCTTGTGCATCCAATAAGTGCGTTTGTGTCATTGGTTGAACATTTAGGTCATTTATGTCATCCTTCGACTTATTCTAATTCAATTCGGGTATTTAACCAATCTTGTGCATCCAATAAGTGCGTTTGTGTCATTAAATTAACAGTTTGGTAATTTTGGTCCTCCCGAGGCTGATTCTAATCTAATTAGGGATTTTAACCATTCTTGTGCATCCAATAAGTGATTTTGTCTCATTTGTTAAAAATTTAGGTCATTTTCGTCTTCCCTAGGCTTATTCTTATCCAATTAGGGTTTTTAACCAATCTTGTGCATCCAACAAGTGATTTTGTGCCATTGGTTGTACATTTAGGTCATTTTCGTCATCCTTCGACTTATTCTTATCCAATTAAGGGTTTTAACCAATCTTTAGCATCCAATAAGTGATTTTGTGTCATTGGTAGAACATTTGGGTGATTTTCCTCCTCCCTAGGCTTATTCTAATCTAATTAGGGTTTTCAACCAATCTTGTTCATTCAATAAGTGCGTTTGTGTCATTTGATTAAAATTTTGATCATTTTAGTCCTCACGAGGCTTATTCTAATCCAATTAGGGTTTTTAAACAATCTTGTGCATCCAATAAGTGCTTTTGTGTCATTGGTTGAACATTTAGGCCATTTTAGTCCTCCTTAGGTTTAATCTAATCCAATTAGGGTTTTTAAACAATCTTATGCATCCAATAAGTGCGTTTGTGTCATTGGATTAACATTTAGGTCATTTTCGTCCTCCCTAGGCTTATTCTATTCTAATTAGGGTTTTTAACTGTTTTGGTGCATCCAATAAGTGTGTTTGTGTCATTGGATTAACATTTAGGTCATTTTCGACTTCCCCAGACTTATACTTATCCAATTCGGGTTTTTAAGCAATCTTGTGCATCCAATAAGTGATTTTGTTTCATTGGTTAAACATTTAGGTCATTTTCGTCCTTCCTAGGTTTATTCTAATACGATTAGGGGTTTTAACCAATCGTGTGCGTCCAATAAGTGCATTTGTTTCATTGGATTAACATTGAGGTCATTTTCGTCCTCCTTAGGCTTAATCTAATCCAATTAGGGTTTTTAACCAATCTTGTGCATCCAATTAGTGATTTTATGTCATTGGTTGAACATTTAGGTCATTTTTGTCCTCCATAGGCTTGTTCTAATCCAATTAGGGTTTTCAAACAATCTTGTGCATCCAATAAGTGCTTTTGTGTCATTAGTTGAACATTTGGGTCATTTTCGTCGTCCTTATGCTTATTCTAATCCAATTAGACTTTTTAACCGATCTTGTGCATCCAGTAAGTGATTTTGTGACATTTGTTGAACATGTAGGTCATTTTCTTCATGCTACGACTTATTCTAATCCAACTAGGGTTTTTATCCAATCTTGTGCATCCAATAAGTGATTTTGTGTCATTGGTTATACATTTGGGTCATTTTCGTCCTCCCTAGGCTTATTCTAATCTAATTATGGTTTTTAACCAATCTTGTGCATCCAATAAGTGCATTTGTGTCATTTGATTAACATTTATGTCATTTTGTCATCCTTCGACTTATTCTAATCCAATTAGGGTTTTGAACCAATCTTGTGCATCCAATAAGTGCGTTTGTGTCATTGGATTAACATTTTGGTCATTTTAGTCCCCCCGAGGCTTATTCTAATCCAATTAGGGTTTTTAACCAATCTTGTGCATCCAATAAGTGATTTTGTGTCATTGGTTGTACATTTAGGTCATTTTCGTCATCCTTCGACTTATTCTTATCCAATTAAGGTTTTTAACCAATCTTTAGTATCCAATAAGTAATTTTGTGTCTTTGGTTGAACATTTAAGTCATTTTCGTCCTCCTTAGCCTTAATCTAATCCAATTAGGGTTTTTAACGAATCTTGTGCATCCAATCAGTGATTTTGTGTCATTGGTTGAACATTTAGGTAATTTTTGTCCTCCCTAGGCTTGTTCTAATCCAATTAGGGTTTTTAAACAGTTTTGTGCATCCAATAAGTCATTTCTTGTCATTGGTTGAACATTTAGGTCATTTTCGTCCTCCCTAGGCTTCTTCTAATTAAATTAGGGTTTTTAACCAATCTTTTGCATCCAATAAGTGGTTTTGTAATATATTTGAACATTTAGATAATTTTCGTCCTCCCTAGGCTTATTGTAATCCAATTAGGGTTTTTAACCAATCTAGTGCTTCCAACAAGTGTTTTTGTGTTGTTGGATTAGCATTTAGGTCAGTTTGGTCCCACCTAGGCTTATTCTAATCCAATTAGGATTTTTAACCAATCTTGTGCATCCGATAAATAATTTTGTGTCATTGTTTGAATATTTAGGTCATTTTCGTCTTCCCTAGGCTTATTCTAATCCAATTAGGGTTTTAAACCAATCTTAAGGGTCTAATAAGTGCGTTTGTGTAATTGGATTATCATTTAGGTCATTTTCGTCATCCTTTGACTTATTTTAATCCAATTCGGGTTTTTAACCAATCTTGTGAATCCAATAAGTGGGTTTGTGTCATTGGTTGAACATTTAGGTCATTTTTGTCATCCTTCGACTTATTCTAATTCAATTCGGGTATTTAACCAATCTTGTGCAGCCAATAAGTGCGTTTGTGTCATTGGATTAACATTTTGGTAACTTTAGTACACCCGAGGCTGATTCTAATCTAATTAGGGGTTTTAACCATTCTTGTGCATCCAATAAGTGATTTTGTGTCATTTGTTGAATATTTAGGTCATTTTCGTCTTCCCTAGGTTTATTCTAATCCAATTAGGATTTTTATTCAATCTTATGCATCCAATAAGTGATATTGTGTCATTGGTTGAACATTTAGGTTATTTTCGTCATCCTTCAACTTATTCTAATCTAATTAGGGGTTTTTAACCAATCTTATGCATCCAATAAGTGAGTTTTTGTCATGGGATTAACATTTAGGTCATTTCAGTCCTCCCTAGGCTTATTCCAATCTAATTAGGGTTTTTAACCAATCTTGTGCATCCAATAAGTGCATTTGTGTAATTAGATTAACATTTTGGTCATTTTAGTTCTCATGAGGCTTATTCTAATCCAATTAGGGTTTTTAACCAATCTTGTGCATCTAATAAGTGCGTTTGTGTCATTGAGTTAACATTTAGGTTATTTTCGTCATCCTTCGACTTATTCTAATCTAATTAGGGTTTTATCCAATCTGATGCATCCAATAAGTGCGTTTGTGTCATTGGATTAACATTAAGGTCATTTTCGTCCTCCCTAGGCTTATTCTATTCCAATTAGGGTTTTTAACTATTTTTGTGCATCCAATAACTGCGTTTGTGTCATTGGATTAACATTTAGGTCATTTTCGTCTTCCCTAGGCTTATGCTTATCCAATTCTGGTTTTTAAGCAATCTTGTGCATCCAATAAGTGATTTTGTTTCATTGGTTAAACATTTAGGTCATTTTCGTCCTCCCTAAGCTTATTCTAATACGATTAGGGGTTTTAACTAATCGTGTGCATCCAATAAGTGCGTTTGTGTCATTGGATTAACATATAGGTCATTTTCGTCCTCCTTAGGTTTAATCTAATCGAATTAGGGTTTTTAAACAATCTTGTGCATCCAATAAGTGCATTTGTGTCATTGGTTTAACATTTAGGTAATTTTCGTCCTCCCTAGGCTTATTCTAATCCAATTAGAATTTTTTAACCAATCTTGTGGGTCCAATAAGTGCGTTTGTGTAATTGGGTTATAATTTAGGTCATTTTCGTCATCCTTCAACCTACTTTAATCCAATTCGGGTTTTTACTAATCTTATGCATCCAATAAGTGCGTTTGTGTTATTGGATTAACATTTTGGTCATTTTAGTCCTCCCGAGGTTGATTCTAATCTAATTAGGGATTTTAACCATTCTTGTGCATCCAATAAGTGATTTTGTGTCATTTGTTGAACATTTAGGTCATTTTCGTCCTCCTTATGCTTATTCGAATCCAATTAGGGTTTTTATCCAATCTTGTGCATCCAATAAGTGATTTTGTGTCATTAGTTGAACATTTAGGTCATTTATGTCATCCTTCGACTTATTCTAATCCAATTAGGGTTTTTATCCAATCTTGTGCATCGAATAAGTGATTTTGTGTCGTTGGTTGAACATTTGGATCATTTACGTCCTCCTTAGGCTTATTCTAATCCAATTAGGGTTTTTAACCAAGCGTGTGCATCCAATAAGTGCGTTTGTGTCATTGGATTAACATTTTGGTCATTTTGTCATCCTTCGACTTATTCTAATCCAATTAGGGTTTTGAACAAATCTTTTGCATCAAATAAGTGCGTTTGTGTCATTCGATTAACATTTTGGTAATTTTAGTCCTCTCGAGGCTGATTCTAATCTAATTAGGGGTTTTAACCATTTTTGTGCATCCAATAAGTGATTTTGTGTCATTTGTTGAACATTTAGGTCATTTTCGTCATCCCAAGGCTTATTCTAATCCAATAAGGGTTTTTAACCAATCTTGTGCATCCAATAAGTGATTTTGTGTCATTGGTTTATCATTAAGGTTATTTTCGTCATCCTTCAACTTATTCTAATTTCATTAGGGGTTTTTAACCAATCTTATGCATCCAATAAGTGAGTTTTTGTCATGGGAATAACATTTTGGTCAATTCAGTCCTCCTTAGGCTTATTCTAATCCAATTAGGGTTTTTAGCCAATCATGTGCATCCAATAAATTTTTTTGTGTCATTGGTTGAACATTTAGGTCATTTTCGTCGTTCGTATGCTTATTCTAATCCAATTAGAGATTTTAACCAATCTTGTGCATCCAATAAGTTATTTTGTGACATTGGTTGAAAATGTAGGTCATTTTCGTCATTCTTCGACTTATTCTATTGCAATTAGGGTTTTTATCCAATTTTGTGCATCCAATAAGTGATTTTGTGTCGTTGGTTGAACATTTGGGTCATTTTCGTCTTCCCTAGGCTTATTTTAATCTAATTAGGGTTTTTAACCAATCTTGTGCAACCAATAAGCGCATTTGTGTCATTGGATTAACATTTATGTCATTTTGTCATCGTTCGACTTATTCTAATCCAATTAGGGTTTTGAACCAATCTTGTGCATCCAATAAGTACGTTTGTGTCATTGGATTAACAGTTTGGTCATTTTAATCCTCCCGAGGCTTATTCTAATCCAATTAGGGTTTTTAACCAATCTTGTGCATCCAATAAGTGATTTTGTGTCATTGGTTGTACATTTAGATCATTTTCGTCATCCTTCGACTTATTCTTATCCAATTAAGGGTTTTAACCAATCATTAGCATCCAATAAATGATTTTGTGTCATTGGTTGAACATTTGGGTCATTTTCGTCATCCCTAGGCTTATTCTAATCTAATTAGGGTTTTTAACCAATCTTGTGCATCCAATAAGTGCATTTGTGTCATTGGATTAACATTTATGTCATTTTGTCATCGTTCGACTTATTCTAATCAAATTAGGGTTTTGAACCAATCTTGTGCATCCAATAAGTGCGTTTGTGTCATTGGATTAACATTTTGGTCATTTTAGTCCTCACGAGGCTTATTCTAATCCAATTAGGGTTTTTAACCAATCTTGTGCATCTAATAAGTGCGTTTGTGTCATTGAATTAACATTTAGGTCATTTTCGTCATCCTTCGACTTATTCTAATCCAATTAGGGTTTTATCCAATCTTATGCATCCAATAAGTGCATTTGTGTCATTGGATTAACATTTAGGTCATTTTCGTCCTCCCTAGGCTTATTCTATTCCAATTAGGGTTTTTAACTATTTTTGTGCATCTAATAAGTGCGTTTGTGTCATTGGATTAACATTTAGGTCATTTTCGTCTTCCATAGTCTTATTCTAATCCAATTAGGGTTTTTAAACAATCTTGTACATCCAATAAATGATTTTGTGTCATTATTTGATCATTTAGGTCATTTTCGTCCTCCCTAGGCTTCTTCTAATTAAATTAGGGTTTTTTACCAATCTTTTGCATCCAATAAGTGATTTTGTATCATGTTTGAACATTTAGATAATTTTCGTCTTCCCTAGGCTTATTCTAATCCAATAAGGGTTTTTAGCCAATCTTGTGCTTCCAATAAGTGTGTTTGTGTCGTTGGATTAACATTTAGGTCAGTTTGGTCCTACCTAGGCTTATTCTAATCCAATTAGGATTTTTAACTAATCTTGTGCATCCAATAAATAATTTTGTGTCCTTGGTTGAATATATATGTCATTTTCGTCCTCCCTAAGCTTATTCTAATCCAATTAGGGTTTTTAACCAATCTTAAGGGTCCAATAAGTGCGTTTGTGTAATTGGATTATCATTTAGGTCATTTTCGTCATCCTTCGACATAGTTTATTCCAATTCGGGTTTTTAACCAATCTTGTGCATCCAATAAGTGCGTTTGTGTCATTGGTTGAACATTTAGGTCATTTTTGTCATCCTTCGACTTATTCTAATTCAATTCAGGTATTTAACCAATCTTGTGCATCCAATAAGTGTATTTGTGTCATGGGATTAACATTTTGGTAATTTTTGTCCTCCCGAGGCTGATTCTAATATAATTAGGGGTTTTAAACATTCTTGTGCATCCAATAAGTGATTTTGTGTCATTTGTTGAATATTTAGGTCTTTTTCGTTCTCCCTAGGATTATTCTAATCCAATTAGGGTTTTTAACCAATCTTGTGCATCCAATAGGTGATTTTATGTCATTGGTTGAACATTTAGGTCATTTTCGTCATCCTTCAACTTATTCTAATTTAATTAGGGATTTTTAACCAATCTTACGCATCCAATAAGTGAGTTTTTGTCATGGGATTAACATTTAGGTCAATTCAGTCCTCCGTAGGCTTATTCTAATCCAATAAGGGTTTTTAGCCAATCTTGTGCATCCAATAAAATTTTTTGTGTCATTGGTTGAACATTTAGGTCATTTTCGTCGTTCGTATGCTTATATTAATCCAATTAGAGTTTTTAACCAATCTTTTGCATCCAATAAGTGATTTTGTGACATTGGTTGAACATGTAGGTCATTTTCGTCATTCTTCGACTTATTCTAATCCAATAAGGGTTTTTATCCAATCTTGTGCATCCAATAAGTCATTTTGTGTCATTGCTTGAACATTTGGGTCATTTTCGTCCTCCCTAGGCTTACTCTAATCTAATAAGTGCGTTTGTGTCATTGGATTAACATTTAGGTCATTTTCGTCTTCCATAGGCTTATTCTAATCCAATTAGGGTTTTTATCCAATCTTGTGCATCCAAATAGTGATTTTGTGTCATTGGTTGAACATTTAGGACATTTTTGTCCTTCCTAGGCTTGTTCTAATCCAATTAGAGTTTTTAATCAATCTTGTGCATCCAATAAGTGATTTTGTGTCATTGGTTGTACATTTAGGTCTTTTTTGTCATCCTTCGACTTATTCTTATCCAATTAAGGTTTTTAACCAATCTTTAGCATCCAATAAGTGATTTTGTGTCATTGGTGGAACATTTGGGTTATTTTAGTCCTCCCGAGGCTGATTCTAATCTAATTAGGGGTTTTAAACATTCTTGTGCATCCAATAAGTGATTTTGTGTCATTTGTTGAATATTTAGATCTTTTTCGTCCTCCTTAGGATTATTCAAATCCAATTAGAGTTTTTAACCAATCTTGTGCATCCAATAAAATTTTTTGTGTCATTGGTTGGACATTTAGGTCATTTTCGTCGTTCGTATGCTTATTCTAATCCAATTAGAGTTTTTAACTAATCTTGTGCATCCAATAAGTCATTTTGTGTCATTGGTTGAACATTTGGGTCATTTTCGTCCTCCCTAGGCTTATTCTAATCTAATTAGGATTTTTAACCAATCTTGTGCATTCAATAAGTGCGTTTGTGTCATTGGATTAACATTTTGGTCATTTTAGTCCTCACGAGGCTTATTCTAATCCAATTAGGGTTTTTAACCAATCTTGTGCATCTAATAAGTGCATTTGTGTCATTGAATTTATATTTAGGTCATTTTCGTCATCCTTCGAATTATTCTAATCCAATTAGGGTTTTATCCAAACTTTTGCATCCAATAAGTGCGTTTGTGTCATTGGATTAACATTTTGGTCATTTTAGTCCTCCCGAGGCTTATTCTAATCCAATTAGGGTTTTTAACCAATCTTTTTCATCCAATAAGTGATTTTGTGTCATTGGTTGTACATTTAGCTCATTTTCATCATCCTTCGTCTTATTCTAATCCAATTAAGGTTTTTAACCAATCTTTAGCATCCAATAAGTGATTTTTATGTCATTGGTTGAACATTTAGGTCATTTTCGTCCTCCTTAGGCTTAATCTAATCCAATTAGGGTTTTTAACGAATCCTGTGGATCCAATAAGTGGATTTGTGTAGTTGGATTATCATTTAAATCATTTTCGTCATCCTTCGACTTATTATAATCCAATTAGGTTTTTTAACCAATCTTGTGCATCCAATAAGTGATTTTGTGTCATTGGTTGAACATTTAGGTCATTTTAGTCCTCCCTAGGCTTGTTCTAATCCAATTAGGGTTTTTAAACAATCTTGTGCATCCAATAAGTGATTTTAAGTCATTGGTTTAACGTTTAGGTCATTTTCGTCCTACCTAGGCTTCTTCTAATTAAATTAGGGTTTTTAACCAATCTTTTGCATCCAATAAGTGATTTTGTATCATGTTTGAACATTTAGATAATTTTCGTCCTCCCTAGGCTTATTTTAATCCAATTAGGGTTTTTAACCAATCTTGTGCTTCCAATAAGTATGTTTGTGTCGTTGGATTAACATTTAGGTCAGTTTGGTCCTACCTAGGCTTATTCTAATCCAATTAGGATTTTTAACCAATCTTGTGCATCTAATAAATAATTTTGTGTCACTGGTTGAATATTTAGGTTATTTTCATCCTCTCTAGGCTTATTCTAATCCAATTAGGGGTTTTAACCAATCTTAAGGGTCCAATAAGTGCGTTTGTCTAATTGGATTGTCATTTAGGTCATTTTCGTCATCCTTCGACTTAGTTTAATCCAATTCGGGTTTTTAACCAATCTTGTGCATCCAATAAGTGCGTTTGTGTCATTGGTTGAACATTTAGGTCATTTATGTCATCCTTCGACTTATTCTAATTCAATTCGGGTATTTAACCAATCTTGTGCATCCAATAAGTGCGTTTGTGTCATTAACTTAACAGTTTGGTAATTTTGGTCCTCCCGAGGCTGATTCTAATCTAATTAGGGTTTTTAACCATTCTTGTGCATGCAATAAGTGATTTTGTGTCATTTGTTAAAAATTTAGGTCATTTTCGTCTTCCCTAGGCTTATTCTTATCCAATTAGGGTTTTTAACCAATCTTGTGCATCCAATAAGTGATTTTGTGTCATTGGTTGATCATTTAGGTCATTTTCGTCATCTTTCAACTTATTCTAATCTAATTAGCGTTTTTATCCAATCTTGCGTATCCAATAAGTGCATTTGTGTCATTGGATTAACATTTATGTCATTTTGTCATCGTTCAACTTATTCTAATCCACTTAGGGTTTTGAACCAATCTTGTGCATCCAATAAGTACGTTTGTGTCATTGGATTAACATTTTGGTCATTTTAGTCCTCCTAAGGCTTATTCTAATCCAATTAGGGTTTTTAACCAATCTTGTGCATCCAACAAGTGATTTTGTGCCATTGGTTGTACATTTAGGTCATTTTTGTCATCCTTCGACAAATTCTTATCCAATTAAGGGTTTTAACCAATCTTTAGCATCCAATAAGTGATTTTGTGTCATTGGTGGAACATTTGGGTCATTTTCCTCCTCCCTAGGCTTATTCTAATCTAATTAGGGTTTTCAACCAATCTTGTTCATTCAATAAGTGCGTTTGTGTCATTTGATTAACATTTTGATCATTTTAGTCCTCACGAGGCTTATTCTAATCCAATTAGGGTTTTTAAACAATCTTGTGCATCCAATAAGTGCTTTTGTGTCATTGGTTGAACATTTAGGTCATTTTAGTCCTCCTTAGGTTTAATCTAATCCAATTAGGGTTTTTAAACAATCTTGTGCATCCAATAAGTGCTTTTTTGTCATTGGTTGAACATTTAGGTCATTTTCGTCGTCGTTATGCTTATTCTAATCCAATTAGAGTTTTGAACCAATCTGTTGCATCCAATAAGTGATTTTGTGACATTGGTTGAACATGTAGGTCATTGTCGTCATCCTACGACTTATTCTAATCCAATTAGGGTTTTTATCCAATCTTGTGCATCCAATAAGTGATTTTGTGTCATTGGTTGAACCTTTGGGTCATTTTCATCCTCCCTATGCTTATTCTAATCTAATTAGGGTTTTTAACCAATCTTGTGCATCCAATAAGTGCATTTGTGTCATTGGATTAACATTTATGTCATTTTGTCATCCTTCGACTTATTCTTATCCAATTAGGGTTTTGAACCAATCTTGTGCATCCAATAAGTAGGTTTGTGTCATTGGATTAACATTTTGGTCATTTTAGTCCTCCCGAGGCTTATTCTAATCCAATTAGGGTTTTTAACCAATCTTGTGCATCCAATAAGTGATTTTGTGTCATTGGTTGTACATTTAGGTCATTTTCGTCATCCTTCGACTTATTCTTATCCAATTAAGGGTTTTAACCAATCTTTAGCATCCAATAAGTGATTTTGTGTCATTGGTTGAACATTTGGGTCATTTTCGTCCTCCCTAGGCTTATTCTAATCTAATTAGGGTTTTTAACCAATCTTGTGCATTCAATAAGTGCGTTTGTGTCATTTGATTAACATTTTGATCATTTTAGTCGTCACGAGGCTTATTCTAATCCAATTATGGTTTTTAACCAATCTTGTGCATCTAATAAGTGCGTTTGTGTCATTGAATTAACATTTATGTCATTTTCGTCATCCTTCGACTTATTCTAATCCAATTAGGGTTTTATCCAATCTTATGCATCCAATAAGTGCGTTTGTGTCATTGGATTAACATTTAGGTCATTTTCGTCCTCCCTAGGCTTATTCTATTCCAATTAGGGTTTTTAACTATTTTGGTGCATCCAATAAGTGTGTTTGTGTCATTGGATTAACATTTATGTCATTTTCGACTTCCCCAGACTTATACTTATCCAATTCGGGTTTTTAAGCAATCTTGTGCATCCAATAAGTGATTTTGTTTCATTGGTTAAACATTTAGGTCATTTTCGTCCTTCCTAGGTTTATTCTAATACGATTAGGGGTTTTAACCAATCGTGTGCGTCCAATAAGTGCATTTGTTTCATTGGATTAACATTGAGGTCATTTTCGTCCTCCTTAGGCTTAATCTAATCCAATTAGGGTTTTTAACCAATCTTGTGCATCCAATTAGTGATTTTATGTCATTGGTTAAACATTTAGGTCATTTTTGTCCTCCATAGGCTTGTTCTAATCCAATTTCGGTTTTCAAACAATCTTGTGCATCCAATAAGTGCTTTTGTGTCATTAGTTGAACATTTGGGTCATTTTCGTCGTCCTTATGCTTATTCTAATCCAATTAGAGTTTTTAACCGATCTTGTGCATCTAATAAGTGATTTTGTGACATTTGTTGAACATGTAGGTCATTTTCTTCATGCTTCGACTTATTCTAATCCAACTAGGGTTTTTATCCAATCTTGTGCATCCAATAAGTGATTTTGTGTCATTGGTTATACATTTGGGTCATTTTCGTCCTCCCTAGGCTTATTCTAATCTAATTATGGTTTTTAACCAATCTTGTGCATCCAATAAGTGCATTTGTGTCATTTGATTAACATTTATGTCATTTTGTCATCCTTCGACTTATTCTAATCCAATTAGGGTTTTGAACCAATCTTGTGCATCCAATAAGTGCGTTTGTGTCATTGGATTAACATTTTGGTCATTTTAGTCCCCCCGAGGCTTATTCTAATCCAATTAGGGTTTTTAACCAATCTTGTGCATCCAATAAGTGATTTTGTGTCATTGGTTGTACATTTAGGTCATTTTCGTCATCCTTCGACTTATTCTTATCCAATTAAGGTTTTTAACCAATCTTTAGTATCCAATAAGTAATTTTGTGTCATTGGTTGAACATTTAAGTCATTTTCGTCCTCCTTAGCCTTAATCTAATCCAATTATGGTTTTTAACGAATCTTGTGCATCCAATCAGTGATTTTGTGTCAATGGTTGAACATTTAGGTCATTTTTGTCCTCCCTAGGCTTGTTCTAATCCAATTAGGGTTTTTAAACAGTTTTGTGCATCCAATAAGTCATTTCTTGTCATTGGTTGAACATTTAGGTCATTTTCGTCCTCCCTAGGCTTCTTCTAATTAAATTAGGGTTTTTAAGCAATCTTTTGCATCCAATAAGTGGTTTTGTAATATATTTGAACATTTAGATAATTTTCGTCCTCCCTAGGCTTATTGTAATCCAATTAGGGTTTTTAACCAATCTAGTGCTTCCAACAAGTGTTTTTGTGTTGTTGGATTAGCATTTAGGTCAGTTTGGTCCCACCTAGGCTTATTCTAATCCAATTAGGATTTTTAACCAATCTTGTGCATCCGATAAATAATTTTGTGTCATTGTTTGAATATTTAGGTCATTTTCGTCTTCCCTAGGCTTATTCTAATCTAATTAGGGTTTTAAACCAATCTTAAGGGTCTAATAAGTGCGTTTGTGTAATTGGATTATCATTTAGGTCATTTTCGTCATCCTTTGACTTATTTTAATCAAATTCGGGTTTTTAACCAATCTTGTGAATCCAATAAGTGGGTTTGTGTCATTGGTTGAACATTTAGGTCATTTTTGTCATCCTTCGACTTATTCTAATTCAATTCGGGTATTTAACCAATCTTGTGCAGCCAATAAGTGCGTTTGTGTCATTGGATTAACATTTTGGTAACTTTAGTCCACCCGAGGCTGATTCTAATCTAATTAGGGGTTTTAACCATTCTTGTACATCCAATAAGTGATTTTGTGTCATTTGTTGAATATTTAGGTCATTTTCGTCTTCCCTAGGTTTATTCTAATCCAATTAGGATTTTTATTCAATCTTATGCATCCAATAAGTGATTTTGTGTCATTGGTTGAACATTTAGGTTATTTTCGTCATCCTTCAACTTATTCTAATCTAATTAGGGGTTTTTAACCAATCTTATGCATCCAATAAGGGAGTTTTTGTCATGGGATTAACATTTAGGTCATTTCAGTCCTCCCTAGGCTTATTCCAATCTAATTAGGGTTTTTAACCAATCTTGTGCATCCAATAAGTGCATTTGTGTCATTAGATTAACATTTTGGTCATTTTAGTTCTCATGAGGCTTATTCTAATCCAATTAGGGTTTTTAACCAATCTTGTGCATCTAATAAGTGCGTTTGTGTCATTGAGTTAACATTTAGGTTATTTTCGTCATCCTTCGACTTATTCTAATCTAATTAGGGTTTTATCCAATCTGATGCATCCAATAAGTGCGTTTGTGTCATTGGATTAACATTAAGGTCATTTTCGTCCTCCCTAGGCTTATTCTATTCCAATTAGGGTTTTTAACTATTTTTGTGCATCCAATAACTGCGTTTGTGTCATTGGATTAACATTTAGGTCATTTTCGTCTTCCCTAGGCTTATACTTATCCAATTCTGGTTTTTAAGCAATCTTGTGCATCCAATAAGTGATTTTGTTTCATTGGTTAAACATTTAGGTCATTTTCGTCCTCCCTAAGCTTATTCTAATACGATTAGGGGTTTTAACTAATCGTGTGCATCCAATAAGTGCGTTTGTGTCATTGGATTAACATATAGGTCATTTTCGTCCTCCTTAGGTTTAATCTAATCCAATTAGGGTTTTTAAACAATCTTGTGCATCCAATAAGTGCTTTTGTGTCATTGGTTGAACATTTAGGTCATTTTCGTCGTCGTTATGCTTATTCTAATCCAATTAGAGTTTTGATCCAATCTTGTGCATCCAATAAGTGATTTTGTGACATTGGTTGAACATGTAGGTCATTGTCGTCATCCTTCGACTTATTCTAATCCAATTAGAGTTTTTAATTAATCTAGTGCATCCAATAAGTGATTTTGTGTCATTGGTTGAACATTTGGGTCATTTTCGTCCTCCCTAGGCTTATTCTAATCTAATTAGGGTTTTTAACCAATCTTGTGCATCCAATAAGTGCGTTTGTGTCATTGGATTAACATTTATGTCATTTTGTCATCCTTCGACTTATTCTTATCCAATTAGGGTTTTGAACCAATCTTGTGCAACCAATAAGTAGGTTTGTGTCATTGGATTAACATTTTGGTCATTTTAGTCCTCCCGAGGCTTATTCTAATCCAATTAGGGTTTTTAAGCAATCTTGTGCATCCAATAAGTGATTTTGTGTCATTGGTTTTACATTTAGGTCATTTTCGTCATCCTTCGACTTATTCTTATCCAATTAGGGGTTTTAACCAATCTTTAGCATCCAATAAGTTATTTTGTGTCATTGGTTGAACATTTTGATCATTTTCGTCCTCCTTAGGCTTAATCTAATCCAATTAGGGTTTTTAACGAATCTTGTGGATCCAATCAGTGATTTTGTGTCATTGGTTGAACATTTAGGTCATTTTAGTCCTCCCTTGGCTTGTTCTAATCCAATTAGGGTTTTTAAACAATCTTGTGCATCCAATAAGTGATTTTGTGTTATTGGTTGAACATTTAGGTCATTTTCGTCATCCTTCAAATTATTCTAATCTAATTAAGGGTTTTTAACCAATCTTATGCATCCAATAAGTGAGTTTTTGTCATGGGATTAACATTTATGTCATTTTGTGATACTTCGACTTATTCTAATTCAATTAGGGTTTTGAACCAATCTTGTGCATCCAATAAGTGCGTTTGTGTCATTGGATTAACATTTTTGTCATTTTAGTCCTCACGAGGCTTATTCTAATCCAATTAGGGTTTTTAACCAATCTTGTGCATCCAATAAGTGATTTTGTGTTATTGGTTGAATATTTAGGACATTTTCGTCCTCCCAATGCTTATTCTAATCCAATTAGGGTTTTTAATCAATCTTGCGATGCAATAAGTGGGTTTCTGTAATTGGATTATCATTTAGGTCATTTTCGTCATCCTTCGACTTATTCTAATCAAATTAGGGTTTTTAACCAATCTTGTGCATCCAATAAGTGCGTTTGTGTCATTGGATTAACATTTTGGTCATTTTAGTCATCCCAAGGCTTATTCTAATCCAGTTAGGATTTTTAACGAATCTTGTGCATCTAATAAGTGTGTTTGTGTCATGGAATAAACATTTAGGTCATTTTCGTCATCCTTCGAGTTATTCTTATCCAATTGGGGTTTTATCTAATTTTATGCATCCAATAAGTGCGTTTGTGTCATTGGAATAACATTTAGGTCATTTTCGTCCTCCCTAGGCTTATTTTATTCCAATTAGAGTTTTTTTTGACTATTCTTGTGCATCGAATAAGGGATTTTGTTTCATTGGTTAAACGTTTAGGTTATTTCCGTCCTCCCAAGGCTTATTCTAATACAATTAGGGGTTTTAACCAATCGTGTGCATCCAATAAGTGCATTTGTGTCATTGGATTAACATTTAGGTCATTTTCGTTCTCCTTAGGCTTAATCTAATACAATTAGGGTGTTCAACCAATCTTGTGCATCCAATCAGTTATTTTTTGACATTGGTTGAACATTTAGGTCATTTTTGTCCTCACTAGGCTTGTTCTAATCCAATTAGAGTTTTTAAACAATCTTTTGCATCCAATAAGTGCTTTTGTGTCATTGGTTGAACATTTCGGTCATTTTTGTCCTCCCTAGGCTTCCTCTAATCCAATTAGGGATTTTAAACAATCTTGTGCTTCCAATAAGTGATTTTGTGTCATTGGTTGAACATTTAGATCATTTTCGTCCTCCCTAGGCTTCTTCTAATTAAATTAGGGTTTTTAACCAATCTTTTGCATCCAATAAGTGATTTTGTATCATGTTTGAACATTTAGATAATTTTCGTCCTCCCTAGGCTTATTCTAATCCAATTAGGGTTTTTAACCAATCTTGTGCTTCCAATAAGTGTGTTTGTATCTTTGGATTAACATTTAGGTCAGTTTGGTCCTACCTAGGCTTATTCTAATCCAATTAGGATTTTTAACCAATCTTGTGCATCCAATAAATAATTTTGTGTCATTGGTTGAATATTTAGGTCATTTTTCGTCCTCCCTAGGCTTATTCTAATCCAATTAGGGTTTTTAACCAATCTTAAGGGTCCAATAATTGTGTTTGTGTAATTGCATTATCTTTAAGGTCATTTTCGTCATCCTTCGATTTAGTTTAATCCAATTCGGGGTTTTAACCAATCTTGTGCATCCAATAAGTGCGTTTGTGTCATTGGTTGAAATTTAAGTCATTTTTTCCATCCTTCGACTTATTCTAATTCAATTCAAGTATTTAACCAATCTTGTGCATCCAATAAGTGCGTTGGTGTCATTGGTTAACATTTTGGTAATTTTAATCCTCCCGAGGCTAATGTTAATCTTATTAGGTGTTTTAACCATTCTTGTGCATCCAATAAGTGATTTTTTTCATTTGTTGAATATTTAGGTCATTTTCGTCCTCCCTAGGCTTATTCTAATCCAATTAGGGTTTTTAACCAATCTTGTGCATTCAATAAGTGATTTTGTGTCATTGGTTGAACATTTAGGTCATTTTAGTCATCCTTCAACTTATTCTAATCTAATTAGGGGTTTTAATCAATCCTGTGCATCCAATAAGTGCATTTGTGTCATTGGATTAACATTTATGTCATTTTGTCATCCTTCGACTTATTCTAATCCAATTAGGATTTTGAACCAATCTTGTGCATCCAATAAGTGCCTTTATGTCATTGGATTAACATTTTGGTCATTTTAGTCCTCACGAGACTTATTCTAATCCAATTAGCGTTTTTAACCAATCTTGTGCATCCAATAAGTGATTTTGTGTCATTTGTTAAACATTTAGGTCATTTTCGTCCTCCCCAGGCTTATTCTAATCCAATTATGGTTTTTAACCAATCTTGTGCATCCAATAAGTGATTTTGTGTCTTTTGTTGAACATTTAGGTCATTTTCGTGATCCTTCGACTTATTCTAATCCAATTAAGGTTTTTAACCAATCTTTAGCATCCTATAAGTGATTTTGTGTTATTGGTTGAACATTTAGGACATTTTCGTGCTCCCAACGCTGATTCTAATCCAATTAGGGTTTTTAACCAATCTAGTGATTCAATAAGTAGGTTTGTGTAATCGGATTATCATTTAGGTAATTTTCCTCATCCTTCGACTTATTCTAATCCAATTAGGGTTTTTAACCAATCTTGTGCATCAAATAAGTGCGTTTGTGTCATTGGATTAACATATAGGTCATCTATGTTTTCCCTAGGCTTATTCTATTTCAATTAGGGTTTTTAACTATTCTTGTGCATCCAATAAGTGCGTTTGTGTCATTGGATTAACATTGAGTTCACTTTTCGTCTTCTCTAGGCTTATACTTATCCAATTATGGTTTTGAACCAATCTTGTTCATCCAATAAATGCGTTTGTCTCATTGGTTTAACATTTAGGTCATTTTCGTCCTCCCTAGGTTTATTCTAATCCAATTAGGGTTTTTAACAAATCTTTTGCAGTTAATAAGTGCGTTTTTTGTCGTTGGTTTTACCTTTAGGTCGTGTTCTTCCTCCCTAGGCTTATTCTAACCCAATTAAGGTTTTTAACCAATCTTGTGCATCCAATAAGTGCATTTGTGTCATTGGATTAACATTTAGGTCATTTTCATTCTCCTTAGGCTTCATCTAATCCAATTAGGGTTTTCAACCAATCTTGTGCATCCAATCAGTTATTTTTGTCATTGGTTGAACATTTAGGTCATTTTTGTCCTCACTAGGCTTGTTCTAATCCAATTAGGGTTTTTAAACAATCTTTTGCATTCAATAAGTGCTTTTGTGTCATTGGTTGAACATTTCGGTCATTTTCGTCCTCCCTAGGCTTATTCAAATCCAATTAGGGTTTTTAACTAATCTTGTGGATCCAATAAGTGGGTTTGTGTAATTGGATTATCATTAAGGTAATTTTTGTCATTCTTCGACTTAGTCTTATCCAATTAGGGTTTTTAACCAATCTTGTGCATCCAATAAGTGCATTGGTGTCATTGGATTAACATATAGGTCATATGCGTCCTCCCTAAGCTTATTCTAATCCAATTAGGGGTTTTAACCAATCGTGAGCATCCAATTAGTGCGTTTGTGTTATTGGATTAATATTTAGGTCATTTTCGTCCTCCATAGGCTTAATTTAATCCAATTAGGGTTTTTATCCGATTTTGTGCATCCAATCAGTGATTTTGTGTCATTGGTTGAACATTTAGGTCATTTTTGTCCTTCCTAGGCTTGTTCTAATCCAATTAGGGTTTTTAATTAATCTTGTTTATCCAATAAGTGATTTTGTGTCATTGGTTGAACATTTAGGTCATTTTTCCTCCCTAGGCTTCTTCTAATTAAATTAGGGTTTTTAACCAATCGTGTGCATCCAATAAGTGCGTTTGTGTCATTGGAATAACATTTAGGTCATTTTCGTCCTCCTTAGGCTTATTCAAATCGAATTAGGGTTTTTAACCAATCTTGTGGATCCAATAAGTGGGTTTTTGTAATTGGATTATCATTTAGGTAATTTTCGTCATCCGTCGACTTATTCTAATCCAAATAGGGTTTTTAACCAATCTTGTGCATCCAATAAGTGCGTTTGTGTCATTGGATTAACATATAGGTCATCTTTGTCCTCCCTTGGCTTATTCTATTTCAATTAGGGTTTTTAACTATTCTTGTGCATCCAATAAGTGCGTTTGTGCCATTGGATTAACATTTAGGTCATTTTCGTCTTCCCTAGGCTTATACTTATCCAATTAGGGTTTTTAACCAATCTTGTGCATCCAATAAGTGATTTTGTGTCATTGGTTGAACATTTAGGTCATTTTTGTCCTCCCTAGGCATCTTCTGATTAAATTAGGGTTTTTAACCAATCTTTTGCATCCAATAAGTGATTTTGTGTCATTGTTTGAACATTTAGTTCATTTTCGTTCTCCCTAGGCTTATTCTTATCCAATTAGGGTTTTTAACCAATCTTGTGCTTCCTATAAGTGCGTTTGTGTCGTTGAATTAACATTTAGGTCATTTTCGTCCTACCTAGGCTTATTCTAATCCAATTAGGATTTTTAACCAATCTTGTGCATCCAATAAGTGATTTTGTGTCATTGGTTGAACATTTAGCTCATTTTCATTGTCCATAGGCTTATTTTAATCCAATTAGGGTTTTTAACCAATCTTGTGCATTTAATAAGTGCGTTTATGTCGTGGGATTTACATTTAGGTCATTTTTGTCCTCCCTTGGCTTATTCTAATCCAATTAGGGTTTTTAACCAATCTTGTGCATCCAATAAGTGCGTTTGTGTCATTGGATTAACATTTAGGTCATTTTCGTCCTACCTAGGCTTATTCTATTCCAATTAGGGATTTTAACCAATCTTGTGCATCCAATAAGTGATTTTGTATCATTGGTTGAACATTTAGATCATTTTCGTCCTCCCTAGGCTTATTCTAATCCAATTAGGGTTTTTAACCAATCTTGTGCATCTTATAAGTGCGTTTGTGTAATTGGATTATCCTTTAGGTCATTTTTGTTATCCTTTGACTTAGTTTAATCTAATTCGGGTTATTAACCAATCTTGTGCATCCAATAAGTGTGTCTTTGTCATTGGTTGAAAATTTAGGTGATTTTTGTCATCCTTCGACTTAATTTTATCCAATTCGGGTGTTTAACCAATCTTGTGCATCCAATAAGTGCGTTTTTGTCATTGGATTAATATTTTTGTCATTTTAGTCCGCCCGAGGCTGATTCTAATCCAATTAGGGGTTTTAACCATGCTTGTGCATCCAATAAGTGATTTTGTGTCATTTGTTGAACATTAAGGTCATTTTCGTACTCCCTGGACTTATTCTAATCCGATTAGGGTTTTTAACCAATCTTGTGCATCCAATAAGTGATTTTGTGTCATTGGTTGAACATTTAGGTCATTTTC